>QXEO01000506.1:0-600000 GCA_007115705.1 Dactylis glomerata
GCCGCGCCGCCCCTGTGTGTGGGGCCACGTGGCCCCTCTCCATCAGGTCTTCGGATGTTTGGGAGCTTCCCCGTGAACTATGACTTCAGGAACTTGTTTCGTCCAATTTCGAGAATATTTCCTGTGTATCACTTCTGAAACACAAAAACAGCAGAAAACAGGAAACTGGCACTGTGGCACTTCGTTAATAGGTTAGTTCCGGAAAATGTATAAAAGTGCCACTAAGTGTAACGAAACAATAGGCAAATGGTGTAAAAACAAGCATGGAGCATCAAAAATTATAGATACGTTTGAGACGTATCAAGCATCCCCAAGCTTAACTCCTGCTCGTCCTCGAGTAGGTAAGTGATAACAAAGAATAATTTTTGAGGTGACATGCACCTACACAATCTTGATCATATATGTAAGCATTGGTGAGCTGGGATCAATAGAACTTAAAACATGGGCATGAAAGATATAATCATGACAATAAGAAACTTAGCAACCATGTTGTAAACATGCAAATGAACACAAACAAAAGATCATGATAATGAAACAATGAAAGTCAAACGTGTGTTCAAATCATAAGGAAAAACATACAAATGGTTTTCAGCTTGTCCTTCAAAGAGAGCAAAACATAAATGCATAGGACACCTCAAAGTTTAAGAGGGCGACTAGATACAAATAATTTAAGAACAAGTGAAACCAACAATATGAGTCAATCAATGAACTTTGGGACAATGCATATCACACTAAGAATGACAACTATGCTCTCTTAATGGTGCATAAAGAAAGAAGGTGGTGACTCAACATAAAAGTAAAAGAAAGGCCATTCGCAGAGGGAAGCAGTGATTTAAACTGCTGCTAGAGCTTTCATTTGTAAAACAGAGATAAACTTATTTTGAGAGTGTTGTTGTCTTTGTCAACGACTGGCAGATGGGGTTCTTTACTATCTTCCATACAAAAATAAAGCAAAGTGTTTTTGAGAGAGAGATTGCACTCTGTGCTCTTTTTATAAAACTGGCACTCCTCCCCACCTTTTCCTTTCCATACTATGGCTAACCGATTCTATCGGGTGCCCACCAACATTCACATTCTTGGGAGGAGTGCCTTTTTTTCTTTCTTTTTTCCCTTTTTTTCTTCTTTTTGGAATAAGCAATATGGAAGATAGAAATCGACCACTACGTCCCAATGAGCTGAAACAGTGTCACAAACGAGAAGTATGTTGAAGGTTTTTGAAAGGTTAGCCACACGAAAATTTTACTTTGGAATGGCTTACAAATACCATGCATAGGAATTTATAGTGGACACAATGGCAAACTTTGGCTTTTAGGAGTTGGATGCACGAGTAGAGCTCATACTCAGTACAAGGCGAGGGCTAGCAAAAGACTGGGAGCGACCAACTAAGAGAGCAATAATGGCCATAATCATGCAAAGCGACAAAGCGACATTAAAAGAAGCATACGATGGCATCAAAAGTCAAAAACTAAATGATCATGAAGGCTAATGGCGACTTTGTAAGAGTCTAACATGTGTGAGCATGCGCCAAGTCAACCCAAATAAAGCATCAAGGAGAAAACCAAAATAATGCTTCCATACAATAAAAACAACGCATGATTTTTTCAAAGGCTCATTAAGCAATCTCAGTTATTTGAGACAAGTCATGCTACAGCAAAACCACTAAGCATACTATCAAAAAGACATCAAGCATGACATGAAAAAGCCTAAGCCGCAGTCTACACAAGCTCCTTCTTGTACCACTATTTTGCACAAAGCTTTTTCTCTTTTCCAACACCATTTGAATTTTATAACACCTCTTTTGATGAAAACCAATGAAGATCAGAGGCAAAATACACCTTGATGAAAATATATGACAAGATCTGAACGCATATCAAGGCGAAAACGAAAACCAAAAGCAGTAGCAGAAAATAGAACACTCGATTTTTGATAGAGTGAAACTAGAGCGTTCTTGCAAATGAAAACGAGTACATCTCCTCCAAAGGAAATTTGTTGGGGTCCAACCATTTATTGCAGCAAACAAACAAACTAAACAACTAAGAAAACTAAAACAACTGACGCTCCAAGAAAACACATAGTGGCATGAAGCAATAAAAATATAGTGTTTTGAAAGGTGACCTGATTTTTGCCGATGAAGAAGGGGTGCCTCGGGGGCATCCCCTGTCGGGGGGATGACCCCCGGTAGGGTCAAGAGAGTAGAAAGACAAGGTCTATGATTGACTTTATGCTGGGTTATCGAGGAAGGGCCTGGCCGGAATATAAGTGCATCGGCCAGGCCGGCATATAATGTGTATCCCGGCTGATACTTGGATATGCCGGCATAGCCGGAATACTTATAAAAGTGTGCCGGCATATACTTAGATATGCCGGCCTAACCATTTTGTGTGTTGTGCAGGAGCAGGGGAGGCCGGATTACCCGACCCTCGTAGGTCGTTGGTCCGGCATATAAGTCCTGGGTATGGCCAACGGTCATATCCGGGATACTTAAGTCAACCAAGGTGTCACATCCCTACAATCAAGGAAGAAAACATCCAAGCATGGTAGCAGAGTAAGATGGCAGGGTGCACAGTGGAGGTTACCTACCCTCACTGTGCACAAGTACGAGCTTACCGCACAGAGGTAAGGCCACAGTTCAAGAGGTACAAGGTACAGCAAGGGGAGTCCCATCGAGAGCAATCAGGGAGAAAGTCGTGGGCGTCTGCCCTCGACAGTAAGTCCTGTTTGGAGTGTAGTTGGTGTCTCCTGGTCTTCTATGACCGTTGTAACCCTGGCCACCACTATATAAGGTGGCATAGGGAGCCCTGGTAAAGGGTTGGTCGCTGGAAGAAGGTTGAAAGGTTGAAGGTAGATTGGTCACACTGTACTCCTACACTTAGCAGTTCATCTTCCTTCTCTAGCAGAGAGCTTGGAAGCACCATTGTGGTGTACTACATCGACCCATATATACAATCAGTAGAGCAGGAGTAGGGGTGTTATCTCCTTACGAGAGCCCCGAACCTGGGTAGATCAGTGTCTCTTTCTGTCGTGCTTTTTAGCTCGTTCCCCTCTCCCGAATCCTCCAGCATCTAGTTCGGCCCCCATTTAAGCCATCCTATGGCATATGTTGTTTCACCACGACGACATTTGGCGCCCACCGTGGGGCAGATCGATATGCTGGGCGGAGTGTTCATTCGGACGGGGTCTGTGATAGCAGCTTCGGGAGTGCGCGTGGTCTCTGGCCTCGTCCAGAGGCTAGGCTCGCTCAGTTTCGTCAGTGACAACGCCGGTTGTCTCGGTGGCCGGCCGTTCCCCAGGGATGGCCGGATTATGTCTTTCGGTTCCCACGAGGTGTACGTGGGGACTGAGAGAATTTGCAGGAAGGAGGTGCTGGTGGCGTCGGATCCTCCGTCACATCGGCTGGCTCACGCTGGGCGTAGCGCTCGCTCAGTAGAGTCGGCTGAGGTGATGATGGCCGGCACATCCGTGCCGCCGGCGGAAGATGCCGGCAAAGCAGCAGCGGCCGGAGCTTCTCCTCCGGAGCCGCCGAAGGTCAAGAGGTCGGCGCGTCCTCCGTTGGAGCGTGCGGAGAACCTGGCCGGCACTTCCGGTGTGCCGGCTAGGGGCGAGGTTCTTCTTCCCATCATCGACCGGCTTCTCGAGCCGGTGCGATCCGGCGTTGATCCGGAGCAGACAAGGGAGGTCCTGGAGGGATCTCGTCAGGCCCTCGTCGACGAGGCCCTGGCCATGAACCAGGAGCGCGAACGGTTTAACCGGCAACTCCGTGAGTATGAGGCAGCCCATGGTTTTACTCCTGTAGTAATCCGGCCTAGCCGGATAGAAGAGGTTAGAACTAGAGGCAGAAATCTTAATGCTGAGATAGGAAAAGATGCTAGAGATAAGAGTCATACTGCAACTAGTACTGTGCCTAAGGTAGTCTATAGTTCGCCAGTAAAGAACCTTAGAGCGGCGGCCGAGGTAGCTAAGGATTTATCTTGTTTATCCGGCGAAGCACTGCGTGAGCAGCAAGCCCGGCTTAACCAACTTTTGTCTGAAGCTACAAAGCAGCAGGAGGCCTTTAAGAAGGCAAACCCAGGTGCCGGGGCATCCCAGTACATTGTGTCGGCGGGAGGTGCCGGCGCGAGGTCGAGGGGCCAAGCCTCGTCCCCGCATCCTAGCGCCCGGCGTGCCGGAAGTGTGACCTCTGGCCGCCGGGACAAGCAGATCCAGGTGTACGATCCGGCTGCCGCCGGAAAGCAGGCGATGGTGCAGAAGAATGTCGGCCAAGCTGACAAGTATGTCGGCAGCAAGAAGCCCGGCCAGAGTGTGCCGGCCGGGCATGAAGCAGCAGCGGCCGGTGGTGGCCGGAGTAACAGTGCAGCCCGGCGTCAGCAACAGGGCGCCGGAGGTGCAGCGCAGCAGCAGGGTGCAGGCCATCCGGGACATCGAGAGGATGACGGCAATTCCGCCCTTGCCAGGGCGGGATATCAGCAGCAGCATCAGCAAGGCCGGCATAGTGAGCAGCATCAGCCGGAGCAGCAGCAGCAGATGATCGCAGGCCCAATAGCATCCCGGCTTGGACCTCGGTCCTTGGAAGCCAATGATGCACGTTTCAAGCTGGACAAGCTCCACCAATCAGAGTTGGTGGAGAGACAAGGAGCTCCGGGCCCTATGTGTTTCGGACCCCGGATTATGGGGGAGCCGGTGCCTTACTTCTTCCAGCTCGCGCGTGGCGCGAGGACATATAATGGCAGTACGAAGCCGGAAGATTGGTTGGAGGATTACTCCACAGCGGTGAACATCGCCGGAGGAAACCTCAGATGGGCGGTACGATATGTGCCGCAGATGTTGGAAGGTCCAGCCAGGATATGGCTGAATAATTTGCCGGCCGGGAGTATCAACGGCTGGATTGATTTCGAAGAGCAGTTTGTGTCGAACTTTACCAGTACATACAAGAGGCCCAACCGTCCGCAGCAGCTGGCTAACTGCCGGCAAGGAGTGAATGAGACTGACCGTGACTATCTGACCAGGTGGTGCACGTTGCGCAATTCCTGCGAAGGAATCAATGAGCAGCAGGCCATCATGTGGTTCGCTCATGGGTGCCAACATGGCACCATGCTGTGGCAAAAGCTTCAGAGGCAAATGCCGGCCACGCTGGCCGAAACAATCAAGATCGCTGATAGTTATGCTCTGGGAGATCCCAAGCAGCCCAGTCTCGATTCACAAGGACAGGGGCAAACCCAGGGGAACACCAGCAATGCCGGTAGACCGGGCAATACTATCGCCCGGATAACCGGAATAAGAGGAGAGATGAGCGGCCGGATTACCGGTATGGGGCAGCACAAGTTGCAGCTGTGGAGGAAGAGCAAGGGGGCGCCGGCAGTAGCCAGCGTCCGAGATATGAGAACTATCAGCAGCCTCAGCAGCAGCCGCAGCAGCAAGCACAGCCGTTCCAGAAGAAGAATGTCTGGACCAACAAGAATGCCGGCGGAGCCGCCGGCCAGAAGAAGCAGTGGCCGAAGTATACTGTGGGTCTTGCCATGGACAAGCCTTGTGTGTTTCACACATTCCAGCCGGGAAAGCCGGCAAACCATTTGACAAGGAACTGTTCGTGGCTGGACGACATATTGGCAGGTCGTGCAGGTCCCTGGGGACCGGCTAGACCCTCTGTCCCGGCAGCTCCATCGCCGTTGACAGGTGCCAATACAATTGCAGTCCCACCTAGGCCGGGTAATCCTGGGAATCAGAGCAACGCCGGAAATGCCGGCGTAAATCAAGTTGACCAGAGCTATAATCCGGAATATAACGCCGGAGGCCCAGGAGCGGGCCGGAATGAGTACAAGGAGTATGATCAGAGCTATATGGTCTTTGAGACCGAGAGAACAGACAAGCAGAGCTTGTACCGGCGGAGTCTGGAGGTGAATGCCGTTATGTCGGCTGTGCCAAAGCTGATGTACTGGTCTGACCAGGCTGTTGGTTGGGACAGGGCAGATCATCCCCGGATCATGCCAAATCCCGGCGGATATGCTCTGGTGATGGATCCGACATTCGTCGGGCCGGCTAATAACGTAAGATTCAGCAAGGTCCTCATTGATAATGGAAGCAGCATCAACATCATGTATCGGATACGATGGAGAAGCTGGGAATCAAGGAAAATATGCTGGAACCAAGCAAGACCACGTTCCACGGCATTGTGCCGGGACTTTCGTGTGCGCCGATGGGCAAGATCCGGATGGATGTCATGTTTGGCAGCCGGGATAACTGCAGGGTGGAAAACCTCATGTTCGAGGTGGTTGATCTGGAGAGCCCCTACCATGCTTTGCTGGGTAGACCGGCACTGGCAAAATTCATGGCCTCTACGCATGTGGCGTATCTGAAGATGAAGATGCCGGGACCCAAAGGAGTGATCACCATCATTGGTGATTACAAGCGTTCGATGGCATGTGCCACCGCCGGATCCAATCTGGCCGAGACTCTGATCATTGCAGAGGAGAGGAAGAGGCTCAAGCGAGCAGTGGAGATTGCTGAGACGGTCGTGGCCGGCAAATATATGCCGGGCATGACAAATCCCGGTGGCAGCGTTTCTTTTCAAGTGAGTAAGGAAGTCAAAAAGGTGCCTCTGGATGAAGCTTTCCCGGAGCGCCATGCCCTGGTTGGGGCAAGTTTGGATCCCAAATAGGAAAGCGAGCTCATCAGCTTCCTCCGTGAGAATCGGGATATCTTTGCATGGTCTACTTCGGACCTGCAAGGTGTGCCGAGGGAGCTGGCTGAGCACGCATTGCACGTGAGACCCGATGCTAAGCCAGTGAAGCAGCCGCTCCGGCGGAATGCCGGCGATAGAAGGAAAGCCATATGGGAGGAAGTGGCCAGGCTCTTAGCCTCTGGCTTTATCAAGGAAGTACTTCATCCGGATTGGGTGTCTAATCCGGTTTTGGTGGAAAAGAAGAAAGACGAGCCCGCCATAGTGAAAGTATGGCGGATGTGTGTTGATTACACCAACTTGAACAAGGCATGTCCTAAAGATCCATTCCCGCTGCCTCGGATCGATCAAGTGATTGATTCCACAGCCGGATGTGAACTGTTATCATTTGTAGATGCCTATTCTGGTTTCCACCAGATCCCCTTGTTTGAGCCAGATCAAATAAAGACATCCTTTATTACCCCGTACGGGGCTTATTGCTATCTCACTATGCCGTTCGGTTTAAGAAATGCCGGCGCAACTTACCAAAGGTGTATGCAAAAGTGTTTGCACGATCAGATAGATAAAAATGTGCAGGTATATGTCGATGATATCGTCATAAAAACCAAGGAGAGCAAGACTCTCATAGATGATCTCCGGGAAACCTTTGGGAACCTGAGGAGATTCCGGATGAAGTTGAATCCGGCTAAGTGCACCTTTGGTGTGCCGGCGGGCAAGTTGCTCGGTTTCCTTGTTTCCAGCCGGGGTATTGAGGTGAATCCCGGCAAGATTCGTGCCATAGAAAGGATGAAGCCGCCGACAGATTTGAGGGAAGTACAGAAGTTCACTGGGTGCCTCGCATCCCTGAGCCGCTTCATAAGCCGGCTGGGAGAGAAAGCTCTGCCGTTATATCAGTTGATGAAAAAGTCCGACACATTTGTCTGGACAACGCAAGCAGATGCAGCTTTCAAGGAATTGAAACAGTTGTTGTCAACAGCGCCGGTATTAGCGTCTCCGATGCCCCGGGAGCCAATGTTGCTCTATATAGCGGCAACCAACCGAGTTGTCAGTGCTGTGGTGGTAGTAGAGCGAGAGGAAGGAGGCAAAACCGTGCAGCGGCCGGTATATTATCTGAGTGAAGTCCTCTCCACCTCAAAGCAAAATTACCCCCACTATCAGAAGATGACCTATGGTGTCTATATGGCGGCCAAGAAGCTCAAGCATTACTTCCAAGAGCATCCAATCCGGGTAGTGGCCGAGGCCCCTATCTCGGAAATTATAGGCAACAAAGATGCCAGCGGCCGGATAGCAAAGTGGGCAATAGAGCTTTCACCATATACACCGCAGTACGATAAGAGGGATACAATCAAGTCCCAGGTCTTGGCTGATTTCTTTATTGACTGGGCCGAGATACAGTATGAGCCACCATTGCCAGATGCCAATTATTGGAGGATGCATTTCGATGGGTCCAAGACAATCCATGGCTTGGGTGCCGGCATAGTTCTCAGTTCACCAAAGAATGACCAGCTGAGATACGTCCTGCAGATTCACTTTGCAGCATCAAATAATGTGGCGGAATATGAGGCACTTGTGCATGGCCTGAAGGTGTCTAAGGACATAGGAATTCGCCGGATTATGTGCTTCGGGGATTCTGACTTAGTGATTCAGCAGTGTTCCGGCATATGGGACGCGCATGATGCTAACATGGCATCATACCGTTTCCTAGTGCAGCAGTTAAGTGGTTACTTTGAAGGTTGTGAGTTCCGGCACGTTCTCCGGGCTCAGAACGATGCAGCCGATGCATTATCCAAGCTGGGGTCTTCCCGAGATTCAATCCCGCCCGGCATTTCGCTGGAGCATCTGAGGAAGCCATCGATCAAACCCTCGCCGGAGTCATCCTCCATTTATGTCCCGCCAGGTCCAGACGAAGCAGTTCCAATGGAGATAGATGCCGGAGCCAAGACGGATAACCCGGGGACTGTTTCCTCAGTCCCGGGGACTGGGCCGGCATATGCTGTTAGTACAGTATTCCGGAGCAAAACTAAAGGCAAGGGTAAAATGTGCCAAGAGGTTGTGCCGGTATACCCGGGGACTGCTCCGGCATACCCGGGGACTGATTCTTCAGTCCCGGGGACTTCGCAGCCCATGGAGATCGATTATGTGTCGGTCGAAATGATGGAAATAGATCAGGCAGTGTTCACTGTCAGGGAAGTGCCCTCATGGGCACGTCCTATCATGAACTTCATGGTGGATGGTCAAGTGCCGGCGGATGAAACCGAGGCCCGCCGGGTTATAAGGAGATCCAAAGCGTATACCATCATCAACAAAGAAATATACAAGAGAAGTACCACCGGAGTATTGCAGAGATGTGTCGAATCTGCGGAGGGTCTGGAGATGCTCCGGGAAATTCACCAGGGGGAGTGTGGTCACCATGCTTCGTCCAGGGCATTGGTGGCAAAGGTATTCCGGCATGGCTTTTATTGGCCAACGGCACTGCAAGAGGCAGAAAACTTGGTCCGGAAATGTAATGGGTGTCAAAGATATGCCCACCAGATTCATCAGCCGGCATCTGCCCTGAAAACTATCCCAATAACCTGGCCCTTTGCTGTTTGGGGCCTGGATATGGTCGGGGCTTTTAAGCCGGCCAGAGGGAAAATGACCCATATCCTGGTCATGGTGGACAAGTTCACCAAGTGGATTGAAGTGAAGCCCATAAGCAAGTGTGATGGTCACACAGCAGTGAAATTCTTAAAGGATATAATCTTGAGATATGGTGTTCCTCATAGCATCATCACTGACAATGGGTCAAACTTTGCCCAAGGGCCATTTGCCAGATTTTGTGAGGAGGTGGGAATCCGGCTGGACGTTGCGTCGGTTGCCCACCCTTGTGCCAATGGCCAAGTAGAGAGATCGAATGGGCTAGTATTATCCGGCATAAAACCCCGGCTGATAGAGCCCCTGGAGAAAACTCCGGGATGTTGGCTAGATGAGCTGCCAGCAGTGCTGTGGAGTTTAAGAACAACTCCGAATAGATCAACAGGCTACACACCATTTTTTCCTGGTGTATGGAGCAGAAGCTGTGCTTCCAACAGATGTAATACATGATGCACCAAGAATAGTGCTATATACTGAGGAAGAGGCTAAAGAAGCCAGAGAAAATGATGTTGATCTGCTAGAGGAAGCAAGGGAAATAACTCTGTCAAGAACAGCAGTATATCAGCAGAACCTCAGACGCTATCATGCGCAGAAGGTAAATCCAAGGAGATTTCAAGAGGGAGATCTAGTACTCCGGCTAAAGCAAGGAACAGAAGGCCGGCATAAGTTAACTCCTCCATGGGAGGGGCCATTCATTGTGAGCAGAGCTCTGCACAATGATGCCTATTATCTTATAGATGCGCAGGACCCCAAGAAGAATAAGGCGGACAGGTCCGGAGAAGAAACCAAGAGGCCATGGAACATAGCTCTACTGCGCCCCTTTTACTCCTGAGCAACACAATGTATGTATTTCCATATTTTCCTTTGTATGCCGGCGTGTTGTGCCGGC
This sequence comes from Dactylis glomerata, assembly GCA_007115705.1. Lineage (NCBI taxonomy): Eukaryota > Viridiplantae > Streptophyta > Magnoliopsida > Poales > Poaceae > Dactylis > Dactylis glomerata. The sequence goes on from QXEO01000506.1 coordinate 10,197, forward strand.
ACAAGACTAATGAATGAAATACCGGCATCCCGAAGAAGCCGGGTAACTAGCTCTGAGGTATATTTGTTGTTTATTTACAGTTTTTTGTTATATGCCGGCTGGCTTTATTTGAATGTTTCCTATGTCGGCCTAGTAATGTGTCGGCACCAAAGGCCACTCTTCGACTCAGCTGCTGTCCGAAACCCGGCTTCATGGCTAGCAAGAGTAGATGCCGGAGATTGTCTACACATGGAAAACGGCTAAGGAAATACAAAGCAAGCGAACCGACATTTTCGTTAAAGCTAAAGTTAAAATTTAAAGTGTCGGATGATTTGAAGTCTAAGTCTCAAAGTTAAAGTACTGTATGTTCGAGGAAGCAACCTTGAGACTCATACGTCGAAAGCCAATTGAGGTAGACAAGCAGCCAAGGTTGTGAAATTGAGGAAACAGGAAAACAACTCGGTGACTTAGCCAAAAGATGATCCGGCATTAGTAACAAGCAAACCAAGATAAAACTTGTTCAGGAAGCAAACCAAAGGAAATTAAACGTGTATATTACAACTGCACCCGGCATACCGGGGATCTGATAAAGCTTAAAGTGTTTTTGGTGCAAAGATTCAAGGGGCAGACGCGGGGCCGCCAGCAGGTGGAGCAGTAGCAGTCGAGATGTCGGCCTCAGGTGTGCCGGACCCAGCAGATGGAATGGAGCCGTCGCCTCCGCCCGGGGCAGATGCCTGTTCCGGAGCTTCAGTGTCGGCTTCCTCAGCTTCATCTTCATCTTGGCTGGAGTCGGAACCCTCAGCAGCAGCAGATGTCCCGGCATCGTCATTCTTCTCCGGCTCGCGGATGTCCCGGACGAATTTGTCGGTGTCGGCATAGTCCACATAACTATGGGCCAACTCCTTGCGGCGACGGATATGATCCGGATCCGTGGTCCAGATGGATCCTTCGCGCACGGTGCGCAAAGTCTCCAAGTCTGCCTTTTCATACCAAGACAAGAAGTAGCTGAGGGCTTCGTCAGCTCCAACCCTCGCGCCGGAATCTCGCCACTCCCGGAGGCGAACCTTGGCAAGCTGCAGGTCGTTGCCGAGGTCAACCGGGTCAGTGGGAGTCCTTTGTCCCGGCCAGAGGGCAGAGAATGCCTCCTGGGCGCCGTAGAAGAGCTCTTCAGTGTAAAGGGTCATGGCCTCCTTCCGGGACTGCAGGGCCAGCAGCTGCTCCGACATGTCCCAGTTGGGCGAGTCAACCGGAACACCCCGGTTTTCTCGGTCCAACTGCAAAGCCCTCTCAACGTCAGCGACGGAAGCGGGAAACATGCCTGCAGAATAGAAACAATGTTAGCAAAAGGAAAATATGTCGGCATAGATGCTATGCCGAAAAAGATTACACTATGTCGGAAGGATAAAAGGGGAAAGGATTTGAAGCTTACGGGCAAGGTCGGCATTCAGCTGTGCAACTGTAACCTCCCATTTGGTGGCCTGCTCCTTCAGGCTATCCAGTTCAGCGTGGGCGTTGGAGGCATCAGTCTCGGAGGTAACAAGCAGGGTCTGGGTTTTCTTCAGTAGGCCCTCCCTCTGTTCCTTTTCGTCCAGCAGCTCGGTGATCCGGCCCTTCAACTGCTCAACCTCGGCCTTGTGACCGGCATCCCGGTCGTCCAGTTGCTTGGCCACATCCACCGAGGACACACAATCCTGGTGGCGTGCCTCCAGTGCAGCCTTCTCATCTGCAAAGATTTCAAGTTAAAAGGATTTGAAGAAAGAAAACAGTGACAAAGAGTAAAGGATTTGAAGTATAAAGTAGCTATCCGGGTAACAGCAGGATCCGGCATACCAGTAAGCTCTTTCACCCTCTTGAGAAGCTCGGTGACTTGCGCTTCGGCACCAGCTGAAGAATGTCGGCACAAGGTTACGTGTCGGCAAGAGTAAGCATTGCAAAGTAAAGAGAGGAAAGATATCCGGCATACAGCAGTATGTCGGCAAAGATTACCTTTCTGGGACAGCTCCTGCTGAAGCTTGCTGTGTGCGTCAGATAGCTTCCGGTGCTCGCACACCAACTCATGGAACATGTCGGCCCGGGTGTTGTTCATGCGCTGCAAAAATGCCGGGATTTGAAATGTCAGCAGAGAAATTTGACATGATAATTAAAGTGAAGATTTTATCAAGTGATCATTCTTTTAAAGACCCGGCACAGGTGCTGCGCACCTATCCCGGCTCTCGGTGACTAGGATTTGAAGCTCGAATCGAGCTTATATCCCGGTCAAGAGGATTTGAAAGATAATAGAGATGTGAAATTGTTAAAGACCCGGCACAGGTGCTGCGCACCTATCCCGGCCCTCGGTGACTAGGATTTGAAGCTCGGATCGAGCTCATATGTCGGCAGTTAATTCAAAAGAAGCTAGCTAAAGGACTATGAGAAAATCCCGGATGTCCATATCCCGGACAGCCGACATTTTCGGGGACTGGGGATATGTGTGTGAATAGAGAGGACTTACGTTGGTGGCAGAGGCCAACTTGTGAAGTCTTTGCTGGATGCTGAGGAGCTCGCTGGCGATCGGTATGGGCTTCGCTGCCAGGAAGTCGCTTGGGTCGCCACTGGTCTTGGCTTCGGCCAGCTTCTTGCTCCTTGAGTCCGCAGTGTCCATGTTGCTGGCGTCGTTCCATTTGATGCACTGCTCCTTAAGAGAGCCGAGGCTCTGATCACTTTTCGTCGCAAGAGGGACGAGGCCCTCGAGTTCTGGGGTGTCGAAGAAGCTGGTCCGGTACCCCGGCCGGGCTGCTGCCCTGCCAAGATGCAGGGCCAGAGCAGAGCTGGTCCGGGACGCTGCCTTAGGAGGAGCAGTTGCGGCAGATGGTGTGCCGGACTTGGCCGGCTGAATCTTCAACGTGCCGGTCTGGGCCGGTGCAGTGGTACTTGGCCGGGGCAGTGGACTTGGCCGGTGCAGTGGTCTTGGCCGGTGCAGTGGTCTTGGCCGGTGCTGGGGTCTTGTCAGCTGAAGGAGTCTCGGGTGCGGGCTGTTCCGGCGCGGCCGGTGCATCTTGGCCAGCAGAGGCAGGATCCGGAATAGTCCGGACTTCCGGCACTAAAGGGCCTTTACCCTTGATGTCTGCTCCGGCGTTTTCAGTTGTGCCGGCGTCGCCGGTGGGCGCGCCGGAGTCTGGTACTTCTTGGTGGGCTCCTGTGTCCATGTGGACATCAGGAGCCGGAGGTTCCTGTTGAGCCCCCGAGTCCATGTGGACGTCGGGGGCAGAGGTGTCTTGTTCCGGCGGAGGAACGTCCTTCGCCGGGGAGGAGGTCTTGTCGGGCGCAGGCGAGGATGCCGGCGCCGGGGAGCTCGTGTGACTGGCAGAGGGAATGTCGGAGGTAGCAGGGGCAGCGGGCTTGGTAACCTTCGGGTCGCCGCTCAAGCCAGAAGCTTGTTCCGGCTCAAGAGGAGCACTGAAAGAGAGAAAACACCAAGTCAGTAATACAAACAAGAGATATGTCGGAGGAAATGCAAAGAAAAGGAAATTTACCCCGAGGCAACAGGCCTCTGTTTCTTCTGTTTCGGCACGCCGACCTTCTGCCTTTTCGACCTCTGAGGTATGTCGGACGGGGGCTTCACACCTCGCTTCCGGCCGGCACGTCCGCCGGTGGAAGGAGGTCCCTGGTTCAGAGGGGCGGCGTCGATAACCATATCGTCCGGGATAGCTGAGGACGGCATTGCAAACTCGTGAGCAATAGGTGTTTCTGGAAAGGCGTACGCAAGTGGCATCGGGTCATAGTACAGCAGGATCTCCTCATCAGAATCAATCTCACTCCGGTCTTGAGTATAATGCCGGGATGAAGAGCCCTTACCCATGGCAGCTGCAGCACGGGTGCTCCTGGGAAGCTTATCCCAATGATCCGGATCTTCAACATCCGCAACGGTGCGGTCCGCCGCGATCTTGATCCGGGAGTTCTCCATGGTTTGGAAGCTGAATTTCTGTATAAACAGCAAAGTCAAGTATTCAGACAAGGAAATATGCCGGTGGAAGAGGTATGTCGGATCAATATGATATGTGTCGGCAAATAGACATGTGTCGGCTTAAGTATCTATGTGCCGGACATGGACTTTATGTATCGGATAAGATGGTTTACCGTTGGGGCGGGCCTATCCCGGCTGTATGGTTCTAGCCCCCAGGCAAAAGTGGCCTGAGAGGACTTGCAGACATCCTTAATCCGGCGCAGAATGTCGGCCGGAGTCAGCTCGTGTGTGGAGTGCCGGGTGGGGTCCATTGGCCCGCTCATCTGACAGATCTTGTGCGACCGGCGCTGCAGAGGGGAGACGCGCCGGCTTATATAGCAGGCCACCAGGTCTTGAGGAGTAAGACCGGCATCCAGGAGCTCGCCCTTAACCCGGTGAAGCGCATTCACCGGCATCACCGAGTTCTTCGGGTTATAGGTCCAGTTCGTCATAGCCAAGGGTGGCTCGTCCACAAATGGCGGCAGGTTGAGCAGATCCTCGTCGGTGGTGTTCTTGACGTAGAAGAAGCTTTTCTGCCACTTCTTGCAAGATTCCAGGAGTTCCACCTTGGGGAAGTCCGAGCCCTTTCGGGACATGATGGTGGCCGCGCCGCAGAGGGTCATGGGGCGGTCCTTCTTTTCCTGGGCCGTCTCCGGCGGGTCGTCCTTGCTCCGGGGCGGCTCTTGGACGACTTGCTTCCGCAGTTGGAAGTACTTCGCCCAGCCTTGAGTAAGGGCCTCTATGCCGGCATAGCCCTCGCAAAAAGCAGCGAAGGCGGAGAGGATCATCACGGCATTGGCCGGGATATGATGAGGTTGTAGGTCGTAGGTGTTGAGGAAGTCCCGGAAGAAGTCCGATGCCGGCAGGCCGAAGCCCCGCTCGAAGTGGGCGATGAAGACGACGCGTTCGCCGGGTTCAGGTGCCGGCACAGTTTCTCCCGCTGGTAGCCGGCATGCTACGCCCTCCGGGACTCTCCTGGTGGAGGTGACCCAGGATATGTCGGCCGGAGTAACCTCCGACCCCTCCCAGCCGGAGCGTCCTTGGGCTCGGGCCGAGGTATCTTCCTCAGAGGCCGAGGTAGCCGTCATGCTTGAAGATGCCATCTTAGTGGCCGGGATAAGGCGTGAGAGCCGGAGTCCCGTGATGTTATTCCTATCAAGGCCGGAGAAAAGAGGGAGGTTAGTCTCTCCGGCATACCACTCTCACAGATGTTAGCAGGAATAGAAGATCTACCGAGGCAGTTAAAATCGGAAATAATCAGGGATATAATTTCTGTGGAAGAACACCTGTGAGCTGTTACGAAACACTGCTAGCAATGCTAATCGAAGCAACGAAATATCCAGCAAAGGAACTACCATGGATACAAACCAGTGAGGCTACCGCAGCCTAGTTGCAGAAGAGCAGGGAAAGGAAGAACAGAGGAAGAGGAACTCACCGGAGCTTGGCCTACGGCGATGGAGCGGCGGCGGCAATTGTGCAGAGGAAGATCCAATCTCCCTGCAAGACTGCGGGGAGAAGAGGCGGCGGTGGCGTCGTCGACGATGACGCCGGACGTCGGCGAGCGGAGGCGCCGGCGGGCAGGTGGACGATGGCGGCAGCTTCCCTTCTCGGTTTCTTGGTCCGGCGGCGAAGCGCGAGGGGCAGAGGATCTGAGGAAGAAGGCACTATGGCGGGGGTAAAAAGAATAAGTTACCCCCACCCCGTATTTATACCGAGGAGGCCGGTCGTGGGGGTCGTGGGGAGGATAGTGCTCCACTCCCCCGACCGTTTCTGCGGCGAGGCGCCACGTGGCGGCACAGAGTGGGGCGGCGGTTCCTGTAACCGTGCCATGACGCAATGATGGCAAGAAGTAACTGCTGCACTGTGAACCGTCGCATCGTGGGTGACCGTTCGAGGTGGCAGGGCAGTTACAAGTTTCGATGCAAAGCTGTCAGACATGGCTTCTCGAGGAAGACTCGTCTATATGTCGGATTAACTGCCCGATGTATATGTTCCGTCCGGAATACCCTAGGGACCGGCCGGAATAAGTTTTGGAACAGGAACAGAGGCCGGGATATGTGCAGATGTGCCGGCATATAAATCTGATCGCCGGGGCATAATGAAGAAAGGTATGTTGAACCTGTCAAGGCTCCACAGTTATGACTGGGGAACCTCGGCAGCTTCGGGGACTAGTGTCGGGGGGATGACCCCCGGTAGGGTCAAGAGAGTAGAAAGACAAGGTCTATGATTGACTTTATGCCGGGTTATCGAGGAAGGGCCTGGCCGGAATATAAGTGCATCGGCCAGGCCGGCATATAATGTGTATCCCGGCTGATACTTGGATATGCCGGCATAGCCGGAATACTTATAAAAGTGTGCCGGCATATACTTAGATATGCCGGCCTAACCATTTTGTGTGTTGTGCAGGAGCAGGGGAGGCCGGATTACCCGACCCTCGTAGGTCGTTGGTCCGGCATATAAGTCCTGGGTATGGCCAACGGTCATATCCGGGATACTTAAGTCAACCAAGGTGTCACATCCCTACAATCAAGGAAGAAAACATCCAAGCATGGTAGCAGAGTAAGATGGCAGGGTGCACAGTGGAGGTTACCTACCCTCACTGTGCACAAGTACGAGCTTACCGCACAGAGGTAAGGCCACAGTTCAAGAGGTACAAGGTACAGCAAGGGGAGTCCCATCGAGAGCAATCAGGGAGAAAGTCGTGGGCGTCTGCCCTCGACAGTAAGTCCTGTTTGGGGTGTAGTTGGTGTCTCCTGGTCTTCTATGACCGTTGTAACCCTGGCCACCACTATATAAGGTGGCATAGGGAGCCCTGGTAAAGGGTTGGTCGCTGGAAGAAGGTTGAAAGGTTGAAGGTAGATTGGTCACACTGTACTCCTACACTTAGCAGTTCATCTTCCTTCTCTAGCAGAGAGCTTGGAAGCACCATTGTGGTGTACTACATCGACCCATATATACAATCAGTAGAGCAGGAGTAGGGGTGTTATCTCCTTACGAGAGCCCCGAACCTGGGTAGATCAGTGTCTCTTTCTGTCGTGCTTTTTAGCTCGTTCCCCTCTCCCGAATCCTCCAGCATCTAGTTCGGCCCCCATTTAAGCCATCCTATGGCATATGTTGTTTCACCACGACGACATCCCCAAGCTTTGACGCTTGTACTTCTTGGATATTTCTTGGGGTGATGCATGGGCATCCCCAAGCTTGAGCTTTTTTCCATTCTTCAACTCATCTCATCATTCTCCAATCCCTACACTTGAAAACTTCCTTCATACAAAACTAAACACAATTCTATTAGCAACATTAGTGTAAGCATAAAATATATTCAACCTCTTTTAGCTTCAGGTTTCAACCCAAAACCACCACATATAAAGTATATACTACTGTAGCAACTTCCACAAGAGTTCCATGATCAAAAAGAACTCAAAAGAAAGCGATAAAGTGACAAAAACAAATATTGGCAGAAATCTGTCAAAACTGGACAGCTGACAAAGGACGAATTTTTGAGGGATTTTCTGTTGCTCAAATCAAAAAGTGTTCAACTAAGAAAAGTTTGGATATAACCTGGGGCATATGCACAAGAAATCTCAGGTCCAAAAGATAAACAGAGAATTTTTACGAATTTTTACGGTGCAGCACCGAAAACTGTTTCAGGACAGCAATAACCCCAAATCTTTACCTTACTCAAATTAGAGGCTTCTCTTGGCACAAAAACGAAATAAACAAGATAAGGAGCGGTCATTACAGTAGTAATGACTTCCAAGACTCAAATAAAAGAAAAAGTACTGAAAAGTAAACAATGGGTTATCTCCCAAGAGTGCTTTTCTTTAACGCCTTTGAGCTAGGCGCAGAAAAGTGCGAATCAAGTAATATCAATAGATGAAGCATCAAGCTCATAATTTGCTCTAAGAATAGAGTCAAAAAGTAATTTCTTTATTTTCCTAGGGAAGTATTCCATACCTTTCTTTAATGGGAATTGATACTTGATAGTGCCTTCCCTCATATCAATGATAGCACCTACAGTTCGAAGAAAGGGTCTTCCCAAAATAATAGGACATGAAGCATGGCATTCAACGTCCATAACAAGAAAATCAACGGGAACAAGGTTATTGTTAACCACAATAAGAACATCATTAATCCTTCCCAAAGGTTTCTTCTTAGCAACATCAGCAATAGGAACATCAAAATAACACTTTTCAAGCGGTGGTAAATCAAGCATGTCATAAATCTTTCTAGGCATGATGGAAATACTAGCACCTAGATCACATAAAGCATGGCAATCATAACCATTAACATGCATATCAATGATGGGTTCCCAACCATCTTCTAATTTCTTGGGAACAGAGGCTTTTTGCTTCAACTTTTCATCCCTAATCTTTATGAGAGCATTGGTAATATGCTTAGTAAAAGCAATATTTAAAGAACTAGCATTGGGAGTCAAAGCAAGCTTTTGCAAGAACAAAATAACTTCAGATATATTGCAGCCATCAACATCAAAATCATTAAAAGAAATAGAGCTATCATCTCCCACACTCCGAAAAATTTCAGCACTCTTTTGAGAAAAAGTTTTGGCAGTTTTAGGCTTTTTAACACAAGGAGTGGGAGTTTTCTCTACACCAATCAAAGTAAGAGGGTTGCTATCAGTAGGAGCAACATCATTAGAGGTAGTAATGGTACATACCTTCATCTCTCTAGCCATCTCATCTTCTCTTTCCCATCTGGCATGCAATTCCGCTAACAATCTAATATTTTCATCAATTCTAACTTGGGTAGCATTAGCGGCAGCAACAACATTGCTCACATTCACATCATTAGGAAACACTTTTAATTTCAGAAGTTCAACATCATGAGCAAGGCTATCAACTTTAGAAGCAAGAATATCAATTTTGCCTAACTTTTCCTCAACAGACTTGTTAAAAGCAGTTTGCTTACCGATGAAGTCCTTGAGCATTACCTCAAGCTCGGAGGGCGCGGCCCTAGTGTTGTTGTAGGAATTACCATAAGAGTTACCATAACCATTACCATTGGTAGAAGGATACGGCCTATAATTGTTACTAGCAAAATTGTTCCTATAAGCATTGTTGTTAAAATTATTATTTCTAATGAAATTCACATCAACTTGCTCTTCTTGAGCAACCAAAGAGGCCAAAGGAACATTATTAGGATCAACATGAGTCCTATCATTAGCAAGCATAGCCATAATTGTATCAATCTTATCATTCAAGGAAGAGGTTTCCTCAACAGAATTTACCTTCTTACCTTGTGGAGCTCTCTCGGTGTGCCATTCGGAATAATTTACCATCATGTTGTCGAGTAGCTTTGATGCGGCGCCCAATGTAAGGGACATAAAAGTGCCTCCAGCAGCTGAATCAAGTAGGTTCCTTGAAGAAAAATTCAGTCCTGCATAAAAAGTTTGGATAATCATCCAAGTAGTCAGTCCATGAGTGGGGCAATTCTTTACCATAGATTTCATTCTTTCCCAAGCTTGAGCAACATGTTCATTATCAAACTGAGTAAACTTCATAATATTGCTGCGCAAAGCTATAATCTTAGCAGGAGGATAGTATCTACCAATAAAAGCATCCTTACACTTAGCCCATGAATCAATACTATTCTTAGTCAAAGACAGCAACCAATGTTTAGCTTTTCCTCTCAAAGAAAAAGGAAACAACTTGAGCTTAATAATATCACTATCAACATCCTTATATTTCTGCATCTCACATAACTCAACAAAATTGTTGAGATGAGCTGCAGCATCTTCAGTACTAGCACCAGAAAATTGCTCTTTCATAACAAGGTTCAATAAAGCAGGCTTGATCTCATAAAAAGTGGTAGCAGGAACAGTTGGTGCAATAGGAGTGCAGATAAAATCACTATTGTTCGTGCTAGCAAAGTCACACAACTTGGTGTTTTCAGGAGTACCCATTTCAGCAAAACAAAAGTAAACAAGTAAAAACAGCTACCAAGGATTCTAATTTTTTTGGGTTTTTGATATAAAAAGCAGTGCAGGTAAAATAAAATAAAGTAAAGCAAAACAAATAACAAAGTAAAGAATGTGTGTGCGAAGAACTCCCCTCGCAGAAGTCTTCTCTTCCTCCCCGGCAACGGCGCCAAAAAATTAGCTTGATGCGTGGTGAATGACCAGCCCGTTGGGAACCCCAAGAGGAAGGTGTGATGAGTATAGCAGCTAGTTTTCCCTCAGTTAAGAAACCAAGGTTTATCGATCAGGAGAAGAGCAGACAATAACGACTGAAGTTAATGCTTGCTAGTTTGCGACAGCTTCGGACAATTTATATATGGCGCCTCGTCCAAGCTTTGCTTGCTAGCTGCAACGTGGAACCTGCACACACACAAACAAATACTTTGCTCCCAACTTACGATGAGGTTGTCAATCTCACCGGTTTGCTTGAAACAAAGGTTATGAGTGTATCGAGTGGAAAACAGTAATAATATGCGAGTAAAATAAACAGTGCGGGAAAAGTAAACAGGTGATTGCAATATGATTAAAATAGGACTGGGGTCCACAGTTCACTAGTGGTGTCTCTCCATAGATAAAATAACATGCTGGGTAAACAAATTACAGTTGGGCAATTGATAGAATAAAGATAACGTGATATGTCAAGAAGATCACTATGAGATTCACTCTGGGCATTACAACAAAATACATAGACCGCCATCCAACTGCATCTATGACTAATAATCCACCCCCGGGGATATCATCCGAACACCCTAGAAGTATTAAGTTGCGAACAACAGATAATTGCATTAAGCAAAGTGTGTAATGTAAACAAAGCATATGCCCTTGAGCATATGAATGTTGTTTTCTCCCTAGTAGCAACAGCACATCTACCACCTTAGAGGTTTCTGTCACTCCCCCAGGTGAAATAGAGACATGAACCCACTATCGAGCATAAATACCCCCTCTTGGAGTCACTAGCAACTACTCGGCCAAGATAGCTACTAACAACGGAGAGCATGCAAGATCATAAACAACATAGAGATAACAAAAGATATAATTCAGTACAGCAACTTAATCATAAACACCAATATTCATCGGATCCCAACAAACCAACATCATACTATTACATAACGGTGATCTCAATCATGTAGGGCAGCTCATGAGATCTAAACATGAAGCACATGGTGGAGAAGACAACCATCTAGCTACTGCTATGGACCCATAGTCCAAGGTAGACTACTCACTCATCGCTCCGGAGGCAAGCATGGCGATGAAGAAGACCTCTGGTGGCGATTCCCCTCTCCGGCAGGGTGCCGGGAAGAGCTTCTGGACCCTCCCGATCTTCGGGTCGACGGCGGCGGCGGATCGCGATGTATTCTGGAAAACTGATCGGGGCCTTAGGTTTTTCTAGTCAGGGGGTATATATAGGCGAAGGGACGATGTCAGAGGGGAGACCACGGCCCCTCACGTGGGCCCGGCGCGGCCAGGGGGGTAGCCGCGCCGCCCCTGTGTGTGGGGGCCACGTGGCCCCTCTCCGTCAGGTCTTCGGATGTTTGGGAGCTTCCCCGTGGAATATGACTTCAGGAACTTGTTTCGTCCAATTCCGAGAATATTTCCTGTGTATCACTTCTGAAACACAAAAACAGCAGAAAACAGGAAACTGGCACTGTGGCACTCCGTTAATAGGTTAGTTCCAGAAAATGTATAAAAGTGCCACTAAGTGTAACGAAACAATAGGCAAATGGTGTAAAAACAAGCATGGAGCATCAAAAATTATAGATACGTTTGAGACGTATCACATACTCATTTATACTGTCACCTATAAAGCTAAAATACTCAGGAAATACTTCACCAAAAGAAATTCTACTTGGACAAGCGGAGGAGTCACATACCGGAGAACAAATGCTCCAAATTTCAGCAGAAATGTTGGGCTGAGCAAGGAGATCGAAAAATCGAGGTGAAGAACAGCAAGAACTCGGGTTTGAGCTGGGTGTGTCGTTGTTTTCGGGAGAGAGAAAGAGCAGGGGAGGAAGAGATAAGTGAGGGGCCAGGTGGGGCCCTCTCACACCAGGGTGGCGCGGCCACGGCTGGGCCGCGCCACCTATGTGTGAGGTGGCGTGGCAGCCCCTCCTGGTGCCTCGCAGGTGTCTCTCTACCCCATTTTGACATAAAAATTTATAAAGAATTTTCTGAAATTTTTTGAGAAACTTTATTTTTGAGGATTTTTCAGAAATTGGCATATCGATAAAAATTCAGAAAAACGAGGATAAAATGATTTCAAGCAAATCAAAACCAAGCATGCAGCAGCTCTGAGATACTCTTAATCATGTAACTAAACTGAAGGAATAAAATTGATGAAAGTAAATACAAGTGAGGTGGAGTGGATGCGGTGAAAACGAAGTTTTGTTCATATAAAATCACTTTGTTAACAAGGTTGATCAAGTCTTGTTCCCAAACTAACTTTATATGAGGCAAAACTTTGCACTTCACTAGAATGCTTATGTTACCTCAACTTTGATAGGTATAGTCCCAACCATAACAATTTGATATTCTTCCTTGGGCTTTCTCTCTGAACAAATAATTTGACCAACTTTGATGGTCTCAACATGCTTGATTGAACTTAGAGCATTCTTCCTATCAATCTTCTTGGGAAAATAAACCGTATACTCTTTGTCATTAACATTATAAGTGACTTTTCCTTGATTGCAATTAATAACAGCACCTGCAGTATTTAGAAAAGGTCTCCCAAGAATAATAGACATATTATCATCTTCAGGCATTTCCAACACAACAAAATCAGTTAATATTAGACAACTGTTAGCAACTTGAATAGGAACATTTTCACATATACCAATAGGAATAGTAGTAGACTTATCAGCCATTTGTAAAGATATATCAGTTGATACCAATTTTTCTAGATCAAGTCTCTTATAAAGAGAAAAAGGCATGACACTAACTCCAGCTCCCAAATCACATAAAGCAGTTCTAACATAGTTATTTTTAATGGAGCAAGGAATAGTTGGTATACCTGGATCTCCAAGCTTCTCTGGGACTTTACCATCAAAAGAATAATTAGCAAGTAAAGTGGAAATTTCCTCATTAGGAATTTTCCTTTTGTTAGTGACAATATCTTTCATATACTTTGCATAAGGAGGCATTCTAATAGCATCAGTCAAAGGAATTTGCAAAAATAAAGGTCTCATCCATTCACAAAACCTGTTGTAGTGTTCTTCTTCCTTGGACTTGTGTTTCTTACTAGGAGAAGGCATTGGTTTCTGTACCCAAGGTTCTCTCTCTTTACCATGCTTGTTGGCAATGAAGTCTGATACGTCTCCAACGTATCTATAATTTTTGATGCTCCATGCTTGTTTATACACCATTTGCCTAATGTTTCGTTACACTTAGTGGCACTTTTATGCATTTTCCGGAACTAACCTACTAACAAGTTGCCACAGTGTCAGTTCCCTGTTTTCTGCTGTTTTTGTGTTTCAGAAGTGATACACAGGAAATATTCTCGGAATTGGACGAAACAAGTTCCTGAAGTCTTATTTTGTCCGGGAGCTTCCAGAGATCCGAAGGAGAGTAGGAGGGGAGCCACAGGGGCCCCACACGCCAGGCCGGCGCGGCCCAGGCCCTGGCCGTGCCGCCATGGTGTGAGGCCACCTGGCTCCACCTCTGACATCGCCCCTTCGCCTATAAAGACCCCCCGACGGAAAAAACCTAAGTACCCGATCACTTTTCCAGAATACATCGCGATCCGCCGCCGCCGTCGACCCGAAGATCGGGAGGGTCCAGAAGCTCTTCCCGGCACCCTGCCGGAGAGGGGAATCGCCACCGGAGGTCTTCTTCATCGCCATGCTTACCTCCGGAGCGATGAGTGAGTAGTCTACCTTGGACTATGGGTCCATAGCAGTAGCTAGATGGTTGTCTTCTCCACCATGTGCTTCATGTTTAGATCTCATGAGCTGCCCTACATGATTGAGATCACCGTTATGTAATTCTACATGTTTGGTTTGTTGGGATCCGATGAATATTGGTGTTATGATTGAGTTGCTGTACTGAATTATATCTTTTGTTATCTCTATGTTGTTTATGATCTTGCATGTTCTCCGTTGTTAGTAGCTATCTTGGCTGAGTAGTTGCTAGTGACTCCAAGAGGGGGTATTTATGCTCGATAGTGGGTTCATGCCTCTATTTAACCTGGGGGAGTGACAGAAACCTCTAAGGTTGTAGATGTGATGTTGCTACTAGGGAGAAAACAACATTCATATGCTCAAGGGCATATGCTTTGTTTACATTACACACTTTGCTTAATGCAATTATCTGTTGTTCGCAACTTAATATTTGTGGAGTTCTCGAATTGATTCGCCACAAGTGGATTATTAGTCATAGATGCAGTTGGATGCATAGTTTTAAAAACCGGACCGATGATCAAACCGGTGAGGTCATCGATTCAGGTTTTTACCGGTCGGACCACTGGTTTATCGGTTCACTGTCTAGATTTTTAAATATATATAAATATATTTTTACTTATAATTAATACAATAAACAGATAATTATGTATGAAATAATATTCTAGACTTGCAATTTTGCATAATAATTTACATAATGATATAACAAGTAAAACTTGCCAACATTGCCATGTCCAAGATGGACAATACTGCAACGCAGCAAGCAGCAAGTCGCTCCTAGAGAAAGAAAAAGCAAGCAGTAAGCCTTCCTATTCGTTGGAATTATAGTGCTACCACGTAGATAATATGTAAAAAAGGCCTGTCTCTTCTTTGTACAACATGCAATCACAGGTCAGCTGGTTCGTCACGTCCTTCTCCTGCCCGCGAATGTCTCACGTATTAGGTTCGAATCCCGATCAACGCATTTATATTTTTTCCATAGTGAGACTATTGAGCCGGTCAGACCGGATGTCCGGTGTAATACGTGAAACTAGTGGTTGGACTGCGGTTTTGCCGATTTATTCCGGCTCGCTTGCCCAGTTGGTCCAGTGCGCTTAAAGAACCGGACAAGGCTCTGGTTCCGGTTTTTTTTGGTTCAACCGCCGGTCCGGTCCGGTTTTTAAAACTATGGTTGGATGGCAGTCTATGTATTTTGTTGTAATGCCCAGAGTAAATCTCATAGTGATCTTCTTGACATATCATGTTTATCTTTATTCTATCAATTGCCCAACTGTAATTTGTTTACCCAGCATATGTTATTTATCTTATGGAGAGACACCACTAGTGAACTGTGGACCCCGGTCCTATTTCCATCATATTGCTATCACCTGTTTACTTTACTCGCACTGTTTACTTTACTCGCATACTCTACTGTTTTCCACTCGATACGCTCATAACCTTTATTTCAAGCAAACCGGTGAGATTGACAACCTCATCGCAAGTTGGGAACAAAGTACTTGGTTGTGTTGTGTGCAGGTTTCGCGTTGTAGCTAGCAAGCAAAGCTTGGACGAGGCGCCATATATAAATTGTCCGAAGCTGTCGCAAACTAGCAAGCATTACCTTCAGTCGTTATTGTCTGCTCTTCTCCTGATCGATAAACCTTGGTTTCTTAACTGAGGGAAAACTAGCTGCTATATTCATCACACCTTCCTCTTGGGGTTCCCAACGGGCTGGTCATTCACCACGCATAAGCAACAGCTTTTTCCTGGCACCGTTGCTGGGGATTTAAGAAGAATAAGCTCCCACATCAACTGCATATTCCCACGTCAACTTGGCACCAGCAGCTTCTTTTCTGGCGCCGTTGCCGGGGAAGAGTGGAAGACTTCTGCGAGGGGAGTTTTCGCACGCACATCCTTTACTTTGTTATTGTTTTGCTTTAGTTTATTTATTTTACCTGCATCGTTTTATATCAAAAACCCAAAAAAATTAGAATCCTTGGTAGTTGTTTATTATGTCTGAATTTTGTCTCATGCCAAAGGATGTTTATGAATCTTTGAGCCTTTGGAAGCTTTCTGAGGGGGTAGAAGGAATTTCTCTTACTAACAATGCCACTATATTTCCCATTGGAATAGCTGAAGGATTTTTTACAAAAGTCCTAGGAAGAATGATATCTACTGATTATCTTGTTATTGAATGTGTAGGAAAAGGACAAATCACACTTGGAAGATCCCTCCTGAAGCTCCTGGGCGTCGTCATTGGTGTGGGAAAAGGCAATATAAGATTTATATCTCCACCTTGCAATAGCCATGTCTTTCCTAGAGTCAAGAGCAAAGGTAAGAAAGGAAGACGTAAGGCACCCGCTGATCCTAGCATTTCATCACTTGAAGTTACTTGATTCGTAATTTTATGCGCCTAGCTCAAAGGCGTTAAAGAAAAGCACTCTTGGGAGATAACCCAATGTTTTATTTTCAGTATTTTTTCTTTTATTTGAGTCTTGGAAGTCATTACTACTGTAATGACCGCTCCTTATCTTGTTTATTTTGTTTTTGTGCCAAGAGGAGCCTCTAATTCGAGTGAGGTAAAGATTTGGGGATGTTGCTGTCCTGAAACTGTTTTCGGTGCTGCACCGTAAAAATTCGTATAAATTCTCTGTATATCTTTTGGACCTGCGATTTCTTGTGCATATGCCCCAGGTTATATCCAAACTTTTGTTAGTTGAACACTTTTTGATTTGAGCAACAGAAAACCCCTCAAAAATTCGGCCTTTGTCAGCTGTTCTGTTTTGACAGATTTCTGCCAATATTTGTGTTTGCCGCTTTATCGCTTTCTTTTGAGTTCTTTTGATCACGGAACTTTTGGGGAAGTTGCTACAGTAGTACGTGCTATATATTTGGTGGTTTTGGGTTGAAACCTGAAGCAAAAAAAGAGGTTGATTATATGTTATGCTACACTAATGTTGCTAATAGATTTGTGTTTAGTTTTGTATGAAGGAAGTTTTCAAGTGTAGGGATTGGAGAATGATGAGATGAGTTGAAGAATGGATAAAAGCTCAAGCTTGGGGATGCCCATGCATAACCCCAAGAAATATCCAAGAAGTACAAGCGTCAAAGCTTGGGGATGCCCCCGAGGCACCCCTTCTTCATCGGCAAAAATCAGGTCACCTTTCAAGACACTATATTTTTATTGCTTCATGCACTATGTGTTTTTCTTGGAGCATCAGTTGTTTTAGTTTTCTTAGTTAGTTTAGTTTTGTTTGCTGCAATAAATGGTTGGACCCCAACAAATTTCCTTTGGAGGAGATGTACTCGTTTTCATTTGCCAAGAACACTCCGTTTTTCATTCTTACAATTTTACCGGGTGTTCTTCTTTTTTCGCTACTGCTTTTGGTTTTCGTTTTCGCCTTGATTTGCATTCAGACCTTGTCATATCTTTTCATCAAGGTGTATTTTTACCTCTGATCTTTATTGGTTTTCATCAAAAGAGGTGTCTTTAAAAATTTCAAATGGTGTTGGAAAAGAGAAAAAGCTTTGTGCAAAAAAGTGGTACAAGAAGGAGCTTGTGTAGACTACGGCTTAGGCTTTTTCATGTCATGCTTGATGTCTTTTTGATGGTATGCTTAGTGGTTTTGCTGTAGCATGACTTGTCTCAAATAACTGAGATTGCTTAATGAGCCTTTGAAAAAATCATGCGTTGTTTTTAATTATATGGAATCATTATTTTGGTTTTCTCCTTGATGCTTTATTTGGGTTGATTTGGCGCATGCTCACACATGTTAGACTCTTACAAAGTCGCCAATAGCCTCTATGATCATTTAGTTTTTGACTTTTGATGCCATCTTATGCTTCTTTTAATGTCGCTTTGCATGATTATGGCCATTATTGCTCTCTTAGTTGGTCGCTCCCAGTCTTTTGCTAGCCCTCGCCTTGTACTGAGTATGAGCTCTACTCGTGCATCCAACTCCTAAAAGCCAAAGTTTTCCAAAGTGTCCACCATACATACCTACTAGCAATTTGCTATTCCAAGTAAATTTGACTTGCTTTTATTTTCTCTTCAAATTAAACTCTTACCAGTGTTATGCGAAACTCGGTTAGTAAAGCTCTCACGAACCGGAAGGCACACTTTACTTTTTCATGTTCTTAAAAATTTGACATTGTGGTCTCTTATGTTGAGTTGTTATGCTTGCAAGTTGTAAGTTGGAGACTAGCCCAGCCATGCAGTCATGGGCAAGCTTTCAACATTGCACTTCTTATTTGAGTTGATATCGTGATCTTTTGTTTATGGATGCTCGCGGTGTGAAATGAATTGGGAATCTTGTGAGGATCATGGAGTTTGTATATGTGTTAGGGAAACGCCGGGCCGCTAATCTAAGCCATGCATAATTCATGGTGGAAATTTGCAGCATACCCATGATGAACATTCGACGACGCATCTCACAATAAAAAGCTAAACAAATGGCAAATAAAAGAGATGTCGAGGTGTTCATTGTCTGCGTGTCCTGTCATTTTGATGTGGGCTTGTTCCATGTCATCGGGCACGGAAGTACCCCATTGGCGGTTCTCAATGATATGCATATATTTACAATGACAAGAGCCTTGCTTGGGACTCTAAGTAAAGTAGCATGAGGTTTGGGTACTCGTATTCACGGGACACGAGGTTTTCAACTTATGATTTGTCAAGCATATGCATCATAATTGTTCTCGCATTAACTTTAACCATTCAAGATGCTTATGATGGGGGCAATGAGAGCTCAAAGCCGGTAAGTACCATAATTTTTGAAGGTTATAAAACTTGCAATCACTGCTTCCCTCTGCGAAGGGCATTTCTTCTACTTTTATGTTGAGTCACCACCTTCTATCTTTATGCACCATTAAGAGAGCATAGTTGTCATTCTTAGTATAATGTGCATTGTCCCAAAGTTTTCATTGATTGATTCATATTGTTGGTTTCACTTGTTCTCAAATTATTTGTATCTAGTCGCCCGCTTAAACTTGAAGGTGTCCTATGCATTTATGTTTTGCTCTCTTTGAAGGACGAGCTAAAAACCATTTGTATGTTTTTCCTTATGATTTGAACACACGTTTGACTTTCATTGTTTCATTTTCATGATCTTTTGTTTGTGTTCATTTGCATGTTTACAACATGGTTGCTAAGTTCTTATTGTCAAGATTATATTTTCATGCCTATGTTTTAAGTTCTTATGATCCCAGCTCACAAATGCTTACATATATGATCAAGATTGTGTAGGTGCATGTCACCACAAAAATTATTCTTTTGTTATCACTTACCTACTCGAGGACGAGCAGGAGTTAAGCTTGGGGATGCTTGATACGTCTCCAACGTATCTATAATTTTTGATGCTCCATGCTTGTTTATACACCATTTTCCTAATATTTCGTTACACTTAGTGGCACTTTTATGCATTTTCCGGAACTAACCTACTAACAAGTTGCCATAGTGCCAGTTCCCTGTTTTCTGCTGTTTTTGTGTTTCATAAGTGATACACAGGAAATATTCTCGGAATTGGACGAAACAAGTTCCTGAAGTCTTATTTTGTCCGGGAGCTTCCAGAGATCTGAAGGAGAGTAGGAGGGGAGCCACAGGGGCCCCACACGCCAGGCCGGCGTGGCCTAGGCCCTGGCCGCACCACCATGGTGTGAGGCCACCTGGCTCCACCTCTGACATCGCCCCTTCGCCTATAAAGACCCCCCGACGGAAAAACCTAAGTACCCGATCACTTTTGCAGAATACATCGCGATCCGCCGCCGCCGTCGACCCGAAGATCGGGAGGGTCCAGAAGCTCTTCCCGGCACCCAGCCGGAGAGGGGAATCGCCACCGGAGGTCTTCTTCATCGCCATGCTTGCCTCCGGAGCGATGAGTGAGTAGTCTACCTTGGACTATGGGTCCATAGCAGTAGCTAGATGGTTGTCTTCTCCACCATGTGCTTCATGTTTAGATCTCATGAGCTGCCCTACATGATTGAGATCACCGTTATGTAATTCTACATGTTTGGTTTGTTGGGATCCGATGAATATTGGTGTTATGATTGAGTTGCTGTACTGAATTATATCTTTTGTTATCTCTATGTTGTTTATGATCTTGCATGCTCTCCGTTGTTAGTAGCTATCTTGGCCGAGTAGTTGCTAGTGACTCCAAGAGGGGGTATTTATGCTCGATAGTGGGTTCATGCCTCTATTTAACCTGGGGGAGTGACAGAAACCTCTAAGGTTGTAGATGTGATGTTGCTACTAGGGAGAAAATAACATTCATATGCTCAAGGGCATATGCTTTGTTTACATTACACACTTTGCTTAATGCAATTATCTGTTGTTCGCAACTTAATACTTGTGGAGTTCTCGGATTGATTCGCCACAAGTGGATTATTAGTCATAGATGCAGTTGGATGGCGGTCTATGTATTTTGTTGTAATGCCCAGAGTAAATCTCATAGTGATCTTCTTGACATATCATGTTTATCTTTATTCTATCAATTGCCCAACTGTAATTTGTTTACCCAGCATGTGTTATTTATCTTATGGAGAGACACCACTAGTGAACTGTGGACCCCGGTCCTATTTCCATCATATTGCTATCACCTGTTTACTTTACTCGCACTGTTTACTTTACTCGCATACTCTACTGTTTTCCACTCGATACGCTCATAACCTTTGTTTCAAGCAAACCGGTGAGATTGATAACCTCATCGCAAGTTGGAAACAAAGTACTTGGTTGTGTTTTGTGCAGGTTCCGCGTTGCAGCTAGCAAGCAAAGCTTGGACGAGGCGCCATATATAAATTTTCCGAAGCTGTCGCAAACTAGCAAGCATCACCTTCAGTCGTTATTGTCTGCTCTTCTCCTGATCGATAAACCTTGGTTTCTTAACTGTGGGAAAACTAGCTGCTATATTCATCACACCTTCCTCTTGGGGTTCCCAACGGGCTGGTCATTCACCACGCACAAGCAACAGCTTTTTCCTGGCGCCGTTGCTGGGGATTTAAGAAGAATAAGCTCCCACATCAACTGCATATTCCCACGTCAACTTGGCACCAGCAAAGTCTTCTTTGGTGTACTTTGCACTTTTATCAATCTTTTCTGGTTCTTCTTCAACTTCTTCTTTATCGGAAGCATCTCCTGGTTCAGTTTCAGCATCAGAAATAGAAACACTGTTAGGATCTTTACCTGCATCAGAGGATTCTGCAGTTGTTTTATGCTTCTTCTTCTTCTTCTTAGAAGGAATATCATCACTTGCAGTTCGTTGAGAATCTTGCTAGACCCTCTTAGGATGTCCTTCAGGATATAATGGATCTTGAGTAGCAGCGCCACTTCTTGTGCGTATTTCACATGCTTGCTTCTCTCTTGCGGCATTAACTAGCAAGTCTTTTTGCACCTTGGTAAGCTGATCAATTTGTGTTTGAACCATTTGAAAATGTTTAACAAGTATCTTCACATCTTTGGCGGTTCTCTCCACAATATCCTGCAACTTGTTAATAGCTCTAGAATTTTCCAACAAATGATTATGCACCATTCTATTAAACTTTTCTTGCTTAACAATAAAATTATCGAACTTATCTAAGCATTGATCAGGAGGTTTAGAATAAGGAATATCTCTTTCATCAAAGCGTTGGAGAGAGTGTACCTCAATAGTAGATGAGTGAGGGATTGGCTTACATAATTCTTCTATGGGAGGTAAATTTTTCACGTCTTCGGCCTTAATACCTTTCTCCTTAAGAGATTTCTTAGCTTCCCTCATAACTTCATCATTTAATTCAATCATCCCCCTCTTCTTCGGCGTAGGCTCTGTAGATGGCGCAGGGGTTGGTGCTGGTGTTGGCTCGACTAAAGTCCAATCATCATGATTCCGGCTTATTTTAGCCATTAATTCTTCAGCTTCAGTCGGAGTTCTTTCCCTGAAAACACAACCAGCACAACTATCCAAATATGACTTAGATTCATCTGTTAGTCCATTATAAAATATATTAAGGAGTTCATTTTTAGGCAATGGTTCTTTAGGCAAAGCTCTAATTAAAGAACAAAACCTTGTCCAAGATTTAGGCAATATCTCTCCTTTTCCCTGTTCAAAATCAAAGATTTTCTGCACAGCAGCATGTTGAGCACTAGCAGGAAAATATTTCTGAAAGAAAGCATTAACCAAAGCAATAGGACTAGCAAGAGATCCAGGAGACAAGCTATTAAACCAAGTTTTAGCAGCATCTTTCAACGAGAAAGGAAAAATCTTAGCAACAAAGTAAGTGTGGAGCTTAATATCATCAGAAAATAAATTACTCAAAGTAGAAAGCTCATTCATGTGCCCCATAGCACTCTCATCTTTAGTACCACAAAAAGGAGTTTTCTCAACAATAGATATGTAAGATAAATCCAAAGAGAAATTATAATCCTTGTCTCTAATATTTATGGGAGAAGCAGCAAACTTAGGATCAGGAGACAAATTATATCTAACAGAACGTCTTGCAAGAAGTTCTCTAACATTACCAGCATTACGAGCAGCGCGTGCTTCAGCAATAAAATCATCATTAAGCTCAATATAAGCATCATCATCATAATCATCACTAGGACATTCCCTAGACTCAGGTGAACTAACAGGTGTAACAGTGGTGTTTCCCAACTTAGCTCTAGCAATAGTAGCATCTAAAAAGGAACCTAGTGAACCACTCTCATCAAGCACAGTAGAAGCATCATCTAAATTATCTGTGGCATTTTCAATCTCAGCAGAAGTAGTAGCAGTAGCGTGTGGGTGTGGTGGTGTAAGCAACTTACTCATAACAGATGGCGAATCAAGAGCAACAGAGGTGTTGAGAGTCGTACCTCTTCTTGTAGTGGATGGCAATATAGGAACTTTTCCATCACGAGGTTTACCCATGATGAAAAGGATTGCAGCGAACAATATGAATACCAAGTAAACTTACAAATAAAGCTATGCTCCCCGGCAATGGCGCCAGAAAATAGTCTTGATGACCCACAAGTATAGGGGATCGCAATAGTCTTCGAGGGAAGTATTACCCAAATTTATTGATTCTACACAAGGGGAGCCAAAGAATATATGTAAGCCTTAACAGATGAGTTGTCAATTTAGCTGCACCTGGAAACAGTCTTGCTCGCAGTGGTTTATCAGTGGCAACAGTTTTATAGTGGTGACAGTAGTGAAACAGTAACAACAGTAGTAAAATAGCAGCGGTAATAGTAACAGTAGTAAACAGTAGGAACAAATACTGTAGGTATAGGGATGGATTACGGGCGTTGCATGGATAAGATAATTCATGAAATCAATGAGACATGGGCATTGCAGATAAATAATGATAAAGCATCCTAGTACAAACAATCATAGGCATGTGTTCCGTATATAGTCGTACGTGCTCACAAGGAGAAACTTGCACGACATCTTTTGTCCTACCAGCCTGTTGCAGCAGGGCCTCAAGGGAAACTACTGGTAATTAAGGTACTCCTTTTAATAAAGTACCGGAGCAAAGCATTAGCACTCGGTGAACACATGTGATCCTCACATCATAGCCATCCCCTCCGGTTATCCCAATTTCTGTCACTTTGGGGCCTCGGGTTCCGGACAACAATATGTGTATATAACTTGTAGGTAAGACCATAAACAACAAGTATCATCATAGAAATAATAACATGTTCAGATCTGAAATCATGGCACTTGGGCCCAAAGTGACAAGCATTAAGCACAACAAGTTGCAACAATGTCATAGACACTAAATAAAGATACTAGGCACTATGCCCTAACAATCTCATATCAAATTACATGAATGATCTCATCCAATCCCTACCATCTCCTCACCTACAGCGGGGGAATTACTCACACATGGATGGGGGAGTCATGGATGGTCGATGGAGTGACGTCGGTGATGATGGTGATGAAGATCTCCTTCAAATCCCCGTCCCGGCAGGGTGCTAGAACGGAGTTTCTGGTTCCGAATCGCGGTTTCTAATGGCGGCGGCACAGCGGAAGTCTATCTGGGAAAAACGCCGTCTCCCCGATATTATTATGTCAAGGGGTATATGTAGGCGAGAGGGGAGGTCGAGACGGCTGCTGGGGCCTCCTCACGCCAGGGCGGCGCGGCCAGGGCTGGGCCGCGCCACCTGTGTGTGAGAGCCCCTCGAGCCTCCTCTCCGTCCCGTCTTCTGGCTCCGTGGGTCTTCTGGTGAAATAAGATTTTTGATGATTTTTCCCGAATTTTTACTGAAAGTTTGATTTCTGCACAAAAACGAGACACCAGAGCAATTCTGCTGAAAACAGCGTCAGTCCGTGTTAGTTATATTCAAAACACACAAATTAGAGGAGAAACAATAGCAAAAGTGTTTGGGAAAGTAGATACATTTTGAACGTATCAGTCGGTTGCATGCCTAAGTGGGATGCACTTGAGGTCAAGTATATTGCTGCCAGGATCAGACCAGAGCCCACAACATGGACAGCACTGGCGAGAAACTACTTTTACGGTCATGGGGGCACGTTGGACGAAGAAGGGAGGGCAATATATACCCAGAAACACAAAGATCATCCCCTACTGCCCATCGAAGATATTAGAAGTGCCGTACAAGATATTGCTGCGGGACGGTTCATTCCCGATAGAGAGAACGACGAGCTCACACGCGCACTTAAAAATGATGAACACACCGGACGAGCACGAGGCACACCAGGCTCCAAGCCGTGGAATGTTGCCTTCCCCGCGGAAATGAAGAGATATCCCGATAAAAGTCATCAGAGGAGAAATGAAAGGGAGGCAGCTGAGAAAGCGGCAGCTGCAGACCGGCTGCGTAT
Organism: Dactylis glomerata; assembly: GCA_007115705.1. Lineage (NCBI taxonomy): Eukaryota > Viridiplantae > Streptophyta > Magnoliopsida > Poales > Poaceae > Dactylis > Dactylis glomerata. The sequence goes on from QXEO01000506.1 coordinate 34,791, forward strand.
TGTAGAAGAAGCATTAAAGCGGCAGCAGGATCAACTCGACAGACTTAGCCAGCAAGGTATCAGCGGCCAATCTCAGCGGCACATGGTAGAAGCTGCATTCGATGGTACAGGTGCCCTATCGAATAAGAAAAGCAGTGTCGCTTCCACCCAGCTCCAGGATGGTGATGATGATGCACTGACGATGGCTCCTCCTAAACGCTACCCAGTGGATGATATCACGGAGAGCACAGCTTGTGAGCTAAAGGTGCAAGTTATGAACTTAAGGGTGATGGCGGCGTTAGGCATGGCCGTACCAATTGCGCCTAACGCAACTTGGCATTGCAGACCGGTTCCAAAAGGGTACGTTGTCGTCACGGTGGATGATGTCAAGCAAGATTTTGAGGAGCTGAAGCTAGACCACCCTGCAGGGGAAGATAGGGACCTGACTGAACTAGGAGAAGCCAAAGGGGGGACTGTTGTATGGCCAAAGGAGCACATCGTGCTTCCAAATTATGTCCCGCCAAGGCCACCCACTCCTCAGAGCAGCAATCCACCTTCGCTGCCACCTCACCATTCTCCAGCGCAACCGTCGCCTTCACCGCCTCACCACTCAGCGCAACCGTCGCCTTCACCGACTCACCACTCAGCGCAGCCGTGTCCACCGCCGCCTCAGCCGTCTCCGCCACCGCGTCAGCCGTCTCCGTCCCCTGAGCCTCAGAGACTAAAGCGGAAGTATACTAAGAGGGGCAGCACCACCAGCAGCAGCAAGAGCACGTTACGATCACCGAAACGTAAGCTATCGCCCCTCCCAAGAGTACCTCATCAGAATATGAAGAATCTTCCTTACGAGAAGACAGATGAGGAAAATGCTGCGGCCGCAGATGCCCATTATCAACAGTGGAAGACTGACATGGCTAACAAGAAAAAGCCAAAGCCGATGGAGCCATTGATCTTCCCGATCACCGCAGAAGATAAAGCCAAAGCAGCCGCGCTTAAGATTCAGCTTCACCGACCAATAGCGCTCACACCTGACTATAATCGCTCAATTACCAAGTCGGCTGAGGCAAAAGAGCGGAGAGTCGGGAAAGAAGTTGCCCAGCTCAGACAACAGAAAAATCAATCGATCGAACCGCTCAAAGTGTACGATACCAATGAGTGGAGAGCCCAGGAGCGGCATGATCCGAACATTGATCCGGAGTTTATTCAACTCTACGGAGAAAAGGCCAAGTTATATGGACTGTCTATTGCTGAGTACATGAGCCGTCTGGATGAGTTCGAGGGGTACCAGCAAATAGCGTACATATACCGGTACGGGGCTCCTCTCGTCAAACCAGAGTTAGTCGAAGATCTACCAACAAAAATGCGGAGATTGCATAACTGGTACAAGCAAGCCTGTACTGAATCCTCAAACTGGATCTATGCTGGATATAAACACCACCATTACGGTCATGGAGATGGCTTCTTACTGATTGAATTTCTAGAATTATTTTAGTTTTACCAACAAGACGCCCTCGACAAAACTATGCTCAGTGCCTATTGTCTGTAAGTATTATTAAGTCTTTCTAGCTCAGCTCATTCGTTGCTTGTATAATCTTACTCATCATTATACTAATTATATATGCAGAATGAAGATTCTCGAATGCAACAAAGGAGGAATCTATGACCTTGGGTTCGTTGACTGCAATTTCGTTCATGAAGATACTCTAAAAAAAACCAGAGAGACAGAGGATAACTTGGTACAATCGTTGAAGTATTTCAGCAACAGAAGGGAAATACTATTTCCTTACAACTTCGAGTGAGTGTTACTGTCTTGTACACATTCTATTTTCGCTTACTCGATGTTAAGCGTATAATTGACTCGTTATGTCTGTGCAGCTTCCACTTTATTCTGTTAATCATTAGTATTGACGAAGGAGTAGTCAAAGTCATGGACTCAAAACGCACACCTTTAGGAAACTGGGCGAACATGCAGGAATGCCTCCAGAAGGCTTGGAAACGGTTCACCGCGAACATTAGGGGTGTTTGGAAGCCACAGCTTACATTTCAACCATGGAATGTAAGTACTACTTGCTAGATCCGCGCATCTCTTTGATTCTAGTTTCAGTACCATTATCATGCTTGATTCTTATTTTGATTGAACTCCGTTCTCGTAAAGTGCTTGAGGGAGGAAGCTGGAAATAACTTATGTGGATACTATGTCTGCGAGTTCATTCGCCAGACGACCAAAGAGAAGGGCGCAGACCGAAACTTCAAAAAACTTGAAGTATGATAAACAATAATCACAACTTTATTTTATTACCATCAACTGTGTTTAGTTTCATTCATATATATTGATCCCCTTCTTTAAATTAGATCGAACGGATGCGGGACGGTCTTCTACCACGGGAACGCGTGCAAGCAATTCAAGAGGAACTTGCCGGATTCTTATTAGAACAAGTCATAGATCCGAAAGGAGAATACTATTACCCGGTTCATTTAGAAGGGTGAAGTGTAAAAAAGAAGATGTAAAATCAAATTTGTGTGAGTTACCGTTTGTAATAGCGACCAAGCACGACGGATGAGATGGTGAATAATATATTCGTGACCATGATGTGTAATATATATATATATATATATAGTGTGGTTCCTTCATTATTTGCTGTATATATATAGTACCATTAAATTGAATACAAAACACACCAAATAAAACCCTAAACCCTAAAATGCAAAAAAAAACAGAAAACCCAGAGATCAACGATCCCGGTTCGTGCTACGAACCGGGACCAATGACCTGGGGCCCCTCGCGCTTGAGCGCGTCCACGTGGAGGCCTATCGGTCCCGGTTCGTACTAGAACCGGGACCGACATTGGTCCCGAGTAATGGATCCCGGTTCGGTAACCGGGACCATAGGGCCTTTTTCCACTAGTGTTGGGTGAACGGCAACTGGGAACGCATGCACGTACTGGCGAGGGTGTCGAGGTCGCCATGCATGACGGCGTGGAGGAGCTCGCGCCACGGCGTCCCGTCTTCCGCCGCGCCCGCCATGATGACAAAGACGCCTGCAGTATAGGAGTATCTCGCAGGAAGTAATCCCAAATAAAAGAAAACAAAGAAACGGATAATAATGAGTCCCATGGCAGGCATACAGACAGACCTGATGCGGTCGCGGTGCACGACGGCGGAGGCGGCGGCGCCGACGAGGATGAGGATGGCGCCGCGCGCATGTCCTTGGTCGGATCTGACATGTTTATTCTGACCTAGACGGAGAGCGAGAGGAGATGGAACTAAAGGCGGCGTCTCGAAGATGGAACCGCTCGGTGGTGCACAGTAAACCGATGAGACGTGGGCCTTAACGCGGTTGCAGGGCGGTTGCAGGAGCACGCGACGACTCCATTTTTTTTACATGACACGCGAGGACTCTTTCTCTTCCAGGTCAAACCGCAAACCATTGCACTTTTGGTATCTCTCCCATAGGTGGCAAATGTTGCTTCGACACACTTCGGCACTTTCGGCAATCTTGTTGAAAATAATTATCTTCAGGGTCTCCCTTGCCGGCGCAACGGGTCAGCAAGATGAAGGAGGGAGCGGCTGGACGTCGTGTGGGTGTCGATTTCAGCGTGGATCGCAGGGACACGGCGACCGAGCGGCGGCTGCGAGGCGAAGGAGGCGTTGGTGTGGGCGGTAGGGACCAGGGAGACGGACCGGCAGCGCTCCCGACCGGCCATGTTGGACTGGCCCGCTAGGAGGAAGAGTAGCCACCTTGTCCCTTGGTGAGCAATGCGTATGCAGCAGATGCACAATGCTCACTCGTCCGCCAACGTCGCGAAGCCCGAGCCTGTGCCGCCAAGAACCTTCCATGGCGCCACTGATGGGAGAGATGGATGCGACGGTGAGGTCGGCCTCGCACTGCCGCCGCTCTGAACTCGCGCGCATGCCGGCCTGAACTTCTTGTGCGCGAATTGGTAAGCTCAAGTTTTAGAATTTAGACTATCTAAATGCTAAGATGTGCTTAAGTTACTGATGAATATCATAGATGCTTGTGCATCGGCTGTCAGTGATACATGTGAACTATGGGAGAAGCACTGAGATTATTGAGTTGAACACCCTTCTCCTAATCTCCTTTCCTCCACTCCTTTGTACTTGCACGTTGAAGTGTTCAGAGATAAGACTTATGGTGGATTGTATAACACGTTACACGGTGAGTCAATTCAAAGAAAAGGGCATCCAAGCAAATATAGTTTGCTGCATGCAGAATTTCAAGTTCGTTTTTCTCCACCTGTTTATCCATGTTGAAAGATAGTTATGCTCTGAAAGTGAGGAGTAGGCAAATAAGCTACTCAATTGTGCGTCACCTGTGCTCAAATCTGGAAGTAATTTCATTGGCATAATTGTTGATTTATCTACAATATGGTATATGTTCACCGCATTGATTTTTTGTTACCTATTGATGCAATTTTGTAAGCCTGGGCTTCAAAGTTTCTAGAAAAAACCAAATAATTTAATTCTTTTTGAAACGGAGGCAAAATTTTTGTCTCTATCTATTAATTAAGAAGAAGAGAATTGCTAATTAATTTACGGAAAACCGGGCTAAAACCGATACAAACAGGCCCAATACAAGGAACCCACATCAAGAAGACCTCGCATCTAAAAACCCAAAAAACTCTCCCAGCACATAACAACCACTACCCCGACTCTTAAACCACGTAGCAGATTGTCGAAGAGAACACTCAATCCCTCGACACTAGGTAACACACAACACCAAAAGCATAGAATGACCCAAACCAGGGACAAGCCAAAAAACTGAAGATCATCCATCAAGCAGCTGTGGATGCCTTCCCTGTATCACCACTCTTCTTGTCTTTGCAGCTAAGCGACTTATCCTTCCGAGTGCCAGTTTGACGGTAATCACCCACCTTCTTGTTTTTACCCTTAATTTTCATCCCTGTTAGGAGGCAAGCAATCGCCCTTCCAAATCCCGGAATAAGAACATCCAACCTGAGCAAGTTGTAAATCTACAAAAATTGACACCATTAATTTGGAGAGGGATAATGGTTTCTTTCAGATGTATTTACAAATTTTGTAATCAAAATTCAAAATTGCTAGAAAAGTAGATGTCTCCATCAGGTAAGGTGAGATGGTGGAATTTTTAAGCGACAACACTGCTAGGAAAGGACCAATGAAAAGATAACAGAGGTGAAGTGAAAGAAGAGGTCGGGAAATATTTAAGGAAACATGACAACAATAAGTGAGGAAAGTAGCGAGGATATATTTGATATTGACCGTTGTATGAGTGAAAACCGCATTACTTACATTTCAAATATAATTCAAACTGTAATAATTATTTATCACTATGTCTAAATGTTTTGTTACCTCGTGGCAACGCACGAGCATTCAGCTAGTTATGGAATAAACTCCTCAAAACCGTCACGTCCGCTCCTCCCGACTGTTGAGCCGTCATATCGGCACATATGTTAGACTTGTATATAAGCAACATCAATTACCGATAAAGTACATATTTTAATCTTGTGATTGTCCCTCTCGCTCTTTACTTTTCCTCGCAATACGTTATCAGCATGCTCTGCCGAGAGCGAACTCCGGCGATCGCCGGAATAAGAAGAACAAGAGCGGAATCAATAGGCAAAAAGTTGAGAAACATGCCTCGCCTGATGCCCCGCTTCGTCCGACGCTCCCGCTTCGTCCGACGCTCCCGCTTCGTCGGCCTCCCCTGACTCGCAGTTGGAAGACACCGCCATCTTCTTCGCCATGTTCATGGCTTTCGTCGCTTTGAGGGTCGCCGGTACGGTGAAGGGCACTACTTTGGCCGCCCCCACAGTGCAGGAGGCTATCGTGAGCGCCGCCATGGTGTGCGCGTCCCCCGTGGCCCTCGCAACCTCATCCAAGGCGGTGCCGGTCCTGCGAACGGCGCTGCGCCGGCAGTGCAAAAAGGGTTTCGCAGCATAAAAAACAAAAAAAATCCTACGAAGACGAACAAGAACAGCCAAGATCTGATCTACGAGATGTAAAACAACGAGCGAGAGAGATTAGATCTACATACCCTTGTAGATCTCACCGCGGAAACGTTCAGATGAACGTGGTCGACGTAGTCGTACTAGCGTCTCCTCCTCGCGATTCGATCCGATCCAAGCGCCACAATGGGAGACGCCTCCGAGTGTTGCACACGTACAGCGCAACTCCTTCTCATCGGTCCAGCAAGGCATGGTGGAGTGGTAGATGGGATCAACAGCACGACGGCGTGGTGCTTATGGTGGAGAGTATCTGCGGGTAGGGCTTCGCCTACGCGCGCAAGGTGGAAGAAGAAAGACTAAGAAAACTAGTTAAACTAGGACAAGAAAATACTACAAAGAGCAACAGCGGCGATGGCTGAAAACAATTTCCGGGTATTAGAGCATCTCCAACAGAGGCGCGAAAACGCCCACGCGGCAAAATAACCGTCCGTTTGCCGAGCGGGAGAGCCCTCGCGCTCCTCCAGCGGACACGGGAAAACGAGCGGCGCGGGAAAAGTTTTGCCGCGCATCCTGCGCGGCAAACTTGTCGCTTCGGCTGCCGCGCGCCCTATTTAACTCAACGCGCCGCGCTCGTCAGCCGCCACGAAAAGTTCCCTCCCGCGCGCCGCTCGTCTCCTCTGTGCCACTCGCCTCGCGCCGCCGCCGCCCTCCTCGCTCTCCCTCGCGCCGCCGCCCTCCGCCGACGAGATGCCGCCGCGCCGCCGCTCAAGCTCCGGCTACCGCGGCGTCCGAGCGCGGCCCAATGGGACGTTCTACGCGAAGATCCACTCCGGCGAGGAGCGCATCGGCCTCGGCACCTTCGAAACCGTGCACGAGGCGGCGCGCGCGTACGACGCGGTCGCCTGGCGCCTCGGCCGCCCGCGCCGGAGCATGAACTTCGACGACGTCACGACGCGCGCGCAGGCGGAGATGCTCGCGCCGCCGCCGACAGTGACGCCCGAGCAGCGCCAGCGGGAGCTGGAGCAGCGCCTCGTCATCGCGGAGCGCGACGAGCGCCTCCGCCTCCAGTGGCGCGAGGAGTTCCCGGAGGACGTCGCCGCGATGGAGGTGTTCTACGCCGAGAAGGCCGAGGAGAAGGCGGCGATCAAGGCGGTGAAGAAGGCCGACCGCGAGGAGCGCCGCGCGAAGAAGGCGGCGAGGAAGAAGGCGAGGGAAGAGAAGGCCGCGAGGAGGGCGGCAAGGAAGAAGGAGGAGAAGAAGAATGGCGCCGGCCCGTCGACGATCGTCGTGTCGTCGTCTTCTTCCTTCGACTGGACGACCTCTCCGGTGTTGTCGACGATGCTCTACTCTAGTTTCTGGGACTCCTTCGACGAGGAGGAGTAGTTTTATTTTTAGTTTAGTTTTATCTATATGTTCTGGCGCTGGCGATGTAATGTTTAGCTATTTTCTAATATTAAAAAAATTATCTAAATGTTCTAGCGATGGCGATGGCGCTGCATTTTTAGGCGCCCGGCGGAGGAGCATGTTTTACGCTCACGAACACACTGTAATTTAGCGCCTCTGGTTGAGGGAAATCCGGGTCAGCGTGCCGCAAACGTTTACAGCGCGGGCGGAAGGACATATAGCGCGCCGAAATACTATATCTCTGTTGGAGATGCTCTTAGGTCAAACCTAAAAGAGACGGAGGCCCTCCTGCTTTTATAGGCAGCGAAACCTCTGTCAGCCGCCAGGAGATCGATCGGATCAGTGGCGGAGCTTCAACAAAAATCTTGGGCGGGCCAAACTAAAGTGGAGCAAATCATATATTGCAATGGATTGAAATCGGTAAACAACAATGGATTGAAAACCGAATCAATTCTTCTTTGACTAGCAAGAGTGGATTGAATTATTCATCCTACAAAACCTTTAAATGATAGTTCCCATAGCCTATATGAAAATTAAGATGCAGGAATGTTGCCGTGAGATTTGGGAAATGTGAAATTTCTTGTCTGTCCCACTGTCACCGTGCGTGTACTTTGCCTACGAATAATTGGAGCAGCTAATCTACGGGCTTGCACCTTGCAGCTGGCCATAGCTGTCTAGCTCTCTGGCCGCCTGCTGCCTCAGGCTTGGGTTGGGGCCTGGGGGCTCTTGCTGCCTTGCCGGCGCTACTCGTTGCTGGGAGGTTGCTGCTTGCCGGATCGAATCTTCTCTCCAGCAGTTTGCGGAGTCACGGAGTCACCGTAGCGCCATGGATGCGCCAGTAGCGAGCAGGAACAAGAAGCGACAGAGTGGTTCGAGATTGCAATCGGTGGTACGTTCGTACGTACGTCCGTTCACATAGCTTTTTTTTTCATGTTAGCCCCTCTTATTGTCAGAATTCAACCCGAAGTCCCTACAAAATTAAGAATCCAGCCAGTCGCGACGTCGCTGACACGGGAGCCACGGGAGGAGTCGACGAGCTCCCGCGACGAGAAGCCGGTCGCGACGTCGCTGACACGGGAGTCACGGGAGGAGTCGGCGAGCTCCCGCAACGAGAGAGTGCAGCGAGCACGGGGATCGGCGCGGGGAGGGTCTCTGAGGCGCTGGTCCTGGGCGGCAGGGGGCAGGGAGGAATCGGCCATCGCCACCGTCCTCCAACTCGAAGGCCCCTAGATCTCGCGTGGCTCAGCCCGACGGGCACCAGTCCCTGCTCCAAGCCCCGTACACTCCACACATGTCGCCACGAGCGCCCGGGAGCTCCCCTGTGCGCGGCTGGGAACGACTAGCCCCAGCTTCCGCCGGCCGATGTGCTCCTCCAGTGGCATCTCCTGATCTCTGTCCCTCTTTCGATTTGATTCTGTGGGCAGACATGTATTGGTCAGTGCGTTGGTGGTGAGCTACAATGACGATGAGGGTTGCTATGATGATGGGGAATAGATTCTGAGACACGATCTCCCTCTCCATCTGTAGAGCCTGACGTAGAAGAAAATAAGGGGAGCGATAGATCGTCTTCATCTTCAGAATCTGAGTCAGAGCTTGATGAAGCCAAAGCCGAAAATGGCAACAACATGTTTTATGCCTTGAGCCAAAGAATTATTGAGCTTGAAGATGAGCTTCATGAAGCAAGAGGAAAACTTGACACCTTGGAGGAAAAGGATATGCATTCCCAAAATTTTGGCAAAAGCTCAGAAGTGTCTGAACATGACGAAAAACTGCAGGTTTCAAATGTGGAAATCGAGTTTTGTCTTCAAAAGGATCTTGAAGAAGTCAACAGTGAGAAGGAAGCATTGGAAGCTGCGCTGTTGGTGAACAAAAACGAGACTGATGGGCTGAGGGAAGCAATGGCTTCAGCAGCTAAGCAGTTTGAAGTTGAATTGGCACATCGTGATCTTGAAGTTGACAAGTGCAAGCAGGAGCTTAAAGAACTTTCAGCGAAGTATCTGCATGATAAATCTGCTCTTGAGGCTGAGACTGGAATGCTGCAGGCAGTCATCACGAATTACGAAGGCGAGCTAGCAAGATTGTCGCAGGAGCAGTTGTAGCTGGGGTATCGCATTGAAGAGCTTGAACAGGCAGCATGCAGCTTAGATAATTCAGCTTCGGAGATGGTGAAGCTGCAAGAAGTGATAAAGAACACAAAAACAGAATTAGAAGAAGTTCCACTGGAGAAAGCAGAAACCATCATGAACCTGGAATCACAGCTAGAAACAGCCGTACAAGATAAATCAATAAATACTCCAGGACCGTATCAAGGAGCTGGAGAAGGTGGTTTCTGATTCTTTGGATAAACATTCGCTGGAGAAATCTACTCTGAGTGCTGAACTTTTAACATTATCAGAGGCCAAAGCCTGTCTCGAGGGCAAGCTGACATACATGGAAGCAGAGCTTAGGCAAGCTTATGCTGACAAGGCAGAAGAATCCATGAACAATGAGAAACAAATATGTGGGCTGAATCAAGACCTTGCCAATCTTACAAGCAAGTTCGAAGTGTTGTTATCCGAGAAAGCCACAGTTGATACCAAGCTGGCCACTCTATTAACTGACATAACAGCACGTGATGAAAAGATGAATGACCAGCTTAGCCAGCTTAATATTGAGCATGCCAAGTTGATGGAAGGCGCCGCTGTCATGCACAAGTCCATGTCAGAGCTGCGTGCCCAGGTTTCTGAGCTCGAGGAACTGGTGGAGAAGCAGAAGCTTGAGATCGCTGAGAGTGCCGAGGGGAAGCGCGAGGCAATCAGGCAGCTGTGCTTCTCCCTTGAGCACTACCGCAGCGGGTACCAGCAGCTGCGTCAGATGCTGCAGCAGGGCCACAGGAGACCATTGGTGATTATGGCAGCTTGATCATGTGCATCCTTCTCGGATTCCCAAGATCCTTCTGTGCTATGAAGTGGATTCTGTAGCTTCTTCAGTTCAGAAGAACTGTACTGTAATGCAAGAATCGTGTCAGTCGTCCTTTGCTATTGTTACTTACACTCTTGTCAGATATTCAAGATGGTGAATTATATGTTTTGGTCTTTGAAATAGTGATGTTAGTTTGCCAACCTGTGGCATGTTTTAGTCAGTCTTGTGTCTTCCAATCTAAGATGAGTTTGTCAAGTTACATGAATCTGCATGTATGTTTCTCGTAAATTATTTTTGCTGAGATGTGATTAAGGAGCTGGAGTAAGCAAAATTCATGAATCATAACCTCCATCAAGGCAGAGGAAAATACCGAAGCTAACCTGGTACCTTCCAGTTCTGCATCTTTCTGTTTCTGTGAACTGCTGCAAAGTTCCTGTAAAATTTCCGTGAAAAAGGCCCCTACCTTTTGCACAGAAGTATTGTCTTGATTAATTTGGAATCCTTCTCTGCAAGTATTTTCTTGATAAAGTCGAAGTCTTTGATTATGTAGAAATACCATAAGACAATCATGTGTCATACTGAAGTAATTCCCTAAGAATGTCTGAACGATGTAGATCTTCTTCATGCCTTGTCATTTTTACAATCACATTTTCTGCCCAGAGTATCCGGCCCAAAAGTGGCTAGCCTGGCCCTTGATGAGCCCAAAATATTGCCAGGTAGTATAGTTAATGCAGCTAACAAAGCAAGGGACTACCAACACATTGACACTGTGTGGCCTAGCAGCATATTGTTCCTTTGCTCCAACAAGGCTGGCTTTGCTTTCCACCCTGGAAAAATATGTCAAAGTTGCTTTGTTGCCAAAGGAGGCCTTCTCATTTATATCACATCTTTGTTGTTAGGCCAGATGTTAAATCCAGCAGTGCTGGACTATGCTAGGAACTGCACATGAGAAGGTGTACAGATCCACCGTCCACGTACTGGTAGGGGCGCGTCCGGCTGAGGCAGGAGAAGACGGTCATCTTGATGCGCACAAGGAGATGAGATGTTCAGTTTGGTACAGTACATTTGTTGGTTGACAGTTTCAGACTCCAGAGCTCGAGTTCGACAGTAAACAAAACGCAGGAAAACTCGGGGCGTTTTCTTGCGGGAAGCCAAGCACGACGGCTGTTTAGAGAGGCTTCCCACGGAATCCAGGACAGTTCCTTGTTTCAGAATATCAGGTGTCTGATCAAAGGTATATGTATGCCTTGAATTTTCATACATAGGAAGTCTATTTTACACATTGCAAAAGCTCAGAACGAAGTGTACCCAGACTCGAGAGGTCAGAACGAGCGTGATCGGCATTGCAGCTTTCATGGCTTGTGTTGCCGCTAGGCCATGTGTGTGGGCGTGCTGGTTACCTTGTGTGGACTACCACAGTCCACAGTTAACTTGGTACTAACCAAATTAGCTCGATGAACGGACCTTGTTTAATATGACGGCTAGGCGAGAGTATTTGAGTTCCAATAGAGGAAAGATCTGAATGTGGCGTTGTTGTGGCGGTGTCCATATCAATGCTAAGTACTGGAAATTTAGATGAGATTCTGTAATTATACCAATTTACTAATAAGAAGTTGCCATTGAACACGTCTGAAAATAATATTTTCATTTCACTCAATCCTAAAAGGTTAATCTAAGTTTCTATTCGTAGCACCGGCTTACAAATGTGACATCACCAACCTTTTAATTTAGGCTATATTCCATTCTGGAGAAATAAAGAAGTTATTGTTCTTCACGACATTGTTGTATCCTAACGATAATATTTTTTGTTTCCTTTAAACTACAAAGCAGGCCATCAAATAAATCTCCATGCGATTTTTGTGTGAGGCCGGTCTCATACAATGTTTTCTTAGACATGGAATTCCGGATGCACTTTATATCTCTTTGCCATTGCATAATGTTTTTCTGGTTTGAAAATTTACATGATTCTACAAAGATGCAATAACTTAGAGTCGTTCAGAATGTCATAAAGTTTTGCTAACAAGCAATTAATACCAAGCATAGAAGCAAAGTGTTGGTTTGTTAGTATGAATTATTGATCTCCATGTTCCAATTAATATGAAGACTAGATATTTTTATGCATAAAATCTGCATTGAGTTAATTTATTGCGTTTGAAAGAAATGGAAATTCAAGCTGGGCAATGTTCTTAGATTGTCTAATCAAACCTGACTTGAGCCCGCTTACATCTCACTTGTTCTCCCGGATTTTTCTGAACTTTTCTTTCGCATCGCTTGACTATATTATTAAAAATTACAATATTAAAACTCCTATGCAACACATGCAATCATTGTGGGTGGTAATTTCAAGTCATGGATGTAAGAAACAAAGAACAGAAAGCGATAGAGAGAGAAATGCATACATACCCAATGAAGAAAAGCGGAAAAAATGAAACAACATGGTGAAACTTATAAACAAAACATAAAAATTAAGATTGAGACATATGTTGAATTAGAGCCAGGAAAAAGGGGAAAAATGCATACAAAAAAAGATAGAGATATGCAAATATGCAGCAAGAACAAAGTAAAGATAGATTAGAACAAATTAGTGCTAACGGTGAGTTTAGATGGAACACATCATGCAAATAATAATTGCGATGGAAAACCCTGCATATATCGCTACTTGAAGAAGTTAGTACATCTACCTGTTTTGTACATCAAGCGGTTATATGATTGTGTCAACATATACTATTTATCTGTCGAGGGGTAAAATTTCGTTATGGCTACATTTGACGATCCAAATTTGATTCTTTCACTTCCATTACAACACATGAAAATATTTAATAATAAAAGAATGATGGTTTCCTGAAGCATTATTTGTTTCTCCCAGTGCAAAGCACTTTCACTAGCTCTTGAATGGGAGTTGCTTCCTGACAAGAGGATTTTATCCTGGCCAAGAACTAATTTCGAGTAGTTAATTCTCTATAAGCTATTTTTAAAAAACTCATCCCGTAGCAACGCACGGGTATTGTGCTAGTAGCTCAATAAACTGCCTGTCTGTCTCTCACGTGAACTGGGCTGAGTTAGTAGGCTTTTCATATGTGGCATAGGTATAAATATTTTTTGCTCCTGGGCTGGGCGGGCCATGGCACAGTTTTGTTCTCAAGTAGCTCCGCCAGTGGATCGGAACGATCGACATGCCCTAGCTGCGCATGCGCTGGCCGTGCCGTGCACGCCATGTGCACGCACATGGGCCCAGCTGGCCGGCTGCCTAGCGAGCGTCTCCTGGAGACTTGGCCGCATCGATCCGCCTGGGATCTAGCCGGAGCGAGCGCACGGCGCACCTGCTCTCCTGTGGGATCGACGGACCGGGCTGGGCAGTGGTGCATGCGGCCGGCTCAGTCGGCCGGCCCATGTGCCCCCCGCCCCTTTTTTCTTTTTCTTTTACCTCTTTATTTGATAATAATTTGTCTAGATGGATTATAGAATTGGCTCATTAGCAAAACTCACATGGACTACTTTTTAGCTCTATTTATTTTTAGTAAATAAATAAATATATTAACATTTAATAATTCAATTAATTAATAAATCATTAATCATCTTCCCAGAACAATTCCGCAACTTTCTGAAACAATTTTCATAAATCTTAAATCGACTCTAGCTTCGATGAGCGTTAAGTGTAACCCTACGGATTTGAAAATGCGTGGACATGATCTCCATCAATAATAATAGCAGATCTGGAAATTCATATTGACTCTCACGTATTAAAAACAGTAATGCTACACCTACGTAAATTTCTTACGGGAAAACTCCTACGGGATGACGTGGAGGCCACGATCAACTGACATATAATTAGTGGGCAGGAAAATAATTAGATGTGCTCGCAAAAGAATCCTCCAATCCTCACCCTTCTCCCTCCTGTTACGGGATGATGGCGGTTCTAGATCGGTGGTGCGAGCGGCAAGGCTTAGGTCCTCCGAGGCGGCGAGAGTGGCCTAGTTCCCCATTGAGGCGCCGCAGGCGAGCTCCCCCGTGGTTACCCGACACGGCCGGTGATTTATTCCGAGGCGCAGCAACGAGCTCCTTCGTCGGCAGAGCTCCCCGGCCCGTCGCCGGAAGCGGCGCCACCAAATCTTGGTCAGCTCATGGCCGTTGGCAGGATCGCGTCCAACTTCATGCCATCGAGGTGGTCACTTGTGATGGGAGCGGCCGGAGGACATGGACACGCCCCAGACTCTATACAAGATCACCGTGGACTCTCCCAGGTCGGAGGCAACCGGCGAGGCGGCGGCGGCGGCTGCGCACGTCCATAGCTTTGTACTGATGTTAGATAGTTTGAGATAGTTCTAATTATGCAAAAGCTTTGCATCAAGTTCATAGCTGCCCTTTGTATATATCTTAATTTCAGAAGCATTTGGGAGAAATGACATGATCATGAATAATTGCTATACAGATTGTGTATATATGCATTGTGCTTGCCTGCTTGGCGTAGTTATCTCTGCTATTTGCAGTCTTCATATTATACAATCCTGAACGAAAATGAATAGAAGCCAGTAGCGAAAAGGGAAAATGAATAGAAACCGGCGTCCTGGTCGATCAATCCTGAACGAGAGTGAATAGAAGGCGTCATCCTGGTCGATCGAGAGAAAGCAAAGTCGTCGTTCTCTTCGATCTGGAAGACTGGAAGGATGAACGGCAGCTAACTTAAGACTTATCCTTCTGAATCAATTCCATGAAGGCAAGCTGAACATAGACAGATTTAATCATGGAGTGGTGACTCTGGTTCCGAAAGGGGTGGATGCTGACAAAATACAAAAATACCGCCCTATTTGCCTGTTAAATGTAGTCTACAAGATTATTACTAAGATCCTAACGAACAGACTTATCCAAGTCGTTTGCTTGGTGATTAGAGCGTCTCAGACTGCCTTCCTAAAAGGGAGATACATTCTGGAAGGGGTGGTAGTCATGCATGAAACCCTAAATGAGATTCATCGAACAAAAAAATCAGGGGTCCTGTTCAAGATTGACTTTGAGAAGGCCTTTGACAAAGTCAAATGGCCCTTCCTATTGCAAATTCTTGAAATGAAAGGCTTTCCCTCTATTTGGAATGACTGGACTTTAAAGGCTGTAAAAGGAGGGAGAGTAGCTATAAAAGTGAATGATGAAATTGGCCCTTACTTTTGCACTCATCAAGGCTTGAGGCAGGGAGACCCTTTGTCCCCTATCCTCTTTGACCTTACTGCTGATGCATTAGCAATAATGATAGGAAGAGCTGTGGGCCAAGGGCTGCTCACGGGGCTAGCCTCTAAAAACTCAGAGAGTGTGTCTATCCTGCAATATGCGGACGACACAATTCTGCTCTTTGAAGATAATCTTGAGCAAGCAAGAAATCTGAAATTCTTACTTTGTCTCTTTGAACAAATGTCCGGACTAAAAATAAACTTTCACAAAAGTGAAGTCTATTGCTTAGGCCGGGCTAAAGAGAGATACACAAAATTTGAGGAGATTCTCACTTGTAAAGCTGGTGATTTACCAATGAAGTACCTTGGAATTCCCATTGATGAGAAGCGTTTGGCTCTCTGCAGATGGGACCCCATCATAGAAAAGTTTGGGAAAAAAATGAGCCCTTGGCAAGGTAGGAATCTAGTAATGGCGGGACGAGCGACCCTAATTAACTCTTCACTCACAAGTCTTGCCTTATATATGCTCTCCTTTTATAGAGTACCCCCTGGGGTTAGAAAGAAGATGGATATGCATAGGGCAGGCTTTCTGTGGAGTGGGGATAAAAATAAAAAGAAGTATCATATGATAAGCTGGCCAGTTGTGTGCCTCCCCAAGGACCAGGGAGGTTTAGGCATCTTGGACCTAGATATCATGAATATTTCGCTTCTATCCAAATGGCTTTGGAAACTTTTCAATGAAAAAGGAGTTTGGCAAAGTATCCTGGCAGGTAAATATCTTAGGAAAATTACCCTTGGGCAAGCTGTGGCAAAGCCCGGGGATTCTCACTTCTGGCAAGGATTGATGGATGTTAAGAGACTTTTTTGGCCTTGTATCAAAATTAAAATTGGGGATGGGACAAGAACTAGGTTCTGGGAAGACGCTTGGATCAAGGATGATTCCCTGGCTAAAGCTTTTCCCAGACTATACTCTATTTCCCTGAACCTGAATATTACTGTGGCGACTGTTTTTAATATGGGCATGGCTAACCTAAGGTTTAGGCGTGCGCTGGTTGGTGAAAAATTGGCTATGTGGAATGAGTTAAAGGAAATCTGTAGTAACGTGACCCTAGATCCTTCCCAGGACGACAAATTGGTTTGGACCTTGTCAAAGTCTGGGGTTTTTAGTGTCAAGTCTTTTTATCTTGCCATGCAATCGTGTGGTGTTGTCCCATATAAGTTTCTTTGGCAGGTCAAAATCCCACTTCGGGTCAAAACTTTTCTCCGGATGGTTCTTAAGAAGAGCATCCTTACAAGGGATGTTTTGCTTCATAGGGGAGGAGACTGCCCTGCCAAATGTCTCTTTTGTGGAAAAAATGAGAGTATAAATCACCTCTTCTTTGAGTGTCCGCTTGCGAGGTACCTTTGGAACGTAGTCAGTTGTGCAACTGGTTTTAACTGCCAATTCCAGAGCGCTGACCAATGTTTCAATTCTTGGCTCAAAAGCTTTGCACTTGGTAAAAGGAAAATTTTAACTGTTGGCGTTGCTGCTGTTATTTGGACTGTTTGGAAGGCAAGGAACTTGGCATGCTTTGAGAAAAAGTGGCCGAGGGAGCCTGTTGATGTTCTGTTCAGAGTTGTATATTGGATTAACTATTGGTGTGACTTGCAGGTGAAGGAGGATGCAAAACTGGAGCTGCGACGGGGCGCAAACTTGCTGGGAAGAATTGCAGATGAAATCTTCAAGGCGAGAAGAGGCTGGGTCTCATGGAATCCGCGGCTAGGTTTCTGAAGAAAGGGAGGTTGATAGATGAGAGAAGAAGAGGAAGAGAAATAAAAAGAAGACCAACTGGGAGGGCGAAAAGATGGATACGGGGGAATTGCTCCAGAGGGCATGGAGAACACAGTTCTACTGACGCCTCTGTTTGTTTTCCATTAGCTGTTTCCAGCTTTGAAACTCTCCCTGTGTAATTGCATCTTATTTCACTTTGTCTGTGAGCTGCGGCTCTGGTGGTGTTCGGTTTGTGTTCTGGCTGGAACTTTGTAGATTGTGGTTTCTATTAATGAAATCGGGGCTTTGCCCTCTTTATCAAAAAAAAAAAAAAGCTAACTTAAGACGGCGTAATTTTCGCTGACTTTTCCGTTAATAGCTGGGCTAGTTTTTTCCTCTGCCCACTATTTTTATTTTCCATGCGAGCGGATCGTGGCCTCCACATCATCCCGTAGGAGTTTTCCCGTAAGAAATTTACGTAGGTGTAGCATTATTGTATTAAAAAAGAACGTTAACACAGCGCGGAGTAGTGTGTTTCTGCTGGTTCGCATACTGCCGTGCTGCGGTCGGCGCAGATTATGGATCGTGTCTCGACGTTCAGCACCAAACCCACACGCAGATCAAGCTACTGGCCGGCAGGTTGACCAGCTCCACCATCAAATCAATCAGCTGCAGGGTGTGCGCATCTGGCTAGAGATCATGCAGCAATGTCAACCATTACAAGACCGGTGAAACCAAAGAAATCTACACCGTTGCTAGGGCACGTGTACGCAATGCACGGGTGCGCCGACACGGTGTGGCCAAGGAGTGCTCAGCTCCGCTTCGCAAGTGCCGCGTAACCCGCCAGCACGCCATCGTCGTCGATAGCTCAGCAGGGAAGCATCTGCCTCCATGCCTCGCGTCAAACAGTGTCAGATCGCATTTTGATTCCCGCCTGATGCGCGGCCGCATGTGAGCAAGTACGTGCGTTGACATTCCAATGCGCTCACTCCACCAGCTCGCATGCCGGAGTGTCTATAAAGTCCACACCATCGACCAGCCCGATCTCGCCATCCCTGCAAACCAGCATCCCCATCGCGTCGCGTCCTGTGCAGCTCTACTAGCAAGTTCTTCGGTTTCGGTCCATCTGCAGCAATGGCGGCAGCTGGTCGGGGAAGAGGCAGTGCGACTCTCGTCGCCGGCCTCCTGCTCCTCTGCCTGCTCCTTCCGGCCACCGCCAAGACCTACATCGTCGGCGACGCCGCCGGCTGGAGCAAGAACGTCGAGGCCTCGTGGCTGGGCGGGAAGACCTTCTACGCCGGCGACGTGCTCCGTAAGCTCTCCATCACATCCTTGAGCTAGCTTCGCCCCTATATATGTACATATCGCCATTGTTCCTCACTGCTAGCTACACACTCATTGACTGATGGGCGCAGTGTTCAAGTACGACAAGGAGCGTCACGACCTGGTGATGCTGGGCGGCAAGGGGTACCGCCGCTGCCAGGTGCCGCGCCACAGCAGCAAGAGCCGGGTGATGCGCACGGGGAACGACGCCGTCACCCTCCGCAGGGGGAACAACTACTTCATCTGCGGACAGCCCGGCCACTGCAAGAACAACATGAAGCTCGCCGTCAAGGCCTGGTAGTAGATGAGCTCGATCGTCGTCGATGCAGAGTTGCAGACAGCAGCCGTCTGCTGTCCTGTCCCTGCCTTGTTTTCTCAAGCTATTCCCATCCGCTTGTAGGTTTTCAGTCATTCGTCACCTGTAGTAACCTGAAACTCTGCGCTTACACATGTCAATATATGTCATGATGATTGGGTTTTTTCTTCTTTCTTTAGCCTCGTCATGCACGATAGATACTTCATCCGATCGGAAATAAATATTGACAACTTAGTACAAACTTTAAACTAAGTTAGTACAAAATTATTGACACTTATTTTTGGTTAGAGGAAGTAGCAGAGTAAACATTGATGTTTTCTCTTTTGTTTAGCAACCCGAATATGGACCCTTTCAAGCCCAACAGAGCCCACTGCCAGATTAGTGGCCCCAACACGGCCCATCGTCGATTTTTTTGTGACGATTGCAAGTGTGATTTTGGCGGGATCCAACTTCCATCTCTAGTTGCAGTCAAGCTGAACTAGAGTCCTGCTACCGTATGGCTGAAATTTTGTTGCTCGGCGCCTCTGAAGGTGGAGTCGGATCAGCCCACATCGACGTCCCTTCATCATGTTTGAGTGAAGCGTACACATTCGCCTTCACCTTATACTTGGTCTTCAGCGGCGGCTTCTCCTATTAATTCCTTGCCTAGCAGCGTCGAGCCTCAAGACTTTGGATATTGTGCGATGAGGTTGACGGAAAAAAGATCGAAACGGTGCTCTATACGACCCCTCCCGAGCGGCGTCAGAGGCCCCCACATTCCCAAACCCTAGAATCCCCCCTCACCCCCCACCCCTCAGGCTGCCGCTACTGCCAACGCCTGTGGCGATGGTGGTGCCCTTCCTATCAAAGGACGGAGAGCTGGAGAGGGCTCCGCGGCGGCGCATCACGGGAGGTGGTGGGGAGCTGGCTGACGACACAGGGCGCGCGACCATGGCGACCGAGGCCTAAGGCACTCCGGCAGACGATGATGAGGAGCTGGTGACGCGCGCTGATGTGGGCGTCGTCTTCGACGGCGGATCAGGGCCGCATTCAATCTAGGGCAGATATATGCCCATTTTAGGTCCAATATGTGTAGGAGGTTGACCGTAGCTCCGGTACGTCAGCCACATGGTGATGGTGCAACACATTGTGCCGCTACAAAATGTTTATTCTCACTTCGATCTATATTACCTTTCACAAATACGGATGTACCTAGACACATTTTAGCACTCGATATATATATCCGTATTTGTCAAAGGTAATAAGGGTCGGAGGGAGTACTAGAGTTGATCCAAAATACATACACGCTAAGAGCATGTCTAACGGAGCCCATATAGCTCCGGCACCCTTATAATCGCGGCGGATTCACGGGCTATGGGCCGCGTGTGCGAGCTATCGGAGCCCGTAAACAGCCTGGCCCGTATAAAAATTTCACGGGCAGCCACACTCGGCCCGGCGAGAACGGTACATGTACCGGCTCGACCGGCGGAGACGGGTCGAACCCGTATTCCCTCCGCCGCAAACCCTAGCCGTCGCCGCCACCCTCTGCGTAGCTCCGGCGAGCAATTAGCGCGCGAGCCGGGGAGAGATCGATGGCGACGAGGTGCGGTGGCTCGGGCATCGGCGACGGCCGCGCTGGTGGGGGGAGGGGAAGCGGGGGTGGCCGCCGCGCACCCGGCGGCGACGACGAGGAGGAGCGGCGCCGTATTCGCTCCATCGCGGCGAAGAAGCGCGCCAGCCGGCGGTGGACGAACTGGGGAAGGACCCCACCGCCCTCGCTCGCCCCCTACGTCGTCGGCGCGCGCACGGCACCGGCGCGCGCGCGAGTCGGCGGTCCGCCTTTCCCCTCCACCGGCGAGCTGGGACGTCGGGGAGGCCTCCTCGTCGGCATCGGCGCCACGGCCCATCGCCGGCCGGCGCCGCGGCGACCTCGAGGAAGAGGAGGAGCTCGCGCGGGCCCTCGTGGAGTCCACGGCGACGGCCGCGGCTAAGAAGCGGTGGGAAGAGGAGGAGGCCGCCGCTGCCGTCGCCGCCGTCGAGCTGTTCAAGCAGCAGGAGGAGATCGAGGCGCGCGCCTGGGCGCGGGGAGACGGCGAGGTGGCCACCGGCGAGGGCGACGCGGAGGCCGAGGTGATCTTCGTCGACTCCGACTAGATCGTCGTCGTCGGCGAGGACGAGGACGACGATGAGCTCGCCATTTTGGCCATCTGTGAGGACGCGACGTCCTCCGGCGAGCTCCGCCTCTAGCTATATCTAGTTTGTTGTAATTTTTAGCTAATTTTGTTGTACAAATTCAAGTTTGCTACTATCCGTTCTCGCGCGAATAAAACTTCCCGGCAAATTCAAGTTTACGGTTTGCACTTGCGGGTTTTGATCGCCGCCAATACCAACGAACCTGCAAATCGCGAGTACAAAAGCCGGTTTCGGGATTCAGCCCGAAATTTACTGCCAACCGTTCTTTCACTAACAACTATAGTTGGTTCGCACACCATGTCGCGATCGGGCGCATATCACGGATCGGGTAGCGCGTGACGGTCGGTGAGGCTGGCAAACCCACAGCTGACACGCAGACGAAGCCGCTGCCGGTTTGACTAGACAGACTAACTCGAGAATGAGGAAAACAGGGCACGCTAGCTAGCTTGTGCAACAGAAAATAAAGAGCTTCTCCGTTTTCTCCGGCCTGGACTAGCTCGGTCGATCGGTCGCCGTGCCTGCACGCATGGAGTGTACGTGCATCGCAAGTGTCGTGTGATCCGCCGCACGCAAACCAGGCCAAGCGTGTGCGTACGGTATCGGTCAGTCGCCGGAGGCCCGGAGCAGTGCTGGCACGATCTCGAGTACTCGCGCGCAGACAGAAACACCTAGGCATATACTCCCTCTGTCAGGAATTATCCTGCATTCTATGTTTAATTAAAGTTAAATTTTTCAAATTTTAATCAAACATATTGGTAAAACTATCAATAACTATGAAACCAAATATATCAAATATATGCAATATGAAAATATATTTTATGACAATTTTAATAATGGTTATTTTATATTATAAATATTAATATTTTTTCTTATAAGCTTAGTCAAAGTTTATAAAGTTTGACTTTAACTAAACCCAGAATGCAAGGTAATTCTTGACAGAGGGAGTATATGCTTGGCTAGCTATAAAGACTACACGAGCTGAGGAGCAGGACACTCATTCCCATTCGCATTCGCATCACATCGCGTGTTGTGCGGCGCGTGTTGTGCGGCTATAGCTCCTGGTTCAGTCGGTTAATTTGGAGGTACTACCAATGGCAGCTCAGGGAAGAGGCAGCAGCGCAGCTCTCGCCGCCGGCGCCGCTCTCCTGCTCCTGTCCCTGCTCGCCGGCGCCGCCGCCAAGACGACGTACATTGTCGGCGACGACGCCGGCTGGACCAAGAACCTGGAGGCCTCCTGGCTGCCCGGCAAGACCTTCTACGCCGGCGACGTGCTCGGTAAGTCCCTCCACCGTATCCTCCATCTCTTCCATGAACTGTATGCATCTTTGCTCATTCCGCACGCTTGGATTGATGGGCACATGCAGTGTTCAAGTACGACAAGGAGCGGCACGACGTGTCGGTGGTGGGCGGCAAGGGGTACCAGCGCTGCCAGCTCCCCAAGCACAGCGACCACAGCTGGGTGCTGCGCACCGGCAACGACGCCGTCACGCTCCGCAGGGGGAACAACTACTTCATCTGCGGGCAGCCGGGGCACTGCGACAACAACATGAAGCTTCACGTCAACGCCCTCTAGGAACATAACTCGACGTCCATCGTCCCTTGTTCTTCTCTCGAGTTTGTATCGCTTGCGGCCGTCCGTTGTTCTAGTAACTTATACTGTGTTTATACCATCTCATGATGATCGAGTAAACTTACATGTTTTCTCTACGGCACCACGAGAGCTGGTTAGGCGATTGGTTGTATATTATGGATCATATGCTTTCTCTCATCCATGGCGCCAAATGTTTGCACGTTGACTTCTCTGTAGCCAATATAATCAGTTTGGGACTACCCGACCAGATCACTTTTTTTCTTTACTCCCACGAGTCAAAAGTACAGCACCGAAGTAAGAGAGCGCTGTCAAGGAAAAATGACGACAGTGTTCCATCTCTTGGATCTCTAGACGTCAGTTCATCCGCAGCATATAAATATAGCAGTGACATATCTAAGCTTGTTTTTACTGAACAACGTACACAACCAAGGCAGCATACAAAAAGGTTTAAGATGCATCCGTGGCTCGGGCCTGGCTAGGGCTGGCCGGCTTGTTTGGATCTTTGGATGCATGTTGTTGTTGCATTACAGGTGGATGTGATGACTTGACAAAGTAAATAAACTGCATCTAAACTAAGCTAACATAACTGTACTGTACAGAGCAAAATCTCCTTGGACTTTCCTTTTTCTCGACATACCGTTTCTCCAAAATTTCAATATATATAGATTCGTTGGCTTCAGCAAAGCGAATAATAGCCCTTTCAGAGCAGAACATAGCACCTGCAACCAGTAGTACTGTAAACTTACAGTTGGCAAAACCGTAAGTTTGAGCGAGTGCCACTTCACCCAGTATGAAAAATGATGACCGATGTGGCCGGCACGAGACTTCAATCTTTACTCACAAAAAGGAGCATATTTACCAAGTTCATCACCAGGCATGGTTCCCCTGTTTTACGTCGAGATGAACAGGTGAGCAGACTATCTGTTTACTTATTACAATCCAGCCAATTTGTAAGTAAGGAATACGACACAAGGCATTAAAGTTACCACCAAAACTGGAAGCGCCAAACTGCTGCCAGATGCTCATTGAGCATTGGATTTTCAGAGAGGATGACGCAAAGCAGAACATGTCAATTGCACGCGGGGTCCTTCAAAGGACCGATTCAAAGCCACATCCTGTAAACACAACATCAAAATACAACATTTAGTGCAAGTAAAAAAAGATAAAGCCCATAAAACAACAAAAATGCTGCACTGGAATTGGTTGTCAAGTTACTGACTTTGTCATAATCTGCATTCTTACCGCTAGTATATAAATATGAACAACATCAAGGATTGCACACAAAGGCAAATCTCTCAACCCATCTGTTCCCATACTTCATAGATCAAATTTCCCGGAACCAGCAAACGAACTAGCACCATGGTTGGGGAGTGGTCTGTTGGGCTTTTCGACTGTTTTGGAGATTTCGGCACCTGTATGCAGAGATAGCTCTTTTGTTCCTCTTGCACCTCTTGCGCATGTGTTCATAAATCAGTGTATGCGAAGTACTCGTCGATGTTTCATTTCGTTTCCTTACCTTGCAGGTTGCTTGACTTTTTGGTGCCCCTGCGTTACCTTTGGTCGAATCGCTGAGATCGTGGACAAAGGCTCTACATGTAGGTGTTTCACTTTAGAGTTTGTGCTTGCATAACACATTAAAAAAATCATCGATCTTCTTGGCTGACTCCCCTTGGTTTCAGCGTGCTGTATGAATGGGACCCTCTATGTTTGCCTTGGGTGCATAGGCTGCAATTGGTTGTACTCTTGTACCAAACGCTCAGCGATGAGGTCGCAGTACAACTTGGAAGAATCCCCCTGCATGGACTGTTGCGTCCATTTCTGTTGTGAGAGTTGTGCTCTATGCCAAGAGTACAAGGAGCTGGAAAATAGCGGTTTCAACATGGCCAAAGGTAACTGCTTCTTGCTGAAAATTAATGTTCAGAAAGGCAAACCATCATTACTAAATCATGCTCGACATTTTACAGGATGGGAAGGTAGCAACAAAATGGTGGGGTGTGTGCAAGGCATGAAAGCACCTGGAAAGCAAGGGATGTGCTTCTAGAACATGCATAGGCTCAGAATTTAATGGCTGTGATGACTGGCTTTCTGCTAAGTTTGATTTGCAATGTTTTCCATGTCAGCCAAAAGTTAAATAAAGCAGGCTTATAATCCTTATGAAGTTTGATTTGCAATGTTTTTCCCATGTCACCCAAAAGTTAAATAATAATCCTTATGAACGGGAACGGTTGATTCTCAAGTTGCTAAATTTTTATCCTTGTGTTGGGCTCCAATGTTCCAACATCAGTAGGTAACATATATTATGGGATTTGCAACTCGATAAGTATTGTAAGGTTGTAGCTTGCATTGCAGGCTAGTGGCTGTGACAGAACGTACCACTAAATTAGCAATGCTACGACTCACTAGTTCACTACTTATGGGCAAACTGACATAAGAAACTAATTAGTTACTTGAGGACAGGATATCACCACATGTGATTTAAATGACAAACCAAAGATTTTGTGTTAAAACTTTCTAGACAAAGCAACCATGATTTATAAAAGAAACTGCTATCCATAGATCCTGAAAACTAAAACAGTAAAAACTGCAAGCAAGAAATCTTGAAAAATAACCAAAAAAACAACTATTAGAAGGACCATATTAAGTACAAATATTACGAAAACTACTCTTTAAGTCCAATATATGCAAATCTAGTCAGATGGACGTTGCATTCAACAAATCATGAGATGTTCTTTAAAATTTTGACCAGCTCCTCAAATCAAATCTTTAGTAGTACCTAATTAAAACCATTCTTCACTGCAGAATTTTTCCTTTTGTTTCTCATATTTGGATTTGAAATTCTGTGACATGATAAATGGTTCATGACTTGCTGGCATGTCATCCGGTTTTATTGCACATGTGCACCTAAAGGTTTTAGGCTAAAGGTAGATTCTATACTAGTTGCTCCATAGAAACACATGGAAAATGGTTGTCAAAAAAAAGCACAGGGCAAAAGGTTAAAATAAAACAAGAAAGCCTGGGCCGGCTCAGCAAAAATAAAATGCTCAAAACTTGCAAGAGCAAACTATTGGGTGCCAACATCGGTACAACTCAGTGCGTATACAGTACCACTTCACAACAAAGTCTAACTATGTTCATATCTTGGCTATATGTAGGTTAGATCATCTTGCAGTACAGATGGCAGAGCCAGAAAATGTCCTCCCTGAACAACAACAAAAAAACAAAGGCAAATGCCGATAAGAAGCACCAAAGCGGAGATCATTAAGAAATTTGATCACATCGATGAAAATTTGGTGCTTTTGTTAAGGTTTTAAGGATAGAGCTCCATCAATGAAATTTGCAGAGCAGCAGTCTATCCAACTCGAATTCACATCGAAATTGTCACCATCTTGCCAATATTATAACTTATACTTATTTGTTAACTAGTCAACATCAAAGTTTCGGCTCCTGCTTTTTACTTCGGAGTCAAGTATGTTCCCCTTTGTTGCATTCAAGTCAACATGCAAACAGTATTTTCTTTATCCATCCAATCAAGTAAATAAAGAACTTAACAAAAAGGCATCAGCTTACCACCAAACTGGAAGCTCCAAAGTGCTGCCAAATGCTAATTGAGCAGAGGGTTTTCCGTAGGAACAATCTGGTAGAACAAGCCAATTGGATATGAGTTGGCGTACTTGGAAGGAGTAACTCGGAGCCAAGCCTGCAAACACAAGGTTAAGTGCAAGAAGCAAGAGAACACCCACAAAACAACAAAAATGCTGCAATGGAATGTATTTCAGGAGGACACTTATGGCAATCCGGCACTGATACTACACTGCTACTGCTTTATAAATACCAACAGAATCATGTTTCTCAAGAAGGCACAGCTACACAGTAAACACCATCTATTTGGTCTATTTCCATATTTCACAGATCATAATCTATCAAAGAAATGACCAGCATGCTGGGAAAATGGTCAACTGGGCTTTGTGGCTGCTTTGGAGATTGCAGCACCTGTATGCAGAGCTATCTTTTATGCTCTTGTCACGTGGATATTTTTATAATATAATGCATGTCAATTAGCCATTGATCAATTTCTTTGCTACTGCAGGTTGCTTGACATGCTGGTGCCCCTGCATTACATTTGGTCGTATTGCTGAGATTGTGGACAAAGGATCATCATGTGCGTGCATTGCTTATAATTTTCGCTTGGGTTCAAGCATAAAAATTATTGTTGGTTGACTCCTTGTTTCCAGCATGCTGCATGCACGGGACTCTCTATGTTTTGCTAGGGTCCATAGGCTGCAACTGGTTGTATTCTTGTACCAAACGCTCCTCAATGCGGGCACAATACAACTTCCCAGGATCACCCTTCATGGATTGCTGCGTTCATATGTGCTGTGAAAGTTGTGCACTATGCCAAGAGTACAAAGAGCTAGAAAATCGCGGGTTCAACATGTCCAAAGGTATCTCTCTTCTTTCTGGGTGAAAAAAACATAGATAAGAGACGAATGTTCACAAGGAATGCTGTGATGAATAACTTGCTCCCTTACATTGTCACATTTACAGGATGGAAAGGTAGCAACGAGATGGTGGTAGATATGGCAGCACCAGAAAAGCAAGGGATGGAAGTGCTTTTAGACCACGAGTAAAACCAGATTTTGATGGCTGTGATGGTTGGCAACTCTTTTCAACGGCTGTGATCTCCTTTATGTATCCTTGTGTTAAAGTTTAGTTTTGTTACTTCTATTTATATCCTCAATAGTCAACATATGTTATGTAATTTGCCAGCCAGTGAGCAGCGTGTAAAATTACATTTGCACTCCCGTCTCACGTGCCATATAAGTGTACCACTCTGTCCGCACTGCAATGACTCACTAATCCTCTCTACCCAGTGGCAAATTTAGAAGATATACTAAAATATGCTATTTAAATAATGACCAGAAAAAACACGGAAAAAAGGTATTTCTATCTATACAAGCTCATAACTGGAATGCCCAAATGAACACATGAGAAAGTTCAGCTATACCAAAGCATTGTCCTAAGAAACCTATACAAATACAGGAGAAAATATTTAATCCAGGGGAGTTGTACCTCAAATGTTAAAACATGCGCATCAAAATTCCATCTCCTGGGCAGAAGATATGCTGTACAAAACACAACCCACAAGAAGTGTACAGCTCTTATTGTGCTCGAAGTCAAACAATATCACAGTGCTATCCATAAGCAGCATATGCTGCTCACAGTCTCTTTCATTGTGATGATACAGCATCAGTCTGCATTGTTGTTGATTCACTCCCAGGTCATGTTCTCATATAGTTCTTCCCATCTTTATCACAGACATCACTAATTCATGTCATTCATATGTTTGTCACTTTGTCATCCTTCACAGAAATCCTTCTCACTGCAGAATCCACCAATTGTTCACTTGGAACTACATATGTGATTGGTACAATTGTTGCAATCCACCCAAAGATGAAATTAACCAGCTGATGGCATCCTTGCAGCTCTTCAATCCCGCATCCTTAGAAGAAATCCTAGCAGGTCAGAAATGTGATTCCCTGTGACCACTTGACCAGCAAAAACACCCACCAGAATTATTTTTGCCTGCACATAGATGTCGCATGCCATCAGCCCATCATAGCAACGCCACTCTTACTGCATCCATCAATAGCTGCTTCAATCCATAGTGAGACTGAACAAACATTGCAACAGTAGATACAGGGAGTTGCAGGCTTACATAAACCAATCACTGACTGTCATCACCAAACAACACCTTTGTAAAACCTCCACCTCTTCTCCGCACTATCCAACCGTGCTGCCTCATCCTCGGGCTCATCTTCCTCCTTTACATCAGCATCACCTCGCTCATGAACCGCGCTTCTGGGCCTCCGTGTTCGTGCCGAGCACCGCCCATTACTCCAAGTAGGCCGAAATATAAGGCATGGAGTTGAAATCCTCCATCTTGCTGTGGTGAGGCGAGGCGGAAGAGGTCTTGGAGACCTGGAGGCGGCGGCCGCGAGCGAGCATGAGCACCCGCGTGAGCCGGCTCGGACGCGGGCGGCGACGGCGGCCTCCTTGGCGCCGACGAGCGCCGCCATCCGCTTGGTGAAGCCGAAGCAGAGCTCCCCACAGCTCCCGGCAGGGCCGTCCCCGTTGAAGAGGTCGGAGCAGGAGGGGTACTTGCGGAGCCAGTTGGCGGCGCGGCCGACGAGATCGAGCGTCTTGAAGCGGGGAATGGAGGAGGCGGACGAGGGCGGAGCGGGACGGGAAGCGGATGAAGAGGCGCTTGTTCTGGTTGTTCATGACCCAGCGCCGGTTTGGGCGGAGCGCCGCCTCCAGCGCCGGGTCAGAGACGACCACCGCGCCATAGCCGCGCTTCAGCAGCGGCGGCAGGACGGGGCAAATCTGGGCTGCTTCTCGTACTGCGTTCATTTCGTTTATTCCAGGCCCAGTAGCCCCATTGAGAGATCTTCCTCTACTGGACTCGACATGATTGACGGGCTTGCTTCTCCACCTACATGCTACCCTCCCAACGGGCAACGGCATCCCCATTTTTTTCTCAAAAGAAAACGGCATCCCCATTTGTTCGGAATCCCCAAATGGACAGAAACATGTCCCTTTGGCAGTTTTTTTGCAAATGTTTATTTTATATTTAAAAGTAGTACTACAAATAGTTCAACATTTAATCTAGTACATAATTTAAAACCTAAACTAAAACATTAAACTAAACTAAACCCTAATAAACTAGGGTAAAAACTACTCCGATTGGATCTTCATGACCTTCGGCTCGGAATCAATGTTCACTATGACACTATCGATGGCATGGCTTGCAGGGGCCACCTCTGCCTCCATCTAGGGTGCTAGGATGGCCTTCGCTAGGCCCGACCACTCCTCCTCAACCATTGGTGCTGGTGACGGATCCTGGAACGTTGGTTTCGAGATACCCTCGACTAGGAGGTGTAAGTACATGTCGGCCTCGATTGGTCTTGGTGTAGTATAGGTTGTCACAATCGATGGGTTCATCACCAAAGTTGAACCACGACGGGGTGGCAAGTTACGAAAGAAGGAGTGGCGCTGGATCTCGTGCTTGATCTCGAATACATGGTCCCAGCTGGCAACTCTATGATGTATGTGGGTTACGGGCACAACTCATATGGCATGTTTTGTCACCGAGCATGAATTTGCTGGAGAAGCTCATCGGTGGCCGCGAGTGTGAATTGAAGAGGAGAAGTGAATTGTATTTGGTGGGGGTCGGCGGCGGCATTAAATATGACGCATAGATAGGTGCGAGGATGGTGTGTGGCTGAGGCGGACAAGGGCGAACGTGAATGGCCGCGGATAGTGTTTGTTTGGGAGCAATATCGCCTATCGGGCCTAGACTTTTGTTCGCGTGGACAGAACGAATAAATGAGGGTGAAATGGTGGCGCCTATTGGAGTTGTCCTTAGAGGAGCGTCAAATCCACCTCCGGCGGCCGTGAGTAGAGTGCATTCTACTCACAAGCTTGGTCGGGCACTATATCCTTGTTGTTGTGCCCCATTTTGGATCTTCTGCTCTACATAATGTCCATCCTCGCCTCCTTGGTGACGCACTCAATGATGCTAAGTTGCCTGCTAGTTGTTGGTCCTCACTGTTGGAATTATGCCCTAGAGGCAATAATAAAGATGTTATTATTATAATTCTTGTTCATGATAATGTTTATATTCCATGCTAGAATTGTATTAAGCGGAAACTTTAATACTTGTGTGGTTTATGAACAACACCGTGTCCCTAGTACGCCTCTATGGACTAGCTCATTGATTAATGATGGTTAAGGTTTCCTAACCATAGACATGAGTTGTCAATTAATAATGAGATCATATCATTAGGAGAATGATATGATGGACAGACCCAAATAAAGCAGAGCAATTAGATCGTGTCATCGTGTTCATCTTTGCGAAGCTTTTCCTATGTCATGTATTGTATTCCTTAGACCATGAGATAATACAACTCCCTAGTATCGGAAGAAAGCTTTGAAGTCATCAAACGTCATCCTATGTGAGGGTGATAATAAAGGTGTCTCTCAGGTGATCGGAAAGTACTTGTTGGGTTGTATGTATCGAGATGGAATTTGTCCCTCCCAAGTCGGAGAGATATACTTCGGGCCCACTCGGTAATCGATATCAACACCGCTTGCAAGCATGTGGTTAAGGAGTTAATCACAAAGTGATATCGGATTACGGAACGAGTAAAGTACTTGCTGTGAACGAGATTGAACTAGGTATGGCAATACCGACGATCAAATCTCGGGCGAGTAAAATATCGTGTGACGAAGGGAATATATATACGGGATTAATTGAATCCTGACATCGTGGTTCATTCGATATGATCATCGATGAATATGTGGGAGTCAATATGGGTTTCCAGATCCCGCTGTTGATTATTGATAGAAGATCATGTCTACATATTCTCGAACCCGTAGGGTCACACACTTAACGTGTATCGATGCTAGGATAGAATGGATAATTGGTTTATGAGTTTTAGTTCGGAGTCTCGGATGAGATCCAGGACGTCACGAGAGATTCCGGAATGGTCCGGAGAATAAGATTCATATAAAGGAAAGCAGTTTTTGGATTCCGGAAAGGTTTCGGAGTTTATCGGTATTGTACCGGAAGGTTCTAGAAGGTTCCGGAGTGGGACCAACGTGGGCCCACTTGACGGAGGCCTGCGTGGGCCTAAGGGGAAGTGCCCTGGCCGCCCTGGGCCAGGCGCACAAGGCCCCTAAGGCCCAGCCGGCCAGCCCAAGGGGAAACCCTAAGGGAGTCTTCAAAGAAGGAAGGGGGGGAAACTTGCCCCCCACTCTTCCTACTCCAAGTCGGCGCCCTAGGGTTTGGGGAGAGGCCAAGCTGGCCGGCCACCCCTCTATATATAGGGGGGCAAGGGCGCAGCCCTCTCTACCCCCTAACCCAAACCCTAGCCGCCAACTGCTGCCCTCCCTCTCTCTCTCTCTCGCGACTGCACGTAGGCGAAGTCCTGCTGCAGAAACTCTCCACCATAAGCACCACGCCGTCGTGCTGCTGATCCAATCTATCTCTCCACCATACTTGCTGGACCAAGGAAGGAGGAGACGTCGCTGCACCGCACGTGTGCAACTCTCGGAGGCGCCGCCACTTGCGGCGTAGGATCGGATCGGATCGCGAGGAGGAGACGGCAAGTACGACTACGTCAACCACGTTCTATTGAACGTTTCCGCTGTGCGAATCTTCAAGGGTATGAAGATCTCATCTACCTCTCTCGTTGATTACATCTCCTAGATTAGATCTTGGCTTTCTTGTTCGCATCCGTAGGAAAATTTTTGATTTACTATGCTGCGAAACCCTTCAGTGGTATCAGAGCTAGGTCTATGCGTAGATGTGTTTCACGAGTAGAACGCAACATGCTTGTTGCGGGCGTTGATGTTTTCTGTTGCAAACCTCTTGTTGTGTATTTCTTATGGCGCGGTATAGTGAGATCGAAGCGGTCCAGGCCAACTTTACGCGACCGCGTTCGCGAGACCGGCTCCGCACTTGACGTGTGGCTTGTTCCACACATGCGGCTGGTGGATGCCAGTTTCTCTCACTATAGTAGTCATGGGACTTACATCGGATGTTAGCAACCATAATATCACCGTTGTGGCTTTTCGTAGGTAAGAATCGTTCTTAGCTTGCTACTCCCATAAGCCACGTAAAACATGCAACAACAAAGTAGAGGCGTCTAACTTGTTTTTGCAGGGAGTGTTTTGTGATATGGTATGGCCCAAGACATGATGAGTATGAATTGAGTTGTATGCAATGATCATGTTTTGTAATCTTTCACGACTTGCATGTCGATGAGTTAACAACCGGCAGGAGCCATATGGTTGTCTTTATAATTGTGTATGACCTGCGTGTCAACTTCTTATACGCCATGTAATAGCTTTACTTTATCGCTAAGTAGTTAGCAATAGTTGTAGTTGCTATTCGTGGTAGAGGCAATCATGGTGGAGTGATGGAGATCATGCCGGCGCGCACAAGATGGAGATCATGGCGCGGAGATTGGCTATACCATGTCACATAAAATTATATGCATGTGATGTTTATCCTTTTATGTATCTTATTATGCTTAGATCGCGACGGTAGCATTATAAGATGATTCCTCACTTAAAGATCAAGATAAAATTGTGTTCTCCCCTCGTATGCGCCGTTGCGAAAGTTCGTCGTTTTCAAGCACCTCGTGATGATCGGGTGCTATAAACTCTACGTTCACATACAACGGGTGCAAGCCAGTTTTGCACACGCGGAAAATACTTGGGTTTGACTTGACGAGCCTAGCATGTACAGACATGGCCTCGGAACACATGAACCGAAAGGTTAATCATGAGTCATATGAATGATATGATCGACACTGAGTTGTCCACCATTGAAACCACATCTCTTCTCGTGAAGATCGGATTAGGTGTGGTGAATTTGGATCGTGTTCACTAAACAACTTGAGGGATGTTGAATTTAGTGGGAGTTCATCTAGTAATTTGATTAAGTTGAACTAGTTATCATGAATATAGTCTAAATTGTACTTGCAATGTTGTAGATCAAATGGCTAAGTCCAACTTCAACTTCAACGTGTTTGCTGAGAAAGAAAAGCTTAAGAACAATGGGTCTAACTTCACCAACTGGTTCCGCAATCTGAGAATCATACTCGCTGGCGGACAAAAAGCCTATGTACTTGACAAAGCGCTAGGTGACACCCCTGCTGCAACTGCGAAAACTGAAGAACTTGCTGACTTCAATGCTCGTAGAGATGATTGTGATGTGATTATGAGTACCATGCTGTTTTCTATGGAACCAGAACTTCAAAATCGTTTTGAGAAGTACCGCGGGCCTTATGAGATACTTGAGGAACTGAAAACCATGTTTTAGACTCAAGCCCGTTCTGAGAGATATGAGATCTCTGAGAAGTTCTTTAACTGCAAGATGGAGGAAGGGAGTTCCGTTAGTGAGCACGCCATTAAGATGTCGGGCTACACTCAACGCCTGGAGCAACTGGACTGCAAGATTCCAGAGGAGCTCAAGATCGACAGAGTTCTGCAATCACTCCCTCCTAGCTACAAAGGTTTTGTAGTTACTCATAATCAAATTGGTTCCACTGATACGATCACTGAGCTCTTCGCTAAGCTGAAAGCTGCGGAGGTGGATATCAAGAAAGACAATCATGTGTTGATGGTCAACAAGACCACTAGCTTTAAGAAAGCTAAGGGAGCAAAGGGATCTTTCAAGAAAGGCAGAGGCAAGCACGTTGCCCCTGCTGAGAAGAAGCTCAAGTCTGGACCTAAGCCGGACACTGAGTGCTTCTATTGCAAGGTCAAGGGTCACTGGAAGCGCAACTGTCCGAAGTACTTAGCGGACAAGAAGGCTGGCACCATCAAAGGTATATTTGATATACATGTTATTGATGTCTACCTTACTAGCGCTCGTTGTAGTGCCTGGGTATATGATACTGGTTCAGTTGCTAATATTTGTAACTCGAAACAGGAGCTACGGAATAGACGGCGACTAGCAAGGGATGAGGTGACGATGCGCATTGGCAATGGATCAAAAGTTGATGTGATGGCCGTCGGCACGCTCTCCTTAGTTTTACCTTCGGGATTAGTTTTAAACCTTAATAAGTGTTATTATGTGCCTGCGTTGAGCATGAACATTATATCTGGATCGTGTTTATTGCAGGACGGTTATTCATTTAAATCTGAGAATAATGGTTGTTCTATTTATATGAATAACATCTTTTATGGTCATGCACCTGTTGTGAATGGTTTATTTCTTCTGAATCTCGAAAGCAATGAAACACACATCCATAACATTGAGGCTAAAAGATGCAAAGTAGATAGTGATAATCCAACTTATTTGTGGCACTGCCGTCTAGGTCATATTGGTGTAAAACGCATGAAGAAACTCCATTCTGATGGACTTTTAGAGTCTCTTGATTTTGAATCATTTGACACGTGCGAACCATGCCTCATGGGCAAGATGATCAAAACCCCGTTCTCCGGAATAATGGAGCGAGCAACGGACTTATTGGAAATCATACATACCGATGTGTGCGGACCAATGAGTATTTCGACGCGCGGTGGATATCGCTATTTTCTCACTTTTACTGATGACTTAAGTAGATATGGGTATATCTATTTAATGAAACATAAATCTGAAACGTTTGAAAAGTTCAAAGAATTTCAGAACGAAGTGGAAAACCATCGTAACAGGAAAATTAAATTTCTGCGATCCGATCGTGGAGGTGAGTATTTGAGTTATGATTTTCTCACGCATCTTAAAGCAAGCGGAATCGTTTCGCAACTCACGCCACCCGGAACACCACAGCGCAATGGTGTGTCTGAACGCCGGAATCGAACTCTATTAGATATGGTGCGATCAATGATGTCTCTAACAGATTTGCCGTTATCATTTTGGGGTTATGCATTAGAAACCGCTGCATTCACTTTAAATAGGGCACCATCTAAATCCGTTGAGACGACACCGTATGAACTATGGTTTGGTGCTAAACCTAAGTTGTCGTTTCTTAAAGTTTGGGGATGCGAAGCTTACGTCAAGAAGTTGATGCCGGACAAGCTCGAACCCAAAGCGGAGAAATGCGTCTTCATAGGATACCCTAAGGAAACGATTGGGTATACTTTCTACCACAGATCCGAAGGCAAAGTGTTTGTTGCTAAGAACGGATCATTTCTTGAGAAGGAGTTTCTCTCGAAAGAAGTGAGTGGGAGAAAGGTAGAGCTAGACGAGGTTATTGAACCTTCTCTCGAGTTGGAGAGTAGCGCAGCACCAGAAATTGTTCCGGCGCCGCCTGCATCAACAAGAGAGGAAGCTAATGATAAAGATCATGAAACTTCGAACGATGCTACTACTGAACTTCGCAGGTCGACAAGGTCACGTACCACTCCTGAATGGTACGGCAACCCTGTCTTAACCGTCTTGTTGTTAGACAACAGCGAACCTGCGAACTATGAGGAAGCAATGATGAGCCCAGACTCTGAGAAATGGCTAGAGGCCATGAAATCCGAATTGGGATCCATGAGCGAAAACCAAGTATGGACTTTGGTGGAACCTCCTAGCGACCGTAAGGCCGTTGAATGCAAATGGATTTTCAAGAAGAAAATGGACGCGGATGGTAATGTTACTGTCTATAAAGCTCGGCTTGTCGCAAAAGGTTTTCGGCAAGTTCAAGGTGTTGACTATGACGAGACTTTCTCTCCCGTAGCGATGTTTAAGTCCATTCGGATTTTATTAGCAATTGATGCATTTCATGATTATGAAATATGGCAGATGGATGTCAAGACTGCGTTCCTCAATGGCAACATTGATGAAGAGTTGTATATGATGCAGCCCGAAGGTTTTGTCGATCCTAAGGATGCTAATAAGGTGTGCAAACTTCAGCGTTCCATTTATGGACTGAAGCAAGCATCTCGGAGTTGGAACCTTCGTTTTGATCAAGTGATCAAGAGTTTTGGATTTGTTCCAAATTGCTACGAAGCTTGTATTTACAAGAAAGTGAGTGGGAGCTCGGTGACATTTTTAGTACTATATGTGGATGACATATTGATTATTGGAAATGACATCGGTATGCTTAACGATGTGAAGAGTTATTTGAATAAATGTTTTTCAATGAAAGACCTAGGGGAAGCTGCTTATATATTAGGCATCAAAATCTATAGAGATAGAGAAAGACGCCTAATAGCTTTAAGCCAAAGTACATACCTGGACAAGGTTCTGAAGAGGTTCAGAATGGATAAAGCAAAGAAAGGTTCATTGCCCATGTTGTCAGGTAAGATATTGAGCAAGGCTCAGTGTCCAGCTACGGTAAAAGATAGAGAAACTATGAGCAAAGTGCCATATGCCTCGGCCATAGGTTCTATCATGTATGCCATGCTGTGTACTAGACCAGATGTGTCCAATGCTCTTAGTTTGACGAGCAGATACCAAAGTGATCCAGGAGTGGAACACTGGACAGCCGTAAAGAACATCCTAAAGTATTTAAATAGGACCAAAGAAATGTTCTTGGTCTATGGAGGTGATGAGGAGCTCGTCGTAAAAGGTTACGTCGACGCTAGCTTCGACACCGACCCGGATGATTCTAAATCTCAGACAGGATACGTTTATATTTTGAATGGTGGAGCTATGAGCTGGAGAAGCTGCAAGCAAAGCGTGATCGCGGGATCTACAACAGAAGCGGAATACATGGCTGCTTCAGAAGCATCAAGTGAAGGAGTTTGGATCAGAAACTTCATCACTGAGCTTGGTGTGGTTCCAAATGCCTTGAACCCACTGGAGATATTGTGCGACAACACTGGCGCCATAGCACTGGCTAAGGAACCAAGATATCATCCAAAAACCAAGCACATCAACCGCCGTTTCCATATAATTCGAGATTATATAGCAGATGGAGATCTGAAGATTAGCAAAGTACATACATATCTGAATGTCGCAGATCCATTGACTAAACCTCTTCCACGAGCAAAACATGATCAGCACCTTAATGCCATGGGTGTTAGATTGTTGCCAGATGTAAACTAGATTATTGACTCTAGTGCAAGTGGGAGACTGTTGGAATTATGCCCTAGAGGCAATAATAAAGATGTTATTATTATAATTCTTGTTCATGATAATGTTTATATTCCATGCTAGAATTGTATTAAGCGGAAACTTTAATACTTGTGTGGTTTATGAACAACACCGTGTCCCTAGTACGCCTCTATGGACTAGCTCATTGATTAATGATGGTTAAGGTTTCCTAACCATAGACATGAGTTGTCAATTAATAATGAGATCATATCATTAGGAGAATGATATGATGGACAGACCCAAATAAAGCAGAGCAATTAGATCGTGTCATCGTGTTCATCTTTGCGAAGCTTTTCCTATGTCATGTATTGTATTCCTTAGACCATGAGATAATACAACTCCCTAGTATCGGAAGAAAGCTTTGAAGTCATCAAACGTCATCCTATGTGAGGGTGATAATAAAGGTGTCTCTCAGGTGATCGGAAAGTACTTGTTGGGTTGTATGTATCGAGATGGAATTTGTCCCTCCCAAGTCGGAGAGATATACTTCGGGCCCACTCGGTAATCGATATCAACACCGCTTGCAAGCATGTGGTTAAGGAGTTAATCACAAAGTAATATCGGATTACGGAACGAGTAAAGTACTTGCTGTGAACGAGATTGAACTAGGTATGGCGATACCGACGATCAAATCTCGGGCGAGTAAAATATCGTGTGACGAAGGGAATATATATACGGGATTAATTGAATCCTGACATCGTGGTTCATTCGATATGATCATCGATGAATATGTGGGAGTCAATATGGGTTTCCAGATCCCGCTGTTGATTATTGATAGAAGATCATGTCTACATATTCTCGAACCCGTAGGGTCACACACTTAACGTGTATCGATGCTAGGATAGAATGGATAATTGGTTTATGAGTTTTAGTTCGGAGTCTCGGATGAGATCCAGGACGTCACGAGAGATTCCGGAATGGTCCGGAGAATAAGATTCATATAAAGGAAAGCAGTTTTTGGATTCCGGAAAGGTTTCGGAGTTTATCGGTATTGTACCGGAAGGTTCTAGAAGGTTCCGGAGTGGGACCAACGTGGGCCCACTTGACGGAGGCCTGCGTGGGCCTAAGGGGAAGTGCCCTGGCCGCCCTGGGCCAGGCGCACAAGGCCCCTAAGGCCCAGCCGGCCAGCCCAAGGGGAAACCCTAAGGGAGTCTTCAAAGAAGGAAGGGGGGAAACTTGCCCCCCACTCTTCCTACTCCAAGTCGGCGCCCTAGGGTTTGGGGAGAGGCCAAGCTGGCCGGCCACCCCTCTATATATAGGGGGGCAAGGGCGCAGCCCTCTCTACCCCCTAACCCAAACCCTAGCCGCCAACTGCTGCCCTCCCTCTCTCTCTCTCGCGACTGCACGTAGGCGAAGTCCTGCTGCAGAAACTCTCCACCATAAGCACCACGCCGTCGTGCTGCTGATCCAATCTATCTCTCCACCATACTTGCTGGACCAAGGAAGGAGGAGACGTTGCTGCACCGCACGTGTGCAACTCTCGGAGGCGCCGCCACTTGCGGCGTAGGATCGGATCGGATCGCGAGGAGGAGACGGCAAGTACGACTACGTCAACCACGTTCTATTGAACATTTCCGCTGTGCGAATCTTCAAGGGTATGAAGATCTCATCTACCTCTCTCGTTGATTACATCTCCTAGATTAGATCTTGGCTTTCTTGTTCGCATCCGTAGGAAATTTTTTGATTTACTATGCTGCGAAACCCTTCACTCACCTCCTTGCCCACCCTCTTGTGGTCAAAGGGATACTTGTGGGAGATCTGTTGGTTGAAGTCTCTTATGCTTTCCCCTGCCCTCGTGGTGTTTTGGGAGGCAGGATGAGTTCACCGAGGCTTCTACGACTAGTATGTTCGAGTGTTATTTTTGCGTTGGAGGTTCTGTTGTAGAGGACCTACCATCCGAAGTGGTTCATCCCGAAGATGGCGGTTGTAGTCCTCATCCATGCCCAACTTTGTGGTGCTGGGCATGTCCACATTTTTCGTTCGCAGATTGGGGTCCTTCTTGTAAAATATCATGACTAGGTTGTAATTTTCTTTTCTTCGAGAGTCCTTGCATTAGCTATAATTGTGCAATTTTATCTAACATAACTCTAAGTACCTCTAGGACCTTCCCGTGTTTCAAAAACTAGGGGTGCCAAGCGGAAATGAGTTCTAAAACAATGTTAAGTGAGACCGCACCGTATCGGTTTGGTCCACATGCTA
This sequence comes from Dactylis glomerata, assembly GCA_007115705.1. Taxonomy (NCBI): domain Eukaryota; kingdom Viridiplantae; phylum Streptophyta; class Magnoliopsida; order Poales; family Poaceae; genus Dactylis; species Dactylis glomerata. The sequence continues at coordinate 74,126 of QXEO01000506.1, forward strand.
GCAGGTTAACCAACACTACAAAAAATGAGACTAAAATATTTCTAAAGTTATTTTTTTGCAAAATATTACCTATGTGGTGGTGTAAACCTCCCATGTGTGCAGGCCAAAACTTATAAAGTGTGTGAATGACATCTAGTGACTCACATACTCGGATGACATAAAATTAGGATGCAAACATGCACCGTCATCGGCACATGACTTGCAGTAGAATGAGGTGTTTAGGTGGGTAGGACTCCATGACATCGACACATCCACTTGGATAGACTGTCATTCCTTCAAAGCTTAGTGGGCGAGTGAAACAAAGGGTGGGAGCACACCCCCTCTCCCCCCTCTCCCCCAGAATGAGCAAAATATTCGCTTCTTTGGCATGCCGAGACCCTACCTAGCATCATCCTTACGAAATCAAAGAAGATCCGGCAAGTTGGCGCATGACATGCGTAAAACATTTGTCTAATTTGATGGTAGGGTAGCAATCTCATGCCGTTTTTTGCGTCCTTCTCCACTCCGGACCTTGTAACTTAATGCCTCTTGTTTCTCTTCCTTAATTAACAAGATGGCAATGCTTTGGCCCATTTCAGACAAATTGCGTTTTCATAGATTTAGCACCAACTTTACACCTCCTCGATTACTTCTAAACAATGTGATGCATTTCGCTCTAATTTTGATTTACAGCCCCTGAGTATTGAATTTTCAATTTAGTACGTACTTCATTGTTCTACACGGTATGTCTATACTTTTTTGCTTTATGGTCCAGCACTACACTTTCATGTCTATATTTTTTTTGCTGCACGCCTGCATCGACGCCTACACCCTGACATGATGAACATGGCCTAAACTAAAACCTGGACCGTGCAATTAGACTAGCAGACTACCTAGGCAACTCTACTTGACTACACACGTTACACGTAGTGCCCAAGTACAAACTGAAGTTTCCCCCGAGGAAGCAACAACTGTTCATCGACACAAGCTGCTTGCTGAGTAACTTTTGGCTGCCACGTCCGGAGAACGGGGAGTCGCAGGACAGCTACAGCTAGCCTGAACCGGGATAGCTACATAGTAGTACTAGGAGTAGTAGCTAGCTAGATCTAGATGGTACGACGCTCGGCGTAGAATGGTCCTCCTCTGCTCTGCTACTCCTTTTGAACCCGTGGTGCCGGGATCGATCGATCGATGATCGCTAGCTGCATGCAATGCAGTGCAGAGAGTGCAGTAGCGGTCCAGCTACGGATGATTGGACAAGCGTCCATGGCAATGTCCTACTAATTCCCTAACCATGATGGTTGATAGTTAGAGCACCTCCACCCTGACGAGGTCCCAAGCAGGCGATATTTTTATTCGGATGGCGTTAATCGGTCCAGTCGTGCCCTCGGATCCTCGTTTTCGCCCGGATCTGGGTCTTCATCCATCCGGCGAGCCCAGGCTATCCCGGCCTTTCGGGGCGCGCTCGGGGACTCCGGACGAAAGAAACGCGCGCGAAAAGGCGAGGAAAATTCCCGCGCGTTCCCGCGGGTCGTGTGGCCCCGACCTGTCGGCGAGAGTGGGCGGTTGTCGTCCTCATCGTCTCGTCTTCCGCGCATCGTCTTCCCCGCACGCATCGTCTTCCGCGCGCTGTAAAGGCTGCCGCCGCTGGCCGGGGAGGATGCTCGAGTTCGTCCTCGAGCACATCGAGAACGGGAACAACCCCGTCCTCGAGATGCCGCCGGCGCCGCGGCCGACGCTCTCCCGCCGCCGCGGGAGCTCCTGGATGCCACGCCGGATGGCATCCGGCTCCTCCGGGTCGGCGTCCTCCGCGTCGGCGACAAGGTCCGGATCAAGGTCCTCGGCATCGACGCCGAGGACCGTGAAGGAGCCGGCGACCGCGCCTCGCCGCAACAGCGGCGCCATCGTCATCCGCGAGAGAGGAGCGCGGACCGCGTCGCCGCCGCGTCGTCGCAAGGCGAAGAAGGACGCCGCCGCCAAGGCCGCGTCCGACCTCGCCAAGGCAGAGGCAAGGCACGCCGAGGAGGCGGCGACGGAGGAGGCCATCCAGCGCTCCCTCCGCGACGTCGTTCCCGCCGAGAACACCATGCCGCTCGACGCGGCACTGGAGTGGTCTCGACGGGAGTGGGAGCGGGAGGAGCGGGAGCAGCAGCGGCGGCTGCTGGACCTAGCCGCCGCTCAGCGTCGCGCCGCCGCCGCCACGCTTCCTCGTCGCGGCGCGCCGACCGTCGTCAAGCTGGAGGAGTCCAGCGACGACGAGCTCTACCGCCCAACGCCGCCTCATTTCGGCGACGCTCGGCAGGGCTCCAGCCGCCAGGCGCCGCCGCCGCAGGACGACGACTCCTCCGACGACGACGACGGCGACTACACGAAGATGTACAACCGCTACGGCATGTAGATCGTCGTGTTTAGGTCTGGCCGAATTCGAATATATGACGAATTCGGCCTATATATGTAAAATAACTATATATTTCGCCCTATTAATATAAATATCTCTAGTTTTCGCCAAATTTCGTCTAACTTTGCCGCCTTTCGTCTGCTTTGTGTTTGAATTCAAATATTCCCCTCGGCTCGCCGCTGGAAACATGGGCCTCCCCAGGCCGAAATTTACATCCATCCGGCGCTAAATAGCGCCGGATTTCGGCCTGGGGGCCTTCAACGGCTGGAGATGCTCTTAGATAGGCATATGTAGGTGAGAGGGAGTTAGCCAGTTAGCCATCTTCAACAGGTCGACGCATTTGGCCGTGTCTGAAAGGGTTCGATCGGACTGGGGGAGTGGTATAGCGTGCCTCAACGGGGCAATCCATCCATACCGACTTACGCAAACCGATCTCTCTATGAACCAAATTTGAACCAAGTTTGTGTCAGTCCGGACTTTGTGCCTTAAGACTATACTCTGTTAATTTTTAATACTAGATTGCTTGAAGTTGATTCCTTTCTAGTGGAGTATAAGTAATATGTATAGTGTCATCTTTTTTTTGTGAATAGGACTCTGGTATTAAAAGAAACCAGAAACAGGACAAAGCACCCCAAGAAAAGCGAAAATTACAATGAGATCCTTGAGAAGCCCTTCATCTTCAACCTCCAGACCGTGTCGATGGCGCGCCGCCGCTGCCGCTCCTCCCTAAGTCGGCCTGACATTGTTGGTTGCGGATGCAAAGTCATCGAACGGGTCAAGAAGACCATATCTATTCTGGAGACGAAGAAGAAAGGACTGCCGATGAAGCTCCTTGACGATCCGAAGATCCCCACAGCCAAACGAAATCCTCAAAGACCACACCACTCCCACAAGCCTCTAGACGTTGTCACCGAGATGGGGTTGAAGCCGAGGAGACCTTATTGCATGAGGCGCCGCTGCCACCACCTGACCACCGCCTCTACAAACCTTGACCCTAAGAACAGAGAACGAAGCCCTGAAAACAGGGGAAGGAGCCCTCCCATCGACGAAGGCCAAGATTCACCGCGCCTCCATGGCCAAAGGCCACAGAGACGGGGTGATCTGCGGCGGCACCGCCAGGAGACACGATGAGATCGTTTCGCCTGGTGTCACCCGGTCTCGCGCGAAGCGAAATGTTACTGTATAGTATCATCTTTATGTTAGGACATGATGCTCATGTTCATGTTAATCAAGAAACATTATAAAATCTCGTCGATATTTTAGTCCTCTATCTTGTGCTTAATACCACCACACTTTTATGAGAGAGTAGACAAGTGAACCCATGAACTGCGGTCCAATTTTAATAATAAGAAACATTTTTCTAACGCTTCCATGTGCCTTTTTATTTTAGTCTTAATTAAATCCGAAAATACCAAAAATACTTTTACCTTTTGCCACTATACTAAAAACCCCAAAACAACTTTACTTTACAACATTAATCTTAGTTTATTATCTGTTATTTACTTTCTATTACTTTTTTATTAGCTATACTTATTTCGAAACCTTGTGCTTGACAACCACTTGGTGGAGTTGGGGACACAAGACAAGGAACTTGTTTTTTCCAGGTTGCTTGACGAGAATAGAAAGAGCTTTTTCAACTGTTCCCTGAGAGTTCGATATTAAACCCCGAGTCATCCTTGTGGGGAAAATTTCTCTTTCTACATCACTCTGCACTTGGAGTCCAAACAGATTGGCATACTTGCGTAGTGTCATCAGCGCATGTCATCACAACGCCCCTCATCAAGGAGCATGTCATAGCGTCGTCCCTCATCACAGCCGTTATCATTGCGGCGCCCCTCATCACGGCGCCATTCATCATCACAACGCTAACCAGTCGCACGGTTGCGATCAGGGGAACTGCCATGAGGGGCATTGCAGAGCGGCTGCTGAGGTTGGCCAACGATATGAAAGGGTCGACATCGGAATTGATTTCGGAGAGGAGTGTCTGGCGCATGTCAAAGGCATTGATCTGATTTGTCACATCATCAAGGGAGATACCAGGAGTGTTATCTACCCTGTCGACAAGGGCATTGTAGGAGCTGTCCAGACCAGCGGTGATGTAGCTGATTATCTCATCATCAATAGTCTTCCTAGCAGCAGCAAGTTCAGAGCGGAAAGTAGTCATCTTGGAGAGGTATTTTTCCACAGTCATCTCCTTTTTCTGTGGTGTTGTTGAGGAACCGCAGGTGAGAGACCTTCGCCTTAGAGGCAGGGGCAAACATGGCGGAGATAGTGGCCCAGGTTTCAGTCGTGGTCTCCTTATCGAGGACATGCACGAGGATATCCGGGGAGATCGAGTTGTTGAGCCACCCCTGTACGAACTGATCCTGCGTCACCCAGGTTGCATAGTCAGGGTTCGGCATAGTGACTTTATTTCCCGCGTCGTCCGTGGCCTCCAGTGTCTTGGTCGGTGCGGCATCCGAGCCGTCAAGGAGGCCAAAGGCAAGACCACACTGCAGGGGTAGGAACACCAAGGCCTTCTAGAACAGCATGTTGTCGCGGGTGAGCTTGAGAGAGGGAGAAGAGCCCAAGTTGGTCGCGAGGGTGGCCATCGACAAAGGAGCTGACGAAGACATGCCGGTCGGTTTCTAGGGTTTGGGAGGGTGGCGACTCGAGGGGAGCGACGGTGGCGGCAGCGACTCGAGGGGAGCGAAGTGGCGGTGGTTTTAGGGTTTTGATGTGAGCGACGGTGGCGGCGATGGTTTTAGGTTTTGTATAGGCGGCGGCTAGGTGATGTAGAGACCTGCTCTGATACTGTTGGAGCCTTCTATTGCGTGTTATACTCCGTATAACGTAGAAAAAGCTCTTACAGTAACATATGCACAAACATACACATACGGACAGAGTACATACTCCATACCATATAATCCCGTGCGGCAGGTTCATTCCTATGTGATCAGGAATGGGGTGGAGCAAGACGTCAAGGTCGGCAGCTCTCTCTTTGCTAGAATTTTCTTGCTGCCGGTGCTCAAAACGAGAACTCGATACATGAGAGGCTTTTCAAACCCACTTCCCATGTTCTGCTTCACCAGTAATGTTGGAAGTACCAAAGGAATTTTCACCGGAGAGAACAGGGAAAAGCACATAGAGTTTCAGGAAAATTGACCCACATATGTTAGTATTGGTGTTTTCTTATTTGCTACACTACAGATATGCATACCCCTTGTAATTAGCAGGCCATATAATATATCTTATTTGAATTCACACATCTTTCTAGAATTTCTATTTATTTTTGCAGCTATCAAAGCTATTATAGTAAACAGTGATTTGGCAACTCAGGAAATGTTTAAATAATTATTTCAATAGATGAGTTGCTTATATTCCCTTCCAACATCTTGTAAAAAAAAGACCAGGCTGGAACATGATTTACTTTCTATGGTGTATGTTTAGTTGAACAATCTGATGTATGCTAAGTAAAAGTTAGCCTCATGAAACTTTCTAGGATGAGAGAGAGAGAAAAAAAAGAACTAAAGTAGTGAATTAGTGATGAGAGGTTTTTTTTCTCTGCCGAGATTTCCGATTTTTGCGGTTTTACCTGTTATCACGGGTAAACTTTAATACCGAATGAATTTTTTTAGGTTTCACATATTTTTTAAAATTAATTTTTTGATAAATCTGGGACGGTATTTGCAAAACGGGATATACTGCAGCCCATCGGTATTTTCTCCCTTCCGAGAAAAAACCCCTAGATGGGAGTCTTTAATTTGACAAAGTGGATCATCCGGAGCTGAAAGCATCTGATCATGCTACATGTATTTCGAGTAAGCCGTCACATACATCATGTTTACATGTCCATAAGTTGAAAGCCCGTAGCAACGCGCGGGCATTTAACTAGTTGCGTGTTATACTCCGTATAACGTAGAAAAAGCTCTTACAGTAACGTATGCACAAACATACACATACGGACAGAGTACATACTCCATACCATATAATCCCGTGGCATTACATTTGTTTAACATATGCATCAACTCAAGGTCTGAAGCACGCACGCAGTCACGCCGACAGATCAGCAGAGATTCACAGGCACGCAGGTGTAAATCATCGAGCTAAAGATGCGTGCCACGGCCACCAGCGTGCAGTTGATGCATCGAGTGCACGCATGCATGCCATGGCAGACGCTCTGCTCTGCTGCATCTCGCGGCAATGCCGTAGACACGCCAACACCTGCGTGCATTCATGCCGGATGCAGCACGAGCGAGCGGCGCGCCCACCGGCACCGGCACCGGCACCGGGGGAGGCCAGGCGCGCGCGGCGGAGAAGCCCGGCCGTACTGCCTTGTCGTCACGTCGGCACTTATGACCGCCTCTGACCACGGCCATCGCTTCACGTAGAAAAAGGGCACTCCAGCCTGCCTGCAACCAGCCGCGACGCAAATGCCGCGCCAGTGTGCGCCTCTGCCATCCATCCATCTCTCGGGCCCTTGCGTCTGGCAGACTGCTGGAGTGCAGGCAGCCCCAGTTTGCTCCACACATTTCCCGTAACTTGGCCTAGGCGCGTAGGCAGGGCCTACCCGGATTGCCAAATCTTTTCTCTCTTTTTCATGGACAGGATCATAGAACTCATTGGTTTCCCACCTGAGCGGATAACCAGGCAGGCCACCGCATGCACTACCCTTGGTTTTACAGATCCTACTATATCTCACGACAGATTCACTCTTCCCTATATAGGCTACAGAATCCAACTGCGACAACGGGTTGAAATATAAGTTGTTTGATTGCACCACATTGAAACGCATGAGATTATGTAAGAGCATCTCCACTCCCGCCGTAAAAGACCTCCCAACCTCGGACCGACACTGTTTTTGGGTTCGGGGCTAAAATTAGTGCATCACCGGAAAGCCAAAACCATGCCGACGCCCGTTGGAATCCCGTGCCGGCCGGGTCCTGCGCGGCGGGACCATATCGGGAGCGCCGGCACCGCGCGCCACGTTAGAAAAACGGCCCGAGGCCCGCTTGGCAGGCAAAATTCATCCCCAAATCCTATCTTCGCCCGCCTCCCACCCTCCGCGGCGACGACACGCCCCCTCTCTAGGTCCTCTTTCCCTCCATCGGCCAAACTGTTGGGATCCGGTGCAAATAACAAAAAAAATTATGTGTTACGCAACCCCGAATATGCCCAAGGACCTATCTATTAGTAATGTTGTAACGATAGGAGTTTGGACACGTACCCTCGTAGACCAAAACGCGGGGATTACGCTCCCACATAAGCGTTGACGATGAAGACGACGTAGCCGACCTTAAGGCCGTGAAGATCTTGGAGCAACGACTCCGGCACCGCACGAGCGGCACCTCCGCGTACTCGCACATGTACGCAGACCACGATGACTCCCGGAACCCCGTTTCCAGCCGAGATGCGGAAGTAGACGGCTTCGGACAGGGATCCAGAAACTCCGCAACATGACAGCGTGCAGCGGTGGTGATTCCCTTCTCCTACGCAGCCCTTCGGGAGGCCACACGGGAGTGAGAGAGGGAGAGGGTGGCGGCCAGGGGTGTGGCCAGCGCACCAGGGAGGTGGTAGGAGGCTATTGTGGAGGAGGGCTCGTGGATGTGTTGTGTATCTCCTCCTCCAAGGGCCTCCCTTTATATAGTGGGGAGGGAGTGCACCTTAGCCCTCCACCAAGGCAGCCCTAGGGCGGCGGCCAAGGGGAGGAGGTAAGGGCGGTGGCGGCCAGTGTGGGGCCAGGCCGTCCCCCCAGAAACCCTAACCCTAGCCGGCCTGGGCCAGGGCTTGGGCGCCCCCTTTTTTTCTTTCTTCCCTAATGGGCTTCTTTCAATAAATTGGCCCATTAATTATATAATCAATATTAATTCATATAATTAATATTAATTCAATCATAATTAATTCCCCGCTACTTCGAAACACTTCTGAACTCTATCGGAACCATTCCGGACTCCACCAAAACTATTCCAGATTTCACCGAAACTATTTCGGACTTCTCATATAACATCACATGGTGTTTTCGGATAATACCAAATCGTCTCTAGCATCATGATCCCTTAAGTGTGTTACCCGACGGTTTGAGAATGCGACAGACATTACCAAGAACTCTCTCTGGTAAATGACCTTCAGTCGGATCTGGAAATCCATGATGACCCATGTGCATTCTACGAAGTTCTTTTAGTCGTTGAACCGTAAGAGTTGATGAGCCTTTCCCTTTGCTTCGCTGATACTAGCATAACCTAAGATCTGTTCGTCGGTATTCCTAATACCTCGTTCAATCTTATCACCGGCTAATGCTATTTACTCGTCCGTGACCTAGTCACATGCTGTGCAGCTTTGATCTATTCTCACTGAGTGGGCCAAAGTATCACATCCAGCATGCGGATGAGCAAATCCTGCTATTGGTTTATACTCCTCAACCTACCCCTTTGGAGAACCCAAGAGACACCTTTTTTAGTCATCCTGTTACGTTGTGACGGTTGATACAATTAGAGTTTCCTCCGGAAATAGTAATTAAATATAACCTCACGGACTAAGAATTAAGCTACGACACTTTCTTCATATTGCAACGTGAACATCATGACACGATCGTGTTGCAACAGAAACTTTGGGCAATGTCCATCATGGCATTATAAAATGTCACGATCTCATTGTCAATTGGCGTAATGCTCCATGATCGGGAAACCTCGATCATCAGTTGATCAATGAACTAGTAAATAGAGGATTTACTAGGGACTTCTAATCATTTAATACTGCACCTATATCAGTGTTTCCGATTGACATAGTTGCATAGTACTACACTTATTATGAACTATATCAAATATGCAAATAAGTCCAATATTATTTTCCTATAGGGCATATTTCCTTCACAAACAAATTCGCTCTATAGCTCGCCGGCGCTTCCCGCCGCCATCTGGCAAGGTTTCCGCTGTCTCTGCCGCTAGTACCGACGACGCACTCACAGGAGACACCCCACTCCGCTCGCAAGGTGTTCGGCCTTGCAACGTCGGCAGCTATGGACAGGGACGGCGAGCTTATGATGGAGGTACTACAAGAGGATGAAGCGGAAGCCACCGCCCATCTACAGCGCTGGAATATGGGGTTCGCCTTCCTCCTGCAACTCCGGCAGCAGATGAACAACACCGTTCCCCACCGGGGCAGCTCGGTGCCTATGAAGGCGCCAAACAAGAATCGCCAAAGGGACGCCGGTGCCCAACTGCTGCACTCTGACTATTTTGCAAATGATGCAATAAATACACCAAAGGAATTTCGCCGGTGCCTTAGGATGAACAAGGATTTGTTCATGAAGATTGTGCAAGGCGTGAGAGAGTACGACGACTACTTCAAGCACAAGAAAGATTGCACCAGAAAGTGGGGGTTCACATCCGTTCAGAAATGCATGGCCGCCCTACGGTGCATTGCATATGGAGCTCCGCCGGATACACCAGTGGACTATCTATGAATGGCTAAGTCGACATCTACAGATAGTGTCTTCAAGTATTGTCGGGCAGTTGTGGTAGTGTTTGGTCCAACTTATCTGTGACAACAAAATGAAGAATACACTACCCGAATCCTTGCACAAAATGTAGCGAGAGGATTTCCTAGGATGCTTTAAGCATTGATTGCATGCACTGGGCTTGGAAGAATTGCCCGTTTGCTTGGCAAGGGTTGTACAAAGGCCGTAAATGGGGAATGAAGTGTGATCCTTGAAGTTGTCGCCGATCGCGACCTATGGATTTGGCATTCTTTCTTCAGGATGGCGGAAACCCACAATGAGATCAACGTACCGCAATGATCTCCTATGTTCGCAAGACTGATTGAGGGACATTCTCCTTCGGTTAACTTAGAGATCAACAACAACACTTAAACCAAAGGATACTACCTCGCCGTTGGTATCTATCCATCTTGGGCTACATTTATGAAGACAATTTCTGGACCAACTTCGAAGAAGCAATCTTGGTTTTCCAAGTGTCAAGAGGCAGCTCGGAAGGATGTCGAGCATGCATTTGGTGTGCTTCAGGCGAGTTTTGCCGTTGTCAGGTACCCAGCTCTTACTTGGTCAGAATCTCAGATGTGGGAGGTGATGGAATATTGTGTGATCTTGCACAATATGATCATTCAGAGTGAGCAGGCTAAACCAGATAATGATCATGCATACGACTACATAGGTCCTCCTGCACAACTTGATGACCAGGTGCCCACTCAGTTTTGCTTTCCTCGCCATGCATATGGAAATTCGCAACGCCGAGGATCATCATCGACTTCGGGCTTATCTAGTCGAGCACCTTTGGTCGCTCAAAGGAAACGCATGATTTGCCACAAGTTTAATTTAAATTTTCTATTTGAATAAGGTTTGTAAGAAACTATTTGTTTGTGTAAACTATGTAATATTTCTATTTGATAAATATATATGTATTGCTATTTATGGAAAAATAACTATCATAATTTTTTGGGGCCGACGTTTTGGGGGCGCCAATGTGGAAGTCCAGCCCCAGTTTGTAGGGAGGGCATGTCAGCGCTCCCAAAACGGCCCAGCCGATGTCCCTGCCGGCTACCAATTTGGGGGAACCAGTGGAGATGCTCTAATGATTCAGTATATGCCATAGTTGTCATAGATACACATGGAAGATTCCAAGAGGTCTAACCTAATGGTGGAGTCGTGGAGGAATTGCAATTCTTTCTTCTTTCCACTAATCTAATGGTTTCATTCTCCCATGGAGAGGTCGTTCAAAGCAGGTTGACTAGGGTTGAGTGCTCGACTAGGCAGACTAGCCAAGCATAATGGAAGCTTTCAAGAGGTTTGGCTTCAGGGAGCTCACTTGCAAGCTGGTGCTAGGATAATGGTTTTGGTTTCTAGGGGCTAGCAAAATAAGATAGATTCGGCTAGAAATATGGGCCTTCATAGCACACGCTAAAACCTCGGTTGAAACAGGGCCACGGTAGATTGGGTCTTAGGGCTCGCCCCATCCTTTGATACCGCAAAATATATTCCATTCCTCGACCTAGACTTTTGAACTCGACCTTAATAATCTAGATCGTATGGGCGGGAGAGCTAGCCAAAACCATCACTACTTCATATTTCTGTACCTTAGGATAGTTAGAGTTACTGCCGCAGTTTACCGAGGCTTCCATTCAAAGCTTATCACGCTTCTCCTTTCAAACTTCCAGTACCGGGCCGGTGTGAGACTCTATACATCGTGTTACCACTTAGCAGCAGTCTTAGTAGAGCTTCCACTTCCTTTGAGTTGAAATTTTCTTTTTAAAGATATTATCAACATTATTAAGCCAATTTCCAAAAATATTGGCAACGCTACTTGATGGATACAAGTTCAAAGCTAATTGGGTGACTGGCCATATAGATCTGGCGAAATGGTATTGGAAGATTTAATGTTTCATTGTCTCGTCTTGATGACAGGATATACATTTCTTGCTCCCATGCCAATTCCTCTTCGCAAGGTTATTTTTGCTGAGAATAACTCCCTTTCGAATGTATTATCCAAATACCTTAACCGTAAAGGAATTTTCAACTTCCAAAGCTTATTATTTTAATTTCTTATCTATTGAATGTCATGTTCAATTAACGCATTGTACATGCAGTCGACGAAAAATTTGTCATTTTCATGAAGATTCCAACTAAATTCATCGAAACCATTTCGTAGATGGATATGAGCCAAATGTTGAATTAAGTCATTCCAAGATATAAGCCTCTGTCCTCATAAATCTCTTCTGAACGTCACATTAGGAGGAGAAGTCTCCATTACTTTAGCGATAGTATTGCCTTTGTGACAGACAATATTATATAATACGGGATACTGTTCTCAAAGAGTGGTGGCACCCAGCCACCTATCCTCCCAAAACCGAATATCTGAACCATCTTTAATGAATATTTTTATCGAGGCGGAAATTTTTTTTCTTTGCTGCCATTAGTCCAGCCCAAAAATGGGAGTCACCTGGTTTCCAAATAACCTATGATAATACCTTGGAGTCTATATATTTCCCTTTTGAATGGTTTGCCAAGTCTCATCCTTTGTAAGTAGCTTAAACACCTATTTACCCAGAAGGGCTATATTCTTGACCTCAACGTCGTAAATACCCAGGCCTCCTTGATCCTGGTTTACAATTTTCATAATTACTTTAGAGACTTTTTTAGCTTATCATGTTGAACCGCCTACTCTCATTTCGATACGTAGATTATATTCAACCTCAAAATACCGTTTCTTATCGTAGAACGCACCAGCGAGTGAAATAACTTGATTTTGTTTCCTATTTTTACAAAAGTACTCCCTCAAATTCAATACAAGGCATATTAAGAGCCAACACTTTCAAAGTTACAAAACCAAACCATTATCGCTAAATCCACCGCAAAATATATTTTCATAGTATATATTTACTAAATATTGTTAAGGATGATGTTTTCTTGTGTGTATGTTTGTCAAACTTGACAAGTGTTGTTTTTTTGGAAGTTACACAAGTCGCTGGATGAGCAATTTTTCTCTATTCTGCATTCTTTTTTAAAAAAACGGACTGCTGTGCATTCTTTGTTTAGTTAAAATCAAACTTTATGAAGTTTAAACAAATACGTAGCAAAATGTGTTAACAATCATACTAGCAAGTTCATATACATTTTAATGTTGATATGTTTTATACAAATTTGACGGAGCTTAACTTTAACTAAACTCAAATGCGGGGTAAATAAAAAGAGAGGAATATATTCCATATGTCCCCCCACACTTTTGCCGTGCTGACGTAATTAGTCAACGAAGAACTGAAGTTACAACAGTATTCCTCCACCTTGGACCAAACAACAATAGCTAGTAGGAGCCTGCAAGTCTACCTCCATTACCATCAGCGTCACAGCTGCAAACGCCCGACCCTCAGTTCAAGATGGCGCACAGGCTTTTAGCGATCTCCCTCACTCTCTCTCTCTCTACTCACTGCCATGTCCATCTACGCATGTGCTCGATGGGGGGCACCCTGCGCACACGCAAACACGCTGGAATACAAAAGCTTACACCATGGCTCTGCCTGCCAAGCCATCTCGACTGCTTGATTGATTGATTGATTCCTGATATTTGATGGATATATGGATGGACGGATGTCTGAGTCCTTCTGACATGAACCAATTTGACACGCCCTCCTCCTGTCCTGATCATCACATCTTTTCATTTCTTGTCCTGAATCCTCGGTCCTATCTTCTTCCTTCAACTCTCGCGAGCCCTCCCAATCTGGTCCTGCCATTATAAACGGCAATGCATATCCACAACGCCACCCTCCCGGCGCTAGCTTCTGTTTCGGGTTCAAGCTGCCGGCGGTGAGCGACGGACGGCACGGTGGTCCTCGCCGGCGGCTCCCCGATGCATCGTCACCCTGGGCCTCTCCACGTCTTCAGGTAACCCACACGAGTACACACTACAGTAGTAGAGAAAGCGATTGCTGGTGTCTGCTAGCGCGCGTGGTTTATACTATTCCCAGTGGCGAGCTATGTCTGGCTTGTCCCTTGCTCTCTTGTGCCGCGAGCTCCTCTGTCTTCTCCTCTGGACCGGCTCGTTTAGCTCGCTAACCTTTGTCGCCATTGCCTCGTGCGGCTGCAGGGCGGAGGAGCGTGGCGGCACGGCTGGATACCACCACCGCATCGGAGATGGCGCCGCGCAGTTCCCTCCCGAGCTCTACCACCACCACCACCCTCGCAGTAAGGCCACCGCTCATTCCGAGAACTATTCACCCTGTTCCCTTGGATCTTTGTGCGTCATTGTGATGCGTTTTTTGTTGGGTCTGGTTCGTGAAGGCCCCAATCCCAGCTCCAAGTCCTCCAGCAACGTCACGGTCGCCAACTTTGCCCCGCAGCCGCTCGCCAATGCGGGGCAGCAGCATGGAGTAGCGGCGACGCTCGGCATGGCGGCGCCGGGGATGGCGGCGGCGGCGGAGCCCGGCCGGTATTCCTTGCACAGGCCGCCGGCGATGGCGCACCAGCTCGAGAACTGGAGCGACTCCGTGTCCGGCATCGTCGTCACCAGCCCGCTCACCGAGGCCTCCACGGACCTCGACGACAGCGGCGACAGGCGCCTCGCCTCCATGGTTGGTGCCATCCTTGCTCCGCCTTCTTGCTCTTGGTTAGCTTCTCGTGTAATGTAGTTTCCGTGCTGTGCTGTGTTGCCAGGGCGGCGGCGACGGCGGCGGGCAGCGAAGGTTGGGCTGTGTGAATTCCTCCGAAAGAACAGGAGACCAAAAGGTTATTGCAGAATGCGGCGCTACCAAATTTGATCGTGTAGGTGCCAAATACTGCTGGATTTGGCGCGTTTGATCATCGCTGACATGTACTGAGTACGGTGCATTCAACTGTGATTTGCAGATGTCACGGAGGCTTGCGCAGAACCGCGAGGCGGCCCGGAAGAGCCGGATCAAGAAGAAGGTGCTCATTTTTACACCCGATTATTAGATTCTTTTTTGGGGGCAAAAAGATCGATGGAGTGAACTGTGGATTTGTTTACCACTAGACATTTTTAGCAGTGACAGTTACATGGACCTTGTTAATTTCCTGTGGCATTTTAACCAAACATGCAGCACCCCTTCCTTGTTTATTTGCTAGTTTTTGCATTGTCTTGGGCAGGGTCACGGGGCATGGCATTCATTCTTGTGCGTTTTTCAGCATGCAGTGTTCATTAGTCTAACTACACATAAACATTATTTCAATCTGGTGACTACTGTTCAATTAGTATGCCAGAGGGTGATTCTGCACTTATATTCGTATGTATGCCAGAGGGCGATTTTAAACTTGCTGTAGCTATCATAACACTTTTTTTGTTTTGTGTGGAGAAAGTATGTCATTCTGAATCGCTGCTCCCATTAGCATCTGTGAAAAAATGAAAAAAATGATTAATATAGTATTCCCTATTATGTGATTTTATTGCTGATCGTAAACTTGATAAAATGTCCAATTAGAGGGTTTCTTGATTTTGATAAACGTGGGGACATTTGCAGGCTTACCTTCAGCAGTTGGAGAGCAGCCGGTCCAAGTTGGAGCACCTGGAGCAAGAGCTTCAGAGGGCAAGGCAGCAGGTAAACCCTTCAGCTTCAGTATTGCACATTTCAAACACCGGTTGGATAGCCCATGATCTCACATTGTTATTTGATTCAGGGAATGTTCATCGCTGGAGGCTCTGGTGATCACTCAAGTGGAGGTAATGATATCTCGAGTGCTCAGTATTTAAGGGTGTGTTCGGTTCTAGAACCGGGGAGGACGGAATGGAATGGTTCCATTCCTAGGGCATGGAATGGTTCCGACCCCGTGTTCGGTTCGGAAAAATTTGAGGAACGGAACGGTTCCATCCTTGTGTTCGGTTTTGTGTTCGGTTTTGGAGGAACGGAACGGAACGGAACGTGGCATGCCGCCACCCCCCATGCCGGCACCCTTGCTAAACACGATTAATTATTTCTAATCTTGATTAATTATTTCTAATCTTAATTAATTATTGCTAAACACGATTAATTATTTCTAATCTTGATTAATTATTTCTAATCTTAATTATTGCTAAACATGATTAATTATAGCCTAATCTTGATTAATTATTGCTAAACTTGATTAATTAGAGGAAGGCACTGTGCCATTCCTCCTCGTCCGGCCGATTTGGCCGGATCGGTCCGTTCCGCATCTGGGAGGAATATTCCATTTCGGGGGACTAGTTGGTTCCGTTCCTTCTCTCCAACCGAACACAGGAATTGGTCCTAGGGACGGAACCGACCCGTTCCATTCCTCCAAATTCCAGAACCGAACACACCCTAATTTCATCATAGTATCCTCATAACATCATAAGCACCCGTTCGAAAACGTTGCTGAAGACCTTTTTTTTAGGGTTTTTTTTTAAAACGTTGCTGAAGACCTGAAGTACTGACTATGCACACGCAGTTCACTTGCGTTCTGAAACTGTTCGACTTAATGCAATATTTCATTGTCGATTTCAAATTTGTTAGTTGGACTTGCATGCGTTTGACAATTACCCATTGTTAGTTGGTTTAAGATAGCTTATCACGTGTGAAAAAACAGTTCTCTTTCTGCTGATAAAGAATTTACTGTTCTGTATAGGTGCATTGGCATTCGATTTGGAATATGCACGATGGCTCGACGACCACCAACGCCACATCAACAACCTCAGGGTGGCCGTGAACGCAAATATGAGCGACGACGAGCTGCGCATCCTCGTCGAGTCCGTGATGCTGCACTACGACGATCTCTTCAGGCTGAAGAGCTTGGCGACCAAGTCCGACGTGTTCCATGTCATGTCGGGCATGTGGATGAGCCCCGCCGAGCGCTTCTTCATGTGGCTCGGAGGGTTCCGCTCGTCGGAGCTCCTCAAGGTATTCAGATATTCAAATAGTCAGAGGTCACTTTTGAAGTTGGATTATGAATCACAGCTGTGTATTATTCCGTCTGAAGCCTGACCTTCGGCATCCATGTGTGATCTGGTATGGAATAACATTTTCAGGTGCTTGCGAGCCAGCTTGAGCCCCTGACGGACCAGCAGCTGATGGGCATCTGCAGCCTGCAGCAGTCGTCGCAGCAGGCGGAGGACGCGCTGTCGCAGGGGATGGAGGCCCTGCAGCAGGCGCTGGCGGAGACCCTGGCCGCCGCCGCGGGGGCCGGGCCGCTGGCCGGCGCCGACAACGTCACCAACTACATGGGCCAGATGGCCATCGCCATGGGGAAGCTCAGCACGCTGGAGAACTTCCTCCGCCAGGTACTACTCCGGCCGTGAGCCTCGCGATGTCGGTCGGTCGGTTGCGGCGTTGCCTGACGATCGTTCTTGTGTATCGTTGGCAGGGTGACCTCCTGAGGCAACAGACGCTGCAGCAGCTGCATCGGATCCTGACGACCCGGCAGGCGGCCCGCGCGCTGCTCGTCATCAGCGACTACTTCTCGCGGCTCCGGGCGTTGAGCTCCCTCTGGCTGGCGCGGCCGAGGGACTGACTGACCGACTACCACGGACGGCCGGCAACCGGGTCGCCGCCGACGTTCGACCAACCAGCTCATAGGCAGATCATGGCGATTTTGACTAGTAACGATTAACTCCTGGATTCAGCTGAGTGAGAGCCATGACTATTCTTTGAAAGAGCATGGCCGTTCCCCGGAGTAGTGTAGCATGGCTGGCTGGCTTTGGCTGCTGCTAACCAGGAGTGTACAACTGGTTGGTCGCGCTTTTAGTAAGGCTGTAATGGCATAACTTCTAATCAATCTAGATCGGGAGTCTCGAAAGGAAGAAATAGTCCTTGTACAACGTTCTGCTAGCCTGATGCACCTAAACTCAAACAATATTTTCTGCCGGCCGCGGCGGCACTGGACACGCGCGCATGCGACGCTGCCTGCATCGTGATCATTCATGGCTGGCCGGCCCACCCTGCGGGAGCGCCGGGCACATGGGGATCGATGGAGATACGGAATGAGCGGCAAAGTTGTCGCCGGCCGGCGGGTCGATAGTTGGATTTTGTTTATATCTGTGGTATAGTATAGTTGGATATTGTACCTTTGGGATGTATTGTCGAACACACTATAAGCGGCAAAGTGGTCGCCGGCCGGCGGGTCGATAGTGGTCTTTTCTGGCGGAAGGGCTGTGCGCTTCACCACCTTCTTCTTCTTCGGTGCACCCGCCGCGAGCGTCGGTGCCACGCCGCCACCCGGGGCCGCGATTTCCATGTGGCCTTAACTTTCGTCCTCAGCGTGGTGGTCCCAGGCGGTGCGGGAGTGGCGACGACGGCGGGAACGCTTGTGGGGAGAAGGTGAGTGCTTGCGCCACGCCTCTTCTTCACGGCGGTGGCTTGCATCATGTGGGCGACGGCTGAGGTGGCGCGGGAACATCGCTAGCGATGGGCGGGAGCTCGGGCGGGTCCATGTCGATCCCGGGTGGGGGCGGCGCCGAAGACGAAGGGGAGGGGGAGATCGGCGCCGGCGGCAGCGTGGGAGCGCGGACGCGGGAAGGAGAACGAGCTAAAATGTCACTCCCGACAATAGCCGAAAGCGATATAGGCATGCCCTCGGTTCAGCGCGGAAACCTGGAGATTCCCGGTTCTGAATGCGGGATTTATCGGCGCCTATATTTTTTTTTTATGATTTCGGCATGTTTACGGGTTTCAATCGGCGCCGTTTTTTCTCTCAAAACCATAAAATGACGGTTATTATATGGTTTTGGCTCTTTTATGATCACCGCTAAAAAATCTCTAATGGCATAACTTAGAGGACTAATCCATCTAGTTGCGGAGTCTCAAAAGGAAGAAAGCGTCCTTGTACATTGTTCTGCTAGCTCAACAATATTTTCTGCCGGCCGCGGCGGCACTGGACACGCGCGCATGCGACGCTGCCTGCAGGGCACGCGCCGGCGATGATGCATCCTGATCATTCATGGAGGACGATGGCCGGCCCGCCCTGCGGGAGCGCTGGGCACATGGGGATCGATGGAGATACGGAATGAGGGGCGGCGCAGACAATATGGTGCGCCGATTTTTTTACAAATATGAACCTCTGTCCAACAGAATTGTTAAAAATGACCCTCTCCAAATCTATTGCTAAAAATAGCCAGACGGAAGGAGGAAAAGGCGTCACGTGGAGCCTCCGCCAAGGGCTGTGGCGGGAAGAACCTTCCGCCATGCGGATTGGCGGAAATGACATGCCGCCCTTGCTTTTGGCGGACTGTGGCCTGCCAGGTCGTTTCTTTGGCTGGTGGTCAAATCGATGGAGAAAAGATGAAAGGAGTCGAGCTAGACAAGAGAAAGAAGCTGCGCTGCTACTAGTAGATAGAAGAAAAGACAACACAGGGTGAATGCATTGTATGCATGCGTTCCTGGTACCAATTATTTTCTCCTTGCATATAGCGCGAGTGGAGGAGGAGCAAGAGAATCATGCATGTGCCGTCAGTGAAGCTCGCTTCCCGCCACAGCCTTTGGCTGCAAATGTCATCCCGCCATCTCAGATGGCTTGAAGAATCTTTCCGCCAGCGGGTTAGGCGGGATGAACCCATGTGTCGGCTTTTCCTCTTCCCGCCAGGCCATTTATGTCAATAGATTTTAGAGGAGGTTAGTTTTGACAAATTCATTCATTAGAGGGTTATATTTGTAAAAAAATCATGGTGCTCCTGGGAGAAGTTGCGGAATTGTGCTGCCGCTCTGTCGGCCGGGAACACGGCAGTCATGACTAACTCCAAAAAAAAACACCGCAATTGTGTTGGAAATTTTGAAACAGCCATTTTTTTGAAATCCAAAAATCCACCAATGTTGCGTTGGTCCATGGCAATGTGCACTGATGCTCGAGCTTACGCAGGTTAACGACTTTTCTGATGAGCAGGCCCTTTTAATTAAAAGGATCTCTTGCGAACTAGAGAGTTACAAGCAAGCTCGATGAACTCAAGGGGGAATGAAGCATGGCCCGATAGAATCGTAGATTGGAACCTTCTTTTATATCTGGTTGTGTAGAATGGGAGATCCTCAAGCTTTAGTGTTCTTCAATGGAGGAAGAGAGTGGTCAAAGTAGGATATGAATGATTGGCCTAACCTCCTCAAAGAGGAAGAAAGAGTTTTTATAGCTCAAGAGAGAAACTAGCCGTTTGAGAGAACTCTTGTGCGCAAGTTGGTGGTAAGTAGATCCAACCAAAATTGTAGCCAACCATGTAGGTTGAAAGATCAGTTAGACCAAATTTCTAGTCGACCTTGTTGGAAGCCAAATGAGCTGGTCGGTTCACCGATGCCAACTGATCCTGGTTCGGAGATGGTTGGTTCCAAGTTCCAACCGATCTTGGTACCAGCACTCACCAACCCAATCGATGGAAACTCTGGTTCAACCAGCTTCGAAGAAACTCCTCAAAATGCTATTTCTCCAAAAAGCTAAACTCTCCTCACTTTGTGTGATTGCGAAGTATGGTTCTAGGATGTGTATATGGCTTTGGTGACAATCCCATTGAGCATATCGAGACCACTTCTCTTAATAGTGCGGTGTTTCCTATAACTAAAAAATAAATAGGAATGAAACAAAGGAAAAACACTGACCCTTCTCTTCTTTAACAAATGGGGATCTCCAATCACATTCCATCAACACATGTGGAAAAAAGTGTGATACTCATAGATAATATTAGTCCACACTATAGCATCGGTGTCACGAGTAACCAAAAATAACGGCTAAGGGTAAAATACCCTTAGAGGCGATTAGTTAGGGTTTTTGGGCCGGAAGTAGCGGTGGCGTAGCGGACCAAGGGCATGCTACAAATAGTGAATTAGTGGTAGCTTGGGCCATGTTGCGACCCACTATCTGTGGTTAACTAGTGGTAGCGTGCATCCAGAAAGGAGCACTACCAATAGTCTCTGAACCCGTGGGTTGCTAGGCCCACGGAGTAGTGGCGCACGCTCCTTTGAAGGATACACTACCAGTAGCACCTGACTGTTAGCGTACACCTTTTCTGTATGCTACCAGTAATACTAGCAGCACACATAGAATGGGGACCACAACCAATAGGATGCATGCCGCCTATAAGAGTTTTCCTGGCAGTGATTACAAGGTTTTTTGTGTGTTTGGCGCCCTAATAGCTCTATTAGGGGTGGAGGGGGGACTATTGGTTGTGTGTCTAGAGATGTTCATGGTTTTAGTTCACAAGTCATGCTACGGAGGCTAGATATTCGTTTCAACTATTTGTCCACATGCCCCATCTGTATATATATTTCGTCAATTGGCCCAAGACACACAAGTGTCCCTATCATCGATTGTCTCCTCCATAAAAGACGCTAGGAAACCGGTCGGGTCAAGGGCATGTCTGATCATGGCCTCTAGCAAGCAGGTTTTGTGGTCGGGGACGGAGAGCCAAAACCGGGGAACCACACAAATCTATTATGGTGAGTTTTTAGTCAAATCGATTTTACGGTTGGGCCCCTTGTTCTAACACGATGCAAGTGTGTATGGAAAACGTGTTCCTTGGCATACGAATATGTTTTCATCTATTGATTTTTATAGTTACGGGTATGCGCACATCTTACGATGTCTTTGTTGCGACGACATAGATTTTTCTTATGCAAGTGGAGATTTACAACATAAATAGTTTTTATGTTTCATCATCGTGTTGGATATGCTGCCACACATCCGACTACTTCTTAATGAATTATGAGAGTGGTTGGTATGGTGAGTTTTTAGTAAAATTGATTTTACTGTTGCATTGCTTGTTCTGACACGATGCAAGTGTGTATGGAATATGTGTTTCTTGGCATACGAAAATGTTTTCGTCTATTGATTTTTATAGCTGCGGATATGCGCATATCTTACGATGTTTTCGTTGCAGCAATGTTTTTTTTTCTAATGTAAGTGGGAATTTATCACATAAAGAGCTTTTATGTTTCATCGTCGTGTTGGAGATGCTGCCACACATCTGTGGACACAGCTTCAGTGACTTACTGTAATCAAGTCTCACTGAGACTTACCCCTACTGAATGCTCTTGGATCAAGATCTAATGGATACGGTTGGTCCAAATCTAGATATTAAAATTCAAACTGTTCAAAAAAATTTGAAAAAATTCTAGTACGTTTTACATGATTAACTATAGATTCTGTGAAAGTTATGTTTCATTTTGATGAACGGAATTATGATTAAATAGCTTTTTACGTTTCAATCTTAAATTGTAATTAAATCATTAACCAACCATTCAAATAACATGAAACTTTATCAGAATGCTCAACTAAACTTCCACGATTTACTGGAATTTTTTCAAATTTTTCTGAACAGTTTGAATTTTGAGATCTAGATTTGGACCAACCGTATCCATTAGATCTTGATCGGAGGACATTCACTAGGGGTAAGTCGCAGAGAGACTTGGTTACAGCAAGTCACTGAAGCTGTGTCCCACATCCGTCTACTTCTTAATGAATTATGAGTGGGAGGTAAATGTTGCAAATAATGTTGCATACATTACAAAAAGTTGCATGCGACTGTCTAAGAATTCAATGCGACGACCGAATGTCCTAGTTAACTAGCCTAACGTGAGCTTGCACTGCAACGTCATTCACTTGATGCAGTGCGTAAGGATGCAAGCTAGAGAAGTAGCATGTGTGGGAGCGCGGTAGCATCATTTTACAAAATGGAAGTAGAGTTTCATGTCGAAAAGAAATATTATTGTTCTAATTTTCCATTATTGATCGGTGGTTGATAGAAGATATTTTTTTGGTATAATACTGGTTGTTGCGAAAATAACCTAGACTACCCAAGTGCCCGTAAGTTGCAACGGGTCTGCCGTGATCTCTTAAAAACAATTAAAGCAAAGTCGCACGTATAGTTACCCAGCTGATTTTGTTTGCGGTCACCGAGTTCCTTGCCACAGGTATCTTTGTTGCTTGTAATAGCCGTCATTTGAAAAGTTGGATAGGTAATTCCTCAGAGGGCCCATTTTGAACGAACGTAGGCCAAACGAAATATTGCTGTGACTTCTCCCTTTCTGGGCCCATTGCGGTCCCGCATGTCAGTATTTCTCCGTTTCATGTTAGTTCCAGCGTGTCAATCTGTGTGGAAATTCGATGTAATGGGGTCACTCCGCAGCGGTGTACGGTCAAGATCTAGTTCGGTTCCTCCGCCCTTAACCTTGCCTGAACCCTAGAACGGCGGCGGCGGCGGTGACACAGCCAGATAGCGCTGCTTACAGCTCACGTGCCCGCGCCCGACGGCCCGCGGTGATGCCGAATGTTGAGCGAGCCATTGCTCGGAGATAGATCGCCATCGCCGGGAGACGAGCTGAGCAGCACAGAGGATGGAAGGGCCCGCAACTCAGGAATCATGTCTCACCCAGAGCAGCAGAAGGAGGTGAGCTTGTCTTCTCTTATGTATTTTACCCTTCTTCATCGGTATCTGCTAGCTGGATGTAGGAAATTAAGATATATTTTAGCGAGAAATGTTTGTTAGTCGAACATTAATAAGCATTTCTTATTTCCCCAACTTTGTGTCGAGTAGGATTCGCAAAGATTACAGCGTCCCTCTACAGATTCATCAGTACGTTACTATGCTTGACAATGGCCACTCCCTAGTTGTAGAGGGTTGTAAGGTAACCTTGCTCACTGCAGAAACAAGCTTCAAGTCTATAACTGGGATGGTTGAACTTGTTCGTGGAATTGTTCCAATGGGATCCGCACAAACTGCAGAATTCGAATGGGTATCACCGCAGGGGGTTGTTACACCTGTGGACATGCAAATGATTGAAGATCAATTGGAAAGGTTTGCAGACTCTCCTGGCCACATTCTGCATGCTAAAATTATTGGTGGAACACGAGATGGTGTGTTGCCCTGGCATCCAAGAAATCTCCTGCTGATATTGTTTGTCATGTTGGTAATCTAAGAAAATCTGCTGCTGGTGCTCAAGCTGCTATACATGCTAGCAGTAAATCTGCTGCTATTGGTAAACCTGCTGCTGGTAAACATCATCCAGCTGCTGAACCTCCTGCTGGTGTTGAAAAACCTGCTGCTGCTGAACCTCCTGCTAGTGCTGAAAAACCTGCTGCTGCTGAACCTCCTCATCCTCACAGAATGGTGGCCACATTTGACAACTACACTGTAGAACTTGATGACGGCTCAAATGTTCTCGTTAAAGCATACGATTTTGATGTCTACGTCGATCGCCAGAAGGGGATACAAGTAGCTGAACTGATTGGAAAGTTTAGTGAGAACTTGCTGCTGGGATCTCACCAAAAAGCAAGATATTGTTTGTTTAATAGAAGGATCCAAGATTACATTGACATTGGCAGTAAGAGTCAACCTAATTTAGATGTGGCATTGGATAAATATGGAACGGGCAACCATATACTGTTTCTTGGTAACGTAACCACCCTTGCTGATCCAGAGTATGGTTTAACTGAAGGTAACGGGAACATGCCTAGTTTCATAAGGGATTGGATCAGCCCTAGTAAGGTTGATACTCGAAAGGAAAGTCCAAAGAATACTGCAAAGATTACTCTAACAGATACTCTGAAGCGGAACCGCAAGCTCCTATGCAAGAAGACCTTCCCCAGAAAGAACTCCTCCGCGCAGTCTAGGGTAGAGTGGTTGATGACCACCAAGGGGAAGAACACCCGCAAGAAGTCAACCAGAAAGAAGACCACTGAGGAGAACACCCAGTCAACCACAAAAAAGACCACCGAGGAGAACACCCCCTTAACCACAAAGAAGACCATCGAGGAAACCACCCCCAATAAGTCAACCACAAAGAAGACCACCGAGGAAACCACCCCCAAGAAGTCAACCACAAAGAAGACCACCGAGGATAAGACCCCCAAGATGTCTACCACAAAGAAGACCACCGAGGAGAACACCCCCAAGATGTCTACCACAAAGAAGACCACCGAGGAGAAAACCCCCAAGATGTCTACCACAAAGAAGACCACCGAGGAGAACACCCCAAAGAAGTCAACCACAAAGAAGACCACCGAGGAAACCACCCCCAAGAAGTCAACCACAAAGAAGACCACCGAGGATAAGACCCCCAAGAAGTCAAACACAAAGAAGACCACCGAGGAGAACACCCCCAAGAAGTCAACCACAAAGAAGACCACCGATAACACCCCCAAGAAGTCAAACACAAAGAAGATCACCCCCAAGAAGTATACCAACAAGGAGTCCACCCCCACGGGAAACACCAACAAGGAGTCCACCCCCTACAAAAACACCACCCCCCTACAAAGGACTGGACGTTAGCAGACTTAGATAACGAGGATACTTATCAATGGGAATGCCAAATTGAAGAAGATTTTATGGAACAAAGGGCAGAACCACCATCATTAGTACAGACAGATGTGGGAGAAAATTTCTCAGCACAACAAGTAGATTGGCAGAATGTCAATTTCAAACCCATGGGAGGTGATGGCGTCGACGAACCCATGACAGAGAAAACAATGTATGATGCACTTGGCATCACTAGTGAACCTAGTGATGATGATGTAGAGGAAGAAAATGAAGGTTCTCCCGTTTCAGACATAGAGGAAGATGAGGACAGTGAAATAGAGGTGGTGGAACAAGAAATAGGTGATGATGTAATCGATGAATCACTAATGGAGGAAGCTGCCATCCCGGTAGATGATGAGGCCACTAGCGAGTTAGCGATAACATATGATCCAGTGGTACCTGTAATTATGATGGGCACATACTTCGCCAACATGGTAGAATTTAGGAAAGCATTTGCGCAATATTGTATCATCGGAGAGTTTGACGTCTTCAGAACTAGAAACACAAGGAAACGGTACAAGGCGAGGTGCAGATTAGACTACTACAATGGGGAGAGGGTGAAGGATCAATGCCCATGGAAGATCTCCGTTAGGATACTTCCTGGTGGAGAAACAGTTAGGGTACTGAGAAGCTTTCCTCGCACACAAATATCTATTTCTAACTGATGGGTTCTGGTTTTCATATGTGTAGCAAGTTTAGGAATTATTATGAAGCAACTAATGTATAAAATGAATGTTCCAATGCAGGTGAATAAGATGGGACCTGCACACAAGTGTCCAACAGGCTGCAAACTAAGATCTTCTTGTGCAACTCAAGAATGGGTTGACAAGCATGATTTGGCCATTCTTAAGAAAACGCCAAATGAGACTGCCAAGGCGATTCAGGTAAAGCTTATGGCTAATTACAATGTCGAGCTACCGTATCACATAGTTTGGAAAGGTAAAGAGAGAGCATTGAGAACACTATACGGGGACTGGGATAATAGTTTCAAGCTGTTGTACAACTTCAAAGCTGAAATACAACCTAGGTCTCAAGGTAATGTTGCCGAGATTGACACGAAAGAGGAGGAGGGGAACATATATTTTAACCGTTTTATGGCCCTTGAGCCCTGTATTCAAGGATTCAAGGAGGGTTGTAGGCCATATTTGAGTATAGACTCCACTGTCCTCACTGGCAGATGGAATGGTTGTCTAGCATCAGTGACAACACTGGATGGGCACAACTGGATGTTCCCGGTGGCATTCGGCCTGTTTCAGTCGGAAACAGAGGAGAACTGAGAGTGGTTTATGAGGCAACTGCATAGATCAATAGGTGATGTTTCACCACTGGCCATAAGCAATGATGCATGCAAAGGATTGGCAAATGCAGTTTGGACAGTATTTCCATATGCTGAACAAAGAGAATGCCATGCTCATTTGATGCTAAACCTGTACAGCCACTACTCACTGTATATCGCTACATGTGGACTGCTGCTAGGGCCTACAATCCTGAGAGCTACAAATTTTTTATGGACAAGATACATGCTGAGAACTCTGATTTTGCCGTATACTTGGAAAGGCATCACAGCCTTTTATGGATGAGGAGTGCTTTTAATCCCGCAATAAAGTGTGATTACATAAACAACAACCTTACTGAAACCGTAAATAACTGGGTCAAAGACTCAAAAGACCTTCCAGTTCATATGTTGATGGACACCATACGAGGTATGTTGATGAGGCTGATATAAGTAAGAAGAGATATTGGGGACAAACTAAGAGGGCATATTCTACCCGTTGCTATTCAGCAAATAAACCAGAGAAGTCGAGGTCTTGGTTACCTTAGAGTTGGAGAGTCTAACGACCACAGCTGTGAGGTGAGAGATTTGAGCTGGAATGGCCTGAGGCATGTCGTGAAGATTGGCAGTAGAGAATGCAGCTGCTTAGAGTGGCAGCATACTGGTAAGCCATGCCCACACGCGTTAATCTTCTTGGTTCAGAAAAGAACTCTGCCACACCTTGATCAATATGTGAGTGAGTACTTCTCTTTGGCTAAATTTCGAGCTACCTACACTAGTGCCGTCCCTCCTTGCACAGACCAGTCACAGTGGCCTTTGGTTCAACTACCTTTCAAGCTTTGCCAGCCAAATGTTAAAAGAGGCAAAGGAAGACCTCAGAAGAGTAGGTTTAAGAATTTCATGGAGAAGCAGGGCATGCCTTTTAGTGGTAGCAAGAAAGGCAAAAACAGTTGTAAGCAATGCAAATATATTGGACATAGAGCAGCGGGGTGTCCTTTGAACGGACCAAAGCCTAGGTATGAAGTGTTTGCGTGTATGATCTTTATTTATAATTAGGTAATATCTATGCTTACCTGCTTTCTAACATTTGTCAGGAAGTGCAAGACAAGGTGCAAGACTGCTGATGCTGTGTATGTGCTTCACGAGGAAGTTGAGTGGAGTGATGATGACACGGGATCTGATTTAGATTGGCCGGACATTCCAGAACCTTCGGATCCAACATACAAGAAGGCAAGAAAATGTCCCCAAAGAGGAAGAAGACAGCTTAGGGCGGAGCATGACTAATTCAGTATTTTTTCTGAGTGCTCCGTCTGTGTAATACAGCAAAATTGTGAAAACTATTTTTTCGGAGCATGACTAGTGAAAGGATCGTATGAGCGACTAGAGGGGGGGTGAATAGGAGCTACCCAAATTTTTAATACTTTTCAAGTTAAGGCTAAACAAGAAGGTAAATTCTCTAGATGTGATACTAAGTGAATTTACCTAGAGTGACAAGCAAGCTAGCAATAACAATATAAGTAAAGGTACAAGTAAAGGATAGAGGTCACCGCAATGGAGACACAAAGACACGAGGATGTATTCCCGTAGTTCCTTCCTTGTTACGGGAAGTACGTCTACGTTGGAGAGGTGTGGTGCCCCAAAGGCCACCAACGCCACAAAGGCTCACCCTATTCTCCGGTGAACAAGCCACAAAGGCGAGTCCACGCTCCACTAAGCGATGCCCTTGAAGGCGGCACGACACCTTTACACAAAGTATCGGGGCAAGCTCCACAACTCAATTGGAGGCTCCCAATAGGTCCACCAAGCTCTTACACACAAAGTCAAGCTTGGGGGACGGCTTCTTCCGGCTAGGAATCCGATGAATCACACAAGTAACAAGCCCCTCAACAAAGAGAGGGGGGAAATCAAATCGCCTTGGTGGAAGTGTAGATCTAGGTCTTCTCCCTCAAATCCCAAAAGGGCTTTGAGTTCTATTGGCTAGGGAGAGAGATCTTGAGCTTTGAAGCTTTGAAACAATGGAGGAGAGAGAGATGAAGCCGCAACCTTCTCTTGAGGAAGAAGAAGGCTTTATATACTCCTCCTCGAAATGTAGCCGTTGCTGGTCGACTAGGGCCGGAGTCTCCGGCCAGGAGGGCCGGAGTCTCCGCCCTAAGTGACTCCAGGGCCGGAGTCTCCGGCCAGAGACAAAAGTCTCCGGCCCAACTCCGGCCTGGTCACTGCTTAGACCAACCCACTAGCCCACCCTTACCTTGCTGGCCAGACCGGAGTCTCCGGCTGCTGGGACCGGAGTCTCCGCCCACCCGGAGTCTCCGGCCAGAGACAAAAGTCTCCGGCCCAACTCCGGGCTGGTCTCTGCTTAGACCAACTGGGAGGATTGCTAGGGCGACACTCCTAGGCCGGAGTCTCCGGCCACCAGGGCCGGAGTCTCCGCCCTAGAAGTAGCAACAGCAGTACTTCGAGGATCCCCTCTCCACCAATTCCACCTTCGCAAAGCACCCTATAAGACAACTAAACCCTAACTCCACTACTGGACTACGGGCTTCGATCTTTTCTTCCCTTTTTGGGTGAACCTCCACGAGATTCTGAATTAACCTAGAAAATCTGCAGAACTTAAATAGAATGGTTAATTCACCAAATGTTGTTAACAAACACCAAAATACATTTATTAGGGAAATGCCCTTTCAATCTCCCCCTTTTTGGTGTTTGATGACAACATAAGGATTTGCAAGATATAAACACAATAAAATGAAATATATAGCAAAAGCTCCCCCTACTTGTGTGCACAACACCATTTGCATTTGAACATGAGCCACACAAGTAAGAATCATCACTCCCCCTATATATTTCACAATTATACCAAGTGCAAGAAATAATATATGAGACTAACCAATAAGCATATAAGTAAGACTAACAATATAGCACACATTTAATAGTCTTACTAAGCAACATAAGAACTTAAGTCTCACACACATAACATACCACACACATTTAAAAGGTTCAACACTAAGATAGATGAGACACAACATGAAAGTCCATGAAGTTGTGTCTCGACCAAAGCAAAGCAAACGAAGTGCAAATCCAAATCCAAACAACCACCCCATGCAAATCCCAACGAAGACACCCTAGTAGAGCTACTTCTCCCCCTTTGGCATCGAGACACCAAAAAGGGAAAAGAGCGATGCTACACGCCCATGGGATCACTCATCGTCTTCATCCTCGGGCTCGTCCTCGGAACCGGCATGGAAGTCTTCATCTCCTTCTTCAATATCATCAGAAGCCATGGGCTTCTTGCCATGATGCACATTAGAGGTGCCAGAGGTGACCTCCTCAAAGGCTTGCCAGTCAGTCAGTCCCTTGCTCCACTTGCCATAGCTGTGAGTACCGGATGATGAAGAGGAAGGAGGTGATTCCACATAGCCCGGTTGAGACTTTCTGAATGCCTTGTGAAGAACAGCTTGATTGTCATTGATGTGCTTTTGAGAGATGTAGCTCTCATATTGCTTGTGACGGATGTCCACATTCATGCAAAGCACATTTCTTTGGAACCAATTGAGCTTCTTGTACTCTTGAGCAAACTCATTGTTGGAGCTAGAGCCGGCATTGCTAGCATGCTTCATCCTTGGGCCCCTTCTAGTGGACACTCCCTCGGCAAAGGCATCATCATCTTCACCTCTCATTGGAGCAAAAGGTTCCTTGGAGTGACCGGTGGGTTCTTTGCGTTGAAGCTTCACAACCTTGTGATCCACAAGGTTTGCATCGAGAAGAGAAAGGTTGAGTCCTTGAGCACGAATGAGCCTCATGATAAATGGGGCATAGAGAGGAGTCTTCTTGCTGAGAATGCAATCGTTGATTTCCTTGTGAATGAAATCCATCACATCAAGCGGCTCAACATGTGCGGTCTCTCCTTGGCAATAGACTTCATGAGAGTAGGCCAAGAGATTCACCAAGGCCTTGCGAATAGCATCAAAGTTGCCGGCTTGAGGGGCAATGGAGGCCCGGAATATGCGGAGCAAGATGTTGGACCGTTTGGACAGCCCAAGAGTGCCCCAATGACAATCTTCTTGTCATCCCCGGTGTAGAGAGGAGCAAGCTTCTTCTTCTCATAGTACTCCCCATCCACATGCATCCTCATGCCACTAGGAGTAGTAGCACCACGGAACTCATACCCAAGGAGAGCAGCAAAGTCCATGAAGTTGGAGTGACAAACCTCTTCTCCGGTCATCCAAGTCATGGGGATCTCCTCACCATCTCCAAACACCAAGGTAGCAAAGAACTGTTGGACCAATGTGATGTTGTAGGACTCTTGAATCTTAATGAGTGGATGGAGCCCAAGCTTGCGAGTGATCCACACAGCCTCTCTGAAGTATGCACTGTACTTGGCAAAGTGAGAGAAATCCATCACCGTCTGAGGACAAACCGGATACTTCTTGAGGGAAGCATAGAATTCCTTCATGATCAGCTCTTGCTCTTTGCGGAAAAAGCAACGGTCACGGGAGTTCCGCGCGAGAGTGTACATATCCCTCTTCCTCATTTCAACAAACTCAGATGCTGATAGCCCTTCCAGAGTCACAAGACTATCAAACTTGACCTTCTTAGCTGCCTCAGCTCGTTCCTCTTTGGCCATCCTTGTCTTGAGCCTCTTAGCATCTCTAGCTTGCTGAGCAATGACTGACCTCTGAGCAAGCTCCCCTGTGGCGGGATTCACAACCAATTTGTCCTTGCTATGGGCTACCGGCTTCCGAGAACCACCTGCACCTGTGAATGAGTGAGGAAGATAGCAAGGTTGAGGTGACATGTCCTAGAATCCAAATATAAGCAACTATGTTGTGAAAGAGTGCACTTTGGTCTGATCTAGCCGGAGTCTCCGGGGACTCGGGCCGGAGTCTCCGGCCAAATCCGGAGACTTTGCGTCCAGGCCAGAGTCTCTGGCCACAGGGGCCGGAGTCTCCGGCCGGATGCAGGAGCCCGAGCCTAGGAGACCACTTAGAACAAATCGAGTGCAATAACCACAATAAAGTTGCTAAGAAGATGATTGATAGCCACTAGAATGTAATGTACCCGATCAAACTATGGGAAACATGCAAATCTCGTAGATCTAGATAGAACTAGATGAAGGAGATGAGGAGCACATTTACCGGAGTCCATTGGTGCAAATCGGTCGGTGGGGAGGTTCCCACAACCTCAAGGGGAAGATTGGCCGGTGGCACGGCGGATCCCGGGGCTTGGGAGAGCTCCGGGCGTCGATCTACGAAGAGGGGGCGGCAGGGGGCGAGTGTAGGGCACGGGGGCGGATGGGGAAGAATGAACCGTTCTTCCCCACCCCGTGCCCTAAGTGATTTTTGAAACTGCCCGGGCCGGAGTCTCCGGTACTTACCCCGGAGTCTCCGGCCCACCGGAGTCTCCGGGCTGTAAGCCCCGGAGTATCCGGCCCCCCTCGACCAGATCAACATTTATGGTGTGAAGGACATGTCATTTAGAGATTAGATTTGTTTTAGGATGAGATGGGCTTGGGATGGACACATTGTCACTGTGTGGTACAACATGCTCATGTTTGCAAACATGCAAACAAAATCAAATAAGACCAAACATGAGCATCTTCCCATAAAAAATAAGGCAATAAAATCAAATGGGAAACTCCTCCACTAGGGAGGTTGGTGACCAAAGGGCCACCATGTATGAGCACAAAGGTATGGCACCGCGAAGATATATCTTGGGCCCAAAACCTAGACTCATCGATTAAGCTCAAAAGTGTCACCATTGACAAGATAGAACAATACGCTTACTATTGGCATTATGGGGGGAGGGATAGCCCAATCAATTAGGACCGCACTCCCCCTATATCCATGCCCACATCTAGAACAACACACACGTTAGAGTATGGGAGTAAATGCACCTAGCTCAAGCCACATTGCTTGAATCAATGATATTTAGTTCATGCCTCAATTCCCGGAATCTTGCTTCATCAAGAGGCTTTGTGAATATATCGGCAAGTTGCTCATGAGTGCCAACATAAGATAGATCAATTTCTCCTCGGTTGACATGATCCCGAATGAAATGATGACGAATCTCAATATGCTTCGTCTTATTGTGTTGCACCGGGTTGTGAGCGATCTTGATTGCACTTTCATTATCACACAAAAGAGGCACTTTGTCAAAAATGACACCGTAATCCTTCAAAGTTTGCCTCATCCATAAGAGTTGTGCACAACAACTAGCCGCGGCTACATATTCGGCTTCGGTGGTAGAGAGAGACACACAATTTTGTTTCTTAGAAGACCAACACACCAAAGACCTACCAAGAAATTGGCAAGCCCCGGAGGTTGATTTCCGTTCCACTTTGTCTCCCGCCCAATCCGAATCCGAGTAACCTATAAGATCAAAACTTGCTCCTTTTGGATACCAAAGACCAAAGTTAGGGGTATTCACCAAATATCAAAAGATTCTCTTGACCGCCACTAAGTGGCTTTCCTTTGGTGCGGCTTGAAAACGTGCACAAACTCCCACACTTAACATAATGTCCGGTCTAGATGCACAAAGGTAAAGCAAGGAACCAATCATAGATCTATAGAGTTTTTGATCCACTTCTTTACCATTAGGATCGAGATCAAGATTAACCTTTGTAGGCATGGGAGTCTTTGCACCTTTGACTCCTATCATCTCGAACCTCTTGAGCATGTCTTGGGTGTATTTGGCTTGGTTCACAAAAGTCCCTCCCTTCAATTGTTTAACTTCAAATCCAAGGAAGAACTCCAACTCCCCCATCATAGACATCTCAAACTTGTCGGTCATGAGCTTGGCAAACTCATTATTGAAAGCTTTGTTAGTAGAACCAAATATAATATCATCAACATATAATTGGCAAATGAAAAGCTCCCCATTGACCTTCTTAGTAAAAAGAGTGGGATCGATCACCCCAATTTCAAAACCACGATCAACCAACAACTCTTTAAGGTGCTCATACCACGCACGTGGGGCTTGTTTGAGGCCATAGAGTGCCTTATCAAGTTTGTAAACGTGGTTAGGAAACTTAGGATTTTCGAAGCCCGGGGGTTGCTTCACAAAAACCAATTCATTTAAGGGACCGTTGAGAAATGCACTTTTAACATCCATTTGTTGAAGTTTAAAGTTATGATGTGATGCATATGCAAGTAAGATGCGAATGGATTCAAGACGGGCAACGGGAGCGAAAGTTTCACCAAAGTCAATACCCTCAACTTGGGAGAAACCTTGAGCCACTAATCTTGCCTTGTTACGAATGACTATGCCATTTGCATCTTGCTTGTTCTTGAAGATCCACTTGGTCCCAATGACATTACGACAATCTTTAGGCCTTTCTACTAGAGTCCAAACATTGTTGCGCTCGAAGTTGTTGAGTTCATCATGCATGGCATCAAGCCAATCCGGATCCTCAAGCGCCTCATAAACTTTCTTGGGTTCTACACAAGAGACAAAAGCATGATGAGAGCAAAAGTTAGAAAGTTGCCTCCTAGTGGAGACACCTTTACGAACACTCCCAACCACATTTTCCAAGGATATGCTTCTTCGTCGAAGAATGGACTCAAGCTTCTTCTCACGGCGAGTGCGAGCCTCAAGAGGAGATTCTTGAGAGACTACTTGATCATCTTCATGATCACTGTTCTGGTCCTCGCCTTGACCATCAAGTGGATTGCCTTGATCATCAAGTGGCCCATAGCCACGGAATTCCGAAGGATCTTCATCAAAGGCTTGATCACCCCCGGAGACTCCGGTATCCATACCCGGAGACTCCGGTATAGGTCGGAGAGTCCGGACCACAGGGGCCGGAGACTCCGGGCAAGATTGCTCGGTGGGATGATCTTGAGGTTGAGGGTGTGCAGCTTGTCTTTGGTCAATGTCCTGTGTGTGTTCAGCAGGTGAAGGCTCCACATGTGTAGAGCATTGTCCTTCTCCTTCGGCCAAAAGGTGTCCCTCAATGGGCCGGAAGAATCCGACACCCATTCTTCTTATGGCTTGGGGAGGAATTTCGTCACCTACATCACGAACACAACTTTGTCCTACAAAGGAACCATTATCCTCATCGAACCTCACATTACAAGTCTCTATAACATGCCCGGTGGACTTGCTATAGATCCTATAGGAATGTGAGTCCGTGGAGTAACCAACAAAGATACCCTCTAATGCTTTAGAATCAAATTTTGACAAACGGACACCTTTCTTGAGATAGAAACACTTACAACCAAATACCCGGAAGTACTTGATGTTGGGCTTTTGCCCGGTAAGAATTTCATATGGAGTCTTGTTCAAGTTCTTGCGGAGATAAAGCCGGTTGATGGCATGGCATGCGGTATTGATAGCTTTGGCCCAAAAGTTGTATGGAGACTTGAACTCCGCCAACATAGTTCTTGCCGCATCCATAAGAGTCCGGTTCTTCCTCTCGGCAACTCCATTTTGTTGCGGGGTGTATGTAGCGGAATATTGATGTTTGATACCCGCATCACTAAGAAACTCATTTAAGGAGTAGTTCTTGAACTCGGTGCCATTGTCACTTCTTATAGTCAATATGGTGGTATTGAATTGACGCTCAACTTCGGTGGCAAAGTCTTTGACGGTTTGTTGGGTCTCACTCTTGAACTCAAAGAAATAAACCCAAGTGTATCTTGAATAGTCATCGACAATCACCAAGCAATATTTCTTGCCACCAAGACTTGCATAAGTGGGAGGTCCAAAGAGATCCATGTGAAGGAGCTCCAAGCACCTCTTGGAGGAGATAATAGTCGTGCTTGGATGACTTGTTTCATGCATCTTTCCTTCAATACATGCCCTACAAACACGATCTTTGGCAAAAGAAACATCCTTTAGTCCGAGTATGTGGCCGCCGGTGTAGAGATTTTGCAAAGCTCTCATATTGACGTGGGCTAAACGGCGATGCCAAAGCCATCCCACGTCGGCCTTAGCAATTAGGCATATCGCGGCCGTAGTGGGTTTCTCCGAAAAGTCCACCACATACAAGACATTTTCGACATACCCAACAAAGGCAACCTTGAGAGACTTACTCCACATGACGACCACAATATCAACATCAAAATATGTGGCATAGCCCATAGTAGCAAGTTGATGAACGGAAAGTAAATTATAACCAATGGTTTCGACAAGCATGACATTCACTAGGGACACGTCCGGAGTGATCACCACCTTACCGAAACCAAGTACATTAGAGGATGAATTATCACCGTACGAGACCGTGACATTTGAAGTGTTGGGCTTTAGATCTTCCACAATATTTTTGCTTCCGGTCATGTGGCTTGTGGCACCACTATCAATAATCCATTTTACTCCTCCGGAAGCAATGTCCTACAAGAGATTAATTCTTGGTTTTAGGTCCCCATTTTTGAATGGGTCCTCTTTTGTTAGTCACAAGAATCTTAGGTACCCAAATAGCATACTCAATGTAACCATTATAGGGACCAACATATTTAGCATAGACATCACCATAATAGTCTCTAAGAAGAACATAATGAGGGTTATATTTTCCTGCAAAATTATTGTGAGAAGGGCCGGAGACTCCGGCCTTTGGGAGCGGAGACTCCGGGGTAGATGAACTAACCGGAGACTCCGGAGCCTTTGACCCGGAGACTCCGGTCTCCTCGATTTTCTTCTTTCCATTCAGCTCCTCCCACTCCTCCTCGGTGTAACAAATATCAAATGGGACATGAGGAGTAGGAGCAGCAGCAGGCTTTGTCTTCTTCTTGTTTTTCTTATTCTTCTTCTTCTTTGAGGACTCAGCCACCAAACAGAGATCCTCTTTCTTTGAGGACTCGGCAACAAATCCGAGGCCCTCCTTTCCCTTGAACAATCTTTGATTGTTCAAGAGATCATTGAGATTCTTCTCACCTTGAATGCAAGTAGCAAGGCCCTTAGCAAGATCGGCCTTCAACCTCTTGTTCTCCTCAATGATATCACTATGATCACAAATAGAGTTAGAAGAACAAGGAACTTCAATAACTTGCATTGGTGGGACTTTAGATTGTTCAATAGTTAGTTGAATTTGAAGTTGTTCACGAATCTTGGTGAGATGAGAGAATTTGCCCTCCAAAGCCTTGTGAGCTTCTTCAAGCTTCTCAAACTTCTCACGAAGATCATTATGACCAACGTCAAATTCAACTTTCTCCTTTTTAAGCAACTTGACCATAGCAAGAGCATGGTCACGTTCTTTAGTGAGTTTTGACAAGATTAGATTATGAGACTCTTCTAGTCCCAACAATTTCTCCTCTAAAGAGACTCTCAAGTTTTGCTCTTCTTCGAGCTCAATTGATAGAGAGCCAATATCATCGGCGGCTAATCTTTCCAACTCCTCCTTCTCCTTGATAGTGTCATGGGCATCACCAAGTTCACACATTAGTGTCTCAACGTATATCTTGGTTGGCCCCTTCATGTTAGCAAGAAAATCATCACAAGAAACTAGTTCTTTCTTAATCTTAAGACTACTCACATCATCCATAGAGGTAGTAGTGGAATGTGATGATGAAGGAGTAGGTGATGAGGTTACCTCCGAGGCCTTAGCCATAAGACACTTGTGAGTGGTGATGATGGTGTTCTCATTTTGCGAGTTGAAGAGGGATGTAGGTGGTGTGGAGACAATGGCAATGGCGGCCACTTCTCCATTCTCTTCATCAACGGAGTCATCATCATCGGACTCGGAGTCATACTCCTCATGAACCACCAATACCCTTTCTCCTTTCTTCTTGTTGTCCTTGTTCCCATGCTTCTTGGATGGGTAGAACTTTGATGACCGGCGCTTGGGGACGAGCCGGCCCTCATTGTCCTCCTTGTTCTCATAAGGACATTCGGCGATGAAGTGCTTGATTCCTCCACAATTGTAGCAATGCCTCACTTTAGAGTCACCACCTTTTCTTGGAAAGGATTTGAACTTGGATCCCTTCGTCTTGTGCTTGTTGGCATCCCAAAAGGCACTTGCATTGAGAGCCAAGTGTTCATGGAGTGCAAACTTGAGATCTTCCGGAGACCAACACTCTTCTTCATATATTTCTTCTTCTCCTTATCCTTGCTTGAACACCACCTTGGCCTTGAGAGCAAGATTGTGAACTCCTTGTCCGGCAAGAACACGGGCTCTTGTTTCTTCTGCGTTCTTCTTCAAGATAGACAAGGCGGTGAACTCGCAAAGAACTTCATTTGAGGTCATACTCCCAAAATCCGGTCTTGAACGGATTATCTCGGATCGCATGGGTTCTCTTGGGTTGATGGAGGTGATGAACATACGCTTGATATAGTCATCACCATTGTCTTTACACCCAAACCCGGTCAAGGCCGTTGCAAGAGCCAAGATCCTTTGGTACATCTCATCGGGAGTCTCATTATCACGCATAATGAAATCCCTTTCTTCACTCTTGAGCTCATCAAACTTGGAGGACCGAATACTTTCATTCCCAATGAAGAGCATAGTGAGATAGTCCCATACTTCCTTGGCGGTGCTCAAGTTGTTGATGTGTACCGCATGAGTATCCGGTACGGCTTGTTGAAGGAGATGCTTGGCGGTGGCATTGAGTTGCTCATCAACTTTTTCCCTTCCGGTCAAGTTGAGAGGATCATGAGGTGCAAAGCCATTTTGTATGACCCTCCACAAATGAGTAGAAGAGCTAGAAATATGAGATTTCATTAGTCCTTGCCATTTAATAAAATTGCGAGAATCAAGCTTAGGAGGAGATCCCATGTTGTTAATGTGTGGCATAGGATAATGGACCGGCGGAGGAGAGTAAGTGTTAGGGGGTGGAATGTTAGCACCCTTTGCCGGACCATCATTTTCCTTAGGAGGGTCACCTTTATTCTCAGCGGAGGTGGAGCCATTGTTAGGTGGCTTCACCTTAGCCAAGGAGAGTTCCACACTAGGAGTGGTGTTTGGGTCGGTGGGCCCGGAAGGTTTTCTTCCAAAATATTCCTCAAACATAGCCTTCATCTCCAATCTCATAGTGGTTTGCATTGTGTCCAAGGACGCCAAATACTCTTCACGTGAGATTGAAGAGGAAGAGATAGATGGAGGAGTATCTTCGGGAGGAGTTTCATTACCCTTATCCCCTTCCATAGTTGCTCAAACTCTTAGGCGGTTAAGCCCGAATAAGAGACCACGCTCTGATACCAATTGAAAGGATCGTATGAGCGACTAGAGGGGGGGTGAATAGGAGCTACCCAAATTTTTAATACTTTTCAAGTTAAGGCTAAACAAGAAGGTAAATTCTCTAGATGTGATACTAAGTGAATTTACCTAGAGTGACAAGCAAGCTAGCAATAACAATATAAGTAAAGGTACGAGTAAAGGATAGAGGTCACCGCAATGGAGACACGAAGACACGAGGATGTATTCCCGTAGTTCCTTCCTTGTTACGGGAAGTACGTCTACGTTGGAGAGGTGTGGTGCCACAAAGGCCACCAACGCCACAAAGGCTCACCCTATTCTCCGGTGAACAAGCCACAAAGGCGAGTCCACGCTCCACTAAGCGATGCCCTTGAAGGCGGCACGACACCTTTACACAAAGTATCGGGGCAAGCTCCACAACTCAATTGGAGGCTCCCAATAGGTCCACCAAGCTCTTACACACAAAGTCAAGCTTGGGGGACGGCTTCTTCCGGCTAGGAATCCGATGAATCACACAAGTAACAAGCCCCTCAACAAAGAGAGGGGGGAAATCAAATCGCCTTGGTGGAAGTGTAGATCTAGGTCTTCTCCCTCAAATCCCAAAAGGGCTTTGAGTTCTATTGGCTAGGGAGAGAGATCTTGAGCTTTGAAGCTTTGAAACAATGGAGGAGAGAGAGATGAAGCCGCAGCCTTCTCTTGAGGAAGAAGAAGGCTTTATATACTCCTCCTCGAAATGTAGCCGTTGCTGGTCGACTAGGGCCGGAGTCTCCGGCCAGGAGGGCCGGAGTCTCCGCCCTAAGTGACTCCAGGGCCGGAGTCTCCGGCCAGAGACAAAAGTCTCCGGCCCAACTCCGGCCTGGTCACTGCTTAGACCAACCCACTAGCCCACCCTTACCTTGCTGGCCAGACCGGAGTCTCCGGCTGCTGGGACCGGAGTCTCCGCCCACCCGGAGTCTCCGGCCAGAGACAAAAGTCTCCGGCCCAACTCCGGGCTGGTCTCTGCTTAGACCAACTGGGAGGATTGCTAGGGCGACACTCCTAGGCCGGAGTCTCCGGCCACCAGGGCCGGAGTCTCCGCCCTAGAAGTAGCAACAGCAGTACTTCGAGGATCCCCTCTCCACCAATTCCACCTTCGCAAAGCACCCTATAAGACAACTAAACCCTAACTCCACTACTGGACTACGGGCTTCGATCTTTTCTTCCCTTTTTGGGTGAACCTCCGCGAGATTCTGAATTAACCTAGAAAATCTGCAGAACTTAAATAGAATGGTTAATTCACCAAATGTTGTTAACAAACACCAAAATACATTTATTAGGGAAATGCCCTTTCAACTAGTAGGTCTCCCACCCATGAAAATTAGTGGTGAGGTTTTTCACATTGCCCTTGGTGGCCCCTTCACAAAAAAGCACCTGTTTTGACCCCTCCAGCCACCTGAAAAATGGAAAATGCATTTTTATGTGCAAACTGAAAAAACACTAGTTACAAAAGTTGTTGGGAATGCAAAGATGCACATCTCCACCAAAAATGGGACCATGGTTTCATAGTTTGCTATGGAACTTGCACAAACCATGGTCACCTGGCAAAGAAGACCAAGAGAACTCCTGCCTGGAAGCACCTCTTTGTGAAGGAGTTCACATGTGAACCCTTGGCGTGCCATGTTTGGTATTTTTCCTAGGTGATGCATCACTCACCATCACTCCATCTAGTGTTTTTCCATTATTTTTTTTGACTTTTTCTGAATTCCCTAGGCCCTCCTTCCAGATCTAGGTCAAACTCGCGATGCTATCGATGTCTGCCAG
Organism: Dactylis glomerata; assembly: GCA_007115705.1. Lineage (NCBI taxonomy): Eukaryota > Viridiplantae > Streptophyta > Magnoliopsida > Poales > Poaceae > Dactylis > Dactylis glomerata. Next base: position 114,400 of record QXEO01000506.1, read on the forward strand.
GTGGGCTGGGAACCATGGTTTGGTCTTGGTTATAGGGTCCCACACCCTCAGGGGACCTCCATGAATTTTTCCCCAATTTTTCTGATGTGCATTTCTTGTAGCCCCAGTGCAAAATTGGATTTAAATGGATTTAGGGCAAAAATAATTCATTATATGGCCGTAGGCCGAGATAATTCCTAAGCTCCTGGATGTGGCACCCCTAGTAGGTCCCCCACCCATGAAAATCAGAGTGGTGAGGTTTTGCACATTGCCCTTGATGGCCCCTTCACAAAAAACACCTGTTTTGACCCCTCCGGCCACCTGAAAAATGGAAAATGCATTTTTTATGTGCAAACTGAAAAAAAACACTAGTTACAAAAGTTGTTGGGAATGCAAAGATGCACATCTCCACCAAAAATGGGACCATGGTTCCATAGTTTGCTATGGAACTTGCACAAACCATGGTCACCTGGCAAAGAAGACCAAGAGAACTCCTGCCTGGAAGCACCTCTTTGTGAAAGAGTTCACCTGTGAACCCTTGGCATGCCATATTTGGTATTTTTCCTAGGTGATGCATCACTCACCATCACTCTATGCAGTGTTTTTCCATTTTTTGATTTTTTCTAAATTCCCCAGGCCTCCCTTCCAGATCTAGGTCAAACTCGCGGTGCCATCGATGTCTGCCAGGTGGGCTGGGAACCATGGTTTGGTCTTAGTTCTAGGGTCCCACACCCTCAGGGGACCTCCATGTATTTTTCCCCAATTTTTCTGATGTGCATTTCTTGTAGCTTCAGTGCAAAATTGGATTTAAATGGATTTAGGGCAAAAATAATTCATTATATGGCCGTAGGCCGAGATAATTCCTAAGCTCCTGGATGTGGCACCCCTAGTAGGTCCCCCACCCATGAAAATTAGAGTGGTGAGGTTTTGCACATTGCCCTTGGTGGCCCCTTCACAAAAAACACCTGTTTTGACCCCTCCGGCCACCTGAAAAATGGAAAATGCATTTTTTATGTGGAAAAAATATGAAAAAACACTAGTTACAAAAGTTCTTGGGAATGCAAAGATGCACATCTCCACCAAAAATGGGACCATGGTTCCATAGTTTGCTATGGAACTTGCACAAACCATGAAAATTAGAGCAAAAATAATTCATTATTGTAACGACCTCAAATTTGATACAAATTCGAAGTGTCCGTTATGTAATCCATCACAATCCCAGAATCAGTGTTGTGATTTACATAACGTAGTTGATACCACAGTCATAGCCATTAATAGTAAATAAAGGGGATTACATAGGTGGTCACACAGACCAAACCTTATAATACATCAACATGCAGCGGAATAACACTTTGGGTCCATATTGTCAAGCTTCAACCGCACAGGCAAAGCAGACAGTAGGAAACGAGCCTAATTCGCAAAGTCGCCAATGAGTCCTTCCTTCTTGATCTTGCTCCTTCAAGTCTGGCCAAGTTAATAGCCAGGGACACAGCCATGAGTACATTGGATGCACTCGCAAACCATCTTATAAACAAAGTGATGAGAGAGATATGCATGGTTGATATGGTGGACTAAGCACTAAGTTTATTTGCAAAAGCTAGTTTTATTTCCCAAGAATGTTCATTGGTAGAAAAGAGATTTAGTTCTCTAGGTTCAATCTAAAGGAACTTCAAGTGTGTCAACATCATGGTCAAGTCAAGTCATTCACCATGTTCACCATTGTGATTTTTATCTTTGACAAAAGTCAAGTAGAGTTAGCCAACTGTCCATGACCGCGGACGCGGCTATTCGAATAGTTTGAAAACCTCTGCAGAGGGGTACAGTTTACCCACAAGAATCGATACATCTGCCGGGAGAAATCCACGGATCGCCATACACAGAGTATGCGGGGTTCAGATAATCAAACAAACTCTTTCACTTGTCTACTCTAGTATGGGATCCTTCCCTAGAGCCCGAGACACGGATTTCCCCGTTCCGGCGCCTCTAGTTTTGCCCACTCCGGAGTGCCGGAAGGATGGAAATCTTCAGGAAGGAAAATTTCCAATAACCACTTGGTTCGGAAGCAACCATGCATGGAATGCTTCTATAAAGGATGAAACAAGACCTCCCATACTAAAATAAACAAGCTAGGAATAAGCCCCTTCCCATATAGGGGTAATGTGGTCGTACGGTATGGTTGGCTCCCATGTACATCACTCGTTGTCATTTGAGAAATATATTTCATAGTTCTTAGTCAAGATTAATTTCTTTCATAAAACCATTATGTAGGAGCAATCTCCAATTCAAGTTTCAAGTTCAAGTCACCACTTTTCAAATAGAGTTCCCCTTATAGATGGCCTCACTATTATTAGCGACTAAGCAACTACATTGAGTGATGATACTAATAGATAGAGTTGGATAAACTCAGCCTGATGCTCTTGCTAAACAAGACATCACTACACTTCTATCATTCTACTCTAGCAATTCAATCATGCAATTTACTTAAAACAAGTAGAATGCAATATTAAAACTAGGCATTGGGAGTATGAATCAAAAGATGGCTTGCCTGGCTTGGCAAAGTCAAAATAGTCTTCATCTTCATTTTTGATTGATTGATCTCCATCTCCATTTCTTGGTTGACTTCGGGATCCATTCTCCTTACTCTCGTTGTCGTCTAATCGTCGAAAATCAAATAAGCATACAATCACCACACAATTTACAAGCAACACCTACTCAAGCAAATAAGGATACTTGGGGTAAGAGAAACGATCTAGGAAGTCTATGGAGAGTGGTTTCAAAGATCATTGAGTTTCGATGGATGAGATTATTGAGTGGTTGTATTTAAGTAGGGTTTATTTATTTTGGATGATGAAAATATCTCCTGCAAGTCCTTATTGACCAAGGTTCATATACTACTAGTATATGTTCAAGATTATGGTTCATCTAAAGAGGCTTCATAGGATTTTGAGTACTTTTCTTTTATTGAAGCAATTTCTAGTTTGTAACTATTTAGTAATCAAATTTGAATCTACAAGTACAATCTAGTAATCCTAGTTGAATTGGATCAAGGGTTATAGATGAATATCTAGAAATGTGGTTGATTATAATTGGTTTCATATCATTTCCATATTTTGAGATTGGTGTGCAAGTTTGAGTTTCTAATTACTACCATGTAGGATTAAATTTTAAAATACTTCCTACAAGTACACATGGACTAAGATCAATATCTATAGATAGTTATTTGGAAATGTGGTTTAACCATAAAGGTTCCATAAAAATTTCGATTATAGAATTGAGTGTAATAAAATCCTATATGGCAAATGCTTATTTAACCACATCGGTAAATAGCATTTGATTTAAAAGGTTCAAAAATGAGATCTAATGCTACAGGAAGATGGGTATCACTAATTATGAATTTCTAGAGTTGGATTTATATTTTTAGGAATTTTATTTGATTTGATATGAATTTTCTAAGGTGAAAAAGCTCCTGTTTTGTTATTTTTACTGCAACCATTATATAAATCTAATTGTGTTGAAACCACTTCTAATGGATAGCTTATGTTCTAAGGTTTCCAAAACATATTCATTTGCTAGATTTGGATCGGTAGATCTCTGGGAAAATTAAATATACGAAAGCATCTGAAAACTATTTCGGAATTTTTCCAAACCTAGATACCCTTTTTTTTCACCTGGGCTGGACACACGGACTGAGCTGGGCCGGCCCACTAGGCTGCAGGCTGGCGGGTGTCAAGGAAAAAAAAAAGCAACCGGCCTGACAGCGGGGCCCAGCTGTCAAGACCGGATTAATCGAAACGGTATCGGGTTCTTCTTCGCAACGCTACACAGAGGGACTCACCGGCTCGGCGGAGGAATAGCACGGCGGCGGGGCTCGATGCAGAGAGGATGGGAGGCGACGGCGAGCTGCAGTCCGGCGGAGGAGCTCCTCCTCTTCCACCACGTCCAGGCGGCATCTTGAGGTCGGGGCTGGAACGCCGGGAACGTTAGGGTGCTCCGGAGCTCGGCCGGCTCCGGCGGGCTCAAACCTGCGAGCAACTAGCGAGGAGATTATGTCTAGGAGGTAGAGGGAGGTGAGGGGAAACTTTTCAGGGAAGAGAGGTGGCCTTTTTATAGACAGAAGAGGGAGCACGGGGCGAGGGGATCTGCGGAGAGAGCGCGGCTGGTGTCGGCTGCAGAAGGGACGCGGCGGTCGGGGCTTTCGGCGGGGGACTGCGGCGTGCTGTGGGGTGCTGCTGGCGCACTCGCGGGCTGCGGGGTGGTCTGGTTCAGAGGGGGCAAGGAATGGCTGTGGGGAGGGGTCCGGGTCGTTTCTCTCCGTTTCTTCCAGGTCTCACGGCCCTGGGTCAGGGCAGAGGGGGATGGAGAGGGATGGCTGGGCACTGCTGAGAGCAAGAATAGTCGCAAGGGGTGCAGGGATTCACTATTGCAAATAGTGAGTTTGACTTTGCTAAATCTTGCCCACCAACTGTTTGTTGAAATGCCCGAAAGAATTCAAAATTTGAATTTTCGAAATTTTCAAATTGGGTTGGTCAAGATATTGGATAAGGACTCCAAACATATTTTTGTTATGAAGAAATATATTGTTTTGCAAAAATCTTATTTCAATTTTGATGGTTTCTGTTTCAGATTCAAACTTTGGACAGATTTTGAAAGAGGTTAGGGTTTGAGTTTTTGCTGGAAACTTCTTGGTTGAGTTAGTATGTGATATGGTCAAGCTCAACTAACTGACCATACCTTGGCTTGAGTTACAGATTTCTTATTCTAAGGGTCCAAAGTAGGGTAGTGGTTAACTTTTTCTAGATCATCTTTTCTTCTCTTTGTCTTTATTTCTCTTGCTTCTGGTTCTTTTGATCTTTGTGGTTCTTCTCTAATGCTTTTGTTGGTTAAGTTGGAACTAACTAATCATTGCCCAACCAATTATTACACACATAAAATCATAGAACACATGTAGTTAAAATACTGTGCAAGCATGCAATAATAGATAGAAAATTTTATCTTGGTCCAAAGGTGTTGGTTTTCTTGGAGATGTCATGGAGTTGGGAATGACCTCTTATTTGAATTCAAACCTTTCTCATACTCTTTTTTTATTTGAAGCATGGGAGCAAATGCTCAAATTCACAAGTTTTTCAAGATAATAAATTAATCTTGTATTCAAAATAAAAGTTTTTGTTGGCTCCAAAATTTGGTATTTTAATAAATCCATTTATTTCTATTTTCCAAAAACTTGGGTTGTTACAATTATATGGCTGAACAGTGCACATCCAAGCTGGTGACGGATGCACATGATGCTGTCAGGATGCCCCTTTTAGCCACTCAGACAATGGAAAATGCACAAGTATCATTGACTGCAGTCGCTTCCCTTCCCTGTCCTCTTCTCCCCCCACCCCCCACTGAGGAGGATCTGGATCTACCCCTCTTCCTGGTCTGCTGCTGCCGCCCTCGCAGACGTTCGTTCGAGCCACCGCCTTGGTCGCCATGACCCTCGGGGTAAGCTGCACCGCCTCAAGCTATGTGTTTGGTTTCGGATTTGTGAATGGCCATTTTCTATCCGATTCAGTCGCTTTATGTAAGTTAACGTTAATTTTCTCTGGAACTCGTGGACGTGTAGGACCCCAGGGAAGCGGATCATGCCCCGCAAACCTGCGAAGACCCCACATTTCGCGGTTTAGTGTTGAGCTATGAAGAACTTTGCCGCGTCCACAAACTTGAGCCGCTCAAGTGCGTCGCCTTCGAGGGTACTGATACAGGGCGAAAATTCTACAAGTGCTCACTGCAGAATGTGAGTCCTTCTATGTGCACGTTAGCAGTGGAAAAGCATCAAAGTTTAGTTCAGTTGGAGATAATATTGCCTTGTTTAAGTTGATCTATTGCCTTGTTCAGATAAGATTATGTGCTTGAGATTTTATCTTCAAACTTCTAACTGCAATTTTGTGGGCATGTAATTCCAGTGTTTCTTCCAGTTATACATAATATTATAGTTACCCTTCGTACGATCTTTGTCCGCTTCTATTACTACTCGTGTGTAGGTTGCTTATGAATTACTTGCTTCACTGATTACTATCTTGCCACTTAGTACTATCTTTCATGTGTATTTGCGTATAAATTACTTGATTCGCTGAGTACTATCTTGGGTTTCGTAGTACTATCTTGTGTTACGTAGGGGCAGGGTGAAAGCTGCAATTTCCCCTTCGATTCTTCAGTTTATTGTTTGGTATAGTAATTAAAAGCAATTAGATGCACAAGACTAACTTGCTGCAAGTAATTAAATAATTAATGTGCATGACTAAATTGCTGCACACTTAGTATTATCTTGCTGCACTTAGTTCTTTCATGTGTACTTACGTATGAATTACTTGCTGCATTGAGTCCTATCTTATGTTACGTAATGGCATGAGCATTTTTCATTTCTTTTTCTATAGGAAGAAAACAACTGTGGGTTTGTTTCTTGGGTAGATCAAGAGTGGCCAGACACACTAAAGAATGCACTATCATGACTATGGGGATTGTACCATTCTAGCAATACTGCAAGAAGTGCTGACAAAATTAAGCTAGCTGAGCTAGAGAAGAAGAATTCTGCTCTATGCGCCGAGAAGGCTGTGCTGATGGAAGAGGCTGGTCAGCTGAAGAATAATTTGGAAATGCTGAAGAAAAATGTGGATGAATTGGAGAAAAAAAGGAAGTTGCAGCGGGTGCTAACGCGCGCACATAATGTTGTACGGATGTTGAACAGAGCGGGATGGAACGCCCAAACCGACAAGGTGAAAAGGATCAAGGCAATCATCGATGATCCATTGTTTGAAGAAACGCCAAATGATGATGAGTTAGATGAGGAGTTGGATGTTGACACGAACTGATCATCAGTAGAGGTATCACGAGATTAGCATAGTTAAGAACTATTTGCTATCTGCTATTTGCTCGATGCAATTAGCATGAACCTATTGTTAATGTTACCTACCGTAACCAATGAGTCGCAATGATGAATTGCAAGTGCTATGTGCCATTTATTCATTTGTTTACCCATGGAGAACTCCTCCATCTATGGCTACTAAACTAGTAGTCGCCAGAGTAGAGTCAGCGATGATGATGCAACTGAGATCTCTTGAGCACGCCTAGTGTCGGGGATATAACCCCGGGTATACCAAAGTACCCCTTTGTTATGACTAATATACAGTATATATGTTGAGTTATATGTGCAGGTATATTTAAAAAGCAAGTAAACAGCAGCCTGGGCCGACTTATACCAAAGATGGCCCGTCCATAAATCATTCAGGCCGGATTAACTACTCTCGGGCCGACATAGTTGAGCCCAGGCCGGAATATTGCTAAGTCAGGCCGGAATATAGAAGCTGGGCCGGAACATACAAACCCTGGCCGGCATAGCAACAGCTCAGGCCGAAGTCAGGCAAGGCTGGGCCGGAATTAGCTTAAACCGGCGTGGGCCGCTGTCCTCGGTCAACCGGCTGGGCAGCAGCTCGGTTCCCCCGGCTGGGCCGCAGCTCGGTTCCCCCGGCTGGGCCGCAGCTCGGTTCCTCGGCTGGGCCGAGACTCGGTCCCCCGGCTGGGCCTCCCGGCCAGCTCCCCCCGTGGGCTCCCGCCCCGCGAGCCAACCCGGCTGGGCCGGCATTCCGCCCCCCGGCTGGGCCGTTTCCTCCTGCGCCCCCGGCTGGGCCGCCTACCCCGACCGGTGTCGGGGGGATGACCCCCGATAGGGTCAAGAGACTAGAAAGGTACAAGGCTCATGGTTTGACTTTATACTGGTTGACCAAGGAAGGGCCTGGCCGGAATATAGGAGCATCGGCCAGGCCGGCATATATGTATATCCCGGCTGATACTTGGATATGCCGGATTAACCGGCCTACTGACTGAGGAGTGCCGGCATATACTCAGATATGCCGGCCTATCTATTTTGATGTGTTGTGCAGGAACAGGGAGGCCGGATTACCCGACCTTCATAGGTCGTTGGTCCGGCATATATGTCCAGGATATGGCCAACGGTCATATCCGGGATACTTAAGTCAACCAAGGTGTCACATCGCTACAATCAAGGAAGAAAACATCCAAGCATGGTAGCAGGGTATGATGGCAGGGTGCACAGTGGAGGTTACCTACCCTCACTGTGCACAAGTACAAGCTTACCTCAGAGTGGTAAGGTCACAGTCCTGGAAGTACAAGGTACAGCAAGGGGAGTCCCATTGAGAGCAATCAGGGAGAAAGTCATGGGCGTCTGCCCTTGACAGCAAGTCCTGTTTGGAGTGTAGTTGGTGTCTCCTGGTCTCCTATGACCGTTGTAACCCTGGCCACCACTATATAAGGTGGCACAGGGAGTCCTAAGAAAAGGTTGGTCACTGAGTATTCCTACACTTAGCAGTTCATCTTCCTCCTCTAGAAGAGAGCTAGGAAGCACCATTGTTGTGTACTCCATCGATCCAAATATAAAGCAAGTAGAGCAGGAGTAGGGGTGTTATCTCCTTACGAGAGCCCCGAACCTGGGTAGATCTGTGTTCCTTTCTGTCGGGCTCTTTAGCTCGTTCCCCTCTCCTGAATCCTCCAGCATCTAGTCGGCCCCCATTTAAGCCATCCTATGGCATATGTTGTTTCACCACGACGACATTTGGCGCCCACCGTGGGGCAGATCGATATGCTGGGCGGAGTGTTTATTCGGACGGGGTCTATGATAGCAGCTTCGGGAGTGCGCATGGTCTCTGGCCTCGTCCAGAGGCTAGGCTCGCTCAGCTTCGTCAGTGACAACGCCGGATGTCTCGGCGGCCGGCCGTTCCCTACGGATGGCCGGATCATGTCTTTCGGTTCTCACGAGGTGTACGTGGGGACTGAGAGAGTTTGCAGGGAAGAGGTGCTGGTGGCGTCGGATCCTCTGTCACATCGGTTGGCTCACGCTGGGCGTAGCGCTCGCTCAGTAGAGTCGGCCGAGGTGATGATGGCCGGCACGTCAGCGCCGCCGGCAGACGGTGCCGGCAAGGCCGCAGTAGCAGCAGCAGGAGATACTCCCCCGGAGCCGCCGAAGGCCAAGAGGTCGGCACGTCCTCCGTTGGAGCGTGTCGAAAACCTGGCCGGCACTTCCGCTGTGCCGGCAAAAGGTCAGGTGCTTCTTCCCGTCATCGAGCGACTTCTCGAGCCGGTGCGATCCGGCGATGATCCGGAGCAAACAAGGGAGGTCCTGGAGGGATCTCGCCAGGCCCTCGTCGACGAGGCCCTGGCCATGCACCAGGAGCACGAACGGTTTAACCGGCAACTCCGTGAGTATGAGGCAGCCCATGGTTTTACTCCTGTGGTAACCCGGCCTAGCCGGATAGATGAGGTTAGAACTAGAGGCCGAGATCTTAATACTGAGCTAGGCAAAGATGCTAGGGCTAAGAGTCATACTGCAACTAGTACTGTGCCTAAGGTAATTTATAGCTCCCCAGTAAAGAACCTTAGAGCAGCAGCCGAGGTAGCTAAGGACTTAGCTAATTTGTCCGGCGAAGCCCTGCATGAGCAGCAAGCCCGGCTTAACCATCTTTTGTCTGAAGCTACCAAGCAGCAGGAGGCTTTTAAGAAGGCAAACCCAGGTGCCGGGGCATCCCAGTACATTGCGTCGGTAGGAGGTGCCGGCGCAAGGTCAAGAGGCGAGGCTTCGTCCCCGCATCCGAGCGCCCGGCGTGCCGGAAGTGTGACCTCTGGCCGCCGGGATAAGCAGATCCAAGTGTATGATCCGGCAATCGCGGGAAAGCAGGCGGCAGTTCAGAAGAGTGCCGGCCAAGCTGACAAATATGTCGGCCGCAAGAGTGCTGGCCAGAATGTGCCGGCCGGGCAAGGGGCAGTTTCGGCTGGTGGTGGCCGGAGTAACAGTGCAGCCCGGCGTCAGCAGCAGGGCGCCGGAGGAGCAGCGCAGCAGCAAGGTGCAGGTCAACCGGGACATCGAGAGGATGATGGGAATTCCACCCTGGTCAGGGCGGGATATCAGCAGCAGCATCAGCAAGGCCGGCATAGTGAGCAGCACCAGCCAGAGCAGCAGCAGGAAAAAGTGATCGGGGGCCCAATTGCGTCCCGGCTAGGACCTCGGTCCTTAGCAGCAAGTGATGCGCGCTTCAAGCTGGACAGGATTCACCAATCGGAGTTGGTGGAAAGGCAAGGAGCTCCGGGTCCTATGTGCTTTGGACCCCGGATTATGGGTGAGCCGGTACCTTACTACTTCCAGCTCGCGCGTGGCGCGAGGACATACAACGGCAGTACAAAGCCGGAAGATTGGTTGGAGGATTACTCCACCGCAGTGAACATTGCCGGAGGAAACCTCAGATGGGCGGTACGATATGTACCGCAAATGCTAGAAGGACCAGCCAGGATATGGCTGAATAATCTGCCGGCCGGAAGTATCAACGGCTGGGTTGATTTCGAGGAGCAGTTTGTGTCAAACTTCACCAGCACATATAAGAGGCCGAATCGTCCTCAGCAGCTGGCTAACTGCCGGCAGGGAGTGAATGAGACCGACCGGGACTACCTGACCAGGTGGTGCACCTTGCGCAATTCCTGCGAAGGAGTTGTCGAGCAGCAGGCCATCATGTGGTTTGCTCATGGGTGCCGGCATGGCACCATGTTGTGGCAAAAGCTTCAGAGGGAAATGCCGGCCACGTTGGCCGAGACAATCAAGATTGCCGATAGTTATGCTCTGGGAGATCCCATGCAGCCCACCCTTGATTCACAAGGACAGGGGCAGACTTAGGGGAACACCATCAGCGCCGGGAGACCAGGGCAATACTATCGCACTGATAACCGGAACAAGAGAAGAGATGAAAGGCCGGATTACCGGTATGGGGCAGCACAAGTAGCAGCGGTGGAGGAGGAGCAAGAGGGCGCTGGCAGTAGCCAGCGTCCGAGATATGAGGGCTATCAGCAGCCTCAGCAGCAACAACCGCAGCCGCAAGCACAGCCCTTCCAGAAGAAGAATGTCTGGATCAACAAGAATGCCGGCGGAACCGCCGGACAGAAGAAGCAGTGGCCGAAGTATACAGTGGGTCTGGCCATGGACAAACCTTGTGTGTTTCACACGTTCCAGCCGGGTAAGCCGGCAAACCATTTGACAAGAAACTGTTCATGGCTGGACGACATATTAGCAGGTCGTGCAGGTCCCTGGGGACCGGCTAGACCATCTGTCCCGGCAGCTCCATCGCCGTTGACAGGTGCCAATACAATTGCAGTCCCGCCCAGGCCGGTTAATCCCGGGAATCAGGGCAATGCCGGAAATGCCGGTGTAAATCAAGTGGATCAGAACCATAACCCGGAGTACTATGCCGGAGGTCCAGCAGCTGGCCGGAATGAGTACAAGGAGCATGATCAGAGCTACGTGGTCTTTGAGACCGAAAGAACAGACAAGCAGAGCTTGTACCGGCGGTGTCTGGAGGTAAATGCCGTTATGTCGGCAGTACCGAAGCTAATGTACTGGTCTGACCAGGCCATTGGCTGGGACAGGGCAGATCATCCCAGGATCATGCCGAACCCTGGCGGGTATGCTCTGGTGATGGATCCGACATTCGTCGGGCCGGCTAATAACGTGAGATTCAGCAAGGTCCTCATTGACAATGGTAGCAGCATCAACATCATGTACCAAGATACGATGCAGAAGCTGGGCATCAAGGAAAATATGTTGGAGCCAAGCAAGACCACGTTCCACGGCATTGTGCCGGGACTTTCGTGTGCGCCAATGGGCAAGATCCGGATGGATGTCATGTTTGGCAGCCGGGATAACTGCAGGGTGGAAAATCTCATGTTCGAGGTGGTTGATCTGGAAAGCCCCTACCATGCTTTGCTGGGTAGGCCGGCACTGGCAAAGTTCATGGCCTCTACGCATGTTGCGTATCTGAAGATGAAAATGCCGGGGCCCAAGGGAGTAATCACCATCATTGGTGATTACAAGCGCTCGATGGCATGTGCAACAGCCGGATCTAATCTGGCCGAGACTCTGATCATTGCAGAGGAAAAGAAGAGGCTCAAGCGAGCAGTGGAGATTGCTGAAACGGTCGTGGCCGGCAAATCTATGCCGGGCATGGCAAATCCCGGTGGCAGTGCTACTTTTCAAGCAGGCAAGGAGGTCAAAAAGGTGCCTCTGGATGAAGCTTTCCCGGAGCGCCATGCCCTCGTCGGGGCAAGTCTGGATCCCAAATAGGAAAGCGAGCTCATCAGCTTCCTTCGTGAGAATCGGGATATCTTTGCATGGTCTACTTCAGACTTGCAAGGTGTGCCGAGGGAGCTGGCTGAGCACGCATTGCATGTAAGACCGGATGCTAAGCCGGTGAAGCAGCCGCTCCGGCGGAATGCCGGCGATAGAAGGAAAGCCATATGGGAGGAAGTGGCCAGGCTCCTAGCCTCCGGCTTTATCAAGGAAGTACTGCATCCGGATTGGGTGTCTAATCCGGTTTTGGTGGAAAAGAAGAAGGATGAGCCCGCCATAGTGAAAGTATGGCGGATGTGTGTTGATTACACCAACTTGAATAAGGCATGTCCTAAAGATCCATTCCCGCTCCCTCGAATCGATCAAGTGATTGATTCCACAGCTGGATGTGAACTGTTATCATTTGTAGATGCCTATTCTGGTTTCCACCAGATCCCTTTGTATGAGCCGGATCAAATAAAGACATCCTTTATTACCCCGTACGGGGCTTATTGCTATCTCACTATGTCGTTCGGTTTAAGAAATGCCGGCGCAACTTACCAGAGATGTATGCAGAAGTGTTTGCATGATCAAATAGATAAAAATGTGCAGGTATATGTCGACGATGTCGTCATAAAGACCAAGGAGAGTGAAACTCTCATAGGCGATCTCCGGGAAACCTTCGCAAATCTGAGGAGGTTCCGGATGAAGTTAAATCTGGCAAAGTGTACCTTCGGTGTGCCGGCGGGCAAGTTGCTCGGCTTCCTTGTTTCCAGCCGGGGTATTGAGGTAAATCCCGGCAAGATTCGTGCTATAGAAAGAATGAAGCCGCCGACAGATTTGAAGGAAGTACAGAAGTTCGCAGGGTGCCTCGCATCCCTGAGCCGTTTCATAAGCCGGCTGGGCGAGAAAGCTTTGCCGTTATATCAGTTAATGAAGAAGTCCGACACATTTGTCTGGACAGTACAAGCAGATGCTGCTTTCAAGGAATTAAAACAGATGTTGTCAACAGCGCCGGTACTAGCATCTCCAATGCCCCGGGAGCCGATGTTGCTTTATATAGCGGCAACCAACAGGGTTGTCAGTGCAGTGGTAGTAGTGGAGCGAGAGGAGGGGGGCAAAACCATGCAGCGGCCGGTATATTATCTAAGTGAAGTCCTCTCCACCTCAAAGCAAAACTACCCACACTATCAGAAGATGACTTATGGAGTCTATATGGCGGCCAAGAAGCTCAAGCATTACTTCCAAGAGCATCCAATCCGGGTAGTGGCCGAGGCCCCTATCTCGGAGATCATAAGTAACAAAGATGCCAGTGGCAGAATTGCCAAGTGGGCAATAGAGTTGTCGCCATATACACCTCAATATGATAAGAGGGATACAATCAAGTCCCAGGTGTTGGCTGACTTCTTTATTGACTGGGCCGAGATAGAGTATGAGCCACCATTGCCAGATGCAAATTATTGGAGGATGCATTTCGATGGGTCCAAGACAATACATGGCCTGGGTGCCGGCATAGTTCTCAGTTCACCAAAGAATGACCAATTGAGATATGTCCTGCAGATTCATTTTGCAGCATCAAATAATGTGGCGGAATATGAGGCACTTGTGCATGGCCTGAAGGTGTCTAAAGACATAGGAATTCGCCGGATTATGTGTTTCGGTGATTCTGACTTAGTGATTCAGCAGTGTTCCGGAATATGGGATGCTCATGATGCAAACATGGGATCCTACCGTTTCCTGGTGCAGCAGTTGAGCGGTTATTTCTAGGGTTGTGAGTTCCGGCATGTTCTCCGGGCTCAGAACGATGCAGCCGATACATTGTCCAAGCTGGGGTCTTCCAGAGATTCAATCCCGCCCGGCATTTCGTTGGAGCATCTGAGGAAGCCATCGATCAAACCCTCGCCCGAGTCATCTTCCATTTATGTCCTGCCAGGTCCGGAGGAAGCAGTTCCGATGGAGATAGATGCCGGAGCTAGGTCAGATAACCTGGGGACTGATTCCTCAGCCCCGGGGACTGGGCCGACATATGCGGTGAATGCAGTATTCCGGAGCAGAGCTAAGGGCAAGGGTAAAATGTACCAAGAGGTTGTGCCGGCATACCCGGGGACTGCCCCGGCATACCCGGGGACTAATCCCACAGTCCCGGGGACTTCGCAGCCCATGGAGATCGATTATGTGTCGGTCGAAATGATGGAGATAGATCAGGCAGCGTTCACTGTCAGGGAAGTGCCCTCATGGGCACGTCCTATTATGAATTTCTTGGTGGATGGTCAAGTGCCGGCGGATGAAGCCGAGGCACGCCGGATTGCAAGGAGATCCAAAGGGTATACCATCATAAACAAAGAAATATACAAGAGAAGTGTCACCGGAGTATTGCAGAGATGTGTCGAATATGCAGAAGGTCTAGAGATGCTCCGGGAAATTCATCAGGGGGAGTGTGGTCACCATGCTTCGTCCAGAGCATTGGTGGCAAAGGTATTCCGGCATGGCTTTTATTGGCCGACGGCACTGCAAGAGGCAGAAGATTTGGTCCGGAAATGCAATGGGTGTCAAAGGTATGCCCACCAGATTCATCAGCCGGCGTCTGCCTTGAAGACTATCCCGATAACCTGGCCCTTTGCTATTTGGGGCCTGGATATGGTCGGGGCTTTTAAGCCGGCCAGAGGAAAGATGACCCATATCCTGGTCATGGTGGACAAGTTCACCAAATGGATTGAAGTGAAGCCCATAAGCAAGTGTGATGGTCACACAGCAGTGAAATTCTTGAAAGATATAATCTTGAGGTATGGTGTCCCTCATGGCATCATCACTGACAATGGGTCAAACTTTGCCCAAGGGCCATTTGCCAGATTTTGTGAGGAAGTGGGAATCCGGCTGGACATTGCGTCGGTTGCTCACCCTTGTACCAATGGCCAAGTAGAGAGGTCAAATAGGCTAGTGTTATCCGGCATAAAACCCCGGCTGATAGAGCCACTAGAGAAAACTCCGGGATGTTGGCTAGATGAGTTGCCGGCAGTGCTTTGGAGTTTGAGGACAACTCCAAATAGGTCAACAGGCTACACACCATTTTTCCTGGTGTATGGAGCAGAAGCTGTGCTTCCAACAGATGTAATACATGATGCACCAAGAGTAGTGCTATATACTGAGCAAGAGGCTAAAGAAGCCAGGGAAAATGATGTAGATCTGCTAGAGGAAGCAAGAGAAATAACTCTGTCAAGAACAGCAGTATATCAGCAGAACCTCAGACGCTATCATGCGCAGAAGGTAAATCCAAGGAGATTCCAAGAGGGAGATCTAGTACTCCGGCTAAAGCAAGGAACAGAAGGCCGGCATAAGTTAACTCCTCCATGGGAGGGGCCATTCATTGTGAGCAGAGCTCTGCACAATGATGCCTATTATCTTATAGATGCGCAGGCCTCCAAGAAGGACAAGGTGGACAGGTCCGGAGAAGAAACCAAGAGGCCATGGAACATAGCCCTACTCCGCCCCTTTTACTCCTGAGCAGCACAATGTATGTATTTCCATATTTTGCTTTGAGTGCCGGCGCTTTGTGCCGGCACAAGTCTAATAAATGATATGTCGGCATCCCGAAGAGATCGGGCACTGCCTCCGAGATATATCGTTGTTTATTTTCAGTTCTTGTTTATATGCCGGCTGGCTTGATTCGAATGTTTCCTATGTTGGCCTAGTAATGTGTCGGCACCAAAGGCCACTCTTCGACTTAGCTGCTGTCCGAAACCCGGCTTCATGGCTAGCAAGAGTAGATGCCGGAGATTGTCTACACATGGAAAACGGCTAAGGAAGTGTAAAGCAAGCGAACCAACATTTTTGTTAAAGCTAAAGTTAAAATTTGAAGTGTCGGATGATTTGAAGTCTAAGTTTCAAAGTTAAAGTACTGTATGTTCAATGAAGCAACCTTGAGACTCATATGTTGAAAGCCAAATAAGGTAGACAAGTAGCCAAGGTTGTGAAGTTGGGGAAACAGGAAAACAAACTCGGTGACTTAGCCAAAGATGATCCGGCGTTAATAACAAGCAAACCGAGATAAAACTTGTTCAGGTAGCAAACCAAAGGAAATTTAACGTATATCTTACAACTGCACCCGGCATACCGGGGATCTGATAAAACTTAAAAGTTTTTGTGCTGCAAAGTCAAGGAGCAGCGGCAGAAGCAGAGCCGCCGGCTGGAGGAGCTGTAGCGGTGGAAACGTCGGCCTCAGGAGTGCCGGATCCAGCGGATGGAATGGAGCCATCACCTCCGCCCGGGACAGACGCCTGTTCTGGAGCGTCAGTGTCGGCCTCTTCGGTTTCCCCTTCATCTTGGCTGGAGTCCGAGCCCTCAGCATCAGCAGCTTCCTTGGCGGCGTCTTCCGCTGTCTTCTCCGGCTCACGGATGTCCCGGACAAAGACATCGGTGTCGGCATAGTCCACATAGCTGTGGGCCAATTCCCGCCGACGACGGATGTGTTCCGGATCCGTGGTCCAGATAGACCCTTCGCGCACAGTGCGCAAAGTCTCTAGGTCTGCTTTCTCATACCAGGAGAGGAAGTAGCTGAGAGCTTCATCAGCTCCTACCCTCGCGCCGGAATCCCGCCACTCCCGGAGGCGAACCTTGGCAAGCTGCAGATCGTTGCCGAGATCAACAGGATCAGTGGGCATCCTTTGTCCCGGCCAGAGGGCAGAGAATGCCTCCTGGGCGCCATAAAAGAGTTCTTCAGTATAGAGGGTCATGGCGTTCTTCCGGGATTGCAGAGCCAGCAGCAGCTCCGACATGTCCCAGTTGGCCGAGTCAACCGGAACACCCCGGTTCTCTCGATCCAACTTCAGAGCCCTCTCAATGTCTTCGACGGAAGCGGGGAACATGTCTGAGAAAAATAGATGATGTTAGCACAAGGAGAGTATGTCGGCATAAAGGGTATGTCGGAAGAAAGCATGATATGTCGGGCAGGATAAGGAAAAAGGATTTGAAGCTTACTGGCGAGGTCAGCATTGAGCTGTGCGACTGTGACCTCCCATTTGGTCGCCTGCTCCTTCAGGCTAGACAGTTCGGCATGGGCAGTGGAGGCATCAGTCTCGGAGGCAACGAGCAAGTCCTGGGTTTTCTTCAGTTGGCCCTCCCTCTGCTCCTTCTCCTCCAGAAGCTCGGCAATCCGGCCCTTCAGCTGCTCAACCTCGGCCTTGTGACCGGCATCCCGGTCGTCCAGTTGCTTGGCCACATCCACTGAGGACACACAGTCCTGGTGGCGTGCCTCCAGTGCAGCTTTCTCGTCTGAAAAGATTTGAAGTCAAAACAAGGATTTGAAGAAAGAAAACAGTGAAAAGATTAAAGGATTTGAAGTACAGAAGGATTAGTTGAAGATTAACAGAATCCGGCATACCTGTCAGCTCCTTCACCCTCTTGAGAAGCTCGGCGACTTGTTCTTCAGTGCCAGCTAAAGAATGTCGGCACAAGGTTATGTGTCGGCAGGAATAGTATTGCAAAGTAAAAAGAGGAAAGATATCCGGCATATAGCGGTATGTCGGCGAAGTTTACCTCTCTTGGACAGCTCCAGCTGAAGCTTGCTATGCTCGTCGGATAACTTCCGATGCTCGCATACCAAGTCATGAAACATGTCGGCCCGGGTGTTGTTCATGCGCTGCAAAAGTGCCGGGATTTAAAATGTCAGCAGAGAAATTTGGCATGATAATTAAGTTGAAGATTCTATCAAGTGATCGTTCTTTTGAAGACCCGGCACAGGTGCTGCGCACCTATCCCGGCTCTCGGTGACTAGGATTTGAAGCTCGAATCGAGCTTATATCTCGGTCAAGAGGATTTGAAAAATAATTGAAATGGGAAATTGATAGAGACCCGGCACAGGTGCTGCGCACCTATCCCGGCTCTCGGTGACTAGGATTTGAAGCTCGGATTGAGCTCATGTACCGGCAGATAATTCAAAAGAAGCTAACTAAAAGACTATGAGAAAATCCCGGATGTCCGTATCCCGGACAGCCGACATTTTCGGGGACTGGGGATATGTGTATAGGTAGAAAGGACTTACGTTGGTGGCATCGGCCAATCGGTGAAGTCTCTGCTGGAGGCTGAGCAGCTCGCAGGCGATCGGTAGGGGTTTCGCGGCCAGAATATCTGCTGGATTGCCAGTAGCCGCGGCTTCGGCCATCTTCTTGCTCCTGGAATCCGCTGTGTCCATGTCACCAGCGTCGTTCCACCTGACACAGTGCTCCTTGAGAGATCCGAGGCTTTGGTCACTCTTCGTCTCCAGGGGGACGCGGCCCTCAAGTTCCGGCGTGTCGAAGAAGTTGCGCCGGTAGCCAGGCCGGGTTGCTGCCCTGCCAAGATGCAGGGCCAAAGCAGAGCTGGTCCGGGGCGCTGCCTTAGAAGGAGCAGTGGCGGCAGATGGAGTGCCGGACTTGGTCGGCTGAATCTTCAGTGTGCCGGGCTTGGCCGGGGCAGAGGTCTTGGCCGGTGCAGGAGTCCTTTCAACAGAAGGAGTCTTGGGCGCGGGCTGTTCCGGCGCGGCCGGTGCATCTTGGCCAGCAGGAGCAGGATCCGGAATAGTCCGGACTTCCGGCACTAAAGGGCCTTTGCCCTTGATGTCTGTGCCGGCGCTCTTGTTGCTTGCGCCGACATCTTCAGTTGTGCCGGCGTCGCTGGTGGGCGCGCCGGAGTCTGGTACTTCTTGGTGGGCTCCTGTGTCCATGTGGACATCAGGAGCCGAGGGTTCTGCTGACTGGTGAAAGCAGGCGTCCTTGTGCGTGGTAAATGACCAGCCCGTTGGGAACCCCAAGAGGAAAGTATGATGAGTGCAGCGGCAAGTTTTCCCTCAGTTATGAAACCAAGGTTTATCGATCAGGAGAAGGGAGACGGTGACGACTGAAGGTGTTTGTGGAACCTGCACACACACAGACAAATACTTTGTTACCAACTTGCGATGAGGTTGTCAATCTCACCGGTTTGCTTGAAACAAAGGTTATGAGTGTATCGAGTGGAAAACGGTAGTAATATGCTAGTAAAGTAAACAGTGCGGGAATAGTAAACAGGTGATTGCAATATGATTAAAATAGGACCGGGGTCCACAGTTCACTAGTGGTGTCTCTCCATAGATAAATAACATGCTGGGTAAACGAATTACAGTTGGGCAATTGATAGAATAAAGATAACGTGATATGTCAAGAAGATCACTATGAGATTCACTCTGGGCATTACAACAAAATACATAGACCGCCATCCAACTGCATCTATGACTAATAATCCACCCCCGGGGATATCATCCGAACACCCTAGAAGTATTAAGTTGCGAACAACAGATAATTGCATTAAGCAAAGTGTGTAATGTAAACAAAGCATATGCCCTCGAGCATATGAATGTTGTTTTATCCCTAGTAGCAACAGCACATCTACCACCTTAGAGGTTTCTGTCACTCCCCCAGGTGAAATAGAGGCATGAACCCACTATCGAGCATAAATACCCCCTCTTGGAGTCACTAGCAACTACTCGGCCAAGATAGCCACTAACAACGGAGAGCATGCAAGATCATAAACATCATAGAGATAATATAAGATAAAATTCAGTGCAGCAACTCAATCATAAACACCAATATTCATCGGATCCCAACAAACCAACATCATAGTATTACATAACGGTGATCTCAATCATGTAGGGCAGCTCATGAGATCTAAACATGAAGCACATGGTGGAGAAGACAACCATCTAGCTACTGCTATGGACCCATAGTCCAAGGTAGACTACTCACTCATCGCTCCGGAGGCAATCATGGCGATGAAGGAGACCTCCGGTGGCGATTCCCCTCTCCGGCAGGGTGCCGGGAAGAGCTTCTGGACCCTCCCGATCTTCGGGTCGACGGCGGCGGCGGATCGCGATGTATTCTGGAAAACTCATCTCTCCTTTAGGTTTTTCTCGTCAGGGGGTATATGTAGGCGAAAGGGGGCTGTCAGAGGGTGGACCACGTGCCCTCACAAGGGGGTGGCGCGGCCAGGGGCTAGGCCGCGCCGCCCCTGTGTGGGGGGGCCTCGTGGCCCCCCTCCGTCAGGTCTTTGGATGTTTGGGAGCTCCCCGATGAAATATGACTTCAGGAACTTGTTTCGTCCAATTCGGAGAATATTTCCTGTGTATCACTTCTGAAACCAAAAACAGCAGAAAACAGGGAACTGGCACTGTGGCACTTCGTTAATAGGTTAGTTCCGGAAAGCGTATAAAAATGCCACTAAGTGTAACTAAACAATAGGCAAATGGTGTAAAACAAAGCATGGAGCATCAAAAATTATAGATACGTTTGAGACGTATCAAGCATCCCCAAGCTTAACTCCTGCTCGTCCTCGAGTAGGTAAGTGATAACAAAAGAATAATTTTTGAGGTGACATGCGCCTACACAATCTTGATCATATATGTAAGCATTGATGAGCTGGGATCAATAGAACTTAAAACATGGGCATGAAAGATATAATCATGACAATAAGAACTTAGCAACCATGTTGTAAACATGCAAATGAACACAAACAAAAGATCATGATAATGAAACAATGAAAGTCAAACGTGTGTTCAAATCATAAGGAAAAACATACAAGTGGTTTTCATCTTGTCCTTCAAAGAGAGCAAAACATAAATGCATAGGACACCTCAAAGTTTAAGAGGGCGACTAGATACAAATAATTTAAGAACAAGTGAAACCAACAATATGAGTCAATCAATGAACCTTGGGACAATGCATATCACACTAAGAATGACAACTATGCTCTCTTAATGGTGCATAAAGAAAGAAGGTGGTGACTCAACATAAAAGTAAAAGAAAGGCCCTTCGCAGAGGGAAGCAGTGATTGCAAGTTTTATAACCTTCAAAAATTATGGTACTTACCGGCTTTGAGCTCTCATTGCCCCCATCATAAGCATCTTGAATGGTTAAAGTTAATGCGAGAACAATTATGATGCATATGCTTGACAAATCATAAGTTGAAAACCTCGTGTCCCGTGAATACGAGTACCCAAACTATGCTAGTTTACTTAGAGTCCCAAGCAAGGCTCTTGTCATTGTAAGTATATGCATATCATTGAGAACCGCCAATGGGGTACCTCCGTGCCCGATGACATGGAACAAGCCCACACCAAAATGACAGGACAAGCAGACAATGAACACCTCGACATCTCTTTTATTTGCTATATTGTTTAGCTTTTTATTGTGAGATGCGTCGTCGAATGTTCACCATGGGTATGCTGCAAATTTCCACCATGAATTATGCATGGCTTAGATTGGCGGCCCGGCGTTTCCCTAACACATATAAAAACTCCATGATCCTCACAAGATTCCCAATTCATTTCACACAGCGGGCATCCATAAACAAAAGATCACAATATCAACTCAAATAGGAAGTGCAATGTTGAAAGCTTGCCCCATGACGGCATGGTTGGGCTAGAATCCAACTTACAACTTGCAAGCATAACAACTCAGCATAAAAGACCACAATGTCAAATTTTTAGAACAGGAAAAAGTAAAGTGTGCCTTCCGGTTCGTGAGAGCTTTACTGACCGAATTTCGCATAACACTGGTAAGAGTTTAATTTGAAGAGAATATAAAAGCAAGTCAAATTTACTTGGAATAGCAAATTGCTAGTAGGTATGTATGGTGGACACAATGGAAAACTTTGGCTTTTAGGAGTTGGATGCACGAGTAGAGCTCATACTCAGTACAAGGCGAGGGCTAGCAAAAGACTGGGAGCGACCAACTAAGAGAGCAATAATGGCCATAATCATGCAAAGCGACAAAGCGACATTAAAAGAAGCATACGATGGCATCAAAAGTCAAAAACTAAATGATCATGAAGGCTAATGGCGACTTTGGAAGAGTCTAACATGTGTGAGCATGCGCCAAGTCAACCCAAATAAAGCATCAAGGAGAAAACCAAAATAATGCTTCCATATAATAAAAACAACGCATGATTTTTTTTTAAAAGGCTCATTAAGCAATCCCAGTTATTTGAGACAAGTCATGCTACAGCAAAACCACTAAGCATACTATCAAAAAGACATCTAGCATGACATGAAAAAGCCTAAGCCGCAGTCTACACAAGCTCCTTCTTGTACCACTATTTTGCACAAAGCTTTTTCTCTTTTCCAACACCATTTGAAAATTTTAAAACAACCTCTTTTGATGAAAACCAATAAAGTTCAGAGGCAAAAATGCACCTTGATGAAAAGATATGATAAGATCTGAACGCATATCAAGGCGAAAACGAAAACCAAAAGCAGTAGCAGAAAAACTAGAATGCTCGATTTATAAGAGTGAAAACTAGAGCATTCTTTGCAAATGAAAACGAGTACATCTCCTCCAAAGGAAATTTGTTGGGGTCCAACCATTTATTGCAGCAAACAAACAAACTAAACCAACTAACAAAACTAAAACAACTGACGCTCCAAGAAAAACACATAGTGCATGAAGCAATAAAAATATAGTGTTTTGAAAGGTGACCTGATTTTTGCCGATGAAGAAGGGGTGCCTCGGGGGCATCCCCAAGCTTTGACGCTTGTACTTCTTGGATATTTCTTGGGGTGCTGGGCATCCCCAAGCTTGAGCTTTTGTCCATTCTTCAACTCATCTCATCATTCTCCAATCCCTACACTTGAAAACTTCCTTCATACAAAACTAAACATAATTCTATTAGCAACATTAGTGTAAGCATAAAATATATTCATCCTCTTTAAGCTTCAGGTTTCAACCCAAAACCACCACATATAAAGTATATACTACTGTAGCAACTTCCACAAGAGTTCCATGATCAAAAAGAACTCAAAAGAAAGCGATAAAGTGGCAAAAACAAATATTGGCAGAAATCTGTCAAAACTGGACAGCTGGTAATGGACGAATTTTTGAGGGATTTTCCGTTGCTCAAATCAAAAAGTGTTCAACTAAGAAAAGTTTGGATATAACCTGGGGCATATGCACAAGAAATCGCAGGTCCAAAAGATAAACAGAGAATTTTCACGAATTTTTACGGTGCAGCACCGAAAACAGTTTCAGGACAGCAATAACCCCAAATCTTTACCTCACTCAAATTAGAGGCTTCTCTTGGCACAAAAACGAAATAAACAAGATAAAGAGCGGTCATTACAGTAGTAATGACTTCTAAGACTCAAATAAAAGAAAAAATACTGAAAGTAAACATTGGGTTATCTCCCAAGAGTGCTTTTCTTTAACGCCTTTGAGCTAGGCGCAGAAAATTGCGAATCAAGTAATATCAATAGATGAAGTGCTAGGATCAGAGCGTGCCTTACCTCTCCCTTTCTTACCTTTGCTCTTGACTCTAGGAAAAACATGGTTATTGCAAGGTGGAGTAGTAAATGTTATATTGCCTTTTCCCACATCGATAACGGCGCCAAGGAGCTTCAGAATGGATCTTCCAAGTGTGATTTGTCCTTTTCCTACACATTCAATAACAAGATAATCAGTAGATATCATTCTTCCTAGGATTTTTGTAAAGACTCCTTCAGCTATTCCAAGGGGAGATATGGTGGCATTGTTAGTAAGAAAAATTTCTTCTCCTCCCTCAGAAAGCTTCCAAAGGCTCAAAGATTCATAAACATCCTTTGGCATGAGACAAAATTCAGACATAATATCACAACGAGCATGAAAAGTTTCACCACTAATGGTGATTTTTATTGTAGGATACCAGCTCGAAGGTTCAGTATTTGTTGGCACATAATCAAAATGCTGGCGCAAAGTATTGTAGCAAGAATTTAAACTAGCAGTTTGAGTCTCAAGAGTATTAAGTCTATTTAAAATGCTCACAAGAGAGGAATCAAAATAGGTTGGCATGCTATAAATTGTAATCAACTTTCTTATAATATTGAAGGTGTGATCTCCATCACAATGAAGGAAATCTCCTTCTGCCGTAGCATCCAAAGCATATCTATAACGAAGAGAATGTCCAAAGTAGAAACTACTAAGAAGCAAACTCAAAGCCATTTTAGGTTCAGTTTTTCCATGCCATTCATAAATTCTAGACCAAGCTTCTTTAAAGCTTTCCTCATCTTTCTGCTTAAAAGTAAAGATCATGTCCGCGGGGGACATAGTAGTAGCAACTAAACTAGACATGATAAACTAAAGTAAGGTAAAAACAACTACCAAGGATTCTAATTTTTTGGGTTTTTGATATAAAAAGCAATGCAGGTAAATAAATAAAGTAAAGCAAAACAATAACAAAGTAAAGAATGTGTGTGCGAAGAACTCCCCTCGCAGAAGTCTTCTCTTCCTTCCCCGGCAACGGCGCCAGAAAAAGTGCTGCTGACTGGTGAAAGCAGGCGTCCTTGTGCGTGGTAAATGATCAGCCCGTTGGGAACCCCAAGAGGAAAGTATGACGAGTGCAGCGGCAAGTTTTCCCTCAGTTATGAAACCAAGGTTTATCGATCAGGAGAAGGGAGACGGTGACGACTGAAGGTGTTTGTGGAACCTGCACACACACAGACAAATACTTTGTTCCCAACTTGCGATGAGGTTGTCAATCTCACCGGTTTGCTTGAAACAAAGGTTATGAGTGTATCGAGTGGAAAACAGTAGTAATATGCTAGTAAAGTAAACAGTGCGGGAATAGTAAACAGGTGATTGCAATATGATTAAAATAGGACCGGGGTCCACAGTTCACTAGTGGTGTCTCTCCATAGATAAATAACATGCTGGGTAAACGAATTACAGTTGGGCAATTGATAGAATAAAGATAACGTGATATGTCAAGAAGATCACTATGAGATTCACTCTGGGCATTACAACAAAATACATAGACCGCCATCCAACTGCATCTATGACTAATAATCCACCCCGGGGATATCATCCGAACACCCTAGAAGTATTAAGTTGCGAACAACAGATAATTGCATTAAGCAAAGTGTGTAATGTAAACAAAGCATATGCCCTCGAGCATATGAATGTTGTTTTCTCCCTAGTAGCAATAGCACATCTACCACCTTAGAGGTTTCTGTCACTCCCCCAGGTGAAATAGAGGCATGAACCCACTATCGAGCATAAATACCCCCTCTTGGAGTCACTAGCAACTACTCGGCCAAGATAGCCACTAACAACGGAGAGCATGCAAGATCATAAACATCATAGAGATAATATAAGATAAAATTCAGTGCAGCAACTCAATCATAAACACCAATATTCATCGGATCCCAACAAACCAACATCATAGTATTACATAACGGTGATCTCAATCATGTAGGGCAGCTCATGAGATCTAAACATGAAGCACATGGTGGAGAAGACAACCATCTAGCTACTGCTATGGACCCATAGTCCAAGGTAGACTACTCACTCATCGCTCCAGAGGCAATCATGGCGATGAAGGAGACCTCCGGTGGCGATTCCCCTCTCCGGCAGGGTGCCGGGAAGAGCTTCTGGACCCTCCCGATCTTCGGGTCGACAGCGGCGGCGGATCGCGATGTATTCTGGAAAACTCGTCTCTCCTTTAGGTTTTTCTCGTCAGGGGGTATATGTAGGCGAAAGGAGGCTGTCAGAGGGTGGACCACGTGCCCTCACAAGGGGGTGGCGCGGCCAGGGGCTAGGCCGCGCCGCCCCTGTGTGTGGGGGCCTCGTGGCCCCCCTCCGTCAGGTCTTCGGATGTTTGGGAGCTCCCCGATGAAATATGACTTCAGGAACTTGTTTCGTCCAATTCGGAGAATATTTCCTGTGTATCACTTCTGAAACCAAAAACAGCAGAAAACAGGGAACTGGCACTGTGGCACTTCGTTAATAGGTTAGTTCCGGAAAGCGTATAAAAATGCCACTAAGTGTAACGAAACAATAGGCAAATGGTGTAAAACAAAGCATGGAGCATCAAAAATTATAGATATGTTTGAGACGTATCAGGTTCCTGTTGAGCTCCCGAGTCCATGTGGACGTCGGGGGCAGAGATATCTTGTTCCGGCGGAGGAACGTCCTTCGCCGGGGAGGTGGTCTTCTCAGGCGCAGGCGAAGATGCCGGCGCCGGGGAGGTCGTGTGACTTGCCGAGGGTATGTCGGAGGTGGCAGTTTCTGCCGGCTTAGTGATCTTGGGGCCGCCACTCGAGCCAGAAGCTTATTCCGGCGCAAGAGGAGCCCTGAAAGAGAGAAAATACCAAGTTAGTAATCAGGGCAAGAGATATGTCGGAAATGAAACAAGGAGAAGGAACTTACCCCGCGGCGACAGGTCTCCGTTTCTTCGGTATGGGCACGCCAACCTTCTGCCTCTTCTGTTGCGGAGGAGTGTCGGGCTGGGGCTTCACACCTCGCTTCCGGCCGGAACGACCGCCGGTGGAAGGAGGTCCCTGGTTCAGAGGAGCGGCGTCGACAACCATGTCGTCCGGGATAGCTGAGGACGGCATTGGAAAGGCGTAAGCAATAGATGGTTCTGGAAAGGCATATGCAAGTGGCATCGGGTCATAGTACATCAGGATCTCCTCGTCAGAATCAATCTCACTCCGGTCTTGAGTATAATGCCGGGATGAAGAGGCCTTACCCGCGGCAGCTGCAGCACGGGTGCTCCGGGGTAACTTGTCCCAGTGATCCGGATCTTCAACATCCGCAACAGTGCGGTCCGCCGCGATCTTGATCCGGGAGTTCTCCATGGCTTGGAAGCTGAATTTCTGTATAAAAGCAAAGTCAAATGATCAAACAAGGGAATATCTCGGGCCAGGCATGATATGTGTCGGTAAATAGACATGTGTCGGCTTAAGTATCTATGTGCCAGACATAGGGTTTATATATCGGACAAGAGGGTTTACCGTTGGGGCGGGCCTATCCCGGCTGTATGGTTCTAGCCCCCAGGCAAAAGTGGCCTGAGAGGACTTGCAGACGTCCTTGATCCGCCGCAGAATGTCGGCCGGAGTCAGCTCATGTGTGGAATGCCGGGTGGGGTCCATGGGCCCGCTCATCTGGCAGATCTTGTGCGACCGGCACTGCAGAGGGGAGACGCGCCGGCTGATATAGCATGCCACCAGATCTTGAGGGGTAAGGCCGGCATCCCGGAGCTCGCCCTTAACCCGGTGGAGCGCGTTCACCGGCATCACCGAGTTTTTCGGGTTGTAAGTCCAATTCTTCATGGCCAAAGGTGGCTCGTCCACAAATGGCGGCAGGTTGAGCAGATCCTCGTCGGTGGTGTTCTTGACGTAGAAGAAGCTTTTCTGCCACTTCTTGCAAGACTCAAGGAGCTCCACCTTGGGGAAGTCCGAGCCCTTCCGGGACATGATGGTCGCCGCGCCGCATAGGGTCATGGGGCGGTCCTTCTTCTCCTGGGCTGTCTCTTGTGGCTCATCCTTGCTCCGGGGCGGCTCTTGGATGACTTGCTTCCGCAGTTGGAAGTACTTCGCCCAGCCTTGGGATAAGGGCTCTATGCCGGCATAGCCTTCGCAAAAAGCAGCGAAGGCGGAGAGGATCATCACGGCATTGGCCGGGATATGATGAGGTTGTAGATCGTAGGTGTCGAGGATGTCCCGGAAGAAGTCCGACGCCGGCAGGCCGAAACCCCGCTCGAAGTGAGCGATGAAGACGACGCGTTCGCCGGGTTCGGGTGCCGGCGCGGTCTCTCCCGCCGGTAGCCGGCATGCAACTCCCTCCGGTACTCTCCTGGTGGAGGTGACCCAGGATATGTCGGCCGGAGTGACCTCCGACCCCTCCCAGCCGGAGCATCCTTGGACCCGGGCCGAGTTATCTTCCTCCGAGGCCGAGGTACCCGTCATGCTTGAAGATGCCATCTTAATGGCCGGGACAAGGCGTGAGAGCCGGAGTCCCGTGATGTTAATCCTATCAAGGCCGGAGAAAAGAGGGAGGTTAGTCTCTCCGGCATACCGCCCTCACCAATGTTAGCAGAAATAGAAGATCTACCGAGGCAGTTAAAACTGGAGATAAACATGGGTATAATTCCTACGGAAGAACAGCGGTGAACTACAAAAGGGATATCACTGGCAATGCTAAGGAGACATCAAGCAGAGAAACTAGCGCAGATTCAAGCTAGCAGGGCTATCGTGCTATAGCTACAAAGAGGCAGGAGGGATGAAGAACAAGAACAGAGAAAGCGAAGCTCACCGAAGCTTGGCCGGCGGTGGTGGAACGACGGCGAGCGTGCAGAGGAAGATCGGATCTCTCGGCAATGTTGCAGAGAGGAGCGGCGGCGTCGTCGACGATGACGCCGGACGTCGGCAAGCGGAGGCGCCGGCGTGCAGGTGGGCGACGGCGGCGGCTTTCCTTCTCGGTTCCTTGGTCCGGCGGTGAAGCGCAGGGGGCAGAGGATCTGAGGAAGACGAAGACTGTGTGGGGGTAAAAAGAGCGAGTTACCCCCACCCCGTATTTATACCGAGGAGGCCGGTCGTGGGGGTCGTGGGGAGTGTTCCACTACCACGACCGTTTCTGCGGTGAGTCGCCACGTGGCGGCACGGAGTGGGGCGGCGGTTCCTGTAACCGTGCCACTAGGCCATGATGATGGCAGGGAATAAATGCACTGTGAACCGTCACATCGTGTGTGACCGTTCGAGGTGGCTGGGCAGTTGCAAGTTTCGATGCAAACTGTCAGGCGTGGCTTCTCGAGGAAGACTCGTCTATATGTCGGAATAACTGCCCGGTGTATGTGTTCCGTCCGGAATACCCTCGGGACCGGCCGGAATATCTTTTGGAGAAGGAACAGTGGCCGGGATACGGGTAGATGTCCCGGCATATAATCTGATCGTCGGGTTATAACGAAAAACTGGGGTATGATGAAAAAAGGATATGTTGAACCTGTCAAGGCTCCACAGTTATGACTGGGGAACCTCGGCAGCTTCGGGGACTAGTGTCGGGGGGATGACCCCCGATAGGGTCAAGAGACTAGAAAGGTACAAGGCTCATGGTTTGACTTTATACCGGTTGACCAAGGAAGGGCCTGGCCGGAATATAGGAGCATCAGCCAGGCCGGCATATATGTATATCCCGGCTGATACTTGGATATGCCGGATTAACCGGCCTACTGACTGAGGAGTGCCGGCATATACTCAGATATGCCGGCCTATCTATTTTGATGTGTTGTGCAGGAACAGGGAGGCCGGATTACCCGACCTTCATAGGTCGTTGGTCCGGCATATATGTCCAGGATATGGCCAACGGTCATATCCGGGATACTTAAGTCAACCAAGGTGTCACATCGCTACAATCAAGGAAGAAAACATCCAAGCATGGTAGCAGGGTATGATGGCAGGGTGCACAGTGGAGGTTACCTACCCTCACTGTGCACAAGTACAAGCTTACTTCAGAGTGGTAAGGTCACAGTCCTGGAAGTACAAGGTACAGCAAGGGGAGTCCCATCGAGAGCAATCAGGGAGAAAGTCATGGGCGTCTGCCCTCGACAGCAAGTCCTGTTTGGAGTGTAGTTGGTGTCTCCTGGTCTCCTATGACCGTTGTAACCCTGGCCACCACTATATAAGGTGGCACAGGGAGTCCTAAGAAAAGGTTGGTCACTGAGTATTCCTACACTTAGCAGTTCATATTCCTCCTCTAGCAGAGAGCTAGGAAGCACCATTGTTGTGTACTCCATCGATCCAAATATAAAGCAAGTAGAGCAGGAGTAGGGGTGTTATCTCCTTACGAGAGCCCCGAACCTGGGTAGATCTGTGTTCCTTTCTGTCGGGCTCTTTAGCTCGTTCCCCTCTCCCGAATCCTCCAGCATCTAGTCGGCCCCCATTTAAGCCATCCTATGGCATATGTTGTTTCACCACGACGACAACCGGGCCTCCTCCGTCCCGCTTGCCCCGGTGGGCCTGCTGCTTCCCCATGCCCCGGCTGGGCCGGATCAGGAGGATCCGGCCTGGCCGGGATTCACCTCCAGGCCGCCATTTGCTAATACCGGCTGGGCCGAATTATAGTGTTCCGGCCGGGCCAGGCTGGGATCCCTGGCCCAGGCCGGATTATCCCCTTTGTAGGCCGAGATATACACTCCTGGGCCGGATTACACCTCCCCGGGGACGAGATTTAACTCCTCCGGCATATTTACTCGTCCAGCATCAACTCTAGCGCATCGTGCCAGTCCTGGGACGCCTCCAGGCTCGGACTGGCACATCCTTCATCGTCATATGCTGGTCTTGGGACGCCCCTTGGCTCAGACCAGCATATCCATCCTCTCCTAGTCAGTCTTGTCCTCAGGAGGAGGATAAGACTGATGACATGGTGATCCTAAAGACAGAAGCTAGAAGACGAAGACCAAGGACTCCAAGTATAGACATCGATGGGACAAGCCCATGACCGTGACGCACTGCACAGTACTGAGGACGGTACCGTGCTGATGCGGGCTACAGTGTGACAAGACCCCAGTAGTCAACTCAGCAACAGTGTGTGCATAGTGTATTGTGGGGCATCCCTTGTCCCCTGGGCTCCCTATATAAGGGGCACCAGGGGGAACGATCACCCCAGCCTCCTCTGGAGGCTCATTCTCTCTCGCTCCATGGGAGCTCTCTAGCACTAGCTCTCTAGCTCCTGCCCAGTGCAGCCTTAGATAGGCAGATGAACAGCTCAAGGAGCACCATTGTAGCTCTCATGTGAAGCTCATATAGATCAGACATGCAAGAGTAGGGGTGTTACCTCCTCACGAGGGCCCCGAACCTGGGTAGCTCGATGTGTTAGCAGTGAGTTCTGTGCCCGGTTTCTACCGAGCCTTCCCTCTCCCGGATCCACCAGTGTACAGTCGGCCCCCATTTAAGCCATCCCATGGCATATGTTGTTTCACCACGACGACACCTAGTGAACTACTCAGACTGCGGTGTGTCTCGTCAATTTACTTGCCCTGTCAAATCCCGCTGCCCTGTCAAATCTCATCCCGCTGCTACGCACAACTTGCTACCACGTGTCTGTTGCTTGGGTTTTTCCACTGGCCACGAATCCTAACCCTTATGACATGTGGCTCCACGTAGGCCCAGAACACTATTGACAAGTGGGGCCCCAGACACACGTCGGACCAAACCTTACCCAGACAAGTGGGTCCCCACACACTTCGGATGCTAAACCTGGACTAGTTTGTCTCACTCCTTCTCATGGAGCAGGGGACCTCGCGTGGGGCAAGCACTCTCAGAAACGAAGCGACTGGGGCTCGCGTGGTTCAATTTCCAAAGCGCTAGACTTGCATTTACCACGGCGTGCAAGGGGAACCAATCGCGCACTATTTACCCTATGATCTCGCGGCCTGCAAAACAATTGGATCCCCAACTTCCTCTTCCCTCAGAAACGAAGCGACCGGGGCTCGCGTGGGTGGGGGGGTTCAACTTCCAAAGCGCTAGACTTGCATTTACTTACGCGATGTGCGAGGGGAACCAGTCGCGCACTATTTACCCCACGATCTCGCGGCCTGCAAAACAATTGGATCCTCAACTTCCTCTTCTCTAGAGATAACCCCCTCCCCCCTCCCCTCCTACTCCCTGCGCCGCTGCCACCGTCATGGAATTCAACGGCAATGCCTTCACCGACTACCACAAGGTCCCTGCTCATGGGGACACCATCCTCACGGTGATGCACACAACCGACCCGAGAGAGGCGGCCAAGTTCATCGCCATGTTTGAGCGTTGGCTCGGCACCCGGAACCAACTGCCGATCGTCGGCCTCGACCTCGAGTACACCAAGACCAAGCCTGCCCGCGTCGCCCTCGTGCAACTGTGCATGCGCGATCACTGCCTAATCTGGCACGCATCCTTGGCAACAAGGTACTGTCCCCAGCTCATAAACTTCCTGAACTGCCCCGACATTTCCTTCGCCACTGTGGACAAGCGCCAAGACATCATCAAGCTTGAAGCCCTGGGCGACCGCATACCAAACCACGTGGACATACAAGATCACTTCGCCATCTAGGGCACCCAAGGCCACGCCGGCGCAGGCAAGATGGTGGCGCTAATCATCGACCCCACCTACGCCGAGTACAAGGACAAGTTCCACAAGAAACTGCACGACACCTGGCATCGTAGGGATCTGGTGCCGAAGCAGATCCACTACGCAGCAAAGGATGCGTATGTATGCTACGCCATGTTTTGTACCATTAGTATCATGAGAACCCACATGACTCCTTCCCCTCCAAACTGGCCACCATTGTGGGAGAACCTCATAATGCAATACTAGATTCATGTACTATTCGTTCCCACTATGTAAGTATCCGAGGATCATCCTTATATATAATTTAGTAAGTGTGTTTCCCTATGTACTGAAGTGTATCTGTATAAGGGGCCGGAGATGCCCAGAGCGCGCCCATGCCTTCCATTGATGTCCAGAGCGCGCTGCCGGAGATGCCCAGACATGCCGCATGAGTGTCGTTGATGTCCAGAGCGAGGCCCTAACTTGCCCTCTCTAACTTGTCTCTGACTTGCCCTCACTGCACGCGGGCCCCATCACATGGGGGACCCACCTGTCAATGACTCTCAAGTCACGCTTGGCAAGTCAGAGTATCCGCACGCGCCCGTCGTGTGCACCTTGTAAAATAATATACTCCCAACACTTTTAGAATTTTGAAAAGTTCATAAAAGCCGTATCATTGGATTCGACAAGGGATTTGGTGCAAATGAGCACCGATGCTCCATACACTTTCAGAATTTTTAAAAGTTCAAAATCTCAAACTTCTATGTATTCAAAAAAATTGGCGTTAAATACATAGAAACATATATACAAAGGATGTGTATGCAGAAAGTCCCGTTAAAAAATATGTTGTATTTTGGAAGATATAAGAAGATATATTTGTGAATGTAAATAGTATTAAAATAGTAGTAAGAAAGTATATCTTTTTCTTAGGGATTTGTCTTATAGGCAATGTTGAATGCTACAAACCGGTACTAATTTCAATATGAAATTCTAGGCTACACAAAAATGGTAAAATCTAATAAAATTATGTAGTGTTCAATCATGTACTATTCACTATATAATATGTCAGATTTTGTCTTTTTGTGTAGAATAGAATATAAAGTATTTCATATTGAGATTTGTACCGGTTTATAGCATTCAACATTGCCTATTACAAGAATTTTGTTTCGATTTTTTTTTGAAACTTTAAAATACAAATTTCATGGTGTATAATTCATAATTTGTTGGAGAAAGATCGAGGTCAAACTTATTTTGAACTGCGTGCGTGCCTTGTACGAGCCTTGCACTGGTGGGCAGGAAGCCTGCTGCAATGAGGGTCCATGGCGCAGATAAAATATTATTTCCACTCCTTGTATAGTGAACCGCCGCCCCCTCCCCTTCCCAATGCCAACTTTCAGTTATTACCTTGCGCTAGGCAGTTCATCGCCTCATTCCCCATCTTCTCCACACGACGGCTGCGCCCTCTCGTTTCCATCACATCGCCGCTGCTCGCATTTGCCGACACAGGTCATGTCTGGGTCTGGGTGGGATGAACCCCCGGAGGGGAAGCGTCAGTGTCCGATTCCAAAAGAGCCCATTGCTGATCGTTACCACAAATCCATGGGGTGGGGTAATCTCCACTTCCCATCAGTTGAGAACACAGTCGAGCAGGTCGACATCTTAAGCGCTGCTCGCCTTGATGTCGGCATGGTTGGCAAGCGTCGTGCCATTCGAGGGACCCCGAATCTACCGCTTGATGCGCCGGGCCTGCTCCACAGCGACGAATCCTCGTGGCCAAATGATCGCAATGCACAAGTAAGAGTAACTAGATTCAGTATTCCTGTTATATATATATATATATATTGATCTCCTGTTTGTTTATGTTCTTGCAATCCACCGATCTCTCTGTCGAACACCTTGCATGCATCGATTTTTTAGATACAATAATTCCAAAAAATGAAGTTACTCCGCCCATGACCCCTTTTTGGGTTACGGTTTATGGACTTAGTTTTCCATCTTGTATGTGTTTATGATATATTCAAGCATAGTTATCCTTCTGTCGAACATCTAGTCCGCACAGCATTTTTTGGCATTTTTTCCAAACAATGTTCTTGCAATCCAGTGAGCATTCTGTCGAATACCATTTAATGATTTTTTAAATACTGATGCGGTACGGTGTTGATAGTTTTTCACCGTCCAGTTGGGAACCCCAAGAGGAAGGTATGATGAATATAGCAGCAAGGTTTTCCCTCAGTAAGAAACCAAGGTATGTCGGTCAGGAGAGGAAGGAGCCAATATGACTGAAGGTGATGCCCGCTAGCTGCGTGATGCTCTACCAAGGGCGCCGTTAACGATAACTTGTTAGCGCGTCTTCAAGCAGTAGCAACATGAAACCTGCACACAACACAACCAAATACTTTGTTCCCAACTTACGATGAGCTTGTCAATCTCACCGGTTTGCTGTAAACAAATGAATGAGCGTATCGAGTGGAAAATAGTAATAGTCTGCGAGTAAAATAAACAATGCGAGTAAAGTAAATAGGTGATGGCAATATAAAGGAAATAGGACCGGGGTCCATAGTTCACTAGTGGTGTCTCTCCATAAGATAAAATAATACATGCTGGGTAAACAAATTACAGTTGGGCAATTGATAGAATAAAGACAACGTGCATATGTCGAGAGGATCACTATGAGATTTACTCTGGGCATTACAACAAGATACATAGACCGCCATCCAACTGCATCTATGACTAATAATCCACTTGTGGCGAATCAATCCGAGAACTCCACAAGTATTAAGTTGCGAACAACAAATAATTGCATTAAGCAAAGTGTGTAATGTAAACAAAGCATATGCCCTCGAGCATATGAATGTTGTTTTCCCCCTAGTAGCAACAACACATCTACAACCTTAGAGGTTTCTGTCACTCCCCCAGATTAAATAGAGGCATGAACCCACTATCGAGCATAAATACCCCCTCTTGGAGTCACTAGCAACTACTCGGCCAAGATAGCTACTAACAATGGAGAGCATGCAAGATCATAAACAACATAGAGATAACATAAGATAAATTTCAGTACATCAACTCAATCATAACACCAATATTCATCGGATCCCAACAAACACAACATGTAGAATTACATAAAGGTAGTCTCGATCATGTAAAGCAGCTCACAAGATCTAAACATGAAGCACATGGTGGAGAAGACAACCATATAGCTACTGCTATGGACCCATAGTCCAAGGTAGACTACTCACTCATCGCGCCGGAGGCAAGCATGGCGATGAAGAAGACCTCCGGTGGCGATTCCCCTCTCCGGCAGGGTGCCAGGAAGAGCTTCTGGACCCTCCCGATCTTCGGGTCGACGGCGGCGGTGGATCGCGATGTGTTCTGGAAAAGTGATCGGGTATTTAGGTTTTTCCCGTCGGGGGGTCTTTATAGGCGAAGGGGCGGCGTCAGAAGTGGACCAGGGGGCCCACACCACCAGGGGGCGCGGGCCAGCCCTAGGCCGCGCCACCCTGTGGTGTGGCCGCCCTCTGGCTCGGCTCCGTCTCCTCTTCGGTGTTCTGGAAGCTCCATGAAATATCTGGACGACTGGCTTTGGTTTTGTCCAATTCCGAGAATATTTCATGTGTAACTTTTCTGAAACACAAAAACAGCAGAAAACAGGGAACTGGCACTGTGGCATCTCGTTAATAGGTTAGTTCCGGAAAATGCATAAAAATGCCACGAAGTGTAACGAAACACTAAACAAATGGTGTAAAAACAAGCATGGAGCATCAAAAATTATGGATACGTTGGAGACATATCAAATACCAAAAATTGGAATAATGCTCTATAACTGTTACTATGCCCATGACCGCTCTTTTTGTAATGGTTTACCTATATAGTTTTCTATGTATTCAAGCAAACTTTTCCTTCTGTGGAACACCTTAATTTGTACAAAGTTTCCAAACAAATTCAATTGCAGGGCATTGACGCCCTTTTTATGCCGTTAAACAAGAAGACGGTTAAAGCACACATGCATTGCAATGACTCCGATGAAAGAGGGCATTGGGTAGGAAGTCACGGTGACTGGATGGCATTAGTCACGAATAACGGCCTCCTGAAGATCTGCCACATGTACAGAGAAGTGACTATTGATCTCCCATTACTGGCTCATATTGGAGTTTTGCCCGCGTATCGAACATGCACGTTTTTGTACAAGCAGTGTGCGTTACAGCTTTTGAAGATACAGATTACCAAGACCCTATACATGGAACAAGGCAGTGATCAGTGGCATTA
Source organism: Dactylis glomerata (assembly GCA_007115705.1). Classification (NCBI taxonomy): domain Eukaryota; kingdom Viridiplantae; phylum Streptophyta; class Magnoliopsida; order Poales; family Poaceae; genus Dactylis; species Dactylis glomerata. Next base: position 150,619 of record QXEO01000506.1, read on the forward strand.
TGAAGCAATCGTGATCTTTGACAAACTGGTCGCCTATGTAGACAGGCCCCAAGACAACGACTGGGTCATCCTCAAAAATTACCACCTAGCACCTCACAGGTATGTCGATGCCTGTGCATTTTGTCGATTTGGTGATCGGAGAGAATTGTACCGCCTGTACGTGGTTACAGAACCACGAGGAGATGTTCTGGTTTGGGAACCACATACTTGGGGTGAGTTATGCCCTCTTCCTATCTGAATTTACAGGTAGTTCTACCTGCTTACTGCATTATTCTATTGTGGCTTATCTTCTTCCGTACGTAGGCACAAATGAAGGCCCGCGTATAATACTAGCCCTAAACATCGAGGATCCAGTTGCAGGGGATGCGGCTGAAGGCGCTACAGTTGCTGGCGATGCGGCTCAAGCCGCTGCAGTTGCTGGCGATGCGGCTGAAGGAAATGCATTTCCTGCCGATCCGGATGAAGACGTTGATGAAGATGCAGATCAAGTAGTGGTTAATTCACAAACTACCGGGTTCTTGGCATCCAATACCTACCATTATGGCAATTTCGATCTACTTTGGATTCAGATAGATGGTGATAGACACAGAAATGCTCCTGCACAGTTTGAAGATGGGATACGGTTGAGCACTTATCCTAGTCTATGGTGCCACGTTTTCGCAAGGCATCCCTGTAATCTTGGCCCGTAAGAAGAAGATCATGTTGATGGTCCAGTGTGGATCAGGCAGGAACATCTGCACGGGCTTTCAGTATTTCTTGGAATCAACAACCCAATCTTCCACCGATAACCCCGTGATGATGTTGCAAAAGCTAGTCCATCTGCTGGACAAGGCATGTCCTTGTTACAATGAGACTGTGTGTTTGTTGCATACAATCGAGCCCGTCCCTACCCCCTTCGGCCAGTGCCAGATTGGAGCCGTATACACGTCAATGGAGGAGCTCCGGCAATAGGATCACAACTGATATACCAACCCTCTTATTACAATGAGTGGGAGGTGCCAATGTGGATCTTCCCAACAATTCCCCGGGCTCCCCCAACTCATCCTGGCGCCGGAGGTTGGGGACAGCCAGAAGACTAGTTACCTTGAAGTGTTCTACTTTTAAACTTAAGTTAACGAACACTAGTATGATGATGTGTAAAGCCTCTGTGATTGATTATCTGCTTGTAACAGACATATTTTGTTGTATTATGTTTATCTGTATGACCAAGCAATGGAATAATCTTCTGTTGTTTGGATTTGCTAAATTGACATATTTTGTTGTGTTATGATTATCTGTATTTTGCTGTTACTTAAAAGCTAGGTATTTTGTTGTGTTATGATTATCTGTATTTTGCTGTTACTTAAAAGCTAGGTACTGCCAATTACCCCTCTAGCCTTCTCTGGAAGCTTTCATGTTCCCTCTGTTCTTTGCAAGATTCAGAAAATGCACCATTTTTTGTTGATTTTTATGTGTTAGTTTTCGTGCAAAGCATTGATGTTCAGTTGGTGGATTTGCTAAATTGACATGATCTAAGTACTCCAGCATCAGAAAATAGTAAATTAGTGAATGATACAAAGATAGTTGACATCGACTGATAGTTGACAGTACTGAACCTATATGCTGATCACATAAATTTTGTGCAATGTTTGAGAAGTGATTTGCTCAAGCATGGAAGGGCACATGAGCCAGCAGTCAGACTGACCATCTACTTGGCAAGATAATATCTACTTGATCACATCAGAGAAATGAGAGAAATTTTCAAGGAATTGGTGTCCGTAATATTCCACAGAAGTCATAGAACTACTCAAGAACCACAACCACCAGTAGATATTCATACAAGTCATAGAACTAGACAAGAAACACAACCGGAAGCAGAACAATCTACTTGTCAAGAAGGAGAAGCAGATGAGGATACTTGGCAAAAAGATGCCGCAGATAATGACATTTTTTATGCTACAGTTGATAGCAAGGTTGATGATCATAACTAAGTTCAGAACATAGTAGAGCAAGAGGATGATGCTGGCCTGAAACATGATAATCTGCAATTCATCAGAGAGCAAGAGCAACATAATAGAATCCAGCGTATATGTGCATATTCAGAGAGTATTCATCGTATATATTCAAATTCAGAGAGAATTCAGATTTTGCATACCTGTTACTTCTCCATTTCTCTTAGCGCTGCTGGAATTGATGGAAGGCTGAGAACAACCTCTATTTCTCCAGTACAAGAACAACCTCCGCATGATCAGTGGCTTCCGCTCCAACTTCTCCAGAACGAGAACAGCCTCCTCCAGATCTTCCCAGTCCCGATCTCGATCTTGCCAGATCCGCAGCGAGGAAAACCCGCTTTCAACCTCGAGGCCATGTCCCCTGCGCGGCGCCAGCAGCGCTATGGTACTCTAAGATCTCGGTAGGCGAGCGGGAGCAGGAGCTTGAAGAACAATGGGGGAGAAGAGAAAGGTTACGTGGACGAGGTACGCCACTTGGCAGCCACGGTGGCAAAGCAATAACGGGGTATCCTGCCAAGTGGAGCGCCGAGTCGTCACCGTAACGGAGATATTTGTGTTCAAACGATTCCAACCGGTATTATTTGAGCTATTCGAATTTGACTCAGAAATGACCCTCTCAGTGATTGACCCCATGAACTTGCGGTACCGCTGAGTGATTGCAGTGAAGAAAGACACATGTAAGCCTGTGGCAAAGAACTTGATGACGGCAAACTAATAGGCCTAGTTACCCAGGCATAACTGTTTCAGAACAGCCCAGAGTAGCCATGTTAGGCCGAGCGTAGCCCACAAGACCCAGCTAGGCCGAACCCTAGCCCATTTACCACACAACGCACACACCTCATTCTGATTTCTTGAACATCAAAAATCAATTCCCTCAACCCGTTTCCCCCACCTGACCCACCCCACCCCACGCCGGCCCACAGCACCACAGCCTCGCCGCAATGGCCTACAACACCTCGCGAGCTCGTCTCTCGCCGACGGCTCCGCCCGCGGTCCCCCGCCCCAGCAAGCGCCGCCGCTCTCCTCCTTCGGCGACGTGGTCCGCGTTCTCGGAATACGGCGCTCCGCTCGACCACCGTCGCCGCTGGCAGAACCCCGCAGCCGCGCACTGCCGCGTCCCGCAGGGGTATCGCCCGCCACATAACCCCGTGCCCTCCCGCCGGTGGATCCTCGCGGACGAGCCCTCGACCTCGACCTCAAGGGGAGGTAATCCTGCTACGGTGCTACCTGCATACCTGTTGGTCGTGTATAGGTTGAGTAAGCTTTGACCGTTTGCAATAGTTTGTTAGTCCGGAAATTAATTTACTTAACTAGAGTTAGTGAAACGAGTTTGCAAAAGTACAAGTTGGTACTTCTAAACAACTACTGAGATTTCCCCACAAAGCCGTGATCTTTAGTTACAATGTTCTCTCGGTCTAGGTTGTCGGTTTGGATTTAGATTGCTCGTTACAAAGTTGTACCAGATTGTGTCCCTACACAAGCTAGAAGTACTTATATGTTCTCTTGGTCTAGGTTGTTCCAGTTAACTAGGTTGTAGGACATGATTGTGTGGAATTCTGTTGCTGAGAGGGAATTGACGGTTAGTTTCTGTACTTATGCTTTCTTTTCGCAGATGCTTGCACGATCATGTCATACAACATCTTGGCCGATACCCATGCGCAGAACCATCCCCAACTTTACTGGGACGTCCCTTGGGATGCAATGAGGTGGGACTCGAGGAGAAGGCTTATCCTCCGTGAAATCGGGCAGTGGGACTCCGATCTAGTGTGCCTCCAGGCAAGAACTCAACCTGCATATTGGTGTTTCCGTTCCTTCACTGTATGCTATAACAGTTTGTGGTTTCGGAAACAGGAGGTGGATAGATTCCGGGGAATCGCTGCAGAAATGCAGCAAAGAGGGTACAGAAGTAGCTTCAAGGTACAACTCTCTAACGCCTCTCTTGAAAAGTGTCGTGTATCAATCCTTAGGCAAGTCTCGTGCCATCCTTAGGGGCGCAGCACTTGGGACGCGGAAGATGGATGTGCTACATTTTGGAAATCAGAACGGTATGACTAAGGTTCCGCCTTCTCTCCCCCCCCCCCCCCCCCCCCCCTTCTTGTTATCTCCATTTATTTGAACAAAGCACCTTTTTCATCTTTTTCTTTGTTCTGAAATGTAGGTTACGTCTGCTTGAGGAAGATAGTATTGACTTTAATGAATTCAATCTGTGGAATAACGTTGCTCGAATATTAGTTTTCGAGGTACTTGGATTTACATCAAATCACCAATTAGTTCAGTCGATTTACTAGGGAGAAATTTCACATTCATCCTGGTTAGAATTTGCAGATAATCACTAGGGTTCTTCTGCTATTAATGCTTGTCCTATTTGATATGGTCTTGACACCTAAAGGGCCGGATCGGTAGAATAGCAGGAAGTAGAGAAGCAGAGACTCTACACTTTTTTAAGTTCTTTTCCTTTCTTGTTTAACTCTTTTCTGCCCAACCCTTGATGCAACTTCCCTATAAACGTTAGCTTTCATCTTTTCTTTACGAGTCAAATAGCTCTATCTAGCAACATGTACCATGTATTATAATAGTTTCAGCATTAACTCGTGAGTTGCTTTACATTGTGTAAATATAAGTAGCTCCTGAACAGGATGATGTTCTCAGTCGTGTATTTCCTATTTTGCTCTTATTCAGGTCTATGTTGATTCATAGTCAAGTGATCAGTGTCTTGATGTTTGTAGAATGACTATTAATTTTTATTTTTCCTTACCTGTCTACTTTTCAGCTTAATGGAACCCAAAAGTTTGTGCTCGGGAATATCCATGTTTTGTTCAATCCAAAGCGTGGAGATTTAAAACTGGGTCAGGTATATCTGTTCAGTTAAAGTCAACACCATTTGTTTCCTGGATATCTAATATCATTATAGTTCTCTAGTCGTGATAAGATGTTCTGCATAATCCTCATTAGCTGATATGAACAAGTGCACAGTTTGACATGACTGTCGACTACCTTAAATTTAGCAGATGTTTTTTTAACTCCTTCCAACTTTACCCTGTTATTAAGTGTCTACTAATAATTCTTCTTCCTCCAGATCCGCATGCTAGTGGAGAAGGCAAAAGCTCTTGCTGAAAAATGGGATGGAATTCCTATTGTGCTTGCTGGGGATTTCAATTGCACACCTGATGTATGTTTTAATTTCTCCCTTGCATATCTCGCTTTAAACTTCTCACTTGAACACAACTACTTCCAGCAAGTGTTTGTTTCGTGGAAACCGAGATGTACACATAACTGCTCATTAGTGATAGTTCTTTAGATTGGTTGCGGAGGTAGTGTTGTACATTTAGGCCATAGTAACTTGTTAATGAATTTTTGTAACCATTATTAGAAATGTGGTATCCTGACATTATCCTTTCATTGGTTCTACCTTTTCTTGTTTTGCCACGGACCAGAGTGCCATCTACAAGTTCTTGTCGACAATGAAGGTGAAAGAATGCATTAGATATTTCTTAGATACCCACAATGTTATAGTGACTTCTGGGTATTATAGAATTGACTACAATGTGCTCGTTTTTGTGTCAGCAGCTGAACATTTCTTTGCATGATAGAAGGCGGTTGTCTGGACTTGAAGACCCTGAATTCGATTTATACGAGCCTTATAGGTCAGAAGTCGTTCTTGTCTGATCTTAGTCACCTAGCACATCTCTTTGTTTTAAGACTTGTAACTACCTTGTAGTTCTCGTTGGAGCGCCGGAGAAGTGAGAAATGCGACAGGATACTCAAATGTCATGGTAGCTAGGCATCCATTAAAGCTCTCTAGTTCTTATGCTATGTTAAAGGTAGTGTTTTCCTAGTAAAAAACACTCATTGACTATTTGACATATAACTGAAGCAAAATGCCAATTATTTTAGGGAGATTCAAGCAATAGGGGTGATCATGGTGAACCTCTAGCAACCTCATATCACAAGAGGTTTCTTGGCACTGTTGATTATCTGTGGTATGCTTCTCAATATGAATCTGTATCTTATTGTGTACATAAAACAATGTGGCTGAGTTTCTTTGTTGAAGGTATACTTCTGGGCTTGAATGCTCCAGAGTTTTGGACTCATTACCTTTGGGTGCTTTGAGGAGAACAAGGGGTCTTCCAACCAGGGTACTTCCTTATTTAATACTACATCATAATAGTTGGACCTATTTTTATGTGAAACAAGGTTAAAGCTCTGGTTATTTCATGATTCGATTTTTGGATATAAATTTCCTGTTTATACATACTGTTCATATTTAACTGCTAACAACAATGTTGTGCTGAAAATTTATCAGGAAATGGGTAGTGATCATCTGCCCATTGTTGCTGAATTTGTCTTCACCGAACGAACCCAAGATGATTCTGAGAAAGAAGATGATTCCGAGGAAGAAGATGAACCCGAGCAAGCTGACGAGTCAACACAAAAAGTCACCACCGCAAACCACATATATTTCTCAGATAGTGACAGTTAGGTTGACGCGAGTTATTTATTGAGTTGGTAGAAAGATTTGAGAAAAAAGACCGAGGACAGGGCGCGCAGTCTGATAGAAACTGCACCACGGTGGCCATACCAGCCATGATCTAGGAGCAGAAATTATCCATCCATCGTAATGGGCTCATGTCATATCCTTGAGTGTACAAAATGTTATACAGAAGCATGCGGCATTGTAATTCCTCCAGTGGAGTCCAATTCGTACCGCTTCAGGCTGCTGATACCGAACTGGTGTGTCAAATGCCAAGACTGGCCAGAACCTTGAGTTAGCTATTTATACAAGTAGATCCTGAAACGAAAAGAATAACTAATAGTTAGCAATTAGCATTCATTGTGTTTGTTTTCTTTCTCATATTGTGGTCAACTAGAATGTGTTGGCACGTCATTGTTATGCTTTAATGTGCCGTGCGAGTGTAATGTACTCGCTCGGTCTATACAATCTTTACATTCGTTATTTTATTCCTGATTTTACACTGATGCTCCCTATGTTCTGAAATATAACTTGTCAGTTATATCCAAAAGTGAACATTCTATAAGTTTGATCAAGTCTAGACAACGATATTAATATCTGCAATATTAAATCAATATACCGTTTGATATATTCTATAGTGTGTATACATTTAATGTTGGTATATTCCCTTCAATAAACTAAGAATTATACAGTAGCAGGATATACAGAGGCTGAGTATGAAAATACAGATCGACCTTGCATAACCAAAGAAATACTAGCCTGGTATGTGAGGCCATCCAGGGATAGAAGGATAGGGAGGCAGCCAATGAGAGCAAAGCACGATGCCACGTCACCCCGTTCATGGGGACCAAACACACACGAGCGACACGAGCACAAGAGCCCCGCCTACACAACAACCGTTCCAGCTTTTGTTCGGTGAAATCAGAGCGAGAGGCCGAGAAGGGATTAGGAGAGAGCTCTAGCGATAAGGCACTGCTCAGCAATGGCTGCCACGGCGTACTCCGTGGCGCTCCTCGGCGGAGCACGCCTCCCTGCCGCCACCGCCGCTCCCCGTTCCGCCTCCGCCCTTCTGCCCCGGCGCAACCTCCACCAGCTCCGCCTCCAAGGTGAGTGAACACGACAGTGTCAGCTGAGCTGCTTGTTCATCCAACTTTAGGAGCTATAGTATCTAATTGCTCCACCGAGGTTGCAGATGCGCCCAGGCCGTCGCTGCTCCGCGTGAAGGCCGCCTCCGACGACACGTCGGCCAGCGGCGACGAGATCATCGAGGATCTCAAAGGGAAGGTTCGTGCCAACCACCTACCTACCTACAGTACCTGCGCAAACAAAATGTAGTGCAATGTGTGTATGGTCACTAGTTCTCTTCTCCTGCGTGACGGCAGTGGGAGGCGATTGAGGACAAGCCCACCTTCCTCCTCTACAGCGGCGGCGCCGTCGTCGCGCTCTGGCTCACCACCGTCGTCGTCGGCGCCATCAACTCCGTGCCGCTGGTACGTGCCCTCCCCTTGCTTCTTCCGGCAAAGTCCTCTCTGAACTGAGGTGTGGATGACGACGTTGTGTGTTGTGGGTTCCGTGCAGCTCCCCAAGCTCCTGGAGCTCGTTGGGCTCGGGTACACCGGCTGGTTCGTGTACCGCTACCTCCTCTTCAAGGTAACAAGGCCACCATGCATCTGTACATTTTACTCGATCGAGTTGCCAGATAATTTATTCACATGGAAGCTTCTGCTTTTCGTGCTGATTACAGGAGAGTAGGAAAGAGCTGGCCACCGACATCGAGAGCTTGAAGAAAAAGATCGCCGGAACAGAATGAACTTAGCACTCTCGAATGTTTTGGATGGTTCTTTTGTGTAATGGAAGGACACCTATTTGCTTAGAGTGCCTACCCACTGCCTTTACGTGTTACATATACATATCTCTATGCAAGGAAAGATTTGGTATGTGTGCGGTGGCAATAGTTAAAATGCATTGGTTTTGTATGCCTTGTATATGTTGCTATATAAATGTGTTCCGTGTTCATTTTGGAAACGTGATTCATCCGAGTATACTAAATGTTATATCATGAAGGATAGGCGAATTAAAAATGATTTCTAAGAAAACACTAAGAGATGTCCGATCTAACATTTAGATTTGCGCAAGTATACAACGATGAACATATACTGACGTGTCGACGACTATGAATATTGACCGGGAAATAAATATTTCTAAATCGATTAAAGCCATGATCACTCTATTATTTTAGTACACAATAATGTTATTTATAAAATTACATAAATTGTTAAGTTGAAGCTTGTCTATTAATTAAATAATATTGTAAAGTTTCGTCTATGAACGAAAACGAAGGCGAGATCGACTCCGCTGTGTTTGATATAGTAGTTGTCTCCATGTATGCACGACTACATACGGATTCCAGAAATTCTTAAATTTCTAGGAGTAATCTAGTTCACCATGGGGAGCATTAAACTAGTAAATATATTATTCAAATAACAATTGATTAAAGTCTAATTGAAACACACATTCGGAATCATGTTGTGTTTAGACCTAGAACACGAAGGCAAAGTATTGCAAATACTTATTACTTCTTTTGCTATATAAGATTGTGTCATCTTATCTATTGCTTCTAGGATTTGTAATATAGATTATAAGGATGGGATTGGTCATTGTGTACACGGCTACTAGACTGCTAGTCCAACACACACATGCTTAATTTTTTCTGACAAATTGTTACACTCTTCCTTTTCCTCTTTAGTCATTTTAGGTACAGTTAAAAGATCCATCAGTTAAGTACGATCAACTAATAGATAAGGGTTGCCAAACTAATTGTTGGATGCTTAGATTTTCTAGCATATGCTTCTATTATATAGTGTGTCTTATTTTCAGTACACAATATTAGATAAATATTTTGGTCAAAGTATATGAATAGCAGAACATTGCAAAGCTGAAGCTAATGAATTATCATAGATTAGTTAAGGAAAAAATCTGCAATCATTATCCAATAAAAAGAGAAATTGACCATACTAATATACTATCATTGTAAGGTGTAAAAAACTAACTTTAACAAAGAATATAGTAACTATAATTGTTTTATGTTTTAGGGTTGATGGTGCAGTATACAATCTATCGAGACGTTGCCATCACCATAACACTTCCCAAGTTAGTGCCCGCCACTATCTCCACTGTCATCGCCCCCCCCCCCTCCCCGGGACACCACGACCCACTACCGCTACATTCTCGCTTCGTCGACCTCCAACGCTGAAACAGAATGAACTTAGCCCTCTCGAATGTTTTGGATGCTTCTTTTGTGTATTGGAAAGACACATGCATGCTTAGAGTGCCTACCCACTGCTTTTATGTCCTACTGTAAGGGTAAATTGCCCCTAAGTGTGTTTTTGGTAATTAATGACAATCCCTATGGACTAATGTTTTCATTGAGCTTTTTATGAAGGAATTGTTCATAGGAATTGCTTGAAGTCCATGTGTTGGATTCAAGGCTTGGATGCCATGAAGATAATGATATATCTTAAGTATTGGCATCAAGATCATTGAATAGAAGAGATGAATCCAATATGATCAAGAACAAGAAATAGAGTTGTAGTTCTTGTGTAGAACTCAAGTAATCCATGCTCTAGCTTATGTGCTAAGACAAGGAGTCTCAAGATCTTGAGAGTTTTGTTACATGAGAAGAATTCGAGATATGGCTCTATGTCGATATCATGATGGTCTCATGAGTTGAGATATGATTGACTAATACCTAGAGCATGCAATCAAATGAAGAATTCTTTATGTGGCTCAAGATATTGTGATAGAGCATGAGAAGATTCAAGGTTGACCAAGGCAAAGATCAAAGATTGGATTCTAGTTTGGTCAACACATGAAGCATAAGGAATGTGCCACATGGGACCAATCGGTCTTGTGGTATGGTATGGTTTGTCAATTATACTTTGTGAACTAACCCATTACATATGTGTGTTTGTGTTGTCTATGTGGGTTAGGTATTGTGTCATGGATATGCATCACTAGTGAGATTTCATATAGACCATGAAAGGATGACATCAAGTGGTGGTTGTCATCAAGGTTGCAAAGTGCAAGTTTCAAGATAAGCATCTCGAGAAGATCATATGCTTGAAGCTTGTCATCCATTTGATGATAATGGATTTGTGAAGACATGCCTTAGTGAAGGTATCTCATAGTGGTGTATGTGGGAGCATATTAGAAGTCTTCACGAAGCAACAATGATCAAGTGAAGCATTCCGGCTTGATGGAAGCATGAAGCATCATCATCAAGATCAAGCGGGGTGCGCAAGGCAAAGGTTTGTCCTTGCTAGGTTTTCCTTTTACCGGTCTCAAGGTGTTAATGGGAGACCGGGTTATAGGATAGATAGCCGCACTATCAAGAGGGGCTTTCGGTCGGGTAACTTGATCACATCATCTTAGGGAGCTCAAACCTTTGCATACTTTGCATCTTCCTAATTTTTTGGTTCTTGGTGTTTCTCCATGTGAGGTTCTTGTGCTTGTTGCTAGCTTTCCAACAAGTCCAAGTACATCGAAAACTGAATCCGTATGTATCTTTTATCGCGTTTTCGAGTTTGGAGGTTTTAGCGGTTCTTTCTTAAAAGAGGTTTTCACCTCATCTCATTTGGTATTTTATATCTTACTACTTCTTGGGTTTTATGGTCTCCATTGGATAGATATTTTTCTTAGCTTTTTAAAAAGCCCAAGTTTGCTAAAATCGGAGTCCGGATGTGAAAGTTATCGCATTTTTCGTGAGGTTATTTTCTGTCGGTTTCAAGCTCGGTTTGAACCGGAAATTCAACCGGAAATTCAACCGAAAATCAACCGAAAACCTTCTGGACTGATTTCTTCTAAGCTCGGTTTAAACCGGAAATTCAACCGAGAATTCAACCGAGAATTTCTGGTCCAACCGAGAATTCAACCGGGAATTCAACCGGAAATTTCCGGTCCAACCGGGAATTCAACCGGAAATCCAGTTTCGCCCCAAACGGCTAGTTTTCTTTGAGGACTATAAAAGGGGGTCTTCTTCCCCAAATGTTTTAGGGTTCTTGAACACGAAATACACCTCCATTGTTGACCCTCTTGAGCTTGCTCCCTCTCTCTTCCCTCCAATGATTCTTGCATATTTTTGAGGGATTTGGAAGAGGAGATCTAGATCTACAACTCCACCAATCAATTCCTCCTCTAAGTGAGGGGAACCCATTGGATCTAGATCTTGAGGTCATTGGTTGACCTCCACCCTTATTCTTCCTCTCTAACTCCTCCATAGCATTTGTTACCTTGGTGGGATTTGGGAGAGAAGGATTTGAGCACTTCCTCTTGTGTTCTTGCTTTGCATCCTTGCATAGTGTTGAGCTCTCCATTACGATTTGCTTGAGTGAGAGACCGTGAGCTTGTTACTCTTGGAGGGTGACCTCCTAGTTGGCTTGGTGATTGGTGCCTCGGTGACCTCTTCGTGGAAGATTGTGAAGAGGCCCGGGCTTCCCCTTCGTGGGAGTTGTGAAGTGGTTGTGGAGCTTGCCATCTCCAGAGTGGAGGAAAAGCTAACCATAAGAAGGGGTCCCTAGCTTCGTGGGGGGCTCGGAGAAGAAGGTGAGCCTTCATGGTGTTCGGGGGCCTTCGTGGTTACCCGCATCTCTCCAACGGTGATTAGCTTACTTTATGTAAGTGAACATCGGGATACATCTTCGTCTCCGCGTGCCTCGGTTATCTCTATACCCGAGTTTATTTCCTTGTGATAGCCATCGTGCTTGAAGTACTCATATCTTGTTTATCACTTGTAAAATATATCTTGTGCTATCTTGCTTTTATTTAGTTGTTGTTGGTGCACTTAGTTGAGCCTAGCATATTTAGGTTTTGTGCTTGATGAAAATAAATGTTAGTTTAATTCCGCATTCCTTCAAGCCAATTCCGTAATTGTTTTTAAAATCGTCTATTCACCCCCCCTCTAGGCGACATCTCGTCCTTTCAATTGGTATCAGAGCGAGGTCTCTCCTTGTTTAGGCTTCACCGCCTTGAGAGTAAAGATGTCGGCTAGTTATTTAGTGCACAATGACACAATTATTTTTGATGGCACAAATTATATGCTATGGAGAAATCGCATGCTTTCTAATCTTCGGACTTTGTGTCCAAATATAGAGCGATTTCTAGATGTACGTTTTTCTCCTCCGATGGATCTTCAAAATCTATCTATTGAGGATGAGAAAAATTTACATCTTGAAGCTCAAGTATCTAATGAAATTTTATTGTCTGTGAGCTCCATAGTTTATGTTTGCTTGATGGGTTCAAAGTGCAAGACGTCTCATGAGATATGGACCAAGCTAGAAGAGTCATTTGGTGGGTCCATTTCTCTTGAGGTTGAAAGTGAACCCAAGGAGCTCTCTTCACCTTCACATCATGAAGAGCTCCAAGTTTCTTCCACATCCGGTCGTGATTGTCGTTCAATCTCTTCCACTTCACCAACATGTGACGCTTCACAAGGTAATGATATGGTGAGTGGAGAAATCATATGTGATGATGGTAGCTTTGTTCTTTGCACCAATGATTATATTTCTATAAATCCTAATGGTGTAGAGAGTTTGGACCTAAACACTTCTTGCAAGAAATTCTTTACTCATTCTTGTGTTAAAGGTCCTTGCATATCTCCTAAAATTTGCTTGATTAAATTTTGTGATGATATGCTTGTCTCTAGTTGTGACCATGATCAAAATGATTCTATTTCCTCTAGTTGTTGTATGACTAACCATGTAGAGGAAATTAAAGAAAAATTGGGTCACATAATTAAAGAAGAAATTAATAGAAGAACCAAGAAGGTTGCTATCAAGAGGAGGCAATGCTATGAATGTCACGAGTATGGACATCTCGCAAGAGCTTGTCCTACACTCGACAATGAAGAATGTGCTTCTATTGATGGTCCCTCATCATCTCCCCAAGTTCACATGTGCCTTATGGCAAGCGGGTCAAAGGTAACTCCTACTTTGTATCCCGACACATCTCCTTATGATGAGAGTGATGATGATGATGATGATAATGAAGCTTTCTTGCATGAGGTGGGAATTGTGTATGCCTCTCTTCGTGGTAATAATGATGCTCGTGCTAAAGTCAAACACTTAATGGAAACCTTGTTTGAATACAAGGAGACCATTAAGGAATTGAACTCCCTTGTTAATGAGGGGAAACGGAGATTCAATCTCCTCAAGCAAGAGCTATCCGAAGAGAAGCATACTGATACGTCTCAAACGTATCTATAATTTTTGATGCTCCATGCTTGTTTTTACACCATTTGCCTATTGTTTCGTTACACTTCGTGGCACTTTTATGCATTTTCCGGAACTAACCTATTAACGAGTTGCCACAGTGCCAGTTTCCTGTTTTCTGCTGTTTTTGTGTTTCAGAAGTGATACACAGGAAATATTCTCGGAATTGGACGAAACAAGTTCCTAAAGTCTTATTTTACCCGGAAGCTTCCAGAGATCCGAAGAGGAGTAGGAGGGGGGCCACCAGGGCCCCACACGCAGGGGTGGCGCGGCCAGCCCCCTGGCCGCGCGGGCCCCGCGTGAGGGCACCTGGCTCCTCCTCTGACATCGCCCCTTCGCCTATAAAGACCCCCCAACGGAAAAAACCTAAGGACCCGATCAGTTTTCCAGAACACATCACGATCCGCCGCCGCCGTCGACCCGAAGATCGGGAGGGTCCAGAAGCTCTTCCCGGCACCCTGCCGGAGAGGGGAATCGCCACCGGAGGTCTTCTTCATCGCCATGCTTGCCTCCGGAGCGATGAGTGAGTAGTCTACCTTGGACTATGGGTCCATAGCAGTAGCTAGATGGTTGTCTTCTCCACCATGTGCTTCATGTTTAGATCTCATGAGCTGCCCTACATGATTGAGATCACCGTTATGTAATTCTACATGTTTGGTTTGTTGGGATCCGATGAATATTGGTGTTTATGATTGAGTTGCTGTACTGAATATTATCTTTTGTTATCTCTATGTTGTTTATGATCTTGCATGCTCTCCGTTGTTAGTAGCTATCTTGGCCGAGTAGTTGCTAGTGACTCCAAGAGGGGGTATTTATGCTCGATAGTGGGTTCATGTCTCTATTTCACCTGGGGGAGTGACAGAAACCTCTAAGGTGGTAGATGTGTTGTTGCTACTAGGGAGAAAACAACATTCATATGCTCAAGGGCATATGCTTTGTTTACATTACACACTTTGCTTAATGCAATTATCTGTTGTTCGCAACTTAATACTCATGGGGTGTTCGGATTGATATCCCCGGGAGTGGATTATTAGTCATAGATGCAGTTGGATGGCGGTCTATGTATTTTGTTGTAATGCCCAGAGTAAATCTCATAGTGATCTTCTTGACATATCACGTTTATCTTTATTCTATCAATTGCTCAACTGTAATTTGTTTACCCAGCATGTGTTATTTTATCTATGGAGAGACACCACTAGTGAACTGTGGATCCCGGTCCTATTTCCATCATATTGCTATCACCTGTTTACTTTCTCGCACTGTTTACTTTACTCGCATACTTTTACTGTTTTCCACTCGATACACTCATAACCTTTGTTTCAAGCAAACCGGTGAGATTGACAACCTCATCGTAAGTTGGGAGCAAAGTATTTGTTTGTGTGTGTGTAGGTTCCACGTTGCAGCTAGCAAGCAAAGCTTGGACGAGGCGCCATATATAAATTGTCCGCAGCTGTCGCAAACTAGCAAGCATCACCTTCAGTCGTTTGTCTCTCCTCTCCTGACCGATATTAAACCTTGGTTTCTTAACTGAGGGAAAACCAGCTGCTATACTCATCATACCTTCCTCTTGGGGTTCCCAACGGGCTAGTCATTCACCACGCACAAGGACTGTTGCTGGGGGACGAAGAAGAATAATCTCCTTCATCAACTAGCCATCAGCTATTTTTCTGGCGCCGTTGCCGGGGAGGAAGTAGAAGACTTCTGCGAGGGGAGTTTTTCGCATGCACATCCTTTACTTTGTTTTATTGTTTTGCTTTACTTTATTTATTTTACTTGCATTGTTTTTTATCAAAAACCCAAAAAAATTAGAATCCTTGGTAGTTGTTTTTACTTGTTTACTTTCGTTTTGCTGAAATGGCTAATCCTGAAAACACCAAGTTGTGTGACTTTACTAGCACGAACAATAGTGATTTTATCTGCACTCCTATTGCACCACCTGTTCCTACTGCAAATTTTTATGAGATTAAGCCTGCTTTGTTGAACCTTGTTATGAAAGAGCAATTTTCTGGTGCTAGTACTGAAGATGCTGCAGCTCATCTCAATAATTTTGTTGAGCTATGTGAGATGCAGAAATATAAGGATGTTGATAGTGATATTATTAAGCTCAAGTTGTTTCCTTTTTCTTTGAGAGGAAAAGCTAAAGATTGGTTGCTGTCTTTGACTAAGAATAGTATTGATTCATGGGCTAAGTGTAAGGATGCTTTTATTGGTAGATACTATCCTCCTGCTAAGATTATATCTCTGCGTAGCAATATTATGAAGTTTACTCAGTTTGATAATGAACATGTTGCTCAGGCTTGGGAAAGAATGAAATCTATGATAAAGAATTGCCCCACTCATGGACTGACTACTTGGATGATTATCCAAACTTTTTATGCAGGACTGAATTTTTCTTCAAGGAACCTACTTGATTCAGCTGCTGGAGGCACTTTTATGTCCCTTACCTTGGGCGCCGCAACAAAGCTACTCGACAACATGATGGTAAATTATTCCGAATGGCACACCGAGAGAGCTCCACAAGGTAAGAAGGTAAATTCTGTTGAGGAAACCTCTTCCTTGAATGATAAGATTGATACCATTATGGCTATGCTTGCTAATGATAGGACTCATGTTGATCCTAATAATGTTCCT
The DNA here is from genome assembly GCA_007115705.1 of Dactylis glomerata. Taxonomy (NCBI): domain Eukaryota; kingdom Viridiplantae; phylum Streptophyta; class Magnoliopsida; order Poales; family Poaceae; genus Dactylis; species Dactylis glomerata. The sequence goes on from QXEO01000506.1 coordinate 166,977, forward strand.
TTGGCCTCTCTGGTTGCTCAAGAAGAGCATGTTGATGTGAATTTCATTAGAAACAATAATTTTAACAACAATGCTTATAGGAACAATTTTGCTAGTAACAATTATAGGCCGTATCCTTCTACCAATGGTAATGGTTATGGTAACTCTTATGGTAATTCCTACAACAACACTAGGGCCGCGCCCTCCGAGCTTGAGGTAATGCTCAAGGACTTCATCGGTAAGCAAACTGCTTTTAACAAGTCTGTTGAGGAAAAGTTAGGCAAAATTGATATTCTTGCTTCTAAAGTTGATAGCCTTGCTCATGATGTTGAACTTCTGAAATTAAAAGTGTTGCCTAATGATGTGAAAGAGAACAATGTTTTTGCTACCGCTAATGCTATCCAAGTTGGAATTGATGAAAATATTAGATTGTTAGCGGAATTGCATGCCAGGTGGAAAAGAGAAGATGAGATGGCTAGAGAGATGAAGGTATGTACCATTACTACCTCTAATGATGTTGCTCCTACTGGTAGCAATCCTCTTACTTTGATTGGTGTAGAGAAAACTCCCACTCCTTGTGTTAAAAAACCTAAAACTGCCAAAACTTTTTCTCAAAAGAGTGCTGAAATTTTTCGGAGTGTAGGAGATGATAGCTCTATTTCTTTTAATGATTTTAATGTTGATGGCTGCAATATATCTGAAGTTATTTTGTTCTTGCAAAAGCTTGCTTTGACTCCCAATGCTAGTTCTTTAAATATTGCTTTTACTAAGCATATTACCAATGCTCTCATAAAGATTAGGGATGAAAAGTTTAAGCAAAAAGCCTCTGTTCCCAAGAAGTTAGAAGATGGTTGGGAACCCATCATTGATATGCATGTTAATGGTTATGATTGCCATGCTTTATGTGATCTAGGTGCTAGTATTTCTATCATGCCTAGAAAGATTTATGACATGCTTGATTTACCACCGCTTGAAAAGTGTTATTTTGATGTTCCTATTGCTGATGTTGCTAAGAAGAAACCTTTGGGAAGGATTAATGATGTTCTTATTGTGGTTAACAATAACCTTGTTCCCGTTGATTTTCTTGTTATGGACGTTGAATGCCATGCTTCATGTCTTATTATTTTGGGAAGACCCTTTCTTCGAACTGTAGGTGCCATCATTGATATGAGGGAAGGCACCATCAAATATCAATTCCCACTAAAGAAAGGTATGGAACACTTCCCTAGGAAAAGAAAGAAATTACTTTTTGACTCTATTCTTAGAGCAAATTATGAGCTTGATGCTTTATCGCTTGATATTACTTGATTCGCAATTTTCTGCGCCTAGCTCAAAGGCGTTAAAGAAAAGCACTCTTGGGAGATAACCCAATGTTTTCTTTTCAGTACTTTTTCTTTTATTTGAGTCTTGGAAGTCATTACTACTGTAATGACCGCTCCTTATCTTGTTTATTTCGTTTTTGTGCCAAGAGAAGCCTCTAATTTGAGCGAGGTAAAGATTTGGGGATGTTGCTGTCCTGAAACTGTTTTTGGTGCTGCACCGTAAAAATTCGTATAAATTCTCTGTTTATCTTTTGGACCTGCAATTTCTTGCGCATATTCCCCAGGTTATATCCAAACTTTTGTTAGTTGAACACTTTTTTATTTGAGCAAGGGAAAATCCCTCAAAAATTCGACCTTTGTCAGCTGTTCAGTTTTGACAGATTTCTGCCAATATTTGTGTTTGCCACTTTATCGCTTTCTTTTGAGTTCTTTTGATCATGGAACTTTTGGGGAGGATGCTAAAGTAGTATTTGCTATATATGTGGTGGTTTTGAGTTGAAACCTGAAGCAAAAAGAGGTTGATTATATGTTATGCTTACACTAATGTTGCTAATAGACTTGTGTTTAGTTTTGTATGAAGGAAGTTTTCAAGTGTAGGGATTGGAGAATGATGAGATGAGTTGAAGAATGGACAAAAGCTCAATCTTGGGGATGCCCATGCATCACCCCAAGAAATATCCAAGAAGTACAAGCATCAAAGCATGGGGATGCCCCCGAGGCACCCCTTCTTCATCGGCAAAAATCAGGTCACCTTTCAAAACACTATATTTTTATTGCTTCATGCAATATGTGTTTTTCTTGGAGCGTCAGTTGTTTTAGTTTTCTTAGTTGGTTTAGGTTGTTTGTTTGCTGCAATAAATGGTTGGACCCCAGCAAATTTCTTTTGGAGGAGATGTACTCGTTTTCATTTGCAAAGAACGCTCTAGTTTTCACTCTTATTAAAAATCGAGCGTTCTTCTTTTTCTGCTACTGCTTTTGGTTTTCATTTTTGCCTTGATTTGCGTTCAGACCTTGTCATATCTTTTCATCAAGGTGTATTTTTGCCTCTGATATTTATTGGTTTTCATCAAAAGAGGTGTTTATAAAAATTTCAAATGGTGTTGGAAAAGAGAAAAAGCTTTGTGCAAAATAGTGGTACAAGAAGGAGCTTGTGTAGACTGCGGCTTAGGCTTTTTCATGTCATGCTTGATGTCTTTTTGATAGTATGCTTAGTGGTTTTGCTGTAGCATGACTTGTCTCAAATAACTGAGATTGCTTAATGAGCCTTTGAAAAAAATCATGCGTTGTTTTTATTGTATGGAAGCATTATTTTGGTTTTCCCCTTGATGCTTTATTTGGGTTGACTTGGCGCATGCTCACACATGTTAGACTCTTACAAAGTCACCAATAGCCTTCATGATCATTTAGTTTTTGACTTTTGATGCCATCTTATGCTTCTTTTAATGTCACTTTGTCGCTTTGCATGATTATGGCCATTATTGCTCTCTTAGTTGGTCGCTCCCAGTCTTTTGCTAGCCCTCGCCTTGTACTGAGTATGAGCTCTACTCGTGCATCCAACTCCTAAAAACCAAGTTTTCCAAAGTGTCCACCATACATACCTACTAGCAATTTGCTATTCCAAGTAAATTTGACTTGCTTTTATTTTCTCTTCAAATTAAACTCTTACCAGTGTTATGCGAAATTCGGTCAGTAAAGCTCTCACGAACCGGAAGGCACACTTTACTTTTTCCTGTTCTAAATTTTTTGACATTGTGGTCTCTTATGTTGAGTTGTTATGCTTGCAAGTTGTAAGTTGGATTCTAGCCCATCCATGCTGTCATGGGGCAAGCTTTCAACATTGCACTTCTTATTTGAGTTGATATTGTGATCTTTTGTTTATGGATGCCCGCGGTGTGAAATGAATTGGGAATCTTGTGGGGATCATGGAGTCTGTATATGTGTTAGGGAAACACCGGGCCGCCAATCTAAGCCATGCATAATTCATGGTGGAAACTTGCAGCATACCCATGGTGAACATTCGACGACGCATCTCACGATAAAAAGCTAAATAAAAGGCAAATAAAAGAGATGTCGAGGTGTTCATTGTCTGCTTGTCTTGTCATTTTGGTGTGGGCTTGTTCCATGTCATCGGGCACGGAGGTACCCCATTGGCGGTTCTCAATGATATGCATATACTTACAATGACAAGAGCCTTGCTTGGGACTCTAAGTAAAGTAGCATGAGGTTTGGGTACTCGTATTCACGGGGCACGAGGTCTTCAACTTATGATTTGTCAAGCATATGCATCATAATTGTTCTCGCATTAACTTTAACCATTCAAGATGCTTATGATGGGGGCAATGAGAGCTCAAAGCCGGTAAGTACCATAATTTTTGAAGGTTATAAAACTTGCAATCACTGCTTCCCTCTGCGAAGGGCCTTTCTTTTACTTTTATGTTGAGTCACCACCTTCTATCTTTATGCACCATTAAGAGAGCATAGTTGTCATTCTTAGTGTGATATGCATTGTCCCAAAGTTCATTGATTGATTCATATTGTTGGTTTCACTTGTTCTTAAATTATTTGTATCTAGTCGCCCTCTTAAACTTGAAGGTGTCCTATGCATTTATGTTTTGCTCTCTTTGAAGGACAAGCTGAAAACCATTTGTATGTTTTTCCTTATGATTTGAACACACGTTTGACTTTCATTGTTTCATTTTCATGATCTTTTGTTTGTGTTCATTTACATGTTTACAACATGGTTGCTAAGTTTCTTATTGTCAAGATTATATCTTCATGCCCATGTTTTAAGTTCTTATGATCCCAGCTCACAAATGCTTACATATATGATCAAGATTGTGTAGGTGCATGTCACCTCAAAAATTATTCTTTTGTTATCACTTACCTACTCGAGGACGAGCAGGAGTTAAGCTTGGGGATGCTTGATACGTCTCAAACGTATCTATAATTTTTTATGCTCCATGCTTGTTTTTACACCATTTGCCTATTGTTTCGTTACACTTCGTGTCACTTTTATGCATTTTCCGGAAATAACCTATTAACGAGTTGGCACAGTGCCAGTTTCCTGTTTTTTGCTGTTTTTGTGTTTCAGAAGTGATACACAGGAAATATTCTCGGAATTGGACGAAACAAGTTCCTGAAGTCTTATTTTACCCGGAAGCTTCCAGAGATCCGAAGAGGAGTAGGAGGAGGGCCACCAGGGCCCCACACGCAGGGGTGGCGCGGCCAGCCCCCTGGCCGCGCGGGCCCCGCGTGAGGGCGCCTGGCTCCTCCTCTGACATCGCCCCTTCGCCTATAAAGACCCCCCGACGGAAAAAACCTAAGGACCCGATCAGTTTTCCAGAACATATCGCGATCCGCCGCCGCCGTTGACCCGAAGATCGGGAGGGTCCAAAAGCTCTTCTCGGCACCCTGCCGGAGAGGGGAATCGCCACCGGAGGTCTTCTTCATCGCCATGCTTGCCTCCGGAGCGATGAGTGAGTAGTCTACCTTGGACTATGGGTCCATAGCAGTAGCTAGATGGTTGTCTTCTCCACCATGTGCTTCATGTTTAGATCTCATGAGCTGCCCTACATGATTGAGATCACCGTTATGTAATTCTACATGTTTGGTTTGTTGGGATCCGATGAATATTGGTGTTTATGATTGAGTTGTTGTACTGAATATTATCTTTTGTTATCTCTATGTTGTTTATGATCTTGCATGCTCTCCGTTGTTAGTAGCTATCTTGGCCGAGTAGTTGCTAGTGACTCCAAGAGGGGGTATTTATGCTCGATAGTGGGTTCATGTCTCTATTTCACCTGGGGGAGTGACAGAAACCTCTAAGGTGGTAGATGTGCTGTTGCTACTAGGGAGAAAACAACATTCATATGCTCAAGGGCATATGCTTTGTTTACATTACACACTTTGCTTAATGCAATTATCTGTTGTTCGCAACTTAATACTCATGGGGTGTTCGGATTGATATCCTCGGGAGTGGATTATTAGTCATAGATGCAGTTGGATGGCGGTCTATGTATTTTGTTGTAATGCCCAGAGTAAATCTCATAGTGATCTTCTTGACATATCACGTTTATCTTTATTCTATCAATTGCCCAACTATAATTTGTTTACCCAGCATGTGTTATTTTATCTATGGAGAGACACCACTAGTGAACTGTGGATCCCGGTCCTATTTCCATCATATTGCTATCACCTGTTTACTTTCTCGCACTGTTTACTTTACTCGCATACTTTTACTGTTTTCCACTCGATACACTCATAACCTTTGTTTCAAGCAAACCGGTGAGATTGACAACCTCATCGTAAGTTGGGAGCAAAGTATTTGTTTGTGTGTGTGCAGGTTCCACGTTGCAGCTAGCAAGCAAAGCTTGGATGAGGCGCCATATATAAATTGTCCGCAGCTGTCGCAAACTAGCAAGCATCACCTTCAGTCGTTTGTCTCTCCTCTCTTGACCGATATTAAACCTTGGTTTCTTAACTGAGGGAAAACCAGCTGCTATACTCATCATACCTTCCTCTTGGGGTTCCCAACGGGCTGGTCATTCACCACGCACAAGGACTGTTGCTGGGGGACGAAGAAGAATAATCTCCTTCATCAACTAGCCATCACATACTAATTCTTCCATATCTCAATCTATTAAATCTTGTGAGCTTGCTAATGCTAAATATATTAATGATGCTTGTGCTACTAACTCTACTTCTTGTGAAGCATCTATATTAAAGGAGAATGTTGAGCTAAGGGCTCAACTTGAGTTGCTAACAAGCAATTATAAGAAATTGGAGGAAAGCCATGAAAAGCTCCTGGGCTCTCATGGGGATCTCCTAATCTCTTATAATGGGATAAAGTTAGCTCATGAGGCAAGTATCACTAAGGAAACATCTTATGAGCCTCATTTGGACATTAGCACTACTTTGAACCAAAATGCTATATTACCATGTGGTAGTCCTAGTAATTTGTCTAGGCATAATATTGCTACATCTTGTGATGAATTACTTGATATGCCTTGTTGCTCTAACAATGAAGCTTCTATTTCCTCTAGTACTTGTATTACTACTAACCTTGTAGATGAAATCAAAGAGCTCAAGGCCCAAGTCACTAGTTTGGAGAAAGACTTGGAGAAGCATCATGAAGGGAAATCCACACTCGATAATATTTTGAGTGTGCAAAAATCCCCTAATGACAAGAGTGGACTTGGATTCAACTCCAATAACAAGAACAAGTCCAAGAGCAACAATAAGAAGGGCCAAGACCAAGTCAAGAATTTGGCCAAGATTGTTTGCTTCAAGTGCAAGATTGACGGGCATCATGTGAGATCTTGCCCATTGAAGAAGAAGCACTTGAGTGAGAAGCAACAAGGGAAGCGGCCACAAGGTCAAGCTCAAGCACGACCTCAAGTTGAAGATAGGCCACTTCCCAAGAAGAAACAAGATGAAGCTTCCCAAATCAAAAATTCAACAAAGAAGAGAAAAGGAAGCACTTGTTGCTATATTTGTCGTGAGAAAGGGCATGATACGTCTCAAACGTATCTATAATTTTTGATGCTCCATGCTTGTTTTTACACCATTTGCCTTGTGTTTCGTTACACTTCGTGGCACTTTTATGCATTTTCCGGAACTAACCTACTAACGAGTTGCCACAGTGCCAGTTCCCTGTTTTCTGCTGTTTTTGTGTTTCAGAAGTGATACACAGGAAATATTCTCGGAATTGGACGAAACCAAAGCCTGAAGTCTTATTTTTCCCGGGAGCATCCAGACATCTGAAGAGAGGAAGGAGAGGGGCCACAGGCCACCCTCACATAGGGCTGGCGCGGCCCAGGCCCTGGCCGCGCCACCCTAGTGTGAGGAGGCCTGGGGCCACCTCTGACATCGCCCCTTCGCCTATAAGAAGCCTCGGGACGGAAAACCCTAAGAGAGTCGACAATTTTCTAGAAACAGTTCCGTAGTTCCGCCGCCGCCACCGACGAATTTCGGGGGACAGAAGTCTCTGTTCCGGCACCCTGCCGGGACGGGGAAGTGCCCCCGGAGCCATCTCCATCGGTCTCCATCGCTGTCTCCGCCGTCTCCATCGACCTCACCGCCATCTCCATCAACCTTGTTGTCTCCTATGATGAGGAGGGAGTAGTTCATCCCCGGGGCTGAGGGCTCTACCGGTAGCTATGTGGTTCACCTCTCTCTCCCATGATGTGATCTTTATGTGATCGTGAGCTTTGTATCATGTTGAACAAGTAGATGTTATTATTCAGATATTATGTGTACTCTAGTGGTATTATTAAAGTAATCTATTCCTCCTACCATGGTGTAACAGTGACAGTGCGTGCATCATGGTGGTACTTGGTTTAGGCTATGATTGTGATCTCTTGTGGATTATGAGAGTAATTATTACTATGATAGTATTGAAGTGATCTATTCCTCCTTTCATGGTGTAATGTTGACAGTGTGTGCACCGTGTTAGTACTTGGTCTAAGTTGCAATAATATCTATCTTGAGTTGTGCTTTGATTTGGATATCTCTATGAGTGGTGTTTGTCAAGTACTTGATGAACTTTAAGGGGTGCTTCTGTAGCCACTACACAATGATTAGTGTTGTTCAATAGGAGAGCAATTCAGAGTACCATAGTGGAGAGAAGTTATTTATTTGTTCATTCATGTTATATTGTTGGGAGTGTGTCCACTAGTGAAAGTATGATCCCTGGGCCTTGTTTCCAAGCTTTGCACACCGTTTACTTGCTATTTTGTTACATGTTTGCTCGCAGCGATTTTTACTCCATATTGCAGTTACTACTTATAATCATCTATACCACTTGTATTTCACTATCTCTTCGCCGAACTAGTGCACCTATACATCTGACAAGTGTATTGGGTGTGTTGGGGACACAAGAGACTTTCTGTATCGTAATTGCAGGGTTGTTTGAGAGGGATAGCTTTGACCTCTAACCTCCCTGAGTTCGATAAACCTTGGGTGATCCACTTAAGGGAAACTTGCTACTGTTCTACAAACCTCTGCACTTGGAGGCCCAACACTGTCTACAAGAACAGACGCGTGCGTAGAAATCAAGCTCTTTTCTGGCGCCGTTGCCGGGGAGGTAAGGTAAAAGGTACTCGCATCCTACTGTGTGAGTGCTCGAAGTTATTTCCTTTAGATTCTGCAATTACATCTTTTTGTTTCTTGTTTTTATTTTCACTAGTTAGGCTTAATGGAAAACAAAGAGTTCTTTAGTCGTTTTCCTGATTTTAGATTTGAAGAGAAAATTGAAAATCCTTTGGAGCTTATTTCGCATAGCAATGTTATTAGTACGAATGCTTTGAATACCGTTAATGCTAATGCTATAGAAAAGTCTAAGCTTGGGGAAGCTGGTTTTGTTAAGTATGATATTTTTAGTCCCCCAGCTTTAGTGGAGAAGATTTTATCTGATGATATTTTATCTCCCATATGTGATGTTTCTAATGATGCTTGTGCTCCTCATCCTTTTAAAATACCTACAAAGATTGTTGAATGTGCTAAGAATAACTGCTATTTAGGAGATGGAACTGTCCATCCTGGTGATCATTTGCTTTTTATACATGAATTATGCGAGTTGTTCCAGTGTGTAGGTATTTCAATGAACCAAGTTAAGAAGAAGTTATTCTCTTTCTCATTGAAAGGCAGAGCTGAGGAGTGGTATCGGTTTCTTGAAGATGGTCCATCTATTGCATGGGAGGAAATTGTGCCTCTCTTTTATTCCAAGTTTTATCCTCCAAGTGAAATTCATAAAGATCGTAATCGGATATATAACTTTTGGCCTCATGAGGGAGAAAGCATTGCCCAAGCGTGGGGAAGATTGAAGTTACTAATGCACAAATGTCCTATTCATGATCTTCCCCGTAATATTGTTATTAATAATTTTTATGCAAGGCTTTCAGGATATTACAAGGACTATCTAGATGCATGTTTTGATGGGTCTTTCACAAGCAAGGATGTTGACACCAAGTGGGATCTGCTTGAGACAATTCAAAACAATATTGAAGGTTGGGATAGCGACAAAGGTAAGGGATCAGGTATGAATTACGAGTTTGATTGCATTAAGTCTTTCGCTGAAACGGCTAATTTTCAAGAGCTTAGTGCTAAATATGGTCTTGATCCTCAAATTATGGTTGATTGCTTTAAAGCCTTTGCTTCCCATATGAATGTTCCTAAAAGAAATGGGGACGTGTATCATGAACCTTTTAAGGACACTTGCATAGAAAGTGATATTGTTATTGATGATTGCAATAAACATGCTCAAACTTCTAAAAGTCCTATTTCTTATAAGCATGTTAATTTTTGTGGAGTACATAGACCTTGTGAACAGAGTTACAACAAGGAAGATTATTGCATCACCCACGCAAATGAAGAAACTAGTATGTGGTACAAGGATATAGGTGAGATCGGTAAAAAGGTTTGTGAGCTTTATCCTTTCCTTTGTAAACATTGCGATGACATAGGTCATTTTAATTTCCAATGCTCAAGCCCTAATAGTTACTCTTCTAGTACCTTAAGTTTGTATTGTGATGACAAGATTACTCCCAATCAGCATGATGAGCTCACTTTGTTCTTGGCGTGTGAAGAGATATCTAGAAAGATTGCTTTGATAGATATGAATGATGTTGATATTAATAGCACCCTGCGTGGTTGTCGTCTTTATTGTGCTAAAGATTGCCTTGCAAATACTTACATACAAAATCTTATAAAACTTGATATTCTGCCAAGCTATGACAGGACTGATAGATGTTTTTATCTTATTAATAGAGAGGAGGAATCCTCCAAAGTATCTTCTGTTGTCTCTGTCAGCAAACCAGATTATGTGGAGAAGATGCCTTTCCCTCCTAAAGAGTATGTGGAGAAGATGCCCTTCAAGTCTCTCCCTCCAAAAGGAGAGAGTAAGAAGAGTATGAAGAAGAAGAAGAAGAGGAGTAAAAGGCGAGAGGACACGGTATCTTCCCCTAAGCGTTATGATCCTGCTATAGATTATGATAATTCTGATTGGGATGATGTTCCTATGCCTATTACTTATGTTAGTGATCATGATTGGGAAAAGCACTCTACTTTTGATATTGAAAATCTTTTTGGTACCAATTCAAAGGTTAATAATTGTTGTACCATTAGTGCTATCCATGTTCCTTCTTATGATGATATGTTTGATGAATATGCTTTGCGACATAGTAGTTCTCTATCTTGTGATGATACTAAGCCTCTAGTTTATGATGATGAGTATAATATTTTCAGTTCACCTACTTTTGAGGAGAGAAATAGTTATGATTACAATATGCCTCCTGTATTTGATGATTATGGTGATGAGAATAATTATTCTGTTGAATCTGCTCCTACTACTATTGTTCATGTGGGGAGTATTAATTCTTTTATGCATGTGGCTCATGATAGAGATCCTTTATGTGATAGTTATATTGTTAATTCTATTCATGATGCTACTGAAAGTTATTATGAGAGAGGGAAACATGGTTTGATGGATCTCAACAATATTGAGTTTCCCCTCTTTATGTTGCAATTCTTGAAGTTGTACTTGTTTGGCCTTCCTATGCTTTTTGCTTTGCGCTTTTATGACTTGTCTCTTTACAAGACTATTTTTCATAGGAAGTGGTCTAGATTTAAATGTGTTCCATATTTGCTTTTTGATGCTCTCTATTGCTTTAAGTTCCTATATGGCGCCTTTGCCTCAAGCTCTTATATGGCGCCCACATGAGCATCTTTGCAAATTACTGCGCCTAGCTCAAAGGCATTAAAGAAAAGCACTCTTGGGAGATAACCCAATGTTTCTTTTCAGTACTTTTTCTTTTATTTGAGTCTTGGAAGTCATTACTACTGTGATGACCGCTCCTTATCTTTTTATTTCGTTTTTGTGCCAAGAGAAGCCTCTAATTCGAGCGAGGTAAAGATTTGGGGATGTTGCTGTCCTGAAACTGTTTTCGGTGCTGCACCGTAAAAATTCGTGAAAATTCTCTGTATATCTTTTGGACCTGTGATTTCTTGTGCATATGCCCCAGGTTATATCCAAACTTTCATTAGTTGAACACTTTTTGATTTGAGCAACAGAAAACCCCTAAAAAATTCGACCTTTGTCAGCTGTTCAGTTTTGACAGATTTCTGCCAATATTTGTGTTTGCCACTTTATCGCTTTCTTTTGAGTTCTTTTGATCATGGAACTTTTGGGGAGGTTGCTACAGTAGTATTTGCTATATATGTGGTGGTTTTGAGTTGAAACCTGAAGCAAAAAGAGGTTGATTATATGTTATTTTACACTAATGTTGCTAATAGATTTGTGTTTAGTTTTGTATGAAGGAAGTTTTCAAGTATAGGGATTGGAGAATGATGAGATGAGTTGAAGAATGGACAAAAGCTCAAGCTTGGGGATGCCCATGCATCACCCCAAGAAATATCCAAGAATTACAAGCGTCAAAGCTTGGGGATGCCCCCGAGGCACCCCTTCTTCATCGGCAAAAATCAGGTCACCTTTCAAGACACTATATTTTTATTGCTTCATGCACTATGTGTTTTTCTTGGAGCGTCAGTTGTTTTAGTTTTTAGTTTTCTTTTGCTTTGTTTGCTGCAATAAATGGTTAGATCACATCATGTTTCTTTTGGAGGAGATGAACTCGTTTTTCATTGCCAAGAACACTCTAGTTTTCACTCTTATCAAAAACCGAGTGTTCTTCTTTTTCTGCTACTGCTTTTGGTTTTCGTTTTTGCCTTGATTTGTGTTCAGATCTTCTTATATTTATTTATCAAGGTGTATTTTTGCCTCTGGACCATGTTGGTTTTCCTCAAAAGAGTTGGATATAAAAAGTTTGAATGGTGTTGGAAAAGAGAAAAAGCTTTATGCAAACAAGTGGTACAAAAAGGAGCTTGTGTAGACTGCGGCCTAGGCTTTTGCATGTCGTGCTTGATGTATTTTTGATAGTATGCTTAGTGGTTTTGCTGTAGCATGACTTGTCTCAAATAACTGAGATTGCTTAATGAGCCTTTGAAAAAATCATGCGTTGTTTTTATCGTTTGGAAGCATTATTTTGGTTTTCTCCTTGATGCTTTATTTGGGTTGACTTGGCGCATGCTCACACATGTTAGACTCTTACAAAGTCGCCAATAGCCTCTATGATCATTTAGTTTTTGACTTTTGATGCCATCTTATGCTTCTTTTAATGTTGCTTTGTCGCTTTGCATGATTATGGCCGTTATTGCTCTCTTAGTTGGTCGCTCCCAGTCTTTTGCTAGCCCTCATTTTGTACTGAGTATGAGCTCTACTCGTGCATCCAACTCCCAAAAACCAAGTTTGCCATTGTGTCCACTATAAATTCCTATGCATGGTATTTGTAAGCCATTCCAAGTAAATTTTCATGTGCTACCTTTGAAAAAAACCTTCAAAATACTTCTCGTTTTGTGACACTGTTTTCAGCTCATGGGGACGTAGTGGTCGGATTTGCTATCTTCCATATTGCTTATTCCAAAAAAAGAAAAAAGAAAAAAGGCACTCCTCCATGGAATGTGAATGTTGGTGGGCACCCGATGGAATCGGTTAGCCATGGTTTGTGAAAGGAAAAAAGGTGGGGAGGAGTGCCAAGCTTTATAAAAGAGCACAAAAGTGCCAATCTCTCTCTCAAAAACTTGCTTCATTTTTGTATGGAAGATAGTAAGAACCCCATTGCCAGTCGTTGACAAAAGCAACCACCTCTCAAAACCCAAGTTTTATCTCTGTTTTACAAATGAAAAGCTCTAGCACATGTTTAATCACTGCTTCCCTCTGCGAAGGGCCTTTCTTTTACTTTTATGTTGAGTCTCCACCTTCTACCTTTATGCACCATCTAAGAGAGCATAGTTGTCATTCTGAGTATAATGTGCATTGTCCCAAAGTTTATCATTGATTGATTCATGACTATGGTTTCACTTGTTCCTAAATTATTTGTATCTAGTCGCCCTCTTAAACTTGAAGGTGTCCTATGCATTTATGTTTTGCTCTCCATGAAGGACAAGCTGAAAACCATTTGTATGTTTTCCTTATGATTTGAACACACGTTTGACTTTCATTGTTTCATTTTCATGATCTTTTGTTTGTGTTCATTTTCATGTTATAACATGGTTGCTAAGTTTCTATTGTCAAGATTATATCTTTCATGCCCATGTTTTAAGTTCTTATGATCCCAGCTCACCAATGCTTACATATATGATCAAGATTGTGTAGGTGCATGTCACCTCAAAAATTATTCTTTTGTTATCACTTACCTACTTGAGGACGAGCAGGAGTTAAGCTTGGGGATGCTGATACATCTCAAACGTATCTATAATTTTTGATGCTCCATGCTTGTTTTTACACCATTTGCCTTGTGTTTCGTTACACTTTGTGGCGTTTTTATGCGATTTCTGGAACTAACCTATTGACAAGATGCCACAGTGCCAGTTCCCTGTTTTCTGCTGTTTTTGTGTTTCAGAAGTGATACACAGGAAATATTCTCGGAATTGGACGAAACCAAAGCCTGAAGTCTTATTTTTCCCGAGAGCATCCAGACATCTGAAGAGAGGAAGGAGAGGGGCCACAGGCCACCCTCACATAGGGCTGGCGCGGCCTAGGCCCTGGCTGCGCCACCCTAGTGTGAGGAAGCCTGGGGCCACCTTTGACATCGCCCCTTCGCCTATAAGAAGCCTCAGGACGGAAAACCCTAAGAGAGTCGGTAATTTTCCAGAAACAGTTCCGTAGTTCCGTCGCCGCCACTGACGAATTTCAGGGGACAGAAGTCTCTATTCCGGCACCCTGCCGGGACGGGGAAGTGCCCCCGGAGCCATCTCCATCGGTCTCCATCGCCGTCTCCGCCGTCTCCATCGACCTCACCGCCATCTCCATCAACCTTGCTGTCTCCTATGATGAGGAGGGAGTAGTTCATCCCCGGGGCTGAGGGCTCTACCGGTAGCTATGTGGTTCACCTCTCTCTCCCATGATGTGATCTTTATGTGATCGTGAGCTTTGTATCATGTTGAACAAGTAGATGTTATTATTCAGATATTATGTGTACTCTAGTGGTATTATTAAAGTAATCTATTCCTCCTGCCATGGTGTAACGGTGACAGTGCGTGCATCATGGTGGTACTTGGTTTAGGCTATGATTGTGATCTCTTGTGGATTATGAGAGTAATTATTACTATGATAGTATTGAAGTGATCTATTCCTCCTTTCATGGTGTAATATTGACAGTGTGTGCACCATGTTAGTACTTGGTCTAAGTTGCAATAATATCTATCTTGAGTTGTGCTTTGATTTGGATATCTCTATGAGTGGTGTTTGTCAAGTACTTGATGAACTTTAAGGGGTGCTTCTGTAGCCACTACACAATGATTAGTGTTGTTCAATAGGAGAGCAATTCAGAGTACCATAGTGGAGAGAAGTTATTTATTTGTTCATTCATGTTATATTGTTGGGAGTGTGTCCACTAGTGAAAGTATGATCCCTAGGCCTTGTTTCCAAGCTTTGCACACCGTTTACTTGCTATTTTGTTACATGTTTGCTCGCAGCGATTTTTACTCCATATTGCAGTTACTACTTATAATCATCTATACCACTTGTATTTCACTATCTCTTCGCCGAACTAGTGCACCTATACATCTGACAAGTGTATTGGGTGTGTTGGGGACACAAGAGACTTTCTGTATCGTAATTGCAGGGTTGTTTGAGAGGGATAGCTTTGACCTCTAACCTCACTGAGTTCGATAAACCTTGGGTGATCCACTTAAGGGAAACTTGCTGCTGTTCTACAAACCTCTGCACTTGGAGGCCCAACACTGTCTATAAGAACAGACGCGTGCGTAGACATTAGGGCACTTTGCTTCTTCATGCTTAAGCGGTACCTTATCTAATCCTATAATTGTTGATGATGATTATTCTCTTAGGAAAGATAAGGATGGTAATGTGTTTGCCAAGTTTGTTGGAACTCAAAGTGGTGCCAAGAAAACGACCATTTGGGTTGCCAAGCCTATTGTGACTAACCTCTTAGGACCCAACTTGGTTGGGGACCAACAAGCTAAAACTTGATCAATAGGTGTTTGTGGAGGGCATTGGAGACTTGGCTACCTCATGAAGAATTAAGGGATCTTCATTAATTTTATTTCATCAAGCTAAGTTATTGACACTATCATTTTATATCCAATGTGCCTCTTTGTGGTAACTTGTACTTAACCTCTTTATATTGTAAGTTACTTGCCCCTTTGCATGTTTTGGTTTTGTACCAAGTATGTGTTTGTATATGTTGTTCCTTATACCTACTAATCTTGTGTATTCAAGTAGGTGTTGGTTGTTTGGCACATCATATACTTGTGTGTTTGCTTTGAGCCTCTAATGCATCTTGATGGTATCTTATTTGGCTCTTATCGAGTGATTAATGGAACATCCCATTTTGGGGGAGTGATTTGCCATTGGCATCTCACAATCCTATAAATGTGTGCACATGAGTAATACCACTTAGTATTGATATTGCAAGATTATCTAGTCACTATGTGGTATGCCATGCTCATGAGAGATTCAAATTTTATATCTCCATTAATTATCTCTAGTTGGATTTTATTTGCCTCTTGTAGTAAAGAATTGAATATCACATTATGGGGGAGTAATATGCCTTGTGCATATCACAAGCCTAGGAAATGTGAACATTTGAGGTATTGCCACTTAGAGTTGATATTGTTAATTATCTTGTTCCTAGGTGGCATGTTACATTCTTTCTTAAAACATTTTGTTGCTCATTTATTTGGGCTTGGTTTGAGTAAGAATTCTTGGTGCGGTTTCACTCAAATATATTTATATATATATATCATAAGTAGGAAGCCGTTTGCTTCTAGTTACTCTAATCATTGCTTTGCATGATTGTTTGACTATTTTTGGAGCCACCAAGAATCCTTTTTCGTGCATGGTGCTTAATTTGAATATTTAACCATATGCCTTTTATTGTGAAGTTGATCTTGAATATCTTTTCAATACACCACCGGAAAATAATTCCAATATGAACTTCTTGTCTTTGACAATTGGTATTCGTATATATGCATGGTAATTCCTCTAGATCATCTTCACCTTGGAATTTGCCTCTTATTGCCCTTATTTCTTTCCAAGAAATTATTTTGACTCCCGTTGTCTTATTTGCCTTCTTGAGGATCCTTTTGCTTGACTTCGTCTCATCTCTTGATCCCCATCAAGTGTGTGTTGATGTAAGACAAACAGTTTTTTTCTTTTGGTACTTGTGCCATTGTGAAAAGTGTAGAGGGTTTGGTTTATTTGTTGGAACCTTGCTCTTTTGGGAGTTAGTTATCTCATTCCTTCTTCTATGATTTATTTGCTTGAATGAGATAAATATTTGAGCATGTGTGTTTTTTTTATATTTCTTTCTTGCTCAATGAGTTGTTAGGTTCATTCGTTGAATTTTGTTGAATAAATCATTTGTTGATTTGTTCCTTTGATATCATTTGGACAACAAATGTGTTTTACCACACCTTTTATACCTACTTGTACTCTTGGTGTTTTTGTCTAAATTGTATCTTCTTTGGATCTTGAAAGATAGGTGCATGCATATTCTCTTTATGCTTAATTTTGTATCTTAGTAGCTTTCTTTGATCCAATATATATGTTATACTCCATCAAATCCTAAATGGCTAAGATGTGCATGAAATTCAAATTTCATCTATAACTATGCACATATTTATATGGAGTCTATCATATGTATTGTGGTTAGTCTAACCACTTTGGACCCAATAAGTTTGGGGACCAAGATGTACTTGAATGTGTCTTAGGTACAATGGAGATGCAATGGATGCTTGTCTCGTTTTTAAGGAAGGTGTTATCACCATATGATTATTGGAGCCAAGCTAGGATGATCGGTGAACTCTTATCTACTACATCACACCATTGCTATCTCGGTAACAAGTATAACATCCATGCATACTTTTCTAGCATCCCAACTCTTGTAGGTTGGTTCTTGGCATGATAATATTTATTTGCAAATGTTGCGGTTCTTGCAAAGGTCTTATAAAGAAATATCTTTATTTCATATGTGAGCAAGTTGAGATGATTGCATATGATGGGAAGTATATAAAATCATATTTATGATTCACCAATCCCAAATATGCCTTTTTAGCAATTTATTGCATATTAATTCCTCAACGCTCTCTCATGTGCAATATAGATAATGTTGCAAGTTGTACCCTTCTTTATTATGCTTGTTGCCTTTCAAAGCATCCTGACTATCTTTTGATCCCTTATTGCTAGTTGTGATAACTTTGATGATTTTGCGTGGGGAGTTTATTAATATACCATAATGGAAAATGGAGCCTTGAGCTATATATGCTTTCTAGCAAAGTTATTTGGTATATTCTATGACTCTCTCATGGATATCATGTCTTCCTTAATTTCAACTAACCTCTTGTGCATACATGTTCCTTTGTGGATTGTTCATCATGATTTTTTTATCTACTTAGAATGTATATGCATAGAAGTGTTAATATCTTCCCTTGATATCCTTGTTCTTTGCCGACCATCTTTCTTATAAATTTGGTTTTTGATGGCGTTGGTAAGAACTTGATTTATGAGTGCTTGTTTATTCTTTTTTGCTTCTTCTCGCACTCATATCTCGTGAATCGTTTTTGGACAAAAGCTCAATTTGATAAGCGTATCGACTCTTTTGTTTATCTCGTGCTTATGGTTGTTTTTTAAATGATATATAGGGAGTGAGGATTCCATGTTTGTGCATATTGTATTCAAATGAAAAAAAAACAAATTTGTGCACGAACCTTGGGGAGCTTCCTTATTTCATTTAAAGCACTTTTTGGCTCTTATCATCACATCTTCTTGTGTCCAATTGGTTCTTTGGGTCTCTTGATTGCTTGCTTGCTTCATTCGTTGAAGTTTCCTTCACTATGTCATCTTTTTGCAATCTTTGATCCTCAATATGGTTTGACTTCCTCCAAATATTGTTAATTTGATAAGTGCATATGATTTCACTCATTTTTACGAGAAATGCACATCTTGGGGAGGAACTCATACTATATTGGCCTTCTAAATTCCTTCATCCATTTTGGCAATCGTTGCCAATGGGGGAGAAGTTTAGAGGGTTTAAGGGAAATGGATTTTATACTTAAGTTTGGTTTGTGCTTAAGTGTTTACCTTTCATGCATCTCTTCTTTGTTAGATGTTTTGCATGGTTGAATATATAGTGTAAACTCCATCAAAGGTTTATCTTGACAATATATGCAATGAAATTCAAGTTCATCACACGTGCATATGTTGTGGGGGAGTTTGCTCTATATATTTTGGTTGTACTCACATCAACCATATTCAGTGTAGTTTATGTGAGTACAATTGGTTTTGATATGCGGTAGTAGCTTCATGTTACTTGACCATATCAAATACAACCTCTTGTATGCAAGTTATTCTCGGATAAGTTGCATATTAGTTTCTTTTATTCATTATATAAACCCTCTTATTGAGATTGTCATCAATTACCAAAATGGGAGAGATTGTAAGGGTAAATTGCCCCTAAGTGTGTTTTTGGTAATTAATGACAATCCCTATGGACTAATGTTTTCATTAAGCTTTTTATGAAGGAATTGTTCATAGAAATTGCTTGAAGTCCATGTGTTGGATTCAAGGCTTGGATGCCATGAAGATAATGATATATCTTAAGTATTGGCATCAAGATCATTGAATAGAAGAGATGAATCCAATATGATCAAGAAGAAGAAATAGAGTTGTAGTTCTTGTGTAGAACTCAAGTAATCCATGCTCTAGCTTATGTGCTAAGACAAGGAGTCTCAAGATCTTGAGAGTTTGGTTACATGAGAAGAATTCAAGATATGGCTCTATGTCGATGTCATGATGGTCTCATGAGTTAAGATATGATTGACTAATACCTAGAGCATGCAATCAAATGAAGAATTCTTTATGTGGCTCAAGATATTGTGATAGAGCATGAGAAGATTCAAGGTTGACCAATGCAAAGATCAAAGATTGGATTCTAGTTTGGTCAACACATGAAGCATAAGGAATGTGCCACATGAGACCAATCGGTCTTGTGGTATGGTATGGTTTGTCAATTATACTTTGTGAACTAACCCATTACATATGTGTGTTTGTGTTGTCTATGTGGGTTAGGTATTGTGTCAT
Source organism: Dactylis glomerata (assembly GCA_007115705.1). Taxonomy (NCBI): domain Eukaryota; kingdom Viridiplantae; phylum Streptophyta; class Magnoliopsida; order Poales; family Poaceae; genus Dactylis; species Dactylis glomerata. The sequence continues at coordinate 186,435 of QXEO01000506.1, forward strand.
GGATATGCATCACTAGTAAGATTTCATATAGACCATGAAAGGATGACATCAAGTGGTGGTTGTCATCAAGGTTGCAAAGTGCAAGTTTCAAGATAAGCATCTCGAGAAGATCATATGCTTGAAGCTTGTCATCCATTTGATGATAATGGATTTGTGAAGACATGCCTTAGTGAAGGTATCTCATAGTGGTGTATGTGGGAGCATATTGGAAGTCTTCACGAAGCAACAATGATCAAGTGAAGCATTCCGGCTTGATGGAAGCATGAAGCATCATCATCAAGATCAAGCGGGATGCGCAAGGCAAAGGTTTGTCCTTGCTAGGTTTTCCTTTTACCGGTCTCAAGGTGTTTGTTGGGAGACCGGGTTATAGGATAGATAGCCACACTATCAAGAGGGGCTTTCGGTCGGGTAACTTGATCACATCGTCTTAGGGAGCTCAAACCTTTGCATACTTTGCATCTTCCTAATTTGTTGGTTCTTGGTGTTTCTCCATGTGAGGTTCTTGTGCTTGTTGCTAGCTTTCCAACAAGTCCAAGTACATCGAAAACGGAATCCGTATGTATCTTTTATCGCGTTTTCGAGTTTGTAGGTTTTACCGGTTCTTTCTTAAAAGAGGTTTTCACCTCATCTCATTTGGTATTTTATCTCTTAATACTTCTTTGGTTTTATGGTCTCCATTGGATAGATATTTTTTTAGCTTTTCAAAAAGCCCAAGTTTGCTAAAATCGGAGTCCGGATGTGAAAGTTATCACATTTTTCGTGAGGTTATTTTCTGTCGGTTTCAAGCTCGGTTTGAACCGGAAATTCAACCGGAAATTCAACCGGGAATTCAACCGAGAATTTCCGGTCCAACCGGAAATTCAACCGGAAATCAACCAAAAACCTTCTGGACTGATTTCTTCTAAGCTCGGTTTAAACCGGAAATTCAACCGAGAATTCAACCGAGAATTTCCGGTCCAACCGAGAATTCAACCGGGAATTCAACCGGAAATTTCCGGTCCAACCGGGAATTCAACCGGAAATCCAGTTTCGCCCCAAACGGCTAGTTTTCTTTGAGGACTATAAAAGGGGGTCTTCTTCCCCAAATGTTTTAGGGTTCTTGAACACGAAATACACCTCCATTGTTGACCCTCTTGAGCTTGCTCCCTCTCTCTTCCCTCCAATGATTCTTGCATATTTTTGAGGGATTTGGAAGAGGAGATCTTGATCTACAACTCCACCAATCAATTCCTCCTCTAAGTGAGGGGAACCCATTGGATCTAGATCTTGAGGTCATTGGTTGACCTCCACCCTTGTTCTTCCTCTCTAACTCCTCCATAGCATTTGTTACCTTGGTGGGATTTGGGAGAGAAGGATTTGAGCACTTCCTCTTGTGTTCTTGCTTTGCATCCTTGCATAGTGTTGAGCTCTCCATTACGATTTGTTTGAGTGAGAGACCGTGAGCTTGTTACTCTTGGAGGGTGACCTCCTAGTTGGCTTGGTGATTGGTGCCTCGGTGACCTCTTCGTGGAAGATTGTGAAGAGGCCCGGGCTTCCCCTTCGTGGGAGTTGTGAAGTGGTTGTGGAGCTTGCCATCTCCGGAGTGGAGGAAAAGCTAACCATAAGAAGGGGTCCCTAGCTTCGTGGGGGGCTCAGAGAAGAAGGTGAGCCTTCGTGGCGTTCGGGGGCCTTCGTGGTTACCCGCATCTCTCCAACGGTGATTAGCTTACTTTATGTAAGTGAACATCAGGATACATCTTCGTCTCCGCGTGCCTCGGTTATCTCTATACCCGAGTTTATTTCCTTGTGATAGCCATCGTGCTTGAAGTACTCATATCTTGTTTATCACTTGTGAAATATATCTTGTGCTATCTTGCTTTTATTTAGTTGTTGTTGGTGCACTTAGTTGAGCCTAGCATATTTAGGTTTTGTGCTTGATGAAAATAAACGTTAGTTTAATTCCACATTCCTTCAAGCCAATTCCGTAATTGTTTTTAAAATCGCCTATTCACCCCCCCCCCCCCCTCTAGGCGACATCTCGTCCTTTCACCTACATATACATATCTCTATGCAAGGAAAGATTTGGTATGCGTGCGGTGGCAATAGTTGAAATGCATTGGTTTTGTATGCCTTATATCTGTTAATATATGTTCCGTGTTCATGTGGAAAACGTGATTCATCGGAGTATACTAAATGTTATATCATGGAGGACAAGCAAATTAGAAATGATTTATAAGTCAACACTAGGAGATTTTTGATGTAACATTCAGATGTGTGCAAGTATAAAGCAATGAACATATATTCACCCGACTAAATTGACTTAAGCTATGATCACTCTATTACTTTAGTACATAATGATGTTATTTATAAAACTATATAAATAGTTACATCGAGGTCTACCTATTAATTAAATAACATTGTAAAGTTGAAGCTAATGAATTATCATCTATGAGTTGTGTGTGACAGAGAAGCGTGTTTCGTTTATCCACTGCTACATACATATCTTATATGAATCGTAGATAGGTTCCAGTTAGTAATTTTTTTAATAATATATAATTTGGGTCTATCTGAAACACAAGTTTAGAAACATATTGTGTTTAGACCTTAATCACCAAGACAATGTATTGTGGTACGGTGGTACCTATTACTTCCCCCTTGTTTTTGCTACATGACATTGTATCGTGTTGTCTACTGCTTCTGTGTTTGTCTATGGAATGTAAGGATGGGTTGGCCATCGTGTGCACGGCTACTAGCCTCCTAGTCCCACACACATACATGCTTGATTCTCTCTAACAAATTGTTACATGCTTCTCTCCCCTTTTCCTTTAAATTACACGTCTTCCCGGATGGAATGCTTTTCTAGCTAGGAGGAGATCGGGAGCTTAATTATCTCTCATAGACATAAGTTTAAAGATCCTAGGGTTGAAATATGTTTAAGTCAAACTTTGATGGTTTAGCTACTATTTTCATTTTAGGTACATTTATAAGATCCATCGGTCACAATTAACTACTCCCTCCGATCCATAATACTCTTCGCTAATATAGATGTATCTAGACACATTTTAGTGGTAGATACATCCGTATTTGCGAAGAGTATTATGGGTCGGAGGGAGTAATAGATAAGGGTCACCAGACTAAATGCTGGATACTTTGCCTTTTGTGAAATTTCTAGCATGTGCTTCTGTTTTATAGGGAGTCTTCTTTTAGTAGACAATATTAGATAAATATTTGCGTCAAAACTTATCTATGAATTCTAGAACATTGCAAAGCTGAAGCTAATGCATCATCATAGATTAGTTAAGGAAAAATGTGCAATCATCATCCAATAAAAAAGAGAAACTAACCATAATATCATCATAAGTTGTCGAAAAAACTAATTTAACAACAACAATTATTATTATTATCACTTCACGTTTTAGGTCATCATAACACTTCCCAAGTTGCTACCCCCCTCACCCGCGGCACCATGACCCACTATTGCTAACTTCGTTGACCTCCAACAAGATCGCCCGAGGTCATTGTCGTTGCCGCTCTGTTTGACAGTGTGTTCGGCTGAGAGGAGCATCTAGGAGTGACGCTTCTGAATGTCATGGAAGCTAATGAAAGGTACTTCACGTGACAAGGAACTATAGGCGTGCAAATTAGTTTTTGTGCTTTCGAGAAGCTATTGGTAGCATTACGAGTGGCAAGGGAATATTTTCCACAAAGTTGAACTATATTGAGACCTTGTAGGACTGTCTGGACCAGATCCAATCATTTCTTGAGGTGCGCCATAGGATTGAGGACTAAAATTCACATGAACAACTTTGGGAAGATATTGTTGATAGTTAGTGGGGCTATATGTTTTGTAGTTTTCTGGTGCTTGTTCATGCCTATTCATCTTTTATTTAGATCATTTGTTGCATTTGAACCCCACTTTATGTTGAACTTGAATGGATTTGAAATGTTTTTTGAATTATGTAATGTTGAAACATGTCGTGTACCGCCACCTTACAGGCCACGCGTCATTGGTCTCGAAGAGATGGGGATGATGACTGTAAGACCGTGGTGGCGATTGCTGGTGGGCGGCGAAGCTTGGTGGTGGTGCTCCTTTGCGGCTGAGTTTTTTTGTGGGCTTGGGTCGGGAGAAATCCTTGTCGACTTGTCCGACCCCGACACGGTGCCGTTTTCGAGGGGCACCATTCCTTCCTGGAGGGCGTCGTGGGAAGCCTCCATCTACTTTACTCCGAGCCGGGGGAAACCCTAGGACCATCTGGTCCAGGCAGCAGCGCCGTGTCGACGGTGTTTTCCTTATTGAAGGTGTTGCTTGGCTCCAGGTGCCTTGGAGTGCTTTGAGCGTGGTGGGAAAATTCAGAGGGCACAGCGGTTGCGAGTCTTCATCGCTTCGTCGATTAACCGTTGTCTTCATTTCTTTTCTTTTGGGCATGTTTTGCTGTTGTTTCAGAACTCTTGTAATGTTAGTGTGATTGCTATATAATATATAGCGGGGCGAAAGCCAGCTTCGTGAAACATAAAAAGTCTGATGCGAAAATAGAGTGCTAAACAGAATAACAAACTGATTCTTGTTCCAAAATCGTTGCTGTATTTAATTCAGTTTTTCCCTCTTCAAATCCTTCTCAGTTGAACCAGTCACTCTTGTGGACCTCTTTGGTGCATTGATTTGAAAAGCATGAGAATGGAAAAACGGAATAAAATGCCATGGCAAGTGGAATCTTACAGGATTTAAAAAACAAGAATCAGTAACATAAATTATTTGGCTGCATCACGAGAAAATGCAGAGATTTTCTATAACGATTTATTACATGCCATAGTTATTGTCATTGACGCATAGATCTTTTTTAGAGGATTCGGCTTTGAACCAAAATCCCTTTGCTCGAACTCGAAGGGCACCATCTGTTCCTCCACCAGAATTATTTGGCTCCTGTGATTTCTGCACGCCTCCTCCAGAATGTTCCCTTCCACCTCTGCGACGGCATCCCGCGTCCTCCTCCCCATTTCCGCCGCCTCTCGCCGCGCCATGGCCGCCGCCTCCGCGAACCCGCCGCCACCGCAGCAACCAGCCCCCAAGGCGGTCCGGGTGGTGGTGAAGGGCCGCGTGCAGGGCGTCTTCTTCCGCGACTGGACGGTGGAGACGGCGCGCGCGCTCGGACTTGCTGGCTGGGTCCGCAACCGCCGCGACGGCACCGTGGAGGCCCTCCTCTCCGGGGACCCCGCCAGGGTCGACGAGATGGTCTCCCGCCGCCTCCCCGTGGGTCCTCCCGCCGCCGCCGTCACCGCGGTGCTCCCCGCCCCCGCCGACCCGCTCGACCCCTCCGAGGGATTCCAGCGCAAGTCCACCGCCTGATGACCACAGGTTCTTCTTGTCTGTGATGTGGCAATATAATTACCTCGAAATGTTTCGCCTTTTCATGATTTTTAGCATGCTGTTGAGCGAGATGTCAACCTATGGAATCAAACTATTGGAATTGGAATTTATAGTTACATGATCACGAGTTTTGGTGGTTGTGGTTACTCTGTTATAAAGCCGGGCAAAAGCCTGTTTTGAGAGAGAGATCACGGGTTTGGTGTTTATTAAAGCCACTCTGCTCCTGTGGTTTGTTGGTCATGGGGTTTTTTCAGTGCGATGAGATGTGTATACTAGTAGCAGGTTTTTGGTAACATTTAGCAGTTTTATATAATGAAACCTTGTGAGATCAAACTGAAAGTAGGCATTAGTACAGATTCTGTCCCTAATCATTTTCTACAGTTTTGCCATTCGACGCTAAAATTACCAGTTGCACTTTGTTTAGCCTAAAATTGAAAAAAAAAGTTTACAATCTTATGTTGTACCGTTGAGCTCGGTAAGATCAAACAGTTCATATTGATCTTAGCTCGCCATCATTCCCTGATCTTCAGGACCCAAAAGAACATCGCCATTCCTCGGGCCTAGCCGGCCAACTGAAACTTAAGCAACTCAGATTTGAATATTTAATGTTCCATTAGTCCCATACAAGGTTTTCAGTATCGGGATACTAGGTAGTATCGTTTTCTTGTCAGCAGTATCGTATCGTAGAATCGTATCGTAGTATCACGATACTATGAGATTTTATTTTTACTAAAAATATATGTATATATTAACAATATACCTAAACATATAGATAAAATTAATTTTTAATTTGAATTTTAAGCATATTCTATGTCTTTCATAGAGGCTAATCATGCAAACGATGCATTCATATAACATAAATATGGGCCAACTAATCCAAATAATATAAAAATAACTAATTATGAACCATATGTTTAGAAACTAATATACACAACTGGCTAGTTGACTACTTTCTCAATTGAAGAAACTCCTTTATAGTTAGATGATCACGAGTTTGGGTTGTTTGTTGTTGCTTTATATTTATAAAAAAAGCGGAGCAAAAAGCCTGTTTCGGGGGAGATAAAGAGTTTGGTGTTTACTAAGCCACTCTGCTCCTGTGATTGTTGGTCATGGGTTTTTCAGTGCTATGAGATGTGTATGATAAGCAAATATACCAGTAGCAGTTTTTTGCTAACATTTAGCAGCGTTATATAATGAAACCTTGTGAGATCAAACTGAAAGTAGGCATTAGTACAGATTTTGTCCCTAATCATTTTCTACAGTTTTTCCATCCGTCGCTAAAATTACTAGTTGCACTTCGTTGAGCCTAAAATTGAACAAAAAAAAGTTTACAATCTTATGTTGTACCGTTGAGATCGGTGAGATCAAACAGTTCATATTGATCTTAGCTCGCAATCATTCCCTGATCTTCAGGACCCAAAGGAACATCCCCATTCCTCGGGCCAAGCCGACCAACTGAAACTTAAGCAACTTAGATTTGAATATACAATGTTCCATTAGTCCCATATCCCAAGGATATGAGTTGCCACATTTGCTTTCATTCACCTGCATTAATCCCCTACAGTGCAGTGCGTGTTTGCATTTATCATATTGAAGACAGAGCTAGACATTTTATTCGAGATCATCAGTAGAAACAAAAGAGTGTTATGTTTCTTTTATTTTCAAGCAAAATTATGCGGCGTTGCTGAGTTGTGATTTACTCCATCTGTTTCATAAATTCTTGTTGTGGTTTTAGTTCAAATTTAAAGTACAACCACGACAAGATTTATGGAATGGAGGGAGTAAGAATTATGCTGCCAAGATCAGATGGTTTCTGACATTGACAAATTCGTCACATAAATTTGCCATATAACCTGAAGAATTCTGAACATGGGCGATCAGCTATAAGCATAGCGAGCAGAACTATAGAAATCTGATATTAGCTCAACTAGCTAGTGAATCAGCAACATTTCTCTCTGTTCCTGATCACCATGCAAGTCCTGAATTACATATGCATTCACCTTAATCTCCACAGACCTATCTACCTTCTTCTAGCTAGCTAGCTAGACCTGTACCTGTATATAAATCATAGGGAGTACTAGTAGATTGCAAAGTGTTACTCAGACATTCTCTTGCAGCTCCACCATGGACTTGTCCTCCCCCTCCTCTGCCTTGAGGTGTTGCACATGCTTGAACTTGTATCGCTTGGCGCATATCAGGTAGTACACCAGGTTCATGATCTGTAGCAGCGTTACGACCCAATAGAAGTAGTCCAGCTTGCCGTGGTTGATGTTGTCCGGCAGCCAGTTGGACCCATCGGGTCCAGCGCTCCACCGGTGCACCACCGTGATGAGCAGCGTGCTCACGTAGCTCCCCAGCGAGATGGACAACCAGAAGAGCGCCGTTGCCGTGCTCCGCATGCTCTCCGGCGCCTGGTCGTACATGAACTCGAGGTGCCCCACCGACGTGAACGCCTCCGCTATTCCGTGCAGGGCGTACTGTGGCACCAGCCAGTATGCGGACAGCGGAGCCGTCCCTGCGTCCGTGGTTCCCCCAGCCGCAGCGGCCTCTCTGCGGTGGCGCTCGACGAAGCCAGCGACGAGTGACGCCGCCACAGAGATGGTGAACCCAACTCCCATGCGGTGGAGAAAGGAGATGCCCCGGTCCAGCCCCGTGTAGCGCCGGGCCAGCGGGATGAACGCGCGGTCATAGACGAAGAGGGTGACGAGCATGGCTAGCAAGCCGAAGACGGTCATCGACCCTGCAGGGATCTGGAAGGACGACAGATGCGGCGCGACGCGGCGGTCCATGGTGCTGGCTTGCTGCAAGGAGAAGGTGCCCTGTTGTGACGATGCAGTTATCACTAGGATGCCCGCTGCCCATATCGGTCCCATGCGGACCACTGATTTGAGCTCCTCCACTCGGTGCACCGTGCTCAGCCGCCACAGGTTCGGGATGGTGGAAGGTGGTTCCTTGCCGGAAGAGGTGTCCCTCGTGAGCAGATCACCCTCAGTGATGATGGCGGCACGGTCAAAAAAGCTGGACGAACAGAGTCAAAAAATACATTGATTAGTTCCAGGAATTCCATGGTGACCAACGAGCTTGCATTTGACTAGAGGAAAAGCCAAAAGAGAAACAGTGGCAGGAACGCTGCCATGGTTGCCTTCCATGTACCGGCAGTTGCTGCTCTCTGATGGTCGAAGTTGAGAGATGCTGCTACCGACCACTGTCTGCTAGGAGGAGAAATCGAACTGTTGTATTGAAAGGTTGTTTGGAACTTGCACACACTTGTGGTAGTATAAATTTCACTTGAAACCAAAGAGGCTGGAAGCCTGGAAGCCCAGAATCCTAGTTGAGTTTCACATGAAACCTCCCAATCTGGAGGTTCCAAAGTCGTTTTGAAAGTTCCATTCCTGAGATATACCAAGCTGCAGTTCCAAAGTTTTTGAAATCGCAAGTAAGAAGTTCGAGCGTTGATTTAGAAGTCTTCAGATGTCTGGATATGAAGGGAGAATGGTTTCCGTTTTGTCCAAGCTAAAAGTGTTTCAGTCCTATATTAGAAGTTGCAGACATGATTTGAACTAAGTGTTGATAATTCAGTTTGAACGTGCTCTGCAGTTTGGTATTTGCTCAGTATGGTTTCAGTTGCTCTTCCTTCGTGTTGGTGGACTTGGGATGACTTCAATTTTTGGGGCTGCAGATCTTCAAACTATCAGTTTGGATTTTTTTTCCCAGTATAATATGTGAATTTGTTTTGGTGATGCTGGACATACTGCTCCTACTAATAATCCGACAGCAAAATCAAAGATTTGTTTCATCGCTACTCCCGTGAGTTGTGTCATTATGTGGTTGTCTGGTCTATCGGGGGCTCTTATTTACCATCGAGCTTTCATGCCCTGGTAACTATAGAGACTGACTATCATGCTTCACATCATTTCTTATCAACATCTACCTTGGGCAGGTCATTGTGGATGGACTTCAAGATTCAAGCACTCAACATTGTGCAGGCTTACTGGCGATAAAGTTTGCTGATATTAGTAAGGACGTGTTGGTGGTGGGGCATTTCATCACACAAATATGTGAAGAGAAGTTTATTGACTGGAAATTGCTGTGGTTAAGATATACAGTGTGGCTATTTTGAAATAAGGAAAGTACGATGATAGTAGGTATATTAGGCAAGGTGGCGTGGAGTGTGGAGAACTTGTGCCACTGATTATCTGCTCATCTTGGTAACTTCTAAAATCGAACAAAAATGACAAATCCACGAGCAGGCCACCGAAAGGTCTCTAGTAGGGCAGTCCCTGTAGTAGGGTGTATGTTTAAGCTGCGATGCTGGCTCAAAGTCTCAATGTACGAAGGTTTTTGGTACAAACGTGGAAAAACAATACTTGAACACGGCTTGTTTTGAGCTAGAAAGTAGAAAGGAACTTAGATTACAACTTCTGTGCAAGAATCCAGAGGCGGATATCGTCTCAGCTCAGCACTGGCAGCAGTATTTTTGGCGGCATTTGCTGACATCGTCTTCTGATCTCCTACGTCCTCTTGTCCATCAATGTTCTTGGCCCCTCTAAATGGACTACTAGGATATATGCTTCGACTAGAGAATTTTTTGTGGATACAAGAACTCCTAGAAAAGAAACATAAAAATAGAAGAAAAGATCCGGCACGTACGCACCTGAGCTCGTTGGTGTGCACGAGCTTGCCGTACATGGAGATGGGGGCGTCCATCTCGTCGTTCTCGTACAGCCTTCCAGGGCCGTCCACCATGGCCAACCGCCGCTTCCTGACGGCGGCGACGACCACCTGCGCGAGCCTCGTGAACGGGCTTCCCACGGGCTTCAGCAGCCGGTACATCGGGTACCCGCCGACGAAGGCGGCGAGGGAGATGCCCATGCACGCCGCCGGCACGCCGAGGCCCCAGCCCCAGCCGACGTTGTCCTGCACGTACACCACCGCCGTCACGGCCACCAGCATCGACGCGCCGTTGCAGAAGTAGTACCAGTTGAAGAAGCCCCAGGTGCGGGCGCGCTCCGCCGCCTCGGACTCGTCGAACTGGTCGGCGCCGAACGCCACGATGCAGGGCCGGTACCCGCCGGCGCCCACCGAGTTGAGGAACAGGCACACGTACAGGACGGCGAGCTGCCACGGCAGCGCCTGCTCGCACGTGCTGCCGCCGGCGAGGGCGGTGTTGCACGGCGCGGGACGGAACTGCGGCAGCGCCGCCGACACCGTCAGGAGCGCCATCCCCTGCCACAGGCGTCATCACAGTTCAGCTCTAGCTCTTTCATATATGCATTGGTTTGTTATGTATGTGAGCACGTACGACTTGGTAGACTAGGGAGGCGCCGGCGATGGTCCAGAAGCGGCCGATGACGGCGTCGGCGAGGTAGGCGCCGATGAGCGGGGTCATGGCGGAGGTGCCGCCGAAGTTGGTGAGGGTGGTGGCGGCCTTGGTGAGCGGCATGTGCATCTGCTGGGTGAGGTAGATGAGCATGTTCGTCGAGAAGCCCACCACGGCGAGCTTCTCCGCCACCTCATTGGCTGCCGCGCGAGGAAGAACAGAAAAGTTGAGAGCTTAAGCAAGCAAAATACCAAGTACGAGTACTTTGCAAGAGATTGTGTTTCTTACCAAAGATGAAGGGCATTGTTCTTAGGCCGCCCTTCTTCTTGCTCTCTCCCTCAGCCTCCATTCTCTGTTCTCGTGGTGGCGACGGTGTACGATTGCACGTGTTGCCACTGCTTGCTGCTCCCTGTATGGCGAGTTCGTGATAGCAGCAGTAACTAGGATTCACATATTTATAGATAAGCTAGCTTGCCATGCCACTGCCAGCGCGCCATGTCACTCGTCGACTATACGAAAAGATTCAAGGTTTATATTTACAAGGGAAAGGCATTGTCCGAGGTTGATTGCATTGTTCATGTGATATTTTCCTCCACGAGAATAAACGTAGGGGTACATCTATCTCTGGCCAAATCTTCTTTCAGCCTGGTCCATTTTCACATTTCCAAAAGAGGAACACAAAGAGTCCTCGTGTCTATGTCACAAACTCATGGTTAACCTTAGCAAAGAGTAAATGTGAAGGAAATACACATTTGTATTGGTTCGACCGTGTGGCTTTATTTATAAAGTGGGACGAAAGTTTGCTTTGAGAAATGTAAATGAAACACGAAGTAAGAACGACAGTCGAGTTACCGTTTGTGTATACTCATAGAGACAGCAAGAAAGCAGCTCATGGTGCCTTCAAGCCTCAGCTCCTGAATGGCAACATTAGGGTCGGACCCGAGCCAAATGATAGTTTTTTCTTCTGCCCTCGCAAAATGTGAGACAGTGCCTAAGCCTAACTTCTGAATGGTCCACTTCTACAAACTTGCATAATCTACCGTGACCAGCTAGGAGCTTAATATCCGAATTGATGTTCAATTACTACATTATCTTGTTAATGTCAAACTTTGACGTTTCTGAAAACAATTTGGTACTATGTAGGAATTGAATGAATTTCTAGTATTTATTTGATGTAATTCAATTTTTAAATACAGATATCTAAAAGAGACTATAAATGGAAAAACAATATTTAATTAAGCCAGCCAAAAAATAAACAGAAAATTCAAAATTTTGCTTGGGAAAATCCTAAGTTATATATGCACCCTATTGGTTTTTACTATTTTCCCGAGTATCCAATTTTTCTATAGTGTACTAGCAATAAACGAGAGTGGACAAATGGCTCTCGAGCTTCAGGGAACTCGTTTTTTTTAAAAAAAATCAAATGACATTGAAAGTTTCAAAATACTTAGAAAATAGTTTTGGATGTAGATAATTATAAACTCTACTATGTGCAAAAAATTCAATTAAAGATTGTCCATATTTTACGCACAACAAAAATAACAAATGTGTATGAAGAGTGCGCAGATCCAAACAAAATTATAAAAAACATATTTGTTGTAAAAAATACAATGATTTAAAATACCATCTCCCCCTCCACTCCTCCAGTTGAGCTCACCTTAGCAAGATGTTTCGGTTGTTTTACTATTGGCATACTAGAATTCATGTAGATATATGTCATTCTGAAAAAGGTTGGAACATCTTATAATTCGAAACAGAGGGAGTATTTCTCAATGTTTATGCTTCCATAAAAGAAGTAGATCTTCCCTTTGGCCCCTTGGCGGTCGAAGGAAGCAATGGCTGGACCATATCCCCCTGTCGGTTTGATTGGAGTCCGAGCAGCGTACGTGTGTGCTCAAGAATTTATTTTAGCATTGGATTTTATCATCTTTGCCCCCAAAAAGTGAGCTCGAGACTTTCCGTGGAAGAAATTGCCGCTCATTCCAATCTGAAAGCTGTAGCCAGTCCACGGTCAATCGCCGTGGCCTGTAGATGATGCCTGCAGTCCGCATGCGAGCCGAGATATGACGCAGAAAACGGAAGGCCGGCCGCCTTTTGTGTTGTCGCAGGGAATACTACCTCCGCACAGAGAGATCTTGCTAGGTGAGGGAGAGATGGCATGTGTTTTCGTTTTCGGACGGATGCGTTTCGGAAGCACGTTCTGCTGTACGTATTCTCTGCCGAAGCGATCTAACCGTATCACGGTCCAGATGATGCTGCTCCTTGAAGATAGGAGAAAAGGCCGAATCGGCTAATGGCTGCCGAAGCAGATCCTTGAAGATACAACCAACCGATCAGACCAATCACGCAGTGGCGCTTGGGCTTTGGCGACTGAATCCAATCTATACTGCTTCGTGCTCGATCTGTTCAGTCAGTTTAGTATGACCCGTAGGTAGAAATGTCGATCTCACAGAGACCACGAAGGCACCCAGCAGAATCGATCATCCTTCACCATTCCCCAATCAGCTGATGGTCTCATACTGTGGTCGACGCTGCCGCCAACAAATCATACTATCATGATCAAGGTAGCTAAGCTATCTACATACGACTGCACTAACACGTACCCCTCTCACTTGATCCAATCATCATCAGTTGATGCGTGCTTGGACCAACCAGCCATAATGCGTCCGGTCCATCGTCTCTAGTGGTCTCGTGGACTAGCTTCTTCCTTCTCCAGTCGATGGTGTTCTTATCAGAGTAGGAGAACTGTAGAGCGCGTGCCTGCGTTGTCGACAATAAAAGGGTAGGTTCGCATCGGTGTCCTCCCGCGAGACCTAGCTAGCTAGGTAGTGCTGTGCTGGGAAGGGGCCAAGCGAGGTAACAGTGTCCCAGAAACGGACATGAGCTAATCAGTTAACCATAGCTTGGTCGCTCCTGTCTAGTTTTTCGTTTGCATTATTGCATCTTTATGTACATCTTTCTTCACTGAAGTTGTTTAATTTGGGTCCTTGGCGGTAGGCAGCAACCTCATCTTGTCCTATTTCCTTGTGGCAATGTTTCTCTTGGTTATACGGAAATGCAATTTCGCTCCTAGGTGTAGATGCACCTATTGTCAAAACACATATTTTAAAATATTAAAAAAAACTCGTAACATAAATTCATGTATACATTTGGATATTCTATATTCGCACACAAAGTCTCTGCAATTTTTTTTTGACTTGTGTAAAAAAGCAAAAATTTGATGTTCTAATAGGACACATTTTTACTTTTACACAGGCCACAAAAAATATTCTTTCTCTGCGAAACTTTGTGTGCAAACATCGAATATTTCTTTCGGATTTTTTTTTCATTTTGAAATATGATTTTATGCATTACCCATAATATGTACCTCTACACCTATGAGCCAAAATACAAAAATCGAAAAAATAGAAAAAAGAATAAAAAAATGAACTTTTGTATAATGAACATGGACGTGTGTTCTGATATCATGCCAAAATTCTCAGAGAAAAGATACATGCAGTGGCCAGTGTAAAAAAGGTAAACCTTAGTGTTTTGTAAACAACAAATCTAAATGCTCTAAACAACATCAAATTTTGTTATTTTTGTCTAGACCACCGAACATGTCATTTCTCACCAAAATGTTGCTTGCAATTAGAACCCATTGCCATGTTCGTTGTGAAAAATCAGAACTTATAGAATTTGTTTGGTATTTTTGTAATTTTTTATTAAAGCGGAAGCATATGAGCTCGGGTTCACATGTGAATTTCCAGTGTTCTGAATGATGATTGATGGTGTTAAATGTTGATGCTTGTTCAAACCGTTGCCTCTTTTGTTTGACTGGTTTGTAATTTTGCATTTCAAATTGTTGTCTTAGGATACTAGTGTTAATAGGGTTTTTGGTGCGTAGTGGCCTGCGGGAGCACGAGGGCGTGTACTCTTCTTCCCATGTCATGTAGTTATTGTCAAGGAAGATAAACCTCTGCCTCTGTAATGATTGATGCATACAGACATAGATTCCGTCCACGTGGGATTAGAACAAAGCCACACCGTTCCGTACGAGGACCGCCTCATATCAAGTTATAACTTGAGACTTCATATTTTTGTTAAAGAGTTGATGTAGAAGATATTAGTCCGGTCGAATAAAATGTAGCGTGTACATGGCTGGCCAGGGTAAAAGAAGAAATGGCCTGTTTGGTTGGTGTCCAAATGTGCCCAGCCAAAATTTTGGCAGCCTATAGGATTTTGGTTCTTATTTGCTTTGTAGCCAAAATTTGGTTGCCCACAAAAAGTTGCCTACCTACCTCACATTCTCTTTACAAATTTTACCAATTTTTTGGCAAACATGGGGCTAAGGAATTGGCAACCAATATTTTGGCTAGCCAATTGTGGGCAAAAATTGGTAGGGCACAAGTATGGCACCAACCAAACAGGCCAAAGAGACGAGAACAAGAGTTCGACAGGCAGATCGAGGCGGCGACTGATCATCCATAGATCATGCATCCTACTGTTGGAGCAAAAGGATAGAACGTGCACGTCTGCACTGTCGCTCGATCGCTCACATCTTGCATCGTCACATGCGTGTCTCACCTTCTGGTTCAGACTTCAGACAAGGGAGGACTGTCCTTTTACTTTTGGAGGCCGGAAAGGAAGAGCCAGATAGTGCAAGTTCTAGCCAGGCGAGAGGCATGGCATGGAATGTTCAGCTCCAAGGAGATGTCAAGCGGATGGTGACAAGACGACACTACTCACAGTTGCACGGTTGTACGTGTGCTGGTGAATAATGTGTACGTGACACTGAAGCTAAGCTCTGCCCAGGACAGAATCCTTAATTTTGCGTGGAAGGAGGGGTGAGCGTGATCGTCGTTAAGAAAGGACCGTTGTTTCTTTTCTCGCAAAAGTCTCATCTTGCTATCGCTGGTGTTTCTGTTTTAGCTCACGGAGAGTATGAACTTCTGCTATGCTACTGCTTTCGGAGTTTCCCCGATTGCTGCGTTGCGAGTGGGTTATTTGCCGGTATCAGTCATCATCTTGAGCTGCTATGGGCTATATATGGCCATGAAACTTCAGCCGTCCTAACTTTTTTTGAAAGAGGGCAAAAGATTTGCCCTATTCATTAACTAAGGAGACGTTTAGTAGTTTTACAAACCGAGCCAAGCTTGGGAAACCAAATACACTCACTCTCGCGGCATGATTGAACTCAAATGCTTCGCACCCGCTAAACTCCAAAGCCCCGTCTCACTCTTAATTTTAGATACAACACTAGAAGGCATGGAGGCGAAATTACGGAACACTCTAGCGTTGCGCTCGTTCCAAATCTCCCAAGAAGCAAGCATGATGAGAGAGGCAAAAGACTTCCTCTTCGAATTATTGGGTGATAAGAAGCTCAACCACCATTCCTTCACCGTATCATGGTTAGCCCAGGTGGACACATCCACCACCGCTTCAAGTCTGAACCAACGAATGATAGAATTCCAAATCCTAAAGGAGTAGCAAAATAAAATGTGGGCCGCCGATTCGTTTTCCCGCTTGCAAAGTTGACATTTACCACAATTTGGCCATCCTCTCTTTTGAAGGCGGTCGGCCGTCCCCACGTATCTTCACAAAGAGCAAGAAATTTATTCGCCCAAGATGTATCGTTGGCTGGGCAACTCTACGGAGGATATCTTTTTTTTAGGGTACGCCAATGTCGTACCTAATCTTTATAGAAGAAGAGCAAACAAGATATTACAAGACACCGCGATCTCGATGCGATCATCCAGTGCGGGTAAAATTCACTCCTAGCTCTAGCTAAAGGCTAATCTCTCGTGAGGGTGCTACTCCCTCCGGCAAATGCAATCTCCCACAGCTTGAATTCCTCTTGGACACTGTCGACTATCCTCTCCGTGCTCCATTGCATCTGCACGTTTCCGAACACTCGCGCATTGTATTGTTTCCAAAGCGTTCTTGCAATTAGTATGACCAAGGCATCAATTTTTTGGCGGTCCACCTTTTGCACCCGAGCTCTCGTCGCGCCCCACCACTTCTCTAAGTTGTCTTCTATATTAGGCTCTTCTAGTTGTATTCTCATCGCTTGAAAGCATCTGTACCACATCATCCGCGAGTAGGGGCATTGAATCAGTATGAGGTCGACTGTGTCTTCCGCTTATAGGCACGTAAAACATGCGTTGCAGGGTTGAATCTCCTGTCGGATGTCTAGAGTCTGTATCTCATCGCAAGCCAGCAGAACACTTTGCCTTTTAGAGGGGTTGATGCCTTCCAAATTTGCTTATGCGTTCCATCTATAACCCTCCCTTGGCAAAGCATGTTATAGGTATCTTTTGCCGAGTACACTCCCGGTTTGGCTCCCTTCCATACGTATTTATCTAGGACTGCATCGTTTCTGTTAACTTTTTCTATCTCCTCCCAAAGGCGTATACATTGGATGCACCCTTCGATCGATATCTCCCCTGCCATGTCTTGGACCCAAGCGTTTCCAAGCAGCCCATCTGATAATTTTCTCTTGTTTTCCCTCCTGGTGGTAACCATGTCGGTGATCAGGGGAGCAATTTCATTGGCTGTGTATCCATTGATCTAGCGATCCTTCTAGAAAAGGACCGATTTGCTGTCGCCAACCTCTATCTTGTTCAGCATCTTCATCCTTCAGTTGTGGTAGCCCCTGCCAAGGCCTCTCCGAGTCAGTTCGGCCGCAGCCATTGCCAGCGCGTTCTAAGCGCAATCCCCTGAAACCGCAAGTCCTTGATGCCTAGCCCTCCAAATCGATCTGGTCTACAAACAATCTCCCACACCACAAGGCATTGTCCGCCATGGACCTCCTTCTTGCCTGCAGAGAAAAAGGCCCTCAACCCTTTGTTTAACTCCTCAAGCAGCCACACAGGTGCATCAGCGATTAATAATTGGTGAATTGGCCATGCTGCCAAGACTGCTTTGGTAAGGGTTAGGAGCCCCTCTCTGCCTATCATACCCGTAAACCAAGACGGCACACAATGCAATGCTTTATCTAGCAATGGCTCCCATTCAGCCTTGGTCAAAGGCCGGAGTGACAGTTGCAGTCCGAGATATTTGATGGGGAATTCCGCAACCTCACATCCCAGGATTTCGACGATCCTCAACTTATCCTCTTCCGATCCTCAACTTATCCTCTTCCGATCCTCTAATGATCCTTTAATTAACGTGTAGTCCTGAAACCTCACCGAACAAATGTAGGAGCGTTTTTATTGTGTCCACTTCCTCCCTCTCCGGCCTGAAGAAACACACCACGTCATCTGCGAATATGGAAATCCTTTGCAGTGATGTGGTGCCCGCTAGGTTTCTTAACAACTGGGCCTCCACGGCTCTGACCATGATTGCCGTGATAAAGCGGCCGTGGAAGTATTAACCCTAGCCTAGACTTTGGCTTTTTCCATTGCTTGGTTTGTAAGATCTCTTAAAACTCCTTAATCAATAAAAATGGCATATTTTTGCATTGTTTTTTTTTAAAACACAGCCTAGACAAAATGGTCAAACTGAGCCACCATTGGGACTCTGCCGACCACTCGTACATGTCTTTGTTTCTCTGCATACGACAGCCAGATCAACTGAAAGCTCTCAGCCTTGTCCAGATCTGCACATCGTTACCGAGTATGCACTCATATAGTGTGACTTGTCATGCACAGGGCGCCAAGATGCCAAAATGGTCAGTTCAACCTGCAAGTACTACATAAATCATAGGGTTTTTCTTGAGGCATAGAGCAAGAGAATAATGACCGTAATGTTGTTCTTTTCCAGGAGTACACCAAAAAAATTGTCTGTGCGGTCAGTGAGACAGTGTCGCGGGATTGGATATACTGTTCAGTGTTTAGCAGTACAGTTGTGGATATATAATTCAGCATGGGCAGGAGGAGCTACAAGCTACGCAGGAGAAAATAAGATTGTAGGGCAAAACATCGAGTCCTGGACATTAACAAGTCGTATCAAACTATGACATGGCTAAATGTATTTGGATCGAACCTGGTGTCCTGTTCGGGTGCCAAAGAAATGATAATGTGAAGTCTCCACATGTACTAGTCGATGAGCACGACCTGAAGACTTCTGCGAGACTGTAAGCACCAAGCCTCTCGCTTGAATCCATATGAGATAATGATGTAGAGGGTAACTTACAGACTTCAAGATTTTTGAAGTAGACAGAACAAGTATTGGCTCCGAACAAAAAATATTGGTTCTGGAAAAGAAAGGCCTTAACTTCATGGAAAAAAGAACTTGTTTCAGAAAATAAATAAACTGAAACAGCTAATTTCAGAAATTAGTAGTAGTAGACCGCAAATCGTGCAC
Source organism: Dactylis glomerata (assembly GCA_007115705.1). Lineage (NCBI taxonomy): Eukaryota > Viridiplantae > Streptophyta > Magnoliopsida > Poales > Poaceae > Dactylis > Dactylis glomerata. Next base: position 205,385 of record QXEO01000506.1, read on the forward strand.
ACGTTTAAAAAAACAGTAATCCACCGGTTCAAGGACACTAGTACAGGGCAGAAAAGCAGTGCCTTTATAAAGAGCACCAACACAGTTCAAGGTTTGAATATATCATATTAATATGTACTTGGAAAGCATCTCCAGGATACAAGAAACTGAAAGAGTCAGCAACATTGCACTAACAGCACGTAGCGGTGGTACCAGCAGCAAAGATATAATAAGATCGACACTGAACTGTACTGCTTCCGTCTGCCTTTCGTTGGTACCAACAATCTATCATCTATTGCTGATCCTCAAACTCGTGGCCGTGATCCAAAAGATAGTTGGCGGCCAGCTCTTCGTCCCTGTTGCACGCAAAAAAGACCTCCAACACAAGCTCGCGGTTGAACCCCATCGCCTCAAGCTGTCAAATACATGAATATAAATTACATGTTACCTGGCATGCTTGTGAAGTTATTACAAAAATAACAAATGAGTTAAATGTGACAGCCATATATCAAGGGCAAGGGCGAAAATCATGTGAAGCTCTGCACCATGCAATGTATTTTTAGGCAGGGTCAGGCAGTAGTACACATGCAGCCTCCCTAATTTAGCAAGCATGGAACTGAGCATGCCTGAAGAGCCTTGCGATAAATTATGATGCAGAAGACATATATATATATGTTGCAGTACTGCATAGCTATGAAAGAAAAGGGGCGTACAAAAATTTCACTTTGTTATCTGATCAGAAACGAAGTACTCCGTAATATTTATGACCTATATTAATTTAAAACACACCTTTTTAGAAATTTAAAATAGTGTGAGCTGGTGCCTTGGAGCCAAAGGCCCCTTAGCTGTATACAAGACACAAATACGTACTACTACCTCCGTCCCAAAATATAAGCCTTTTTAGAGAGCTAAACTTAGCTCTCTAAAAAGGCTTACATTTTGCACAGAGTAATACTATTTAAACGACAGGAACTGCATCACACAGCTGTAGAGGTCTCCCATTATGGATATCCTATTCTGCGGTTCTGGCAATGTTGCTATTCGACATTTTATAATCCAAGGGTTTCACTAGAAGCACTTCTAATAGCAAGAGCCTAGGAAAATAGTACACAACAAGTACGCATTTTCTCACATACACAATACCTATCTCTTTTAACTAGCAATGCAACAACAATATTGATACAAACAAATAATTATGGCTATTCAAACTAGTTGCAGACTACAATAACATAAACTTAGATAAAAAAAGGTTTTACAAAGAACACAAATAATAAATATGTATCGTACCCGCTGGATGGCATCCCGTTCTTCTGGAGTAACTGCAACCTGCTGTGGCAATTGAGCTGCTAGCGCGCCTAATATATTTGCGGACCTGTTTGAACATAGTGGAGAGATAAATTTAAATGGCTTGTATGCCTGTCATAACTGCACGTGGTTAGGTATTGTCTTAATTCTTACGCTCCAGAACCGCTCTCAGGAGTTTCGTTAACCAGGCGGAGAAACTCAGCTTGATTTTCCTGAATCAACCGCAGGATCTGCGGGTTTTGTTTCCCCAGCTCTTGAAGCATTGGCTGTGATTAAACAGGATCATACACCGACTGAGTTATCAAGTATAAAGAGAAAAAAATTACTAAATAAATAGACTACTTTGTACCTGCAAGATTTGAGGATTTGACTGGACCAATGTAAGAAGTGCTTGGAACTGAGGAAAAAGAACATCAAAGTTAGGATAACCTAGCACTTCAATGGCCAACCTGCATATGAAGATTACAATGCTAGTACCTGCGGAAGCTGTCGCAGTGCATCAAGAGCACCGGCACCCACACCAGCACCAGGATTGGACCCACCACTTGGAACACCCTATTAAGGTATTTTATATGAAAGCTAGTTAAAGATCATCAAGAAAAATTTGTTTCCAGACTAGAGATGTACAAAAGGGAGGTAGCTGTAATCGCAGTACACAAGAAAGTCAGCATAATGATTTATCAAAAAGAGATAAGCACATCACTGCTTGCATTCGGAATCTCCACGCCAGGAGACTCCGAAACAGACAGTTGAAGAGCATATCTAATCCAAATTGTATAAGATGTTGCTAATTTCAAAAAAAAATCTTTAGGGGACATCATGTGGCCACACTCATGTAAAAACTTGTAAATGAGTCATGTACATATTTTTATTTCAAGCAGTAGTAACCTCCTGCTGTAAAATCCCTAAAAGAACGGTAGCAGTGTTCTTATGATTTCTAATCATGCTTCTAATGGCATGTCAACTCAGCTTGTACACCAACTATGTTGCGAACATGACTGAAAGTCTAACAAGGTCTAAACTAGTTTAATTGGGTAAAGAACTCTACTGAAAGCTTGACTATCTGTTTCCAGGCAAAATTATCCTATAAACATCAAGGTTTGAAAAAATATATTTAGATCACATACCTGGGGAAAAAGGTTTAGAGGATTTGCATTAGGCCCTGCAGAGGCGCCACCAGATGGCTGAACCGGTTGTAGAGGTGCAGGCTGAGATGGAACCTGCAGGCTTGGTGCCTGTTGACCAGGCGCAGGTCCTCGAGCCACAGGTGGGGCCTCTACAGTCTCAGGTATTCCCTAGTAGTCAGAAGGAAATTAAATTTAACCTGTTATATTCTAAGCAAAATTCATTGTAATAGTAAGCATAGCACGTGTTTTTTTCTTCATAAAAAATCATTTACTTGCAAAACCTTGTGTATTTAGACATGAAACACGGACACAGTAAAACAGATCTTTGGGCCCTCCGGATCACATAAATAACTGACCGCATGAAAGGAAGGACATGGGAAAAAATCAGGACTTAAGGAAATACAAATTAATAAGCATGGAACTCACAGAATACAGATAGTCAATAGCCCTCTCAGGATTGTTATATGCAGCACGTAAAGCACGGACAACCATATCACGTTCCCAGGTGCCACCACCCATGTCAAGTATCTGTTGGACTGTCTGTTCTAGGCCACCGCCAGAAACAAGGTTTGATGCAGCCTGACTGTATACATCAGCATCACCTCTACACAGCACAGGCAGAATAGAGCAAATTTAATTTATAGTAGAAACGTAATATGCACAATACAAGAGAATGAGGAAGATTCTTTCTGTATTTAGTTTCAAATAAATATAACATATAGAAGCAGCACTTGCACATACATATACAGTTGCCAAACAAACGCAAAAAAGCAGAATAAACTGCTAGTTTTTTAACTCTACACATTTAGAGAATGTCGGACAAAACTGAAATACAGAGAATTCTAACCAGTCAAAATAGGTCAAAAATATAAAGCATGAAATTTTAAAACGTATGCATTCCACAAGTTTCATCACTCTTTTCCACAAACTTTTCTACAGTATATTTTCTATTACCTGAACAGTACAACTTGCCAAATAACTAAATAAAAATCTTAGGTCAATGGCAAAATATTTTACGAAACATATTACATGACTTATCAGCTGCTACTATGACTACTTTGTTCATCCATCTTTACATTTATGCGTTATAGAAGCTAACATAAATTCATTGTACTCAAAACATGTAAGAAAGTTCGGAACAGGGTTCATAAATCAATTGACATAATTGTGTGTCCTGTCTAACAGAAACACAAACGAAAAAAGTCAAGCCACCAGTGTGTAAAATAGATAAGAATTTACAGAAAGAACCCACATATTATAAGGGACCATACAATAATGCTAGTAAGGAATTCGTGGCCAGAAATCACAATGACAAAGCTCTAAATAATGATTAAAAAACCAACCACATACATTAAGCAAAATATACATCTAACAGGATGAAATAAAGGTTCTGAAATGGGCTCACGATGCAGTTACAGAAGCAGCTGGAGCAGCTGAAGGTTGTGCACTGGGAGGCACCCTACAAATGAAAAGAAATTATTAAGATAACAGAAGGTTCCAATACAAAATTTGGAGGAACAGATAACTCACGGTTCAGATGTAGCAACAGGTGCTTGTGAAGGTGGTGATCTTGCAGCTGAGGCAACAGGTACAGATGGAGTAGAAGCAGCAACAGGAGTTGCGGGTTGAGACTAACGCAATGTGGTAAAAAAACAGTAAGATGTTGACAAAACAAGGGCTACAAAAACACAGGCAGAGGTGAAAATACACGATGGAATTATATGACGAAAAACTCTACCACTTTATTCTTAAATATGAGCTAAAGTGGACCACTTTCACAGAAGTCAGGAAGGTTATGATCACAGATCTCTCACCTTCTTGCTATCTATAGTAACACCGACACCTTTCAGGTCACTAATCTAGCTTTATTCTCGATTTGAAATGTCTACAAATAACCCTAACAAGTAACAACAAAGAGGAATATGACATGGCAGAACACTGTTGATGTAACTAGCACATGGTTTGCCTGTATTTTTATAGATGATAAAATGTTGGATCGAGATGCAACACAGACAACGAACTGGAAAACCCGAGTGAAAACTATGCAATAAATGATGAGATAATAGAAAGGAGAAGGTATGTTACACTGCAAGGCGGAGAATAATTGGTATCAAATAATGCAACATGGAGCAAAAGAAATTACCAAGCAAAGAGGCCAAGTATCTCATATCTAGCTTTTTTAACACAGCAAGCCATAATAATCCAGAAAAAATGTTGCTTAAAATACAATACGTAAATCTGAAATAATATATATACCAAAAAAATACCTGACTAACAGGTGCCTTTGAAGCAGTAGAAGCACCACTAGACGATGCCTTGGCCTAAAAATTTATGCATACCAGGTAAGTTGCTAGTATCGAGGCTATAAATATTACAACCAAAAGAATCTTCAAAATGCACTTCTGGTACCAATTTTTACTAATGTTGCATATAGTGCTTAACAAAAGAACATTGGAAGTGCAGAACATCTACATGTGGATCCACATAATGAAATAACCGAGTCCAATATTTATTGCTTCCTTTAATTAGAAGGCCAAAAAACTAAAAACTGTTTGAAGTACCCCATCGCTTAATTGAACGTGTAAGAGAAATTCAGAATTTGTAAAAGGAGCACATCATCGAATGCCTATGATTATATCTCACTAGTGTCTAAACACAAGAAAGGAAGGGTGGGGTCCTTATTGGCTTGGGAACACAACCCATTTCCATTGTCAGATGGCAGGAATACTTTGGTTACACAACAGGGTGTCTAATAACGTTAGTAAGGTCCAATATATGCTCAGAACAGATAAGTTAGTAAATTATACTCATCAATGCCTATGTATGTATGACAGTGACTAAAATAGGCTGCATAGTCAAGCTATTAGTGTCTGCAACATACAAACACAGCAATAATATCCATTATAACCACCAAAGGATCTGGCACAAATTCTTCCAGCATTCCAACAACTTACATAGAAATCCAAACCAGTTGGACGAGAGCATGGAATACCTTAGACAGCATTATAACAAGGAAGCTGTTCTCGACAACATTGTTGGTCTCCAGAGTGGTGTCATCCTTGAGAATTTTGCCCTGGTATATGAGCATCTGCTGATCCGCAGGGTACACATTCTGCCCCTGCGCACTCTCGATGATCCGCTTGACCTCGCCGACCTGTGAAAACAGAGTCAGCTCTAAGCAGGGTAGCACTGGTGTGCCGAAGCAAAACATCAAGCATCGCAGCATCACCCACATTGACTAAATACAAAATCCCGCACGTGTGGACCACTACCCAGCGGTACTCGAGTAGTTCAATCTGCAGCACCGAACGGATGCAAAATTACAGACATCAGCACACTAACACGCTGGGCGGCCGGGCCGCGGCCGATCCACAGCACGCCTGGAAGCAGAGCAGAGCCACTAAACCCTAGATTCAGATTTCCGAAATCGCGCCGCCGCAGCACAGTCAGCGAGCAACAGAGGACGCCCGAATCGCACGCGGACGCCCCGCATCGAGCGAATTGCCCGACGGTCGCGCCGAATCGCGCGCGATCGGGGGCGGGCGGGTGGGGCGGGAAAGGGAGGGGGAGAGGGGATCGTACCGAGGCATCGGGGGTCGCCTCGATCTCGAAGCTCGTGCCCTTGAGGGTCTTCACGTTGAGCTTCATCTCGCGCTCTCCACCGCCGCCGCCCTCCAGCTACCCCTATCTGATGACTTCGCGTCGAGGGTTTTCGGCTTGACTTGGCGACTGGCGAGCGAGGGGAGGAAGACGAGGCCGCACGGGGGGAAGTCGGTTTATAGGGGAAGAAAATCCTGGAGCCGTGAAGGAAAAGATATATCCGGGGGGAGGAGCTGCGCGGATCGGCTGCTCCGGCGTGCTGTGTGGGCGGATCTGCGTGCGGGATACGTGGCGGACTGGCATTGGGCAGCGCACGGAGCTCGCGTGTATCTGGAGCGGTTTGGTGCGGGTTGGGCGGTGACGTGTTTGGGTATGGGTATGTTGGTTGGGCGTACGGGATCCGGGGCTGGATACTTACTTCTTTCCTTTTTTTTTGAGAAATACTTACTTCTTTCCTTCGCAGGAGGGGAAGGGAACGGGCGGATGCGGAGCAGGAAAAGGTTGTTGTCGTTGGTGTTGGGTTGGAGAACAAGAAAGAAAGTGTTTACTTTCTTTTCCTTTCAAATTTGTTGTAGATCTAACCTTTTCTATCCATTTAAAAAAAAAACTTTTCTATCAAAAGCTCGTGCTTTTCCCTCATCACTTTCCCGTTAGCAGGTTTGACAAAATTCGCGAGATTTGAATGACCGCCGCAGTAAGGTGCAATGTCGTGTAGGAAGCTCGACCATTGGCCTCGACGTCGGACTACAACAACCCTTTCGTCGACGAAGCTGAGGCATCATGCTCCGGCAAGGGCACAACTCTCGACGTTGCAGACGTCTCAAGCAGCTTCGGCGACGGCGCCGCAGACGCCATCACCGAGAAGGATGGTTATTACGCTTTATATCGTGTGGAAAATAAGGCCCATAAGGGTCTAGCTAGCGCAAACCTACTATCTTGGTCCTATATAAAGGGACCACCATGGTCCTCGTCCGGTCTCGCTGCATTCGACAACCACCACACCCCTCTTTAGGACTACCAAGGGACCCAAACCGGTCTTACTGCCATCGAGAGCCACCTCCCCTATCACGATCGAATGAGGATGTCCTCGTCGGCGACTTATTCCACGTGGTCTCATACCGACCCGCACGGTCGTAGGTTGGAGGTGTCGCAATAATGTCGGTGACAAGGGTATAGTTAATAGAGCCCGTTAGCTGAGTATCCCTAAGGCCCGTGTAGCTAGGCCCAATTGTAATGATAGTCGAATACGAGTTCTTACCGTATATCGATATTGTAATCTGTATCGGACCCTACCCGATCCTCGAGACCTGGCCACCTATATATAGGGGGCAGGAGGGGACGGTGTGGGGCAGATTGAAAGCAAGCCAGGTTGAACACCCAAGTTTACTTTTGATATACACTTATTTCGACTAACCTTTACCTTCGAGTTCATCCAACGCCCTATCTCCCCGATCCTAAGTCCTTCATCTAGGATATTTGTCGAGTTAACCCTCGTCAATTGGCGCCGACCGTGGGGATCCTGGGTGTTGGAATCATGAATTCGACGGCTTTTTCGCTTTTAGCCAATAGCAGTTCAGAACTCGACGGAAGTCAAGAGATGAAGTTAACAATTGGAAGTTTGAGCATCTTCGTCGGGCCATCGGGTTCATCCCGCCTCTCGGATTCGACGAAACCAGAACCGTCGGCGAGCAATCCTGAAACAGAGGTAATGTTGGAATCGTCAGAAGGATCTTCCAGCGAGGTAAACTCGCCGGTCAGCTTGGAAAAGGCATCAATCGCAGAAGGCGACAGAATTCGGGAAAAATTCGACTCAGAAGAAGGGGTGTGTCAAACGCACAACAGCGCAAGGGACTTCGCCGTTGGAAGCAGTGGCGTCTCCAAAGTACATCAGCTATGCGTCATTATCACCGAGGCAGAAGAAGAAAACAACAACGAAGGAAGTAAAAAGGTCGACAAGCAAGTCGACAAAATAAAAGAACACAACAAAAAGGAAAAGGAGAAAGTCCACGTTTCGGCTGGCGAATGGAGAATGATCAAGTCAGCTATCAATCATGGTACAGAAGTACCCGAAGGATCGAGAAGAAAAGTTCTAATGGGATATCAGTATGCATTATACCAACATAGGAAGAAACTAAGGGAGGAAAGAGACACGGTTTTTCAAGACAATAACAGTGTATCAAGGAAGGAATACTGGGATAACTATAGTGAGGATTCCGAGTACAGCAGAGAAAGGCGCGGAGACCCAAAACACAACAGGGGGGCAGCAACACGTAGCAGAGAGGAAAGGTACTCGAGGAGCCTTACCCCACAGCTAGAAGAGGAGAAAGATGACTTCATACAAGAAACGCCAGAAGCAGCGTTGATAGCAGCACATGCGTATTTACTAACTACAAGGCCAGAACCCGGGGATCCACGAGAAAATATGCACTGGGCCGCGATACGGAGCCTCGGGATAGTAGAGAGCAAGATCAGGGAAAAAGGTCCAGAGATAAAGTCGACAAGCTACAAGGAAAAGCAAAAGGAGAAGCTCATATACAACTTCGCAGATAACGAGTATAGCGAGTCATCAGAAGAGGAACGGCGACAAAAGAGGAAGGAGGACGCAAGAAATATAATAGCGCAGGCTCGAGTAAATAAATCACGCCACGCTTGGAGGGAAGAAAATTATGAAGACAACGAAAAAGAGATGGGCGCGTTATGCTTTACCCGCAGGGTTCGCAAAACGCGGGTACCCAAAGGATTTAAATTACCACATGACCAGCAAAAATATGACGGATCGCAAGAACCTACCCTATGGTTATCTGATTACTTAGAGGCAGTACAGATACTAGGAGGGACAAAAGCAACTGCAATGCAAAGTCTACAACTACACCTCACCGGCGCAGCGCGGTCCTGATTGAATACCCTACCCAACGAATCCATTGGAAGCTGGGGAGAACTCGAAAGCCAAATTGCAAGAAATTTCCGTTCGACATACAAGCGTCCAGCGTCACTGGAGGAGGTCAAAGCATGTGTGCAAAGGAAAGGCGAAACTCTACGTTCTTATATACAACGATGGAGTGTAGTCAAAAACTCAGCAGAAGACGTCTCTGACGAAAGAGCAATAGATGCTTTTTCGGCCGGACTTCGTCGATCAGATCTTGTGGAAGAGATAGGAAGAACGAGGCCAACGACAGTAGCTGAACTAATGGAAGAAGCCAACAAATTCGCTGATGGAGAGGACGCATATAATAACAAAAGAGGACGATCACCAGAAGTCGACAGAACGAGCAGGCAAAGGAGACGACACCGCAGCAGGGATAATCAAGAAAGGCGAAACCAGATAGCTGCGGGTTACGGAGTAAGAGAAGAGGAAGAAGACAAAGGTAGGAGGTTTCAAACAAAGGGAGCAGAAAAGTCGAGATATTCCGGCCCCTCGGCCGAAGACATGCTATACGGGCCTTGTCGAATCCATTATGCCTATCTCGATGGAAAAAGAGTTTCAAATCATCAGATGAAGGATTGTAGAACTTTCCTGAGACTACAAGGCGCCATGGGTTCAAACCAAGGAGGATGGCGTGGAGAGAAGCACACAAGTCAAGGATACCAAGTGCAAAGACTAGCAAGGCACCTAGAGTCCAAAGTTTACATATCAGCTATGATTCAACCGGTGCCTAAGTCAAAGAAAGAGCGAAAGAGCATATCCAGGCAAGTAAACCTAGCAATATCGTCACCACCAGCTACTATAGAGTACTTGCGGTGGTCAGATCAACCAGTTAAGTTCAGTAGAGCAGACCACCCGAGCAAAGTTCCCAGGCCAGGCCACTCTCCTATGGTGCTAAAGGCGCAAATAGGAGAGTACGACATCGGAAGAGTATTCATGGATGCAGGGAGCGGCATAAACTTAATATATGCTAGAACCCTAAAAGCAATGTGCATCTCGCTGTCGAGTCTGAAGCCAACAGATTGCTCATTCCATGGAATAGTACCAGGAGTTGCAAATTACCCTTTGGGAAGAATAGAACTCGACGTCTGCTTTGGCAGTAGCAGCAACTACCGCAGAGAGAAGCTGGAATTTGAAGTTATGGACTGACCATCACAATACCATGCAATCCTGGGGCGCCTAACATTTGCAAAATTCATGGCAGTACCTCATTACGCGTATCTTACGCTAAAAATCCAGGACCCAAAGGAACAATTACAGTGCAAGGGAGCTTTGAAGTAGCCAACACATGTGACAGAGAATTCAATAGGATGGCGCAAACCTTCGGCATGACAGCGGAATATGAGAGGCTAAAAGGAGAAATGGATCATAATGTGCTACCCGACGTTGGACGATCCCTGCCAGATCAGGCTTTCAACACAACTCAGGACTCGAAGAAGATCCAGGTCCACCCTACAGATCCCAACAAGACGACATCAATTGCGGTGAACTTGGATCCCGCATAGGAAAGCGCGCTCGTCGAGTTCCTCCGTGAGCGCTGGGAAATCTTCGCCTGGTGTCCATCGAACATGCCAGGGGTTCCCAGGGAACTCGTCGAGCACGCATTGAATGTAGATCCCAAGGCAAAACCAGTCAAGCAACCACTGCGATGATTTGATGAACCTAAAAGGAAGGCGATAGCATCAGAATTGCACAGGCTAGAAAACGCCGGATTTATCAGAGAAATCAAAACTTCGAGTTGGGTATCCAATCCAGTTATCGTACCCAAGAAGAACACGGACGTACAAAGAGTATGTGTCGACTACACATCTCTCAACAAGCATTGTCCGAAGGATCCCTTCCCTCTACCCCGCATCGATCAGATAATTGATTCAACAGCGGGATGCGCAAGGCTTTCCTTTCTGGACGCATATTCTGGTTACAACCAGATCAAATTGAAGAAAGAAGACAAAGAAAAGATGGCCTTCATCACACCGTACGGAGTGTTTTGCTACCAAGTAATGCCGTTCGGCCTAAAAAATGCAGGGGCAACTTATCAACGGATGATGCAAAACTGCCTCGGGAGCCAAATAGGACGCAACATCCAAGTCTACATTGATGATGTAGTCATCACCACAAGAGAGGTGAAATCTTTAATCAGCAACTTGGCAGAAACCTTCGACAACCTGAGCAGGTACAAGCTTAAACTTAACCCGACAAAGTGTTCCTTCGGCGTGTCGGCAGGACAACTTTTGGGGTTCCTGGTATCAGCGCGAGGAATAGAGGCGAACCCAGAGAAGATTCAAGCAATTTTAACAATGGGGAACCCACGAAACTACACGACGTACAGAAACTTGCAGGACGCGTTGCGGCATTAAGTCGCTTCGTTGCTCAATTGGGAGAAAAGGCGCTTCCTTTCTATGCACTTATGAAGAAGTCAAATGATAAATTTGAATGGACAGACGAAGCAGACGTAGCTTTTGCACAGCTGAAAAAAGTGCTTTCCACGCCGCCAGTGCTGGTCGCACCAAAAGAAAAAGAACCACTACTACTCTACATCGCCGCAACCCATCAGGTGGTGAGTACATAATTAGTAGTCGAAAGAAGTGAAGAAGGAAAGGTCCACGGCGTCCAGAGGCCGGTATATTTCATCAGTGAAGTATTATCTCCGACAAAACAGAGGTACCCGCATTATCAAAAGCTTGCATATAGTGTTTTCACTACTGCACGGAAACTGCGACAGTACTTCACGGTGCACCCAATTATAGTGGTCAATGAAGCACCACTATCGAACATATTGAACAATCCTTCAGCAACAGGACGTGTCTCTTTGTGGGGAATCGAATTATCTCCCATGGACATCACGTACAAAAAAAAGAAGGCAATCAAGTCGCAAATCTTGCCAGATTTCACAGCAGAATGGTTGGAGCTGCAGAGCACGGGACCACCAGATCTGTCGAGTGTTTGGACAATGTACTTCGATGGTTCTAAAAGAGTACAAGGCGCAGGCGCGTGAGTAATCTTGATATCGCCGCATGGTGACAAACTGAAGTACGTCCTAAGGATGAGTTTTCCGCAGGCTTCTAACAATGAAGCAGAATACAAAGCTCTGTTACATGGAATGAAGATGGCCAAAGCGTGTGGAGCAACTCGACTAAAAATATTTGGGGATTCAAACCTTGTCGTCCAACAAATTATGAACAGATGCGACACAATCAATGACAACATGATGGCCTACAAGAACTTATATCACTATCTCGAAGGAACATTTGATAGATGCGAAGTCTCGCACATCAGCAGAAACAGCAATGAAGAAGCCGACAACTTAGCAAATATCGTGTCCCAGTGTCTACCCGTGCCATCTGGAGTATTCTGGGAGGAAATAGTGGAAAGGTCAATAAAAAGTATCAAAAGTTCGACTACTGCAGCAGGCTCGGGGGCTACGCCAGAACCCGAGGAAGTCTTGATGATAGAAGAAACCTGGATGCAGACATATCTCGCGTATATGATAAATAAAGCGTTACCAGAAGATGCAGTGGAAGCCAAGAGGATAACTCAACGATCGAAAGCGTTTGTCGTGTTGCAGGGGAAATTATACAAGAAGAGTATTACCGGCATTTTGCAGCGTTGTGTAACGCCCCAGGAAGGACAAATAATACTAAAAGATATACACGGTGGAGTGTGCGGCCATCATGCTAGCAGCAGAGCAATAGTGGCAAAAGCATTTCGAGCAGGATTCTATTGGCTAACAGCCATCAAAGACGCAAAAGATATAGTCCGGAAGTGTGAAGCATATCAAAGATTCGCATCTCGCCCGCATGCACCAGCAGCAGAGTTACAGCCAATACCATTGTCCTAGCCCTTTGCACAATGGGGCCTCGATATGGTGGGAAAGTTGCACAAATCATGGCCAGGAGGACATGTTTACATGCTAGTGGCAGTCGATAAATTTACCAAGTGGGTGGAAGCGGCCCCGGTAACAACTCAAGATTCGACAGCAGCAATCAACTTCATCAAGTCGATAGTATTCCGTTTCGGTGTACCGTATAGCATTACCACAGACAACGGGACAAACTTCACTTCAAAGGAATTCAAGAGTTATTGCGAGGGACTAGGAATCAAACTCAAATTCGCCTCTATGGCGCATGATACGTCTCAAACGTATCTATAATTTTTGATGCTCCATGCTTGTTTTTACACCATTTGCCTAATGTTTTGTTACACTTCGTGGCACTTTTATGCATTTTCCGGAACTAACCTATTAACAAGTTGCCACAGTGTCAGTTCCCTGTTTTCTACTATTTTTGTGTTTCAGAGTGATACACAGGAAATATTCTCGGAATTGGACAAAACAAGTTCCTGAAGTCTTATTTTACCCGGAAGCTTCCAGAGATCCGAAGGAGAGTAGGAGGGGGCCACCAGGGCCCCACACACAGGGCTGGCGCGGCCATGGCCTGGGCCGCGCCACCCTGGTGTGAGGGCACCTGGCCCCTCCTCTGACATCGCCCCTTCGCCTATAAAGACCCCCCGACGGAAAAAACCTAAGCACCCGATCACTTTTCCAGAACACATCGCGATCCGCCGCCGCCGTTGACCCGAAGATTGGGAGGGTCCAGAAGCTCTTCCCGGCACCCTGCCGGAGAGGGGAATCGCCACCGGAGGTCTTCTTCATCGCCATGCTTGCCTCCGGAGCGATGAGTGAGTAGTCTACCTTGGACTATGGGTCCATAGCAGTAGCTAGATGGTTGTCTTCTCCACCATGTGCTTCATGTTTAGATCTCATGAGCTGCCCTACATGATTGAGATCACCGTTATGTAAATCTACATGTTTGGTTTGTTGGGATCCGATGAATATTGGTGTTTATAATTGAGTTGCTGTACTGAATATTATCTTTTGTTATCTCTATGTTGTTTATGATCTTGCATGCTCTCCGTTGTTAGTAGCTATCTTGGCCGAGTAGTTGCTAGTGACTCCAAGAGGGGGTATTTATGCTCGATAGTGGGTTCATGCCTCTATTTAACCTGGGGGAGTGACAGAAACCTCTAAGGTTGTAGATGTGTTGTTGCTACTAGGGAGAAAACAACATTCATATGCTCAAGGGCATATGCTTTGTTTACATTACACACTTTGCTTAATGCAATTATCCGTTGTTCGCAACTTAATACTCATGGGGTGTTCGGACGATATCCCCGTGAGTGGATTATTAGTCATAGATGCAGTTGGATGGCGGTCTATGTATTTTGTTGTAATGCCCAGATTAAATCTCATAGTGATCTTCTTGACATATCACGTTTATCTTTATTCTATCAATTGCCCAACTGTAATTTGTTTACCCAGCATGTGTTATTTATCTTATGAAGAGACACCACTAGTGAACTGTGGACCCCGGTCCTATTTCCATCATATTGCTATCACCTGTTTACTTTACTCGCACTGTTTACTTTACTCGCATACTCTATTGTTTTCCACTCGATACGCTCATAACCTTTGTTTCAAGCAAACCGGTGAGATTGACAACCTCATCGCAAGTTGGGAACGAAGTACTTGGTTGTGTTGTGTGCAGGTTCCGCGTTGCAGCTAGCAAGCAAAGCTTGGACGAGGCGCCATATATAAATTGTCCGAAGCTGTCGCAAACTAGCAAGCATCACCTTCAGTCGTTTGTCTCTCCTCTCCAAGAACGATTAAACCTTGGTTTCTTAAATGAGGGAAAACTAGCTGCTATACTCATCACACCTTCCTCTTGGGGTTCCCAACGGGCTGGTTATTCACCACGCACAAGGACCGTCTGCTACACGTCAACTTGGCACCAGCAGCTTCTTTTCTGGCGCCGTTGCCGGGGAGGAAGTAGAAGACTTCTGCGAGGGGAGTTTTCGCACGCACATCCTTTATTTTGTTATTGTTTTGCTTTACTTTATTTATTTTACCTGCATCGTTTTATATCAAAACCCAAAAAAATTAGAAACCTTGGTAGTTGTTTTTACTTGTTTACTTTCGTTTTGCTGAAATGGCCAATCCTGAAAACACCAAGTTGTGTGACTTTACTAGCACAAACAATAGTGATTTTAGCTGCACTCCTATTAAACCACCTGCTCCTGCTGCAAACTTTTATGAGATTAAGCCTGCTTTGTTGAACCTTGTTATGAAAGAGCAATTTTCTGGTGCTAGTACTGAAGATGCTGCAGCTCATCTCAACAATTTTGTTGAGCTATGTGAGATGCAGAAATATAAGGATGTTGAAAGTGATATTATTAAGCTCAAGTTGTTTCCTTTTTCTTTGAGAGGAAAAGCTAAAGATTGGTTGCTGTCTTTGACTAAGAATAGTATTGATTCATGGGCTAAGTGTAAGGATGCTTTTATTGGTAGATACTATCCTCCTGCTAAGATTATATCCTTGCGTAGCAATATTATGAAGTTTACTCAGTTTGATAATGAACATGTTGCTCAAGCTTGGGAAAGAATGAAATCTATGATAAAGAATTGCCCCACTCATGGACTGACTACTTGGATGATTGTCCAAACTTTTTATGCAGGACTGAATTTTTCTTCGAGGAACCTACTTGATTCAGCTGCTGGAGGCACTTTTATGTCCCTTACCTTGGGCGCCGCAACAAAGCTACTCGACAACATGATGGTAAATTATTCTGAATGGCACACCGAGAGAGCTCCACAAGGTAAGAAGGTAAATTCTGTTGAGGAAACCTCTTCCTTGAATGATAAGATTGATACCATTATGGCTATGCTTGCTAATGATAGGACTCATGTTGATCCTAATAATGTTCCTTTAGCCTCTTTGGTTGCTCAAGAAAAGCATGTTGATGTGAATTTCATTAGAAACAATAATTTTAACAACAATGCTTATAGGAACAATTTTGCTAGTAACAATTATAGGCCGTATCCTTCTACCAATGGTAATGGTTATGGTAATTCTTATGGTAATTCCTACAACAACACTAGGGCCGCACCCTCCGAGCTTGAGGTAATGCTCAAGGACTTCATCGGTAAGCAAACTGCTTTTAACAAGTCTGTTGAGGAAAAGTTAGGCAAAATTGATATTCTTGCTTCTAAAGTTGATAGCCTTGATCATGATGTTGAACTTCTGAAATTAAAAGTGTTGCCTAATGATGCGAAAGAGAACAATGTTTTTGCTACCGCTAATGCTATTCAAGTTGGAATTGATGAAAATATTAGATTGTTAGCGGAATTGCATGCCAGGTGGGAAAGAGAAGATGAGATGGCTAGAGAGATGAAGGTATGTACCATTACTACCTCTAATGATGTTGCTCCTAATTCTAGCAATCCTCTTACTTTGATTGGTGTAGAGAAAACTCCCACTCCTTGTGTTAAAAAGCCTAAAACTGCCAAAACTTTTTCTCAAACGAGTGCTGAAATTTTTCGGAGTGTGGGAGATGATAGCTCTACTTCTTTTAATGATTTTGATGTTGATGGCTGCAATATATCTGAAGTAATTTTGTTCTTGCAAAATCTTGCTTTGACTCCCAATGCTAGTTCTTTAAATATTGCTTTTACTAAGCATATTACCAATGCTCTCATGAAAATTAGGGATGAAAAGTTGAAGCAAAAAGCTTCTGTTCCCAAGAAGTTAGAAGATGGTTGGGAACCCATCATTGATATGCATGTTAATGGTTATGATTGCCATGCTTTATGTGATCTAGGTGTTAGTATTTCTATCATGCCTAGAAAGATTTATGACATGCTTGATTTACCACCGCTTGAAAAATGTTATTTTGATGTCCCTATCGCTGATGTTGCTAAGAAGAAACCTTTGGGAAGGATTAATGATATTCTTATTGTGGTTAACAATAACCTTGTTCCCGTTGATTTTCTTGTTATGGATGTTGAATGCCATGCTTCATGTCCTATTATTTTGGGAAGACCCTTTCTTTGAACTGTAGGTGCTATCATTGATATGAGGGAAGGCACTATCAAATATCAATTCCCACTAAAGAAAGGTATATAACACTTCCCTAGGAAAAGAAAGAAATTACTTTTTGACTCTATTCTTAGAGCAAATTATGAGCTTGATGCTTCATCACTTGATATTACTTGATTCGCAATTTTCTGCGCCTAGCTCAAAGGCGTTAAAGAAAAGCACTCTTGGGAGATAACCCAATGTTTTATTTTCAGTACTTTTTATTTTATTTGAGTCTTGGAAGTCATTACTACTGTAATGACCACTCCTTATCTTGTTTATTTCGTTTTTGTGCCAAGAGAAGCCTCTAATTCGAGTGAGGTAAAGATTTGGGGATGTTGCTGTCCTGAAACTGTTTTCGGTGCTGCACCGTAAAAATTTGTATAAATTCTCTGTATATCTTTTGGACCTGCGATTTCTTGTGCATATGCCCCAGGTTATATCCAAACTTTTGTTAGTTGAACACTTTTTGATTTGAGCAACAGAAAACCCCTCAAAAATTCGACCTTTGTCAGCTGTTCAACAGAAACCTGAAGCAAAAAGAGGATTGATTATATGTTATGCTTGCACTAATGTTGCTAATAGAATTGTGTTTAGTTTTGTATGAAGGAAGTTTTCAAGTGTAGGGATTGGAGAATGATGAGATGAGTTGAAGAATGGACAAAAGCTCAAGCTTGGGGATGCCCATGCATCACCCCAAGAAATATCCAAGAAGTACAAACGTCAAAGCTTGGGGATGCCCCCGAGGCACCCCTTCTTCATCGGCAAAAATCAGGTCACCTTTCAAAGCACTATATTTTTATTGCTTCATGCACTATGTGTTTTTCTTGGAGCGTCAGTTGTTTTAGTTTTCTTAGTTAGTTTAGTTTTGTTTGCTGCAATAAATGGTTGAACCCCAACAAAATTCTTTTGGAGGAGATGTACTCGTTTTCATTTGCAAAGAACACTCCATTTTTCATTCTTACAATTTCACCGGGTGTTCTTCTTTTTCTGCTACTGCTTTTGGTTTTCGTTTTTGCCTTGATTTGCGTTCAGACTTTGCCATATCTTTTCATCAAGGTGTATTTTTGCCTCTGATCTTTATTGGTTTTCATCAAAAGAGCTGTTTATAAAAATTTCAAATAGTGTTGGAAAAGAGAAAAAGCTTTGTGCAAAATAGTGGTACAAGAAGGAGCTTGTGTAGACTGCGGCTTAGGCTTTTTCATGTCATGCTTGATGTCTTTTTGATAGTATGCTTAGTGGTTTTGCTATAGCATGACTTGTCTCAAATAACTGAGATTGCTTAATGAGCCTTTGAAAAAATCATGCGTTGTTTTTATGTATGGAAGCATTATTTTGGTTTTCTCCTTGATGCTTTATTTGGATTGACTTGGCACATGCTCACACATGTTAGACTCTTACAAAGTCGCCAATAGCCTCTATGATCATTTAGTTTTTGACTTTTGATGTCATCTTATGCTTCTTTTAATGTCGCTTTGCATGAATATGGCCATTATTGCTCTCTTAGTTGGTCGCTTCCAGTCTTTTGCTAGCCCTCGCCTTGTACTGAGTATGAGCTCTACTCATGCATCCAACTCCTAAAAGCCAAAGTTTTCCATTGTGTAACAACTCAAAAATTTGTAATCCATTTCCTATTAATTAAAGTGCCAAATTTTGGACCCATATAAAACTTTTTCATCTCATATTGCATGTATGCATGTATTTCTATTATATGTCTTTTATGATTTCATGTGTGTATTAATTTGCTGTGCAATACTTAGTTAATTCAAACTTAACCAACAGAAGCATTAGAGAAGAACTATAAGAGCTAAAGAAACCAGAAACAAAAGAAATAAAGAAAAGAGAGAAGAAAAGATGATCTAGAAAAAGTTAACCACTACCCTACTTTGAACACTTAGATTAAGCTTTCTGCAACTCAACTCAGTGTGTGGTGAGTTGGTTGAGCTTGACCAGATCACATACTAACTCAACCAAGAGATTTCCAACAAAAACTCAAATAAGAAACCCACGCAAACATCTGACAAAGTTGGAATCCGAAACAGTGACCAAACTTCAAATTTGAAATAACAAATCTGCAAAACATCATCTCTTTGCTCAACAAAAATATATCAGGAATCCTTGTGTAATATGTTGACAACCCAAAGTAAAATTTTTCAAAAATTCGAATTTTGAATTCTTGCGGGCATTGTGTCGAGCACCTGGTGGGCAAAAATCCAGAAAATCGACTCCACTGTGGCCATCGCTGTTCACGTTCGCCCCAGCCCTGTAGCCATGCCCCTGGACATCCCCGCTGTCGAGCCCAGCCTCCCCTGCCCCGACCCAGGCCGTGAGACAAGGAAGACAAGGAGGAGAACCGCCCAGACCCCCCCTCTCTGTCCCTCTTCTCGCTGCACGATGCCGACCGTCGTGGCCTCGCCACCGCCTACCCACAGTACCCCGTCGCCGTGACCAAGCCCCGCCAGCACGCCCCCAAGGCCGCCGCGCCCGGCATCGATGATGCACGTCGCCAGGCCCCCCTGCGCAGGCCACCTACTGGACACCCTCGCCCCCGGCCTCCTGGCCTATAAAAAGCCCCGCCGAGCACACGAGTGAACTCACACCACTCCCAGCGAGCTCCCAGACATCTTCTCTTCCTCTCGTTCGCTCTCGTTCGCAGTAGCCATCGACGCCGGCGAGCTACTGGACGCGGGTGGCGCCACCGCGTTCGGCCGCCATTGGACAAGCGGACGCCGAGAAGTGGAGGAGGAGTGCCGCCGGAGTCTTTTCCGCCCCGCGCCGTCGAGTTCTGCTTCCCCTACGCGCCTCGCCGTCGCCGTCGTCTTCCTCTCTGCACGCCGGTGAGCTCCCGCCCTCACCTGTGAACACGACGCAGACGCGCCGTTGGATTAGAATCCAACGGCAGCGTACTGATTCGGGCGACTTAAGTGACCTGACGGGTAGGTCCCACCTGTCAGGTTCGAATTTGAACTTATCCCGCCCCGGGCGAAGCGGTACTGGGCCGGCCCGTTCGGGTTTATTTGGAATTGGCCCAGTTCAGTTAGATTCAGTCCGAATCGTTTTTATTTATTTTCCCGCTCATTTCAAATATGTTTCAGATATGAATTTCAAACTTTAATTCCAAGAGATTTAGAAATCCATTTTTAGCAAATCAATATGCATTGGAAAGCTTAGGAAATTATCTAGCCTCTGAAACTAGTTAGAATCCAATTTGCGTTAGGGATTTAATTCAATAAGAATACTTTGACCATAGCCCTATTAATCTTAGGAAAATTCTAGAAAATTGTTTAAAACTCCAAAAATCTTGAAACTTGGTTTATGAGCTCACTAGTTAACTTGTCTACTGTTTAGCTCAACCTTAATCAACTAAAACCTTGTTAGTGCTATCAATTAAACTCTAATCCAATCCTAGTATGTAGCATAAAATGATAGATCTCTAATATACACTTAGATTAGTTTTTCCCTCAATACCAATTCACTTAATTAATCCCTCCCCACTTGAACTAGTCCTAATACCCTTAGTTTAATACCAATGCTTAGAAAGTAAACAACTTATGGCACATGGTAGAAAATCTAACTTACACACTTGATGAACACTTGGAAGAAACCTTGCAACCCAACTCAATAAAATCCAACATGAATGCTATGGTTTGAAAACAAGTATGTGTGCTTGGAGTGTTGTTAGCATTATGTAGTGATTGTGTGCCTTGTGTTATTCGTTATTAGACGCTAGTGTTGCTGAGGAGGATATTGAGGGGGAATTTTATCAAGAAGAAGAAGACTACCCCGGACACTTTGCCAACCAAGGCAAGCCATCTTTTGAATCATACTCCAAATGCCTAGTCTTACTATTGCATTCTACTTGTTTTAAGTAAATTGCATGATTGAATTGCTAGAGTAGAATGATAGATGTGTAGTGATATCTTGCTTAGCAAGAGCATCAAGCTGAGTTTATCCAACCCTATTTAGTGGTATCATTACTCAATGTAGTTGCTTAGTCGCTAATAAAATTGAGGCCATCTCTAAGTGGAACCCTATTTGAAATGGGTAACTTGAACTTGAAAACTTGAATTGGAGATTTCTCCTACATGATGGTTTTATGAAGGAAAATAATCTTGACTAAGGACTATGGAATATATTTGCTAAATGATAATAAGTGATGTACCATGTGAGCCAACCATTACCGTACGACCACACTACCCCTAAATGGGAAGGGGCTTAGTCCGTAGCTTGTTCACCCTAGTATGGGAGACCTTGTATCATCCTTTATAGAAGTGCACCGTGCGCGTGTACTTTCGAACCGGGTGGAAATTTCCATTCATACAACATCCTGTAGCGGGCAAAACTAGAGACGCCGGAACGGAGATGTCCGTGTCTCGGGCTCTAGGAAAGGATCCTATACTAGAGTGAGCAAGTGAAAGAGTTTCTTTGATTATCTGAACCTCGCATACTTTGTGTATGTCGATCCGTGGATTTCTCCCGGCAGATGTATCGAATCTTGTGGGTAAAGTGTACCCCTCTGCAGAGGTTTCAAAACTATTCGAATAGCCGCGTCCGCGGTTATGGACAGTTGGCAAGCTGTACTTGACTTTTGTCAAGAATGTTAACAACTTATGGTGAACTTAGGTGAATGACTTGACTTGATATTGATGTTGACACACTTGAAGTTCCTCTTAGCTTGAACTTAGAGAATTGAATCTTCTTCTCTACTAATGAACCTTCTTGGGAAATAAAACTAGCTTTTGCACATAAACTTAGTGCTTAGTCCACCCTATCAACCTTGCATATCTACTTCATCATTTCATTTATGAGATGGTTTGCGAGTGCATCCAATGTACTCATGGCTGTGTCCCTGGCTATCAACTTGGCCAGACTATGGGGAAGAGTATCCGGAGGAAGGTTATGAAGAAGAGTATCCGAACTAAGATCGTCTCCTGAGTCGCCATTGCCTGTAGGGTGAAGGCATGGACCCGAAGATGTTATTTCCGCTGCTATATTGTGTTGTAATATGAACTTGGTCACTATGACCATTGTAGTTGAACCATCGTATTGTAATGTCTATGGAACTGGTGACCAACTACGTTATGTGTATCACAACAATGATTCTGGGATTGTGGTGGAATACATAACGGGCACTTCGAATTTGTGATAAATTCGGGGGTGTTACAAGTTGGTATCAGAGCCTAGGCTGACCATAGGAGACCTTAGTTAGAATGGGCGTTAAATGAAACCTTTATAAAAGCAAAGAGATAAGTAATGGTTTAAAATTGCTTAGTCTTTTCCTCTCTATTTACAAAGCTTTGTACATGCTTCAGTTTTTGCCTACTTAAAATTTTGCACACTTGAGTTGGTCACTAACTTAATCTAATCTAAAATTTTGTAGATGGCCCCGGTGTTCACTGAGCAGTACCAGTTGGGTCATGGTGGTAGCCTTTGTTTCGAGCGCGACCTCACCACCCTAACCTTGTTCCTGGATCGTCTGTATCCGGAGTTCAAGGGAGCCGTGCTCAATGAGCACCCGGATGGAGAGCTACGGTGGCTTATCAGGGCGAGTTGCCGTGGCAAGAAGGGAGATCTAAGTTCTCCAAGGATCAAGTTTGAGCTTGTGGAGAACACTTGGGCCGATGGTTTGGTCCGAGGTATGCAGGAGATGCATGCCCGCTTGTGCGGACTGCATGTGGAGGAGGTCCAAGGGGAGCGCTTTAGGAACTTTGCTCGGTGTGATGCGGATGGGCGTCCCGCAAACATGCCAGGGCAAAATGAGCCGAGTACCTATATCGATCACATGGACTTCTTGCTGTACTCCACTCAGCAGGAGGCAGATCGTGCCCGTACCAAGGCCAACCTTGAGCACTTCGCACTTGTGGAGGCGAGAAGCACTATCAGGATCCTTGCTAGGGATCGCAAGAGTCTTCGCCGCCAGCGCGATGAGAGGGATCAGACCATTGAGGAGTTGAAGGCCAATGTGGCTGAGCTGACGGAGTACATTGAGGATCTAGAGAGCCACCTTGGTGAGGAGGAAGGCGTTGATCTCCGCAAGGAGGATAATGCCCTCATTAGTGACGAGGATGACTTCATGGAGGACCTTGATGATCAGGAGAATGATGAGGATGCTGGATTCATTGAGGATGATGAGGAGGAAGACCCCGAGGAGCCCGGTGTTTAGATTGGAGATCCCCGTGTTATCTAGTTATGAGTTTACTTTAAGTCACTTTGTGTAGGTGTGAGTTGTATCCCCCTCTCTAGTAGACGAGTCGCAATGGTTTGATGTAAACCATTTGTAATGTGTGAACTCGTATGTATGGTATGTTTGATGCTTGTTGAATGGAATATGAATTTGGCCCTTAAGGCCTTAGTAAGACAAAAATTGCATCATCTATGTTACATGTAAATCTTAGCAATTAGTTTTTCCCTCTTGTCTTACACACGTTATCTTCAGATGCCGCGAGTACCCCCACCTCCGAACCCGGAAGTAGCACAACTGCTAAGGTTGATCATGGAAGACCGGGAAGCAGCCCGAGCTGAGCGCCAAGCTAACTTGGCCACTCTTCAGCAACTAACCCAGATGGCAATGAACCACAACAATGGCAACGGAAATGGCCATGGTGAAGGAGAAAACAATGGCCATGGTGATCACCGATCCAAGTTAAGGAGTTTCCAAAACACCAACCCACCTATGTTCACTAAGTCTGAAGAACCCTTAGATGCTGATGACTGGCTTCGCACTATGGAGAACAATTTGGCAGTCGCCGAAGTTGGCAAAAATGAGAAGGTTTTGTACACCACCCACTATCTTGCTGGGGCCGCAAGAGCTTGGTGGGACAGCACCCGTGCAATGCAAGCCCAAGGGTATGTGATGCCTTGGGAGGAGTTCAAGAGCAAGTTTAGCAAAGCTCATGTTCCTTTGGGATTAGTTAAGAGGATGAGAGATGAGTTCAGAAATCTGAAACAAGGTTCCCTATCTGTGGTTGACTACCGTGACAAGTTCCTTACCTTGTCTAGGTATGCCCCAGATGACACCAACACCAATGAGAAGAAGCAAGAAAGGTTCCTGAATGGACTTCATGATGAGATGCAATGTGTCTTGGTCAGCATTCCCTTTGCAGACCTGGAGTCATTGGTTGACTCTGCCATTCAGATGGAAGGCAAACTCAAGCAAGCTGCAGAGAACCGCAAGCGCCGTATGATGTACCAAGGCAACTCAAGCAACTCGCAGAAGCCTAGGGGAAATCCACCTATGGGTTTTGCCCCTAGACCTATGAGGCCATCTACACCTGCTCCACGTCCCAACTTTCCCAGCCGTCCGACCGGCAACAACTTCAACCGTGCACCTCCAAGACCTAATGGCAACAACTTCAACCCCAATACTCCAAGGTCGAATGGCGCACCTGCGCTGCCCAAGTCTGGTGTTACCTGTTATGAGTGCGGAATCAAGGGGCACTACTCCAATGAATGCCCTAAGAAGCTGAATGATGCATCCAAGACCACCGCTCCTGCTCAGCAACAGCGCCGTGTTGGAAATGGCAAGAATTATCCACCAAGGAACCAGCCTCACCCTCGAGGCCGTCTGAATCACATGAATGTTGAAGAAGCTTAGGAAGCAACCGACGTTGTGCTTGGTATGTTCCCTGTTAATTCAGTTCCTGCAAGAGTTCTGTTTGATTCTGGAGCTTCACATTTGTTTGTTACTCAGTTATTCGTTGATAAAAGTGGACTTCAACAAACACCCCTGAAAAATACCATGTCTGTGCAAATACCTGGGTCAATAACAAATGCTAGTTGGACCTGCTTGGCAGTGCCCATAGAAATCCATGGGATATCATTCTTAGCCAGTTTGATTGTGTTAGGAACCAAGGGATTGGAAGTAGTCTTAGGTATGGATTGGATGTCTCAACATCAAGGAATTATAGATTGTGCCAAAAAGACCATCACTATGAGGAGTAGCAATGGAATTGTAGTAAAGCATGTGTTAGTTAAACCACCCCAAATCACCAGATGTCATAAGAGTATCTCAGGGCCAACGCTGGAGCAAGTTCCCATCGTCTGTGAATACCCGGATGTTTTTCCCGATGAGCTACCCGGAATGCCACCGGATCGGGATATTGAGTTTATCATTGAGCTTATCCCCGGATCTGGATCCATAGCCCAACGACCCTATCGTATGAACCCAGCTGAACTAGTGGAGTTAAAGAAGCAATTGGATGACCTTTTGAGTAAGGGATTGATTCAGCCAAGTTCTTCCGCTTGGAGATCACCGTCTTGTTTGTGGATAAAAGTGACGGTTCCAGCCGACTGTGCACTGATTACCGCAAGCTAAATGATGTGACCATCAAGAATAAGTATCCTCTCCCGAAGATTGATGATCTGTTTGACCAATTGACCGGAGCTCAAGTCTTCTCGAAGATAGACCTTAGAACTGGATACCATCAACTGAAGATCCGTGCAACTGATATACCTAAAACAACCTTCACTACCCGATACGGATTGTATGAGTACACCGTAATGTCCTTTGGATTAACCAATGCCCCTGCCTATTTCATGAATCTCATGAATAAGGTTTTCATGGAGTTCTTGGATAAGTTTGTTGTTGTCTTCATTGATGACATTCTTATTTACTCCAAGTCTGAAGAAGAGCATGCAACCCATCTGAGATTAATCTTAGAGACTCTGAGAGAGCATCAGCTTTACGCCAAGTTTAGTAAGTGTGAGTTTTGGTTGAAGGAAGTTGGATTCTTAGGACATGTATTATCAGCTGGAGGAAGATCAGTAGACCCAAAGAAGATCAAATCAGTCATGGAATGGGAAGCCCCTACCACTCAAACTGAAGTTAGAGGTTTTCTCGGATTAGCAGGATATTACCGTAAATTTGCTCAAGAAGCGATTGGTGACCGCCCCCGTCCTAACCATGCCCGATATCACCAAGAACTTTGATGTCTAGTGCGACGCCTCAAAACTTGGACTTGGTTGTGTGTTAATGCAAGAAGGCAAGGTCATAGCTTACCTCTCCCGGCAGCTTCGACCTCATGAAGAAAACTATCCAACCCATGATCTGGAGTTAGCAGCCGTAGTTCTAGCTTTGAAGACTTGGAGGCATTATCTTATGGGCAACCGTTGCGAGATCTACACTGATCACAAGAGTTTGAAGTATATTTTTACCCAGAAGGAGTTGAACATGAGGCAAAGAAGATGGATAGAGTTGATCAAGGATTACGATCTGGAAATTCATTATCACCCCGGTAAGGCCAACGTAGTGGCCGATGCATTGAGTAGAAAGCCATGCACCTTGAATATGATGATCAAAGAGGAGCAACCTATGTTGCACCAAGAGTTTGAAAAGTTTGGATTGGAACTAGTCAGTCAAGGATTCTTAGCCAACCTTGAGTTTCAACCCACCTTGATGAGCCAAATCAAAGAAGCCCAGAAGGGAAACGAGAGTATTGACGGAATTAAGCGTAGAATTAGCTCCGGCAAGGTGCCAGGATTTGAGGAAGATGAGCAAGGAATTCTCTGGTATAAAGGACGTATTTGTGTGCCTGCTGATTCAGAACTGAAGGAAGTCATTATGAGGGAAGCCCATGAGACACCTTACTCCATCCACCCGGGTGGAACCAAGATGTATCAAGATTTAAAGGAACAGTTTTGGTGGCATGGGATGAAGCGTGAGATTGCATCGTTCATATCCAAGTGTGACATTTGTCAAAGAGTCAAGGCGGAACATCAACGTCCTGCGGGATAGCTGCAACCTTTGCAAGTTCCGGAATGGAAGTGGGAATCTGTTGGAATGGATTTCATCACTGGATTTCCAAGGTCTAGCCGTGGAAATGACTCTATCTGGGTCATTGTGGATAGACTGACCAAAGTGGCCCACTTTATTCCTGTCAAGACCACTTATACCCCAGGACAGCTGGTAGATCTTTATCTATCCAGAATTGTTAGTTTGCATGGAGTCCCTAAAACCATAGTTTCCGATCGAGGAACCCAATTCACCTCGAGATTTTGGAGAAGTTTGCATCAAGCCTTGGGAACCAAATTAGCTTTTAGCACAGCTTACCACCCTCAGACTGATGGACAGACCGAAAGAGTAAATCAGATACTTGAAGATATGTTGAGAGCCGGTGTTCTAGCCTATGGAGCTAAGTGGGAAGATTGTCCGCCTTTCGCGGAGTTTTCCTACAACAACAGTTATCAAGCCAGTTTGCAAATGGCCCCATTTGAAGCTTTATACGGAAGAAAGTGTCGTACCCCTTTGAATTGGTCTGAAACCGGAGACTGTAAGATATTTGGACCGGATATTCTACAAGAGGCTGAAGAGAAGGTTCGCATGATTCGTGATTACCTCAAGGCAGCCCAGTCTAGACAGAAGAGTTATGCCGACAAGAGACGTAGAGAACTGACCTTCAAGATTGGAGATTTTGTTTATCTTAGAGTATCACCTCTCAAGGGAATGCAGAGATTCCAAGTAAAAGGAAAGCTTGCACCAAGGTATATTGGACCCTTCAAGATACTAAGCCGTAGAGGAGAAGTGTCTTATCAGTTGGAAATGCCCCCTGAATTGTCTAAAGTGCACGATGTTTTTCACGTGTCTTTACTTCGGAAATGTCTTGAAATTCCGGAGAAGCCAGAAATCTTCAAGAATATTGATCACCGTTCTGTGGATATCAACAAAGATTTGACCTATCGTGAAGTGCCTATCCGTATCCTCGAAGAAGCATATCGAACCACGAGAACCCGAAGCATCAAGTTTCTGAAAGTTCAGTGGAGCAATCACACAAAAGATGAAGCCACTTGGGAACGAGAAGATTACCTTCAGAAAGAATTCTCCAATCTTTTCAGTTCTTAGTTAGTGAATCTCGAGGACGAGATTCTTTTTAAGGGGGGAAGATTGTAACAACTCAAAAATTTGTAATCCATTTCCTATTAATTAAAGTGCCAAATTTTGGACCCAGATAAAACTTTTTCATCTCATATTGCATGTATGCATGTATTTCTATTATATGTCTTTTATGATTTCATGTGTGTATTAATTTGCTGTGCAATACTTAGTTAATTCAAACTTAACCAACAGAAGCATTAGAGAAGAACTATAAGAGCTAAAGAAACCAGAAACAAAAGAAATAAAGAAAAGAGAGAAGAAAAGATGATCTAGAAAAAGTTAACCACTACCCTACTTTGAACACTTAGATTAAGCTTTCTGCAACTCAACTCAGTGTGTGGTGAGTTGGTTGAGCTTGACCAGATCACATACTAACTCAACCAAGAGATTTCCAACAAAAACTCAAATAAGAAACCCACGCAAACATCTGACAAAGTTGGAATCCGAAACAGTGACCAAACTTCAAATTTGAAATAACAAATCTGCAAAACATCATCTCTTTGCTCAACAAAAATATATCAGGAATCCTTGTGTAATATGTTGACAACCCAAAGTAAAATTTTTCAAAAATTCGAATTTTGAATTCTTGCGGGCATTGTGTCGAGCACCTGGTGGGCAAAAATCCAGAAAATCGACTCCACTGTGGCCATCGCTGTTCACGTTCGCCCCAGCCCTGTAGCCATGCCCCTGGACATCCCCGCTGTCGAGCCCAGCCTCCCCTGCCCCGACCCAGGCCGTGAGACAAGGAAGACAAGGAGGAGAACCGCCCAGACCCCCCCTCTCTGTCCCTCTTCTCGCTGCACGATGCCGACCGTCGTGGCCTCGCCACCGCCTACCCACAGTACCCCGTCGCCGTGACCAAGCCCCGCCAGCACGCCCCCAAGGCCGCCGCGCCCGGCATCGATGATGCACGTCGCCAGGCCCCCCTGCGCAGGCCACCTACTGGACACCCTCGCCCCCGGCCTCCTGGCCTATAAAAAGCCCCGCCGAGCACACGAGTGAACTCACACCACTCCCAGCGAGCTCCTAGACATCTTCTCTTCCTCTCGTTCGCTCTCGTTTGCAGTAGCCATCGACGCCGGCGAGCTACTGGACGTGGGTGGCGCCACCGCGTTCGGCCGCCGTTGGACAAGCGGACGCCGAGAAGTGGAGGAGGAGTGCCGCCGGAGTCTTTTCCACCCCGCGCCGTCGAGTTCTGCTTCCCCTACGTGCCTCGCCGTCGCCGTCGTCTTCCTCTCTGCACGCCGGTGAGCTCCCGCCCTCACCTGTGAACACGACGCAGACGCGCCGTTGGATTAGAATCCAACGGCAGCGTACCGATTCGGGCGACTTAAGTGACCTGACGGGTAGGTCCCACCTGTCAGGTTCGAATTCAAACTTATCCCGCCCCAGGCGAAGCGGTACTGGGCCGGCCCGTTCGGGTTTATTCGGAATTGGCCCAGTTCAGTTAGATTCGGTCCGAATCGTTTTTATTTATTTTCCCGCTCATTTCAAATATGTTTCAGATATGAATTTCAAACTTTAATTCCAAGAGATTTAGAAATCCGTTTTTAGAAAATAAATATGCGTTGGAAAGCTTAGGAAATTATCTAGCCTCTGAAACTAGTTAGAATCCAATTTGCGTTAGGGATTTAATTCAATAAGAATACTTTGACCATAGCCCTATTAATCTTAGGAAAATTCTAGAAAATTGTTTAAAACTCCAAAAATCTTGAAACTTGGTTTATGAGCTCACTAGTTAACTTGTCTACTGTTTAGCTCAACCTTAATCAACTAAAACCTTGTTAGTGCTATCAATTAAACTCTAATCCAATCCTAGTATGTAGCATAAAATGATAGATCTCTAATATACACTTAGATTAGTTTTTCCCTCAATACCAATTCACTTAATTAATCCCTCCCCACTTGAACTAGTCCTAATACCCTTAGTTTAATACCAATGCTTAGAAAGTAAACAACTTATGGCACATGGTAGAAAATCTAACTTACACACTTGATGAACACTTGGAAGAAACCTTGCAACCCAACTCAATAAAATCCAACATGAATGCTATGGTTTGAAAACAAGTATGTGTGCTTGGAGTGTTGTTAGCATTATGTAGTGATTGTGTGCCTTGTGTTATTCATTATTAGACGCTAGTGTTGCTGAGGAGGATATTGAGGGGGAATTTTATCAAGAAGAAGAAGACTACCCCGGACACTTTGCCAACCAAGGCAAGCCATCTTTTGAATCATACTCCAAATGCCTAGTCTTACTATTGCATTCTACTTGTTTTAAGTAAATTGCATGATTGAATTGCTAGAGTAGAATGATAGATGTGTAGTGATATCTTGCTTAGCAAGAGCATCAAGCTGAGTTTATCCAACCCTATTTAGTGGTATCATTACTCAATGTAGTTGCTTAGTCGCTAATAAAATTGAGGCCATCTCTAAGTGGAACCCTATTTGAAATGGGTAACTTGAACTTGAAAACTTGAATTGGAGATTTCTCCTACATGATGGTTTTATGAAGGAAAATAATCTTGACTAAGGACTATGGAATATATTTGCTAAATGATAATAAGTGATGTACCATGTGAGCCAACCATTACCGTACGACCACACTACCCCTAAATGGGAAGGGGCTTAGTCCGTAGCTTGTTCACCCTAGTATGGGAGACCTTGTATCATCCTTTATAGAAGTGCACCGTGCGCGTGTACTTTCGAACCGGGTGGAAATTTCCATTCATACAACATCCTGTAGCGGGCAAAACTAGAGACGCCGGAACGGAGATGTCCGTGTCTCGGGCTCTAGGAAAGGATCCTATACTAGAGTGAGCAAGTGAAAGAGTTTGTTTGATTATCTGAACCTCGCATACTTTGTGTATGTCGATCCGTGGATTTCTCCCGGCAGATGTATCGAATCTTGTGGGTAAAGTGTACCCCTCTGCAGAGGTTTCAAAACTATTCGAATAGCCGCGTCCGCGGTTATGGACAGTTGGCAAGCTGTACTTGACTTTTGTCAAGAATGTTAACAACTTATGGTGAACTTAGGTGAATGACTTGACTTGATATTGATGTTGACACACTTGAAGTTCCTCTTAGCTTGAACTTAGAGAATTGAATCTTCTTCTCTACTAATGAACCTTCTTGGGAAATAAAACTAGCTTTTGCACATAAACTTAGTGCTTAGTCCACCCTATCAACCTTGCATATCTACTTCATCATTTCATTTATGAGATGGTTTGCGAGTGCATCCAATGTACTCATGGCTGTGTCCCTGGCTATCAACTTGGCCAGACTATGGGGAAGAGTATCCGGAGGAAGGTTATGAAGAAGAGTATCTGAACTAAGATCGTCTCCTGAGTCGCCATTGCCTGTAGGGTGAAGGCATGGACCCGAAGATGTTATTTCCGCTGCTATATTGTGTTGTAATATGAACTTGGTCACTATGACCATTGTAGTTGAACCATCGTATTGTAATGTCTATGGAACTGGTGACCAACTACGTTATGTGTATCACAACAATGATTCTGGGATTGTGGTGGAATACATAACGGGCACTTCGAATTTGTGATAAATTCGGGGGTGTTACACATTGTGTCCACCATACATACCTACTAGCAATTTGCTATTTCAAGTAAATTTGACTTGCTTTTATTTTCTCTTCAAATTAAACTCTTACTAGTGTTATGCGAAATTCGATCAGTAAAGCTCTCACGAACCGGAAGGCACACTTTACTTTTTCCTGTTCTTAAAAATTTGACATTGTGGTCTCTTATGTTGAGTTGTTATGCTTTTAAGTTGTAAGTTGGAGACTAGCCCAGCCATGCAGTCATGGGCAAGCTTTCAACATTGCACTTCTTATTTGAGTTGATATCGTGATCTTTTGTTTATGGATGCCCGCGGTGTCAAATGAATTGGGAATCTTGTGGGGATCATGGAGTTTGTATATGTGTTAGGGAAACGCCGGGCTGCTAATCTAAGCCATGCATAATTCATGGTGGAAATTTGCAGCATACCCATGGTGAACATTCGACGACGCATCTCACAATAAAAAGCTAAACAAATGGCAAATAAAAGAGATGTTGAGGTGTTCATTGTCTGCTTGTCCTGTTATTTTGGTGTGGGCTTGTTCCATGTCATCGGGCACGGAGGTACCCCAATTGCAGTTCTCAATGATATGCATATATTTACAATGACAAGAGCCTTGCTTGGGACTCTAAGTAAAGTAGCATGAGGTTTGGGTACTCGTATTCACGGGGCACGAGGTTTTCAACTTATGATTTGTCAAGCATATGCATCATAATTGTTCTCGCATTAACTTTAACCATTCAAGATGCTTATGATGGGGGCAATGAGAGCTCAAAGCCGGTAAGTACCATAATTTTTGAAGGTTATAAAACTTGCAATCACTGCTTCCCTCTGCGAAGGGCCTTTCTTCTACTTTTATGTTGAGTCACCACCTTCTTTCTTTATGCACCATCAGAGAGCATAGTTGTCATTCTTAGTATAATGTGCATTGTCCCAAAGTTTTCATTGATTGATTCATATTGTTGGTTTCACTTGTTCTTAAATTATTTGTATCTATTCACCCTTTTAAACTTGAAGGTGTCCTATGCATTTATGTTTTGCTCTCTTTGAAGGACAAGCTGAAAACCATTTGTATGTTTTCCTTATGATTTGAACACACGTTTGACTTTCATTGTTTCATTTTCATGATCTTTTGTTTGTGTTCATTTGCATGTTTACAACATGGTTGCTAAGTTTCTATTGTCAAGATTATATCTTCATGCCCATGTTTTAAGTTCTTATGATCCCAGCTCACAAATGCTTACATATATGATCAAGATTGTGTAGGTGCATGTCACCTCAAAAATTATTCTTTTGTTATCACTTACCTACTCGAGGACGAGCATGAGTTAAGCTTGGGGATGCTTGATACGTCTCCAACGTATCTATAATTTTTGATGCTCCATGCTTGTTTTTACACCATTTGCCTAATGTTTCGTTACACTTCGTGGCACTTTTATGCATTTTCCGGAACTAACCTATTAACAAGTTGCCACAGTGCCAGTTCCCTGTTTTCTGCTGTTTTTGTGTTTCAGAGTGATACACAGGAAATATTCTCGGAATTGGACGAAACAAGTTCCTGAAGTCTTATTTTACCCGGAAGCTTCCAGAGATCCGAAGGAGAGTAGGAGGGGGGCCACCAGGGCCCCACACACAGGGCTGGCGCGGCCAGGGCCTGGGCCGCGCCACCCTGGCGTGAGGGCACATGTCCCCTCCTCTGACATCGCCCCTTCGCCTATAAAGACCCCCCGATGGAAAAAACCTAAGCACCCGATAACTTTTCCAGAACACATCGCGATCCGCCGCCGCCGTCGACCCGAAGATCGGGAGGGTCCAGAAGCTCTTCCCGGCACCCTACTAGAGAGGGGAATCGCCACCGGAGGTCTTCTTCATCGCCATGCTTGCCTCCGGAGTGATGAGTGAGTAGTCTACCTTGGAATATGGGTCCATAGCAGTAGCTAGATGGTTGTCTTCTCCACCATGTGCTTCATGTTTAGATCTCATGAGCTGCCCTACATGATTGAGATTACCGTTATGTAAATCTACATGTTTGGTTTGTTGGGATCCGATGAATATTGGTGTTTATGATTGAGTTGTTGTACTGAATATTATCTTTTGTTATCTCTATGTTGTTTATGATCTTGCATGCTCTCCGTTGTTAGTAGCTATCTTGGCCGAGTAGTTGCT
Organism: Dactylis glomerata; assembly: GCA_007115705.1. Classification (NCBI taxonomy): domain Eukaryota; kingdom Viridiplantae; phylum Streptophyta; class Magnoliopsida; order Poales; family Poaceae; genus Dactylis; species Dactylis glomerata. Next base: position 238,838 of record QXEO01000506.1, read on the forward strand.
AGTGACTCCAAGAGGGGGTATTTATGCTCGATAGTGGGTTCATGCCTCTATTTAACCTGGGGGAGTGACAGAAACCTCTAAGGTTGTAGATGTGCTGTTGCTACTAGGGAGAAAACAACATTCATATGCTCAAGGGCATATGCTTTGTTTACATTACACACTTTGCTTAATGCAATTATCCATTGTTCGTAACTTAATACTCATGGGGTGTTCGGACGATATCCCCGTGAGTGGATTATTAGTCATAGATGCAGTTGGATGGCGGTCTATGTATTTTGTTGTAATGCCTAGAGTAAATCTCAAAGTGATCTTCTTGACATATCACGTTTATCTTTATTCTATCAATTGCCCAACTGTAATTTGTTTACCCAGCATGTGTTATTTATCTTATGGAGAGACACCACTAGTGAACTGTGGACCCCGGTCCTATTTCCATCATATTGCTATCACCTGTTTATTTTACTCGCACTGTTTACTTTACTCGCATACTCTATTGTTTTCCACTCGATACGCTCATAACCTTTGTTTCAAGCAAACCAGTGAGATTGACAACCTCATCGCAAGTTGGGAATGAAGTACTTGGTTGTGTTGTGTGCAGGTTCCGCGTTGCAGCTAGCAAGCAAAGCTTGGACGAGGCGCCATATATAAATTGTCTGAAGCTGTCGCAAACTAGCAAGCATCACCTTCAGTCGTTTGTCTCTCCTCTCCAAGAACGATTAAACCTTGGTTTCTTAACTGAGGGAAAACTAGCTGCTATACTCATCACACCTTCCTCTTGGGGTTCCCAACGGGCTGGTTATTCACCACGCACAAGGACCGTCTGCTACACGTCAACTTGGCACCAGCAGCGCACCCAAAGACAAATGGGCAAGTCGAAAAAGCCAATGGCCTGATATGCAGCGGGATAAAAAGAGGCTCTTAGCACCTCTCGAGAAAGCCAAGAGCACTTGGGTAGATGAATTGCCCTCCGTTCTTTGGAGCCTAAGAACTACGCCTAACGCAGCAACTCAAGAAACTCCTTTCTTCCTGGTCCATGGCGCAGAAGCCATGCTTCCAGTCGAAGTACACACGAGGCTCCAAGAGTGACGGCATACGACGAAACAACATCAACAGAAGCATTGCAAGACGATGTCGATGCACTAGATGAAGCAAGAGATAAGGCATTAGAAAGAGCCACGCAGTATCAACAGAGCCTACGAAACTACCACAGTAGTCGAGTTCGTCCACGATCCTTCATGGTGGGAGATCTAGTTTTGCGACTCAGGCAAGACAGCCACGGCAAATTGGAATCCACTTGGGTGGGACCTTACATCGTCACAGAAGTGATACCAGGAGGAACATATCGACTACAAGACAAGAAGACAGGAAAAGACGAGAGCAACCCGTGGAATCCAGAACAGCTACGATGTTTTTACACGTAGGATAAATCTAGTGGTATCAGTAAAACTCGAGTTAACCTTCTGAACCCAGAACATGAGGCCACGGGTCGTGTTCCTTGGGTTGAACTCGACAAAATTGTACAAATATTTTTACTTCTCCGCTCGGGGGCTTCAACCCTCGGGTCGTACGAAAGAAACTTTTATCGCGACATGAAGATCTTTTTATATTACAAGATGGTGCAGTCAAACCGATATTCTTCAAAATAATTGGTTCGCAAAGAACCCGATGTATATATAAGGCATACCTCAGAACAATGATTTTGTTTTCATGGTACTAGTAAATGCATCAAAGCAAAGTACGAATATTCATTACATATAGCACGATAGCAAGGACATTATCAAAAGAAATTACATATAAAGCAGATCCTAATGAAAGTGGACTTCAGCCTCGTACTCCTTCTGGCACTGAGTACCATCATAGATCTTCACGTCGAACTTTGACGTGCCGATATGGAAGTCGAAGGTCATGAAGAAGCCTTGATGGATGTCGTGGTCTTCTGCAAACTGCGACCAGCCACCCTTAAAGTACTGCTCGCCGTCGCCATCATACCAAACCTCCACTTCGTATGGAGTCCCACTGCCAGATTGTTCACGGAGAACCGCTTCTTGTAGTTCTCGCCCATCCATGAACTTGGTGAAATTCAGCGGTAGACGCTGAATCTCGCGGCACTGCGCCATGGCAATGCAGAAGAAAGAAAAGATTCTGGGAGGAGAACTAGGAGCAGCGGGAGCAGCAGGAGGAGGAGCGCTTGGACCTGGGGTAGCGCCTATCACCTTGGGCTTGTTCTTGCTACCAGGTGGGCGGCCGGGATGACGCTTAACCGGAGCGGTCGATGACGATCCTGCAGCGGCCGGAGTTGTTGTGTTCTTGCTTCGACGAGGGCGGCCCCGACCTCGCGGCGCCACCGGAGAGCCAAGGTTCAAACGAAAACCATCTGAGTCAGCCATATGGAAAAGTGGGACGGCTAGAAACCCTAGAGGACGAGAGAAGATGATGCGGCGGAGGAGGAATCTGATTAGGGTTTTTTACCCTTGCCAAAGATGCCTTATTTATAAGCACGTATTATCGGGCCCCCGTGATAAGCAAGGCCCATAAACATATTTTACAAAGGAGTTAAATTCTGCACATAGCAGACGATAAATACCAAAGAAGGAAAAAAAGAAGGGGAGAGTGTGGTCGCACGATATGAAGAACCCCGTCTTGGGTTCGGGGGCTTACAAACAGGAGAAGTTAAAAATAAAAGAAGAAAAAGTGAATTTTGAGCCTATGCTTGACTACAAGTATCCAAACATAGCCTCGGGGGCTACTCCCATCGGGAGCGCTGAGCGCGCACCCGATAGAGGATGAGATAATCAATAGTGAAGATGAAGAAAGATTATCATACAAACTTCGACTATATAGTCGACAAAATACAGAGAGATTACTCCCATCGGGAGGGAATTGGAAGAAGTTAATTTGAGTTCGAAATTGTTTGATTTTATCAGTCAAAAATTGGCTGCGACATAAGATTCTCGAGTTGCGTTATCGCAACGAAACTCGAATGCCGTGATTTATCACGAAGGTAAGACCCCGGGATCCGTCCTGTGTGGCCTGGTATACGCACATGGATGCGCTCTGCTGGTATGTATCCATGTCTACGACGCAAAGAAAATCCTGGTGGACGCACTGGGTACCCTGAGAATCACTGGGATTCATTCTTTGTAAGTCCTAAATGCGGCAAAAGAGTGGGTTTGACCGGTATCCCGAATTCAAATCCAAGGGGATTGAATTTGAAGTAGGTGATAAGTATCTGTTCCGGCAGTTAACTGACCTCTTGATCCGTCAGAGTTGTCAGGCTTGTTCATCAAAACCCCTTGCAATATATTATTATGAAAACAAGTCGAAAGACCGAGTCGAAGATTTGAAGATAAGAAGAAGTCGAAGAATTGATCAAGTCAAAGATTTAGAGATTAGAGATTCAACCTGAATCTGCAATTCTGGTAGAATCTCAGGGGCTACTGACAAGGGTATAGTTAATAGAGCCCGTTAGCTGAGTACCCCTAAGGCCCGTGTAGCTAGGCCCAATTGTAATGATAGTCGAATACGAGTTCTTACCGTATGTCGATATTGTAATCTGTATCGGACCCTACCCGATCCTCGAGACCTGGCCACCTATATATAGGGGCCAGGAGGGGACAGTGTGGGGCAGATTGAAAGCAAGCCAGGTTGAACACCCAAGTTTACTTTCGATATACACTTATTTCGACTAACCTTTACCTTCGAGTTCATCCAACGTCCTATCTCCCCGATCCTAAGTCCTTCATCTAGGACATTTGTCGAGTTAACCCTCGTCAGTCGGTCAAGCCGTCTCATCTTTGACAACTCCAATATGCGTACGTGACGCCTCCCTGGAGGTATATGTTGTTAGCATGCATAATTACTTATATATAGCATGAACCTGTTTGTGTAAGCATGTTAGCAAGTCCGGACCTATTAGAATATATTACAGATCTGATATGTAAGTATTGTTTGCAAGATCGGATCCTTTAAAAATATTGTGTTAGTCTCAATGTTTTCGATTTACATACTCATTAGCATAATTAGCAAGGATGGATTCATTAGAATATTGTTAGCACTAGTTAACTTGATGTGTCAGATCTATACATTACTAGTTTTTCATTTAAGAGTGAATTCTTACTTTTTACCCCCCTAGTTATATATTTATGACACTAATTATGTGTCGAATGTAAACGCATCTTGATTTTTCCAACACAAGGAAAAAGAGCTATGATTTTAGCAAAATAAAGATGATTTTTATAAAATGAAGACCAAGTTAGCCAAATGAATACCAGGTGGCAAATTCCTGGAGCCGCCACTGCTTTGAACCTTCTCTTTTTTAAGTGTGCCTATAGAGCAAGTTGTCAAGTGATGACCGGGATCCTAAATATCAGACTGATCATAAGAAATTAAACAAATGGATATGGGAAGTATGGACAAGATCATCGACGGTGAACTCCGATTTTACAAAATTTGTCACGCCACATCGACGTAACATGATGCCCGTCTTGTATAACAAAAACGCGCAAAACACTTAGCTATGGTAAAACCATGTCTAAAATATCCTAATTGAGAAATTTAAGTAATTTCACTAAATGGAGTAATGTGTGTCACAAATGCACAACTACAGGGTAAAAATAGAATTTACTATTCTTTTAAAGTTTTAACTCTGCCTATCATCTTTTAATAAGGATGAAATTTTGGTGGCACTACATAAGAATTAGACAGCCTCAGCTTTGCACAATTGTTGCCTTATAAGAACACAAATTATTTAAACTTGTATTTCTATAATTTTAACATGTCCATGTTCCTGCTCAAATGAAATTTTCAAGCAATTTGTCAGCCTCGTGCCATGAATTTAGCGAATCAGAGTGCTAAATCCAGATTAGGGACAGTCGGTATGCAAGCATACGTGTTCGTTGTGCCATCTCATCTATTTTTTAAATTATCCAACAGCCATAGGGATATTAGTGAGTATCTATCTTATGGGACCAAATTGATCTAACTGTGCTTCAAGTTTTTCACGAATTCAGCTCTCTAACTCTACTTAAACATATGAGATGCGTGTCATCCTCTTATGTGCCTTAAACCGTCGCTATCGTGTGGTTCTGGTTCACTATACAAGTCACTTTTTTAGTTAAGAGTGTCTTATACAGTGCTGTCAAAATTTCACCAAGGGGACCAGAAGATTGAAGTGAAGGTTCAACAAGAGCTACTACTAGATGTGATGAATCATTCCGGTGGCATAACAAAGAAATATAAAGAATGTAGCCCTCTCATTTATATTGTTAGGAATTAATATATGTCGAAGTGCATGTATACATGTGGTGTATGAAATTTATAATAAATAAAAATTATGTTTTGTTGGTGTATCTGTATGTAATGTCGATTTATATCTGCTTCATGGATCGGCTGGTACTGTTAGCTGCATTGCAAAAACCTTAAGGGTTTCACAGCATAGTAAATCAAAAAAAATTCTACGGATGCGAACCAGAAAGCCAACATCTAATCTATGAGATGTAATCAACGAGAGAGATAGATGAGATCTTTATACCCTTGAAGAAATCGCACAGCGGAAACGTTCAACAGAATGTGGATGATGTAGTCGTACTAGCCGTCTCCTCCTCGCGATCCAATTCGATCCAACGCCGCAAGTAGCGACGCCTCCGAGAGATGCACACGTACAGCACACCAATGACTCCGCCTTCCCGGTCCAGCGAGATATGGTAGATGAGATCGACAACACGACGGCGTGGTGTCTATGGTGGAGAGTATGCGCCGACAGGGCTTCGCCTGTTTGCGCGGTGGAAGAAGAACAGAGAAAGGAGGCTTCAGAAACTGGACAGTGACTCCGCGGGAATTAGGTCTAACCTAGTCGCCGGCGCACTAGTTCTTTTATAGTAGTCCCTTGTCTTGTAAAAGGGTCTAGGTCAAAGACTCTGCGTGCATGGTACGTAGCGCCGCCGCGATCGGCCACGATCGGATCGTCGTACGATTGCACGATCGCCACGATCGGCCACGATCACAACCATATTCGGTAGGCCCAAAGGCCAAGAGGCCCATGCACACGGGCGTTCCAGGCATTGCATTGGCTACATCAATCAAATCGATCGAGCCATGCATGCCCTGGCAGCATGCGCTGTTTCCTTTTTTTTCCTTTATTTATTTCAGCTAAATAAATACCAATCAATATTTATTAATTTTTATAATTAATAAATACTAATATTTTCCATCCAGAACAATTCCGTAACTTCCGAAATAGTTTCATATATATCCTGAAACTACCCTAGCGTTGATTTGCGTTAAGTGTGTGACCCTACGGGTTCGAGAATGCGCGAACATGATCTCCATCAATAATCAACAGTGGGATCTGGAAATCCATATTGACTCCCACGCACTCAGCGATGATCATATCGGATGAACCACGATGTCAGGATTTAATCAATCCCGTATTTGTATTCTCTTCATCTCGCGATATTTTACTCGCCCGAGATTTGATCGTCGGTATTAGCATACCTAGTTCAATCTCGTTCACAGTAAGTACTTTACTCGTTCCGTAATCCGATATCACTTTGTCATTAACTCCTTAACCACGTGCTTGCAAGCGGTATTGATATTGATTACCGAGTGGGCCCGAAGTATATCTCTCTGACTCGGGAGGGACAAATTCTATCTCGATACATATAACCCAACAAGTACTTTCCGATCACCTGAGAGACACCTTTATGATCACCCTTTTATAGGATGACGTTTGATGACCTCAAAGCTCTCTTCCGGCACTAGGGAGTTGCATTATCTCATGGTCTAAGGAATACAATACTTGACATAGGAAAAATCTTCGCAAAGATGAACACAATGACACGATCTAATTGCTGTGCTTTATTTGGGTCTGTCCATCATATTATTCTCCTAATGACATGATCTCATTATTAATTGACAACTCATGTCTATAGTTAGGAAACCTTAACCATCATTAATCAATGAGCTAGTCCATAGAGGCGTACTAGGGACATGGTGTTGTTCATAAACCACACAAGTATTAAAGTTTCTGCTTAATACTATTCTAGCATGGAATATAAACATTATCATGAACATGAATTATAATAATAACATCTTTATTATTGCCTCTAGGGCATAATTCCAATAGTCTCCCACTTGCACTAGAGTCAATAATCTAGTTTACATCTGGTAACAATCTAACACCCATGGCATTAAGGTGATGATCATATTTTGCTCGTGGAAGAGGTTTATTCAACGGTTCCGTGACATTCACATCCGTATGTACCTTGCAGATCTTTAGATCTCCATCTACAATACAATCGTATCTTAACTGAGATTTAGAATCATCCGGGTCGGTCTCGAAGCTAGCGTCGGCGTAACCTTTTACGATGAACTCCTCATCACCTCCATAGACCATGAACATTTCTTTAGTCCTATTTAAATACTTGAGGATGTTCTTTACGGCTGTCCAGTGTTCCACTCCTGGATCACTTTGGTATATGCTCGTCAAACTAAGAGCATTGGACATATCCGGTCTAGTACACAACATGGCATACATGATAGAACCTATGGCCGAGGCATATGGCACTTTCCTCATAGTTTCTCTATCTTTTGCCGTAGCTGGACACTGAGCCTTGCTCAATATCTTACCTGACAACATGGGCAATGAACCTTTCTTTGCTTTATCCATTCTGAACCTTTTCAGAACTTTGTCCAGGTATGTACTTTGGCTTAAACCTATTAGGCGTCTTTGTCTATCTCTATAGATTTTGATGCCTAATATATAAGCAGCTTCTCCTAGGTCTTTCATTGAAAACATTTATTCAAATAACTCTTCACATCGTTAAGCATACCGATGTCATTCCCAATAATCAATATGTCATCCACATATAGTACTAAAAATGTCACCGAGCTCCCACTCACTTTCTTGTAGACACAAGCTTCATAGCAATTTGGAACAAATCCAAAACTCTTGATCACTTGATCAAAACGAAGGTTCCAACTCCGGGATGCTTGCTTCAGCCCATAAATGGAACGCTGAAGTTTGCACACCTTATCAGCATCCTTAGGATTGACAAAACCTTCGGGCTGCATCATATACAACTCTTTATCAATGTTGCCATTGAGAAACGCAGTCTTGACATCCATCTGCCAAATTTCATAATCATGAAATGCAACAATTGCTAATAAAATCCGAATGGACTTAAACATCGCTACGGGAGAGAAAGTCTCATCGTAGTCAACACCTTGAACTTGTTGAAAACCTTTTGCGACAAGCCGAGCCTTGTAGACAGTAACATTACCATCCGCGTCCGTTTTCTTCTTGAAAATCCATTTGCACTCAACGGCCTTACGGTCGCTAGGAGGGTCCACCAAAGTCCATACTTGGTTTTCGCTCATGGATCCCAATTCGGATTTCATGGCCTCTAGCCATTTCTCACAGTCTGGGCTCATCATTGCTTCCTCATAGTTCGCAAGTTCATTGTTGTCTAACAATATGATGGTTAAGACAGGGTTGCCATACCATTCAGGAGTGGCACGCGACCTTGTCGACCTGCAAAGTTCAGTAGTAGCATTGTTCAAAGTTTCATGATCCTCGTCATTAGCTTCCTCTATTGTTGGTCAGGCGGCGCCAGAACAACTTCGGGTGCTGCGCTACTCTCCAATTCGAGAGAAGGTTCAATAACCTCGTCTAGCTCTACCTTCCTCCCACTCACTTCTTTCGAGAGAAACTCCTTCTCAAGAAAGGATCCGTTCTTAGCAACAAAGACTTTGCCTTCGGATCTGTGGTAGAAGGTATACCCAATTGTTTCCTTAGGGTATCCTATGAAGACGCATTTCTCCGCTTTGGGTTCGAGCTTGTCCGGCATCAACCTCTTGACGTAAGCTTCGCATCCCCAAACTTTAAGAAACGATAGCTTAGGTTTAGCACCAAACCATAGTTCATACGGTGTCGTCTCAATGGATTTAGATGCTGCCCTATTTAAAGTGAATGCAGCGGTTTCTAATGCATAACCCCAAAATGATAACGGCAAATCTGTAAGAGATATCATTGATCGCACCATATCTAATAGAGTTTGATTCCGGCGTTCGGACACACCATTGCGCTATGGTGTTCCAGGTGGCGTGAGTTGCGAAACGATTCCGCTTGCTTTAAGATGCGTGAGAAAATCATAACTCAAATATTCACCTCCACGATCGGATCGCAGAAATTTAATTTTCATGTTCCGATGGTTTTCCACTTCATTCTGAAATTCTTTGAACTTTTCAAACATTTTAGATTTATGTTTCATTAAATAGACATACCCATATCTACTTAAGTCATCAGTAAAAGTGAGAAAATAGCGATATCCATCGCGTGTCGAAATACTCATTGGTCCGCACACATCGGTATGTATGATTTCCAATAAGTCCGTTGCTCGCTCCATTATTCCGGAGAATGGGGTTTTGATCATCTTGCCCATGAGGCATGGATCGCACGTGTCAAACGATTCAAAATCAAGAGACTCCAAAAGTCCATCAGAATGGAGTTTCTTCATGCGTTTTACACCAATATGACTTAGACGGCAGTGCCACAAATAAGTTGGATTATCACTATCTACTTTGCATCTTTTAGCCTCAATGTTATGGATGTGTGTTTCATTGCTTTCGAGATTCAGAAGAAATAAACCATTCACGACAGGTGCATGACCATAAAAGATGTTATTCTTATAAATAGAACAACCATTATACTCTGACTTAAATGAATAACCGTCTTGTAATAAACACGATCCAGATATAATGTTCATGCTCAACGCAGGCACATAATAACACTTATTAAGGTTTAAAACTAATCCCGAAGGTAAAACTAAGGAGAGCGTGCCGATGGCCATCACGTCAACTTTTGATCCATTGCCGACGCGCATCGTCACCTCATCCCTTGCTAGCCGTCGTCTATTCTGTAGCTCCTGTTTCGAGTTACAAATATTAGCAACTGAACCAGTATCATATACCCAGGCACTACAACGAGCGCTAGTAAGGTAAACATCAATAACATGTATATCAAGTATACCTTTAATGGTGCCATCCTTCTTGTCCGCTAAGTACTTAGGACAGTTGCGTTTCCAGTGACCCTTGTCCTTGCAATAGAAGCACTCAGTGTCCGGCTTAGGTCCAGACTTGAGCTTCTTCTCAGTAGGGGCAACGCGCTTGCCGTTGCCTTTCTTGAAGGATTTCTTTGCACCCTTAGCTTTCTTGAAGCTAGTGGTCTTGTTGACCATCAACACATAATTATCTTTCTTGATATCCACCTCCGCAGCTTTCAGTTTAGCGAAGAGCTCAGTGATCATATCAGCGGAACCAATTTGATTGTGAGTAACTACAAAGCCTTTGTAGCTAGGAGGGAGTGATTGCAGAACTCTGTCAATCTTGAGCTCTTCTGGAATCTTGCAGTCCAGCTGCTCAAGGCGTTGAGTGTAGCCCGACATCTTAATGGCGTGCTCACTAACGGAACTCCCTTTCTCCATCTTGCAGTTAAAGAACTTCTCAGAGATCTCATATCTCTTAGAACGGGCTTGAGTCTGAAACATGGTTTTCAGTTCCTCAAGTATCTCATAAGTCCCACGGTACTTCTCAAAATGATTTTGAAGTTCCGGTTCCATAGAAAACAATATGGTACTCATAAATCGCATCATAACCATCTCTGCGAGAATTGAAGTCGGCAAGTTCTTCAGTTTTCGCTGTTGCAGCAGGGATGTCACCTAGCGCTTCCTCGAGTACATAGGCTTTTTGACCGCCAGCGAGAATGATTCTCAGATTGCGGAACCAGTTGGTGAAGTTAGACCCATTGTTTTTAAGATTTTCTTTCTCAGCAAACATGTTGAAGTTGAAGTTGGACTTAGCCATTTGATCTACAAAATTTGCAAGTACAATTTAGACTATGTTCAAGATAATTAGTTCAACTTAATCAAATTACTAGATGAACTCCCACTAAATTCAACATCCCTCAAGTTGTTTAGTGAACACGATCCAAATTCACCACACCTAATCCGATCTTCATGAGAAGAGATGTGGTTTCAATGGTGGACAACAAAGTGTCAATCATATCATTCATATGACTCATGTTTAACCTTTCGGTTCGTGTGTTCCGAGGCCATGTCTGTACATGCTAGGCTCATCAAGTTAAACCCAAGTATCTCCGCATGTGCAAAACTGGCTTGCACCCGTTGTATGTGAACGTAGAGTTTATAGCACCCGATCATCACGAGATGCTTGAAAACGACGAACTTTCGCAATGGTGCATACATGGGAAGAACACAATTTTATCTTGATCTTTAAGTGAGGAATCATCTTATAATGCTACCGTCGCGATCAAAGCAAAATAAGATACATACAAGATAAACATCACATGCATATAATTTTATAATTTTATGTGACATGGTATAGCCAATCTCCGCGCAATGATCTCCATATTGTGCGCGCCGGCATGATCTCCATCACTCCACCATGATTGCCTCCACGATGAATAGCAACTACAACTATTGCTAACTACTTAGCGATAAAGTAAAGCTATTACATGGCGTATAAGAAGTTGACACGCAGGTCATACACAATTATAAAGACAACCATATGGCTCCTGCCGGTTGTGAACTCATCGACATGCAAGTCGTGAAATATTACAAAACATGATCATCGCATACATCACATATATCACATCACATCTTGCGGCCATACCATATCACAAAACACTCCCTGCAAAAACAAGTTAGACGCATCTACTTTGTTGTTGCATGTTTTACGTGGCTTATGGGAGTAACAAGTTAAGAACGATTCTTACATACGAAAAGCCACAACGATGATATTATGGTTGCTAATATCCGTTGTAAATCCCATGACTACTATAGTGAGAGAAACTGGCATCCACCAGCCGCATGTGTGGAACAAGCCACAAGTCAAGTGCGGAGCCGGTCTTGCGAACGAGGTCGCGTAAAGTTGGCCTGGCCGCTTCGATCTCACTATGCCGCGCCATAAGAAATACACAACAAAGAGGTTTGCAACAGAAAACATCAACGCCCACAACAAGCATGTTGCGTTCTACTCGTGAAACACATCTACGCATAGATCTAGCTCTGATACCAAGATCTAATCTAGGAGATGTAATCAACGTGAGAGATAGATGAGATCTTCATACCCTTGAAGAAATCGCACAGCGGAAACGTTCAACAGAATGTGGATGATGTAGTCGTACTAGCCGTCTCCTCCTCGCGATCCGATCCGATCCAACGCCGCAAGTGACGACGCCTCCGAGAGATGCACACGTACATCACACCAACGACTCCGCCTTCCCGGTCCAGCGAGATATGGTGGAGTGGCAGATGGGATCGACAACACAACGACGTGGTGTCTATGGTGGAGAGTATGCGCCGACAGGGCTTCGCCAGTTTGCGTGGTGGAAGAAAAATGGAGAAAAGAGGCTTCAGAAACCGGGTAGCGGCTCCGCGGAAATTAGGTCTAACCTAGTCGCCCGGCGCACTAGTCCTTTTATAGTAGTCCCTTGTCTTATAAAAGGGTCTAGGTCAAAGACTCTGCGTGCATCGTACGTAGCGCCACATCGGATCGTCGTACGATTGCACGATCGCCACGATCGGCCACGATCGCAACCATATTCGGTAGGCCCAAAGGCCAAGAGGCCCATGCACGCGGGCGTGCCAGGCATTGCATTGGCTACATCGATCAAATCGATCGAGCCATGCATGCCCTGGCAGCGTGCGCTGTTTCCTTTTTTTTCCTTTATTTATTTTAGCTAAATAAATACCAATCAATATTTATTAATTCTTATAATTAATAAATACTAATATTTTCCATTCGGAATAATTCCGTAACTTCCGAAATAGTTTCACATATATCCCGAAACTACCTTAGCGTTGATTTGCGTTAAGTATGTGACCCTACGGGTTCGAGAATGCGCGGACATGATCTCCATCAATAATCAACAGTGGGATCTGGAAATCCATATTGACTCCCACGCACTCAGCGATGATCATATCGGATGAACCACGATGTCAGGATTCAATCAATCCCGTATTTGTATTCCCTTCGTCTCGCGATATTTTACTCGCCCGAGATTTGATCATCGGTATCGGCATACCTAGTTCAATCTCGTTCACAGTAAGTACTTTACTCGTTCCGTAATCCGATATCACTTTGTGATTAACTCCTTAACCACGTGCTTGCAAGCGGTGTTGATATTGATTACCGAGTGGGCCCGAAGTATATCTCTCCGACTCGGGAGGGACAAATTCCATCTCGATACATACAACCCAACAAGTACTTTCCGATCACCTGAGAGACACCTTTATGATCACCCTTTCATAGGATGACGTTTGATGACCTCAAAGCTCTCTTCCGGCACTAGGGAGTTGCATTATCTCATGGTCTAAGGAATACAATACTTGACATAGGAAAAAACTTTGCAAAGATGAACACAATGACACGATCTAATTGTTGTGCTTTATTTGGGTCTGTCCATCATATCATTCTCCTAATGACATGATCTCATTATTAATTGACAACTTATGTCTATGGTTAGGAAACCTTAACCATTATTAATCAATGAGCTAGTCCATAGAGGCGTACTAGGGACACGGTGTCGTTCATAAACCACACAAGTATTAAAGTTTCCGCTTAATACAATTCTAGCATGGAATATAAACATTATCATGAACATGAATCTACTATATACTAAAAGCATAATACGGGGGTCTAAAATAGAGCCATCACGTTAAGCCACAAAAGACAAAAATATATTCACCGTTGATTCTAAATATAATGGCTGAGATAAAAAAGATTAAACAAGTTACGTATAACATTAGACAGGTACAAAAATGTCCAAGGCTGACACGTATAAACCAATCTAGAAAAACAAATTAGGAAACATGTACCGATATACGTAACAAATGTTCCGAACCAGCTGGCCAAAGCGTCCAAAGAAAGCCTACCCGGACAGGGTCTGAACAAGTCCATTAACGATTATTTACGAAAGATGTCATGGATACAAGAATAACGAGCCATCATAATATCTAGCCTCCTGGACTCATCTCACATGTACATGCATGCGTACACATTATTGATTGGTGCGCAAAATGATCGGTAAGGAGAGCCGAAGCTATGGCACTAGACAGAGATTTAATGTCAATTTAAGCTAAGAAATTAAGATGTGCACGTTTAATTTATCACATGAGAACACAAAACAAATACCACTTGCATCGTTTATTAGGTGAAGAAAAATACAACTCAAATTTTATCTGAATTTCAAAATAATAATTTAAATATAAATCTGTTAGAACACTTATAGGTTTTGGGTTGGATTTAAATATTAACCCAAAATATTGAACTTCCAATGAAATAAAAAACCCAACTATTGTGGTGATCCCATTAACAGATGATTGATCCTATTAAAATCATCTATTATATAAAATCACTTAGGCCCTAATTTATAATGACTAAGAGTGAAAACTCGAGAAAATCTCAGTTGATCAATTAGTTAAACATTAGATCTCTGCCACATAAATTGACCAAAATTGGTAGAGCCACCCTCGCCGTGCAGTTATGGAACACGACCTTTGTGAGGGCAAACACATCCTTCTTGACTATGAAACGCAAACAACACACACGGTTGAAGACGAAGGTCACTATCGAGATGGCTCACTGGTGTTAAATCTAACGTAATTTTTAAGTTAAACCACATCATTCTCATTATTTCGTCAGTTAGATCAACGGTTATGGTTTTCCATCTTTACGTGGACATGCAAATATTGTTTTAGATCTACCAAGGGTGTCACTTAGTCACAGATCTTTACGTAATATGTATATGCCAATAGTGTTTTAGACCTTCCAAGTGTGTGACGTTAATTACAAATCGGTGGAGAGAATAGGCACGCCACAAAGTAGCCTGCCTAGCAAGACCATTCTGAAAAAAAAACATGTGTGTCCCGTTAGTCACAGATAGGGAGAAAATATGCACCCAAAAAAATTAGCCAGATGAGACCGATCTCGAAAACAAACGTTGATCTGACCGGACATCGAAATAATTAGCCGAGTCAGTCCAAAAAAAAATTGAGGACACGCCATAAGTCATCGCGTAATATTTTTCCAAGAGATTTGCTTACTACATGCAACCCGTGCCAACAAGATGTTAAAAGTCCATGCTGCATTCAAATTTGTATCCAGTTTGGCTGCTAGCTAGGATATTGCTACCTACCAGATCAATTTATAAGTGAAATGTATTTCCTGGCTTCAAATAGTAAGTCCTTGTCATATGTCTGTACATGAGTGAGTACATAGAAAAATCAAGGATGAACTGCTACTTTATATACTACACATAGTAAATCATATAGCATTTCCAAAACTATTTTTAATAAAATGATATATTGGATTGTGCATGCACTTCTTATTTTCTAAACAAAAATCATATTTATTAAAAGTATTTGATAAATAAAATTAAGGTTAACAAAAATATTCATATAAAAAATAAAAAGTCCTTCAAGATCCCTGAAATCAAATCTCCATAGATTAGACTGAATTGTAAGGTTTTGAAGTCGTAAGAGATGCCCACCTAAAAAATTAGACCCTATGATCTTTGGTGCAGATTTCCCACAAAAATATCTCTCAAAAATATAGTAATACATGCCGCCAAAATGATGTTCATCTCTGAACAAACGAGCAAATATAGAAAAGCACAAACATATGAGCCATTAGAATCAACGGTTCCATGGAGTAGATCACGACGGACATGTCTATACAACGGTAGAGCTAAGTGATCTTATATGCCTATGTGCAAGACATAATATGAAAAACATAATACTAAGAAATACAAAGTATGTCCTCTTATATACTCCTGAGTGTACATATTCCATGTTTAATATACCTCATATATGAGGGTATTATACCTCTTTATCATTCTAGATATACCTTATTAATTATTCTAATATACCTCAATACAAGTAGTATGGAAAAAAGTTCATCGGAACCCTTAGTTTTTTGAATATATTACCTTTACGTACATAAATGCAGTATATATGTAAATAATATAAGGTATATAGACTCAAATGAAATTTTTCATAAAACTCACCCTGAGGTATCTAGTATTTACTAATGAAGTATATTAAAAATTATAAATAGGTATAATTGACTCATCTATGTGGTATATTGAATGTGAGAGTATGTACACCCAGGATACAATCTCATTTTCCTATATATATATATATATATATATATATACATAAAAAGATCTTTCAGTGCACATTGCACACGAACATATCGAGAAGCCAATCTAGCTTCTCGCTATGATAGGCAACAAGAAGCCCATTTTGCATGAGGGGGACTCCAATTCCTGTACCACTAGTGTGGCACTCAATTTTAAAAAATCGAGTAAATCTTATATGGTATGTTACCTTCATTGTAAAATTAATTTCAAAAATATTTATTCCGAGAAGTTTTTTATTGAGAATGTTTGTTTGATTGGGATAAATCTTAAGAAAAATTCTCTACGAATCACACACAATATTTCTTTGGGTGTAACCTTTTGAATATCATAAACACTTTTTTAGGCGGGTATAAATTTGAAACTCTAAGATTTCAGCGAACGTATCATTGTGATCAAAGTTAATTAAGGTTTATTTGGTTTATGCTCTTTTAGACATGTGAGTTAAATAATTTTTGTAAGGTAATGGGACATAATGATGATGCTATAGAGGAGGGGAGTCCCCCACAGCCATTTTATTAAAAAGGAACCAGAGTTACATATTTACAAACAAAAACAAAGGAGGAAATAAAAGTCTAACCTATAATTAGAGAGGACAAATTTTTTGGTGCCATGCAAATAGGAGAGATTAGTAATGGGAGGATATGTACTATAAATTGGTGAGTAATTATTATTTGAAAGATGATGACCAATCTGAGTCGGCATAGTCATCTGACATGACACAACAAATATGAAGGAAGTATATATCAGAGTAGCACTGCGTAAACTACAAAATGTTTACTTGGCGTATTTGGAAATGTTTTATTAAATATTTGGCCAAGAATTAAATATAATATAACAATAATTCACATGGGTATTATTTTACATAACATAATATTTGGTGGCCATAGAACAATGTAATTTGAAGTTCAGTACTTATAGTATTTCTGAAACAACGAATTAATTTCATAGTTATATTCAATACACTAAAGATAATGCCCTCCAATTTCAGAGGGCCACCTTTCTAGTTATAATAATAACATCTTTATTATTGCCTCTAGGGCATAATTCCAACAAAACCGCATGCAACCATGCACTAAGCACACAACAGCAACTAAGAACAAAAGTGTATGATGTGAGTTTACACATATCACTGGTTATTATAAAGCTTTTGCGATTTCCAACTCTGCTGACGATTAAGTAAAAGAATCGTTTGTGAAGGTCCTTCCGTTTGTCAAACGGTTCAACGATGGAAAGCATGGGTGAAGTTTTCCATATTGCACACGGTTCCTACTACCGTGTGCATATAATCACCCACCTATACATAGCGATGGTTTTTTAATTGTGTGTGATGGGTCATTTCAACCATGTGTAAAGGCTAGCATTGGTCCGTGCAGCTTGGCCTGAACTAATATGCCGAGATATCTTCTAAAATGATGGCGAGCAACCAAATATTCCCCGGATATTTCTGCCATCTGTCACAAATCTAAAGCTACTCATCTCTATAGTCAAGCACGCCTAGCAATGTTATGCAAAAGCAGGAACGTAGAAGTCCAAATACTTGGAACACAAGGTTTAACAGAATTATTACAGTGCTATTACAATGCTATGAATATAGCAACATTGCATGTTTAAATAGCAAAATTACATTGTGAAAGTATCATTGGCGACGAAATTAAGTGATTTTATTAGACGGAATGAGTCGCACATGTACCTCCACCGGCCCTTCAGCCTACTTTCTAGATCTTCAGAGGGTACTGATGGATGGAATCAGCCCACGGCGCGCCAACAGTGGTGTCGCTCGGCGTCCTGATGCACTCCCACACTGCGCTGTTACACTTGAACCCAGACCCGAAGCCGACCATCCACAACCGGTCACCCTTCCGCATCCGTCTCTTGGCCTCGATGTACGCCAGCTCGTACCACAGCGAGCTGCTCGACGTGTTCCCGAACCGGTGCAGTGTCATCCGCGACGGCTAAACGTTCTCATCCGACAAGCACAGGCTACTCTGCACGGCGTCGATCACCGCCCGGCCACCGGCATGGATGCAAAAATGCTCGAACGCCGTGCGGAAATCAGGCCAGCTTGATCTTTCTGCCGAGCACTTTACGCGCAACGAGCGAGAGCGCGAAGAGCAGCTTTTCCGACGGCGGGAGGACGACGGACCCTATGGCCACGATGTTGGCCTTGAGCGTCTCACCGGCGATGGCCACGAGGTCCTTGGACAGGTTCACCCCCGTCTGTCCCTCCTCGTCCTCCTCCTGGTACAGACACCGGTAAGCCCTGTCCTGCGCGGCGGTGAGCGTCCGCACGATGTGCGTGAGCCGGAAGCGGGACTCGGACCTGGACGTCGACAGCAGCACCGCGGCCGCGCCCATGCGGAACAGGGCGGCGGGAAGCAGCATCGCCCGGTTCTTGCAGGCATAGTTCATGATCGAAGTGACCTCCGTGGATACCACCAAGGCGTGCGCGCCCGGCGGCGCCGCCTGCAGGAGGTTCCTCGCGACCTCGAGAGAAATCACCCCGGCGCTGCAGCCCATCCCGGACATATTCACGCTCCGGATGTCGCCTCGGAGCTTGTACTTGTTCACAATCATGTCGGTAAAGGTCGGCGTCGCGGTGAAGACGCTGCAGTTGGTGACGAGTATGTCGATTGCTCCAGGACTAATGCCCGTCTTGGCGAACAGGTCGTCCATGGCGGTGAAGA
Source organism: Dactylis glomerata (assembly GCA_007115705.1). Lineage (NCBI taxonomy): Eukaryota > Viridiplantae > Streptophyta > Magnoliopsida > Poales > Poaceae > Dactylis > Dactylis glomerata. Next base: position 257,741 of record QXEO01000506.1, read on the forward strand.
TGACCTGCTCCGCCTCGTCACGGCTTGAACTTAAGCAGCGGCGAGGTGGGATGTAGTGCAACGAAGGGTGGACGTAGGTCTGGTCACCGAGCCCCGCTTGCCTGAACATGCGCGACAAGAAGCGGAAGTTTCCATCGTCGATGTACGGCATGCAGCGCGCGTTCTCGGTCCAGGAGGCTATGGATACGCGGCAGCTGGATTTAGGCCGGCAGCAAGCGTAGTCCACGAGGTACACACTGCGAGGGCGACGCATGAGGTAGAGGGTGGCCATGGCGAAGGGAAGAAAGACGGCCAGGAAGACGTGGACCTGCCGCAAGCCATGAAGTCGGGAGAGGAGCCCGTCGGGGCCAAGTTGGGCGGCTTTGCAGAGAACCACGACGGCTACGCCCGGTGCGGCGACGACGAGGAGGAACTTGTTCACGACGAGCTGGAACAAGGGTTTGAGCTGGTGCATGTTGAGATGGGGCGGCAAGCTGACCATGCTGCTGTGGCGCCCGTATGGATATGCCCTTGTGTTTTGAGTGTTGACACATGTACTACCAGTTGAGGTCCTTCTGTTTTCCGCATGTAGGTTAGGACGACCTGAAATGGCACAAGTTATATAAACGGTTTTGCTAATTCTCACCTAACTGAGAATTATCTTAGGGCCTAGTCACTTCTTACACCGTCAAATCTGTGCGCCAAGATTCGTGCTAACCTTATCCCTACCAACCACTCTCTCTTCTTCCTGGGAACGTGCGACCCGTCGCCGCCGACGGCGCGGCTGGCCGCGCCAGAGGCGGTGGAGGGGAGCAAAGGAACTTAGGGTAGGGGGTGGTGGGCGTTCCGGCGTCGGAGGAGATGCAGAGCTCGCCGGAGTTAGAAGGATGGCCGGGGGGGTGCCGGACCGGCGGAGGAAGAGCTTGGCGCAGGGCGGGGCAGCGAGGTGCGTGGCAGCGCTCCGGCCACGGGCGGGGTGGATGGCGGTTTGGCCGACGGTGGTAGGCGGGGGAGCGGGGCGGCGCTTGCCGGAGGTGGGGAAGCCTCCTTAATCACAACAATTTTAAATATACGAGTCCCTACTTTTTTGCACAAAATACTCTTGAATTTACTTTATCTGTCAAACAGTTTAGCGTATGAAGAAACAATTTTAAATCTATGAGTGCCTACTTTATCTGTCTACTCTGAATAAGTGGATTTTTTTACAAATATGACCCTCTGTCAAACGTATTTGTTAAAAATAGCCCCCTTCGAATTTTATTGCCAAATATGACCTGGCGGGAGGAGTAAAAAGTGCCACGTGTTGCATTCCGTCATAGCGCGTGGCGGATCAAAGTTATTGCCTACCGGACTGGCGGAAAGCACATTCCGCCATTGGCATTGGCGGGAGGATGGCTGGCCACATTATGCTTTTTTTCTCTCTCCTAATTAGTCTAATAGCGTTTTTTTGTATGGATTAGGCGGCAAGGGTGCTCCATTCCGCCAAAGGCTATGGCGGGAATAGCGTTATGTTCTCTTCCACTCTCTCCTAATTAGTCTAAAATTGTTGTCTTTTGCATGGATTAGGCGGCAATGGTGCATTCCGCCAAAGGCTATGGCGGAAAGAACCTCCTGCCAGATTGCACTGCAGGCCCCACCACCTTCCGCCATTCCCTTTGGCTAAATGTTTCTTTCCGCCAATCCCTATGGCGGGATGTTCCTTCCGCCGCCAGCTGTGGCGGGATGATACACGTGGCACCTTTTCCGCCTCCCACCAGGCCAGATTTGGCAATAAAATTCGAAGGGGGTTATTTTTAACATATGCGTTCAGCAGAGGGTTATATTTGTAAAAAAATCGAATAAGTGAAGCACATGCTATCAAAGTACTTACTCACTCCCATCATGTGACAGTTGTTAGCTAGCATCACGTCATGTCACATTGCCAGTTTTGCTAATTCTCATGGTTCGAACCTTGCAGAGCACATGATAAAATCTGGCATGCATGAGTTATCCATGCTGCACGGTTCTACTTCAGATGTTCTCGTTAGCTGTTGCTGTTTATAGTATGGGTGATACTTGAGAGTGATAATGGATAGACCAAAATGTTCCATACGATACGCGGTACAAACTTCATTATCCTACACAAAGATAGCTAACTTCATGTGGAATGACGAGGAGACAAATCATAAAATTCATTTTGCTAATTGGTCCTCTATATGTATAAAAAAATAGTTTGAGTTTAGATATTCCAAACTTGCGAGATCTAACAGTTTTTTGATAGAATCTCGTATTAAAGATACTTATAAAAAGGGTGCCCAGGAAAGAAAGTTATAGATTCTAATGTAATACACAAAATCAAAACATTATGTGTTCTCATCATGCCCCCCCCCCCCCCCCCCTCCTTTCACTTCTGGGAAGGGGTAATATGGGCATCCAGGGAAGACATGGTATACATATAGGAAAAGATAAATCTTTCAAATTTTGGAAGACATCTGGTTTGGCAATTCTTCTCTAGCAACTTAGTTCTAGCATATCTATTTTGTTGCTCGTGAAAAAACTAAAGTATCTATTGGACTTTGTTTTGGCTCTGGCCTTAGATGCACTTTTAGAAAGACCATACTCTCATGAAATGATGATTCTGTTGCAGGAAAAGCTACATTTAGTGCCGATGAAGAACAATTAATATTATTGAATAGTGTAATCTGCTCATGTATACATCTTCCATACCCTTAGTTTGTACCGTACTGTAACATTTTGTGGTCTTACATATTATCATCTCCTGCAAATTTTTTAGTATGCAACATACCAAACAATAAAGGACTAATTTCATATCCTTCAACATTTACCCTTAGAGGCACTCTCATAAAGGTGTCGGGGAATGATCCTCTTGGGCATTTAAGAGCAGCTAGTTTGTATTTGTCTTCATATGGATCCGTGGTGACCATGGCATCCGTGGTGGTTGCCTAGAACCTGCAAAAACTTGGTACAAGTAGTAAATTAAAATAACTCAAAACAAAAACCGATAGCGCTTAGCTCCCGGCAATGCTGCCAGAAAATAGCTTGGTGTATGCAAGTGCACATGAAATTTTTAGCTACTTTATAAATTAGAGTACGGAACCACGGTGGAGCTATTTGGTGAAGGTTTTATTGCCTCTTGTCACCTTCACCTAGTTGTACTTGCAAGTCATTGTTAGTCCAAAGCAAAGGGTGATGCATGAAAGCGATTGAGTGTGTGGTGAACAAAGTAATAGTGAAACAAGAAAGAAAAAGGAGCGAGCGATGTAAAGCACTTGAAACTTTAATAAGGATAAAGAGTTCTTAGGGAGTTGTGGATTCAACACTAGCATTGTTAAAACATGATTAGGATATATGATGTCCTTGTAGTATATATATACGGGCGGAGTCTTATAAAGGTGCACATAGGTCATGCTACTATGCACCCCTCATGGCGACCACTAGTCCCTCCAATAGTATACCGCTGGAGTGCACTAGTAATAAAATGTTTCCCCATGGTTACAAATTTCCACTCTAAGATATCCGTTATTCCATCATTAATACATAGTCGGTGGGGGCGACAAATTTTGTCACTTTACGTCCACGTATCAAGGGAAAACTGCCATGCGGTCGACATTCACACAAGACCATGGAGAGAACCTCTACATACATCATACAAATAAAGACAACATAATTTTATCCCAGTTCATGATAATGATATGGATTTTCCATCTCCCCAATAATAGATGGAACTACCCACACATGGATGCAAGCTACATCATGATATTATGAGGGATCAAACAAGTACACGTGCAAATCCACACTAGGGTTTGAAATTACAATGGATGAGAGTGATGATGGTGATGATGATGATTAATGCCGAGGCCTCCAAGATCCTAGAGCGGCGGTGATGGATTATGTTTGCAAGTTCCTGATACGTCTCTAACGTATCTATAATTTTTGATGCTCCATGCTTGTTTTTACACCATTTGCTTAGTGTTTCGTTACACTTCGTGGCATTTTTATGCATTTTCCGGGTGACAAGGGTATAGATAATAGAGCCCGTTAGTTGAGTACCCCTGAGGCCTGTTAAGCTAGGCCCAATTGTAATACTAGTCGAAATACGAGTTCTTACCGTATGTCGATATTGTAATCTGTATCGGACCCTACCCGATCCTCGAGACCTGGCCACCTATATATAGGGGGCAGGAGGGGACGGTGTAGGCCAGATTGAAAGCAAGCCAGGTTCTACACACACGTTTACTTTCATAGCCACCTTGTTTGACTGATTTTACCTTTGAGTTCATCCGACGCCCTATCTCCCCGATCCTAAGTCCTTCATCTAGGACATTTGTCGAGTTAACCCTCATCAATTGGCGCCGACCGTGGGGACTCTGGGCGTTGGCATCATGAACTCGACGGCTTTTTCGCTTTCAGCCAACAGCAATTCGCAAGTCGACGAAATTCAGATACCCTTCGGAACCGTCGATTTTCAACCTCACCAGTCAAGTTTCACGAAAGTATTCGAGAGCATGGATCAAGATATGGATTTAACGATCGGAAGTCTAAACTTTCACGTTGGATCATTAGATTCGATTCGCCTTTCAGATCCAATGACAGCGGATCCGTCGGCAAGTGAACCCGAAACAGTAGCAATGTCGGAATCATCAGAAGGCTCTTCTAGCGAGGTAAACTCGCCGGTCAGCTTAGTAAAAGCAAAAGAAGGAAAAATCACAGGAGGCGACGAAACAATGGAGAATTTTGACTTAGAAGTGCAACTCAAAGATCTCGCAATCTACCACGAGGACAACTCAGATCAATCAATAGACTCCTGGAAAACAGGACTAGAACTTTCTGAAGACGATAATTTGATCTTCTCAAGTCACAACAGCAAGCTCGACAATCGGTATCAGATACTCACCATCACAGAAGATAATTCAGAAGAACTCGACGACAACAACAACCCAGTACTTAATCCAGCAAATATAAACAGAGGAGCGAATCATTTAGCAGAAGGAGAAACCGCTAACTCCCTCGCAACGAGGGTAAAAGTTCGACTATCAGAAGAAGAGTGGAGAACAATCAACACTGCCGTGGAGCATGGCACGCCAATACCAACAAACTCTAGCCAAAACATGCTCTTGGGGTACCATTATGCCCTAAGGTAGCAGACAAAATAATTAGCAAAAGAGAGGATCGAAATACAGAAAAGGAAGGACTCAGCCATTGCAGCAAGCGAAGCTGCTCGCAGAGCACGTAGTAATGCATCATATACAAACAGAAGGCATCATCGACATGGTTCAAGGTATGAGAATCTAGAATACTCAGAAAAGCAAAGCATCTCAAAAAACCTCGACTCGTCCTTCCTATCGGTCGATGAGCAAGGAAATATCATCCCAAAAACTCCGGAAGCAGCATTAGTGGCAGCTCAAGCATACTTGCATACGACACGACCAAATCCAGGAGACACGAGGGAACATATGCACCGAGCAGCGCTAAATGGACTGAAGATGGTAGGTAACAAATTTTCAGCAAAAGAGGAGGAGGCATATCGCAACAAAGGAACTCACAAACCTAGATCACCACGCCGTCACAGCAGTCCTCGGCACAGAAGTGGGAGTCGCCGATCTAGAACACCATCACCCGGGCGATACAATAGCCCAAAGAACAAAGGAACCCGACGATCCAGAACCCCCAACATAACATATGACTACAAAGACGACGAAAAGGAGATGGGGGCGCCATGCTTTACCCGTAGGGTTCGCATCACGCCAGTACCCAAAGGATTCAAACTACCCCATGATCAGCAAAAATATGATGGGTCCCAGGAGCCACAATCGTGGCTTTCAGATTATCTACAAGCAGTAAAACTATTAGGAGGAATCAAGGAAACAGCAATGCAAAGTTTGCAATTGCACCTCACCGGAGCAGCAAGGTCATGGCTAAGCAAATTAGGAAAAGAAACAATTGGAAGCTGGGAGAAGCTAACAAAACAATTTACAAGCAACTTCAAGTCAACATACAAACGGCCAGCATCCATAGAAGAAGTCAAAGCCTACGTACAACAACGCGGGGAGACATTAAGGACATATATCCAAAGGTGGAGTCTCATCAAAAATTTAGCAGTCGAAGTTTCGGACGAAAGAGCAATAGATGCATTCATAATCGGGTTACGACGAGGAGACCTAATCGAAGAGATGGGCAGGATCAAGCCAAAAACAGTATCAGATCTAATGGACGTAGCAAACAGATTCGCAGATGGAGAAGATGCGTGCAACAATAAGCGCACGCGATCACCAGAAGATGACAGAGGAACCAGATACGGAGGTCAAAGGAGAAGGTCCCGTAATTACGACAATTATGGCTCCCACAGCCAGGTAGCCGCAGGATATAAAGATAACACCTATCAAAGCAATGATCGGAAAAGTTCGGGGTACCGCAACTATGGGAGAGAAGAGTACAAAAAATTCCCGCCAATGGAATCCAGAGAGTACAACCCGTCACCAGAAGACATGCTCAACGGGCCATGTCACATCCACTCTACGTTCGTCGACAGGAAACGAGTATCCAGACATGCAATGAAAGATTGCACAACGTTCTTGAAACTACAAGAAGCAGCACTCAACAAGCAAGCCGAGGCAAAACGCCAGGGATACGAGGGAAACACAAGTAACACGCCAACAACCCAACAAGGAAATAGTGGAGCTCTCAAAGGTCAAGATCAGTCAAACCAGGGACGCGACGACGAGGAAGGATATGTTCCATCTAAAGGGCACATCACAGCAATGATACAACCAGTGCCCAAGTCGAACGGAGAGGAGAAAAGCATAACTCGACAAATCAACCTCGCAATAACTTCACCTCCGGCGACAACAGAATACCTATATTGGTCAGAGCAACCTATAGAATTTAGCAGAGTTGATCACCCGATAACAGTACCTCGGCCAGGAAACGCGCCCTTGGTACTCAAAGCTCAAATAGGAACGTACGATGTCGACAGAATTTTCATGGATGCAGGAAGTGGAATAAACCTAATTTACGCAAAAACCCTACGGGCAATGCACATTTCATTGGAGTTCCTAAAACCAACTGACTGCTCTTTTCATGGAATAGTCTCAGGAAGTGCCAACTATCCACTTGGTCGAATAGCACTAAACGTTTGCTTCGGGAATCGACAAAACTACAGAAGGGAAAAACTCGACTTCGAAGTCATGGACTGGCCATCACAATATCATGCGATCCTCGGGAGACCCGCGTTTTCGCGATTCATGGCAGTACCTCACTATACTTACCTGGTACTAAAAATGCCAGGACCACAGTAAAGGGAAGCTTCGAGTTATCAGATTTATGTGACAAAGAGTTCCATAAGATGGCCCAAAACTTCGGCATGATGGCAAGCTACAGGGAACCTAAAACAATAAGCACGACTACAGGAGTCACGCAGCAACTCGAAGGAAACCACAAGGAGCCAGAAGTAAAGAAACCTCGGGTACAGCCGCCAGAGCAAGAGAAGTCTACAGGAGAAGAAGAGAAAACTCAACCGATACAAGGCGAATAAATAGAGTAGGAAAATAAGGCTGTAAAAGCCACAAGTTATTCCAGGGCAATGCCCTCTAGATCCAGAACACAGGCCACCGACCGGATCTCTTGGGTTATCCCATGTATCTTATATTATACGCATAAATAAAAGAACAGAGATGAAAGTTCCTCTTATTTGAGTTTACGTGTCTTCAAACGTTGTGGTAAGCGCACCAATATAAACACCGAAGGTGCAATGCTATGAGCACAAAAATTCTGACACAAAAGTTAGAAAAGCAGCAGACTCTCGCATTATAAGCACACAAACTTTACATCAACGCCTGATCAGAATCGTCTACGCCCAAAGGGTCCAAATAGTGATGCTCGCGGAAAAACGTGGCATCCTCTCGAAGCAACCTAGCTATGAGCCTCCTGGCCGGTTGGAGAGTAGCATCCATATGAACTCGCAGTTGAGCACCCCCCCGAAGGTAAGCTCAGCGACATGGAGACGAAATTAAGCCTTGGGTGCCACTTGTGCATCCAACCAAGGGCAAAGTTGGCACCAGCCACTAAGTTAAGTTCTATCAAGCGATGAATGCGCTGAGTAGACCAAAAAATAGCAAGCAGCTGAGGAAAAGTTCTAGGAAGAGGGTTACGGGGAAGCATCACGGAGTGCATGGTAGTCAGAGCTTTTCGACAACCATCAACCGCCTCTCCAATATGTTGAGCACGATCTTGAAGGAGCACAATAGCATTGCGGCGCCGGGGGTCAAACCAAAAAGTTTCGACTCCACCTGACGATCTCTCAAGAGCCGTGATCCGTTTAGAAACACGACGAGCTTCGCCAACGAAGTCCAAGCAAGTACCTACAACAATAAAAATCATGGGATAGCAACATTGCATTAAAAAGGAAAAGAGGAGATCGACATGGAAACTTACATCATAGCAACTCGCAGGCAGACTCGATAATACCAACGAGAAAAGAGTCGCACTCCTCCAAGTGTACAATTCTAGCTATCAGACTCGACACCTTATCCTCGAGTATGGATATCTGCTTCACGAACCCACAAGATTTGCTAGCTTTACCTATAGCCATCTGCGCCTGGCATTTAGACAAAGTCAAACGACTTTCCAGATCTGCAATTCGCAAGGAGTACTCATCGCATTGGCAAACAGGACGACGAGGCGACGAAACTCCTGAGTCAAAAGCATCGGCAGACGACGGAACTTGAACGCGACCAGGTAATTTACCAGCGCATACGGGCTGGAAAGTAAAGAAAAAGAAAAGAGGAGCATCTCAGAAGCCAAAAGTAACACAACATTTCACAAAGGAGAATGTATTTACAAAAGCACAAGCCCTCTGACTAAGGTTCTTGGGCTACATGCGACTAAGAAAGTTTGCCATATCAAGATGAAACTAAATTACAAGGGAGGCCAAGACTACGCCACGTCGGCCTCACGATCCGTAGCGGAAGAAGGCGTAGCAGAAGTAGCACCAGCATCAAGAGGAGGAACAGAACCACTTGTGGCCGGAGTCGAAATCGGCACTGCACCAGTCACGAAAGCCGCCGAAGGGGAAATCATCGACACAATGCCTGGGGCATATTTCTTCGCCTTCTCGAAAAAAGGCTTCAGTTCCGAACGAGGACGGCCGGGGGAAGAACTAACCTTCTCCCAGTTCACCTCCTCACTATGCGAATAGGTAAAAGCAATGGCCCCCTCGGCACCTCGCTTCAGGGAGAGACCCTTCATAGTAAGTATGGGGTCCTCCTCGGCGTCGAAGGCTTTGGCAAGATCCTTCAAGTTTGGTACATTGGCCTTTTTCTTGGGCCATAACCCAACAAAAATCCGCGTAAGCACGCGGTTAACCAACTCGAAGATCTCCTGGACAGAAATCCAGTTCGCTTTAAGCAGGCCAACCGCGGCCAAGAGAGGATCTTCATCAAGCTGCAAGGTCGACGCGGACACTTCACTATATTCTGCCAAGCCAAAGAAACAGCAAAACAGCAGAAAAGGAATACATCAGCAAAAGAGAGCAAGAAAACCGTCAAAATAAAACAAAAAGAGTATAGTATGTACCTCCAGCAGTAGCAGACATCTGGTTTAGCCGCTCAGCCACGGCCTGTTCCCGCTGGAGATGCTCCTTCTTAGCGGCACCCAGGTCTTTCTCTGCTTTCTTCGCCTTAGCCAATGCTGATTTAGAAGACTTCTCAGCATTGACTTTGGCAGCAGTGGCAGCATCAAAAGCTGTCCTAGAAGCTTCGAGTTCAGCTTCTAGCGACGCGATGCAAGCATGGGCTGCCTTCAGAGCACCTGAGAAAGAAACAGTCAAGCAAGGAAGCAAAGACAGGCATGTAAAGATAAAGAAGTGTAACAGCAAAAAGAACAAGACTTACCTTCAGAGGCCTTGGCAACTTTTAGGTACTCAACGCATTCACTGCCCAAGTCGACGAATCTCTTCATCAGGCTCTATCCAGAAAATAAGATGTGAACATCAACATGTAAAGTGAAGTAAATATAACAGTATGTTTACGCATGTCGTCGGAAGAGCTCGTGGACCGATGGGCCTCGAGGGTAGCACCGGCATCGGAAGCTTTCTGCAAGCGCCTCGAGCTACGAACAGTGGCTGCCTTTTTGGCAGGCTTCTTCGCTGCTTTTTGAGGTTTCGCTGCTGCATCAACCTCTTGTGATGGCGGCTCGTCGACAACAAGAGTATCAGTGGCGGGGGCCTCAACAGCAAATCTCTTCGGGTCCTCCTCGTCCCTAAGGAAAAGAAAAACAGATAGAGTCAGTTATCAAGGTCGACAACAAAAGATAAACAAACAGGTGAGCACTCACGAGTCCATGTAGTCGAAGATCTCTCCACCATCCCCTGGTTCGAAGCATTCCCCAGCCACAGTCTTAGGGGCGGAGGCACTGGAAGAAGCAATTTCTTCGACACGTTTCCTCTTCCTGTCCACAACAATGTCTTCAGAAAGAGCAGGAGGAGGCGACGTCGTCGAACTGGACCTTTCCAGCGAATCCTCGCCTTCGTCTCCATCATGACTATCCTCAGTCTCGTGGGCTTCAGAGGCCGCAGAAACAGGAACATGCTGAATGTCCCCTCCTTCTGGGACAGGAGGGCGAGAGACAAGAAGTCGATGATCCTGCAAAGACAAGACAATCCGAAAGACATAAGACGAAGAATAAAAGGAAAAAATAAGGCAAAGTAAAAACAGCAAAAATTACCGCAGGTAAAGGATGATCGGAATCGAAATGGCTTGCGGCTAAATCCGTAACTTCCTCATCTTTGGTGAGAGTGGTAAGAGCTCTCACATGCCTGTCGAGATCCTTCTTCTCGATAAGTTTCTCAGATACTCAAGAAGGATCCTCCAAGCCAGAAAAAGTCCACAACTTGGAAAGACGATGCTGCAGCGGTTGAACCCGACGTTGCAAGAAAAAAGACATGAGTTGTGTACCCGAAAGGGCACCTCCCTTGCCACTTTTCAGCTCTTGTATGCGGGAAAGGAGTGGCTTGATCTCCTCCATCTCAGCTTCCGTGGGAGGCGAATCCCACGAAGCCAATTTCTTCAATTCATGGGAGGCATCAAAGGGGGCAAGGCCGTACTTATCGAAGGAGGAATTCTTCCGGTCCTTGATGTAAAACCACTTGGTCCTCCAACCTTGTACTGAGGCAGCCATTGAAAACTCTAAATACCGTGATTCAGAGTGAATAGAGATGCAAGCTCCGCCCAATTCGGGTTTCTTGGACAACGCAACATTGGGGCAGAGCCGAAAGAGGGCTCTCCAAAGAAGAAAATGGGGATCAATCCCCAGAAATGACTCGCACAAAGTTATGAAGCAAGCAATGTGCAAGATAGAGTTTGGTGTGAGCTGGTGAAGCTGCACACCGTAAATAAAAAGAAGCCCACAAAGAAATTCGTGGGCAGGAAGAGAAAGACCGCACAAAAGATAGGCAAAGAACATCACCCAAAAACCATCCCTGGGCTTGGGGATCCGCTCAGTGCTGGGGAAGATAACCTTGTCGTTGTTGGAGATGAGGCCATCCGCTTGGGCTTTCTCCAAATCCTTCTGCGTAAAGGCAGAAGGTACCCAGCTCGTTGTGACGTTCTTTCCCGTGGTCATCTTGTGCTTCTGCGCCTGATACTTCACGCGCATCTACGATCTGCGCAAGGGGGCTCAGCAAGAGATCAAAGGGAAGCAGAGATTGCAGCAATGGAGGTGGCGGCGGAAGCAATGAACTGGTAAACAGTAAATTTCCCCACTCTCCCCTTATATAGCGTCCAGGTAACAGAACGTGGGCTGAGACATGGCGCAAAGAACGGAAACGGCAGCCCACTAACGGGCAGAAGAATTGCGAAATTACTGTGTTGCCCATGGGTAACGGTCAAATTCTAGAGATAAATGCAAATAGATTAATGACGTCACAAACGTACGAGCAATGAGAATTGAAGACTATGACATTCCAATGATGGTTCGAGTTGGTGAGCTTAGGAAAAGAGAGATCAAAGAAGCCGACGAAAAATTGAACCTGGTACAACAGGAGTAATCTTTCGAGACCATACTCGAAAAAAGATTTTTCGACTATAGCCTCGGGGGCTATTACCATCGGGAGCGCTGAGCGCGCACCCGACGATGTTATTGAGTCACATTATGATCTTAAGATATGAAAGAATGCATGCTACCTTTGAGACTATACTTGAAAAAATATTTTTCGATTATAGCCTCGGGGGCTACTTACATCGGGAGCGCTGGGCGCGCACCCGATGATGTTCTGTAATGAACAAATGAAGGCGAATAAGCTTCTAGAAGAATAACTACTACCATCGAGAGGAATATTTTTATTGATCATGGTTGGGTAAACCCGAATATTTGGTAGGCTGAAACAGTCAAACAAGGCTGCGACATATGATTCTTGAGTTACGTCATCGCGACAAAACTTGAATGCCGTGGTTGAAATATATCACGAAGGTAAGACCCCGGGATCCGTCCCGTGTGGCCCAGTATACGCACATGGATGCGCTCTGCTGGTATGTATCCGTGTCTACAACGCGAAGAAAAATCCTGGTGGACGCACTGGGTACCCTGAGAACCACTGGGATTCATTCTTTATAAGTCCTAAATGCGGCAAAAGAATGGGTTTGACCGGTTTCCCGAATTCAAATCCAAGGGGATTGAATTTGAAGTAGGTGGCAAGTGTCTGTTCCGGCAGTTAACTGACCTCTTGATCCGTCAGAGTTGTCAGGCTTGTTCATCAAAACCCCTTGCAAAGTATCATTAAGAATAAGTCAATAAGACCAAGTCAAAAGATTTAAAGACATGAGGAAGTCGAAGAATTGATCAAGACGAAGAATAAAATATCTGAGATTCAACCCGAATCTACAATTCTGGTAGAATCTCGGGGGCTACTGACAAGGGTATACATAATAGAGCCCGTTAGTTGAGTACCCCTGAGGCCCGTTAAGCTAGGCCCAATTGTAATTTTAGTCAAAATACGAGTTCTTACCGTATATCGATATTGTAATCTGTATCGGACCCTACCCGATCCTCGAGACCTGGCCACCTATATATAGGGGGCAGGAGGGGACGGTGTAGGCTAGATTGAAAGCAAGCCAGGTTCTACACCCACGTTTACTTTCATAGCCACCTTGTTTGACTGATTTTACCTTCGAGTTCATCCGACGCCCTATCTCCCTGATCCTAAGTCCTTCATCTAGGACATTTGTCGAGTTAACCCTCATCACCGGGACTAACCTATTAACGAGATGCCACAGTGCCAGTTCCCTATTTTCTGTTGTTTTTGTGTTTCAGAAAAGCTACACAGGAATTATTCTCGGAATTGGACGAAACAAAAGCCAAACATCCAGAAATTTATCGAAGCTTCCAGAGAACCGAAGAGGAGATGGAGTGGGGCCACGGGGGGCCCACACAACAGGGCGGAGTGGCCCAGGGGTGGCCCGCATCCCCTATGTGTGTGGTCGCGTCGGTCCACTTCTGACGATGCCCCTTCGCCTATAAAGACCCCCCGACGGGAAAAACCTAAAGACCCGATCACTTTTCTAGAAACATATCGCGATCCACCGCCGTCGTCGACCCGAGATCGAGATGGTCCAGAAGCTCTTCCCGGCACCCTGCCGGAGAGGGGAATCGCCACCGGAGGTCTTCTTCATCGCCATGCTTGCCTCTGGCGCGATGAGTGAGTAGTCTACCTTGGACTATGGGTCCATAGCAGTAGCTAGATGGTTGTCTTCTCCACCATGTGCTTCATGTTTAGATCTCGTGAGCTGCCTTACATGATCGAGATCACCGTTATGTAATTCTACATGTTGTGTTTGTTGGGATCCGATGAATATTGGTGTTATGATTGAGTTGATGTGCTGAATATTATCTTATGTTATCTCTATGTTGTTTATGATCTTGCATGCTCTCCGTTGTTAGTAGCTATCTTGGCCGAGTAGATACTAGTGACTCCAAGAGGGAGTATTTATGCTCGATAGTTGGGTTCATGCCTCTATTTAATCTGGGGGAGTGACAGAAACCTCTAAGGTTGTAGATGTGCTGTTGCCACTAGGGAGAAAACAACATTCATATGCTCAAGGGCATATGCTTTGACATTACACACTTTGCTTAATGCAGTTATCTGTTGTTTGCAACTTAATACTTGTGGAGTTCTCGGATTGATTTGCCACAAGTGGATTATTAGTCATAGATGCAGTTGGATGGCGGTCTATGTATCTTGTTGTAATGCCCAGAGTAAATCTCATAGTGATCCTCTCGACATATGCACGTTGTCTTTATTCTATCAATTGCCCAACTGTCATTTGTTTACCCAGCATGTGTTATTTTATCTTATGGAGAGACACCACTAGTGAACTGTGGACCCCGGTCCTATTTCCATTATATTGCTATCACCTGTTTACTTTACTCGCATTGTTTACTTTACTTGCACACTACTATTGCTTTCCACTCGATACGCTCATACCTTTTATTTCAAGCAAATCGGTGAGATTGACAACCTCATCGTAAGTTGGGAACAAAGTATTTGGTTGTGTTGTGTGCAGGTTCCACGTTGCTACTAGTTGAAGACGCGCTAACAAGTGTCTTAAAGGGTGCCCTTGTTGGAGTGTCACTAGGCTAGCAAGCATCACATTCTCGAGTTTGGCTTTTTCCTACTAGACCGAAAAACCTTGGTTTCTTACTGAGGGAAAAACTTGCGGCTATATTCATCATACCTTTCTCTTGGGGTTTCCCAATTGGCCGGGCATTTACTTCATCATCACTGCGCCATCAATAGAAATCAAGACTTTTTCTGGCGCCGTTGCCGGGGAAAAAGGAGACTTCTGCAAGGGGAGTTTCGCACGCACATCCTTTACTTTGTTTATTGTTTTGCTTTACTTTATTTTTACTTATTTCATTTTATCAAAAACACAAAAAAATTAGTTTCCTTATAGTTGTTTTTACTTGTCTGCTTTTAGCTTTGCTAGAATGGCTACTCATGAGAACACCAAGTTGTGTGATTTTACTAGGACGAATAATAGTGATTTTATCTGCACTCCTATTGCACCACCTGCTCCTGCTGCTGATTTTTATGAGATTAAGCCTGCTTTGTTGAACCTTGTTATGAAAGAGCAATTTTCTGGTGCTAGTACTGATGATGCTACAACTCATCTCAACAATTTTGTTGAGCTATGAGAGATGCAGAAATATAAGGACATAGAGAGTGATATTATTAAGCTTAAGTTGTTTCCTTTTTCTTTGAGAGGAAAAGCTAAGGATTGGTTGCTGTCTTTGCCTAAAAATAGTATTGATTCATGGGCTAAGTGTAAGGATGCTTTTATTGGTAGATACTATCCTCCTGCTAAGATTATAGCTTCGCGTAGCAATATTATGAAGTTTAGCCAGTTTGATATTGAACATGTTGCTCAGGCTTGGGAAAGAATGAAATCTATGATAAAGAATTGTCCCACTCATGGACTGACTACTTGGATGATTGTCCAAACTTTTTATGCATGACTAAATTTTTCTTCAAGGAACCTATTGGATTCAGCTGCTGGAGGCACTTTTATGTCCCTTATCTTGGGTGCCGCAATGAAGCTTCTCGACAATATGATGGTAAATTACTCTGAATGGCACACCGAGAGAGCTCCACAAGGTAAGAAGGTAAATTCTGTTGAGGAAACCTCTTCCTTGAGTGATAAGATTGATGCTATTATGCTTATGCTTTCTAATGATAGGACTCATGTTGATCCTAATAATGTTCCTTTAGCCTCTTTGGTTGCTCAAGAAGAGCATGTTGATGTAAACTTTATTAGAAATAATAATTTCAACAACAATGCTTATAGGAACAATTTTGCTAGTAATAATTATAGGTCGTATCCTTCTACCAATGGTAATGGTTATGGTAATTCTTATGGTAATTCCTCCAACAGCACTAGGGCCGCGCCCTCCGAGCTTGAGGTAATGCTCAAGTACTTCATCGATAAGCAAAATGCTTTTAACAAGTCTGTTAAGGAAAAGTTAGGCAAAATTGATATTCTTGCTTCTAAAGTTGATAGCCTTGCTCATGATGTTGAACTTCTAAAATTAAAAGCGTTTCCTAATGATGTGAAAGAGAATAATCCTTTTACCACTGCTAATGCTATCCAAGTTAGAATTGATGAAAATGTTAGGATGCTAGCAGAACTGCATGCCAGGTGAGAAAGAGAAGATGAGATGGCTAGGAAGATGAAGGTATGTACCATTACTACCTCTAATGATGTTGCTCATAATGCTAGCAATCCTCTTACTTTGATTGGTGTAGAGAAAACTCCTACTCCTAGTGTTAAAAAGCCTAAAACTGCTAAAACTTTTTCTCAAAAGAGTGCTGAAATTTTTCGGAGTGTAGGAGATGATAGCTCCATTTCCTTTAATGATTTTGATGTTGATGGCTGCAATATATCTAAATTTATTTTGTTCTTACAAAATCTTGCTTTGACTCCCAATGCTAGTTCTTTAAATGTTGCTTTTACTAAGCATATTACCAATGCTCTTATGAAAATTAGGGATAAAAAGTTGAAGCAAAAAGCTTCTATTCCCAAGAAGTTAGAAGATGGTTGGGAACCCATCATTGATATGCATGTTAATGGTTTTGATTGCCATGCTTTATGTGATCTAGGTGCTAGTATTTCTATTATGCCTAGAAAAATTTATGACATGCTTGATTTACCACCGCTTGAAAAGTACTATTATGATGTTCCTATTGCTGATGTTGCTAAGAAGAAACCTTTGGGAAGGATTAATTATGTTCTTATTATGGTTAACAATAACCTTGTTCCCATTGATTTTCTTGTCATGGATGTTGAATGCAATGCTTCATGTCCTATTATTTTGGGAAGACCTTTTCTTCAAACTGTAGGTGCCATCATTGATATGAGGGAAGGCACCATCAAATATCAATTCCCACTCAAGAAAGGTATGGAACACTTTCCTAGGAAGAGAAAGAAATTACTTTTTGACTCTATTCTTAGAGAAAATTATGATCTTGATGCTTCATCACTTGATATTACTTGATTCGCATTTTCTGCGCCTAGCTCAAAGGCGTTAAAGAAAAGCACTCTTGGGAGATAACCCAATGTTTTTACTTTCAGTTCTTTTTATTTTATTTGAGTCTTGGAAGTTATTACGACTGTAATAACCTCTACTTATCCTTTTTATTTCGTTTTTGTGCCAAGAGAAGCCTCTAATTTGAGTGAGGTAAGATTTGGGGATGTTGCTGTCCTGAAACAGTTTTCGGTGCTGCACCGTAAAAATTTGTCAAAATTCTCAGGATATCTTTTGGACCTGCGATTTCTTGTGCATATGCCCCAGGTTATATCCAAACTTCCATTAGTTATACACTTTTTGATTTGAGCAATAGAAAACCCTCTAAAAATTTGACCTTTGTCAGCTGTTCTGTTTTGACAGATTTCTGCCAATATTTGTGTTTGCCGCTTTATCGCTTTCGTTTTGAGTTCTTTTGATCACGGAACTTTTGGGGAAGTTGCTACAGTAGTATATGCTTTATATTTGGTGGTTTTTAGTTGAAACTTGAAGCAAAAAGGGGTTGATTCATTGTTATGCTTACACTAATCTTGCTAATAGAATTGTGTTTAGTTTTGTATGAAGGAAGTTTTCAAGTGTAGGGATTGGAGAATGATAAGATGAGTTGAAGAATGGACAAAAGCTCAATCTTAGGGATGCCCATGTCACCCCAAAAAATATCCAAGAGGTACAAGCGTCAAAGCTTGGGGATGCCCCCGAGGCACCCCTTCTTCATCGGCAAAAATCAGGTCACCTTTCAACACACTATATTTTTATTGCTTCATGCATTATGCATTTTTCTTGGACCGTCAGTTGTCTTTATTTTTCAGTTTTGTTTAGTTTTGTTTGCTGCAATAAATGGTTGGACCCCAAAAAATTCCTTTTGGAGAAGTTGCCTTGCTTTTCATTTGCCAAAAACACTCCGTTTTTCACTCTTATTGTTTCAACGAGTGTTCTCTTTTTCTAGAACTGCGTTTAGCTTTTATTTTTCGCCTTGATTTTTCTTCAGATCTTCTTATATATTTGCATCAAGGTGTATTTTGACCTCTGGTCCATGTTGGTTTTCATCAAAAGAGTTGATTCAAAAAAGTTTGAATGGTGTTGGAAAAGAGAAAAAGCTTTATGCAAAAAAGTGGTACAAAAAGGAGCTTGTGTAGACTGCGGCTTAGGCTTTTGCATGTCGTGCTTGATGTCTTTTTGATAGTATGCTTAGTGGTTTTGCTGTAGCATGATTTGTCTCAAATGACGGAGATTGCTTAATGAGCCTTTGAAAAAATCATGCGTTGTTTTAATTATTTGGAAGCATTATTTTGGTTTTCTCCTTTGATGTTTTATTTGGGTTGACTTGGCGCATGCTCACACATGTTAGACTCATACAAAGTCGCCATAAGCCTCTATGATCATTTAGTTTTTGACTTTTAATGCCATCTTATGCTTCTTTTAATGTTGCTTTGTCGCTATGTATGATTATGGCTGTTATTGCTCTCTTAGTTGGTCGCTCCCAGTCTTTTGCTAGCCCTCATTTTGTACTGAGTATGAGCTCTACTCATGCATCCAACTCCTAAAAACCAAGTTTGCCATTGTGTCCACTATAAATTCCTATTCATGGTATTTGTAAGCCATTCCAAGTAAATTTTCATGTGCTACCTTTCAAAACTTTCAACTACTTCTCGTTTTGTGCCACTATTTTTAGCTTATGTGGACGTAGTGGTCGGAATTGCTATCTTCCATATTAAATTAAGTACCCCTCGACTAGGCAGCTTCATCTGCTCGTCATTAATTTTGCATGAGAGCTGGTCAGACCATTGCAATCTAATTCTAAAAAAGAAAAAAGCCACTCCTCCATGGTATGTGAATGTTGGTGGGCACCCGATGGAATCGGTTAGCCATGGTTTGAGAAAGGAAAAAAGGTGGGGAGGAGTGCCAAAGTTTTATAAAAGAGCACCAATGTGCCAAATTTTCAAAGAACTCGGAACCGCTCTCACTTATTTATTATGGAAGATAGTAAGACCCCATTGCCAGTCGTTGACATGAAACAACCACCTCTCAAAACTCAATTTTTATCTCTGTTTTACAAATGAAAAGCTCTAGCACATGTTTAATCACTGCTTCCCTCCGCGAAGGGCCTTTCTTTTACTTTTTTATGTTGAGTCACCACCTTCTATTTTTATGCACCGTCGAAGAGAGCATAGTTGTCATTCTGAGTATAATGTGCATTGTCCCAAAGTTTTCATTGATTGATTCATGATGTTGGTTTCACTTGTTTTTAAATTATTTGTATCTAGTCGCCCTCTTAAACTTGAAGGTGTCCTATGCATTTATGTTTTGCTCTCTCATGAAGGACAAGCTGAAAACCATTTGTATGTTTTTCCATATGATTTGAACACACGTTTGACTTTCATTGTTTCATTTTCATGGTCTTTCATTTGTGTTCTTTTTCATGTTATAACATGGTTGCTAAGTTTCTTCTGTCAAGATTATGTCTTTCATGCCCATGTTTTAAGTTCTTTTGATCCCAGCGCACAACGCTTACATAGTTGATCAAGATTGTGTAGGTGCATGTCACCTCAAAAATTATTTCTTTTGTTATCACTTACCTACTCGAGGACGAGCAGGAGTTAAGCTTGGGGATGCTGATACGTCTCTAACGTATCTATAATTTTTGATGCTTCATGCTTGTTTTTACACCATTTGCTTAGTGTTTCGTTACACTTCGTGGCATTTTTATGCATTTTCCGGGACTAACCTATTAACGAGATGCCACAGTGCCAGTTCCCTATTTTCTGCTGTTTTTTGTGTTTCAGAAAAGCTACATAGGAAATATTCTCGGAATTGGACGAAACAAAAGCCAAACATCCAGAAATTTACCGAAGCTTCCAGAGAACCAAAGAGGAGACGGAGTGGGGCCACGAGGGGCCCACACAATTGGGCGGCGTGGCCTAGGGGTGGCCCGCGCCTCCTATGTGTGTGGCCGCCTCGGTCCACTTCTGACGATGCCCCTTCGCCTATAAAGACCCCCCGGCGGGAAAAACCTAAAGACCCGATCACTTTTCTAGAAACATACCGCGATCCGCCGCTGTCGTCGACCCGAGATCGGGAGGGTCCAGAAGCTCTTCCCGGCACCCTGCCGGAGAGGGGAATCACCACCGGAGGTCTTCTTCATCGCCATGCTTGCCTCCGGCGCGATGAGTGAGTAGTCTACCTTGGACTATGGGTCCATAGCAGTAGCTAGATGGTTGTCTTCTCCACCATGTGCTTCATGTTTAGATCTCGTGAGCTACCTTACATGATTGAGATCACCGTTATTTAATTCTACATGTTGTGTTTGTTGGGATCCGATGAATATTGGTGTTATGATTGAGTTGATGTGCTGAATATTATCTTATGTTATCTCTATGTTGTTTATGATCTTGCATGCTCTCCGTTGTTAGTAGCTATCTTGGCCGAGTAGATAGTAGTGACTCCAAGAGGGAGTATTTATGCTCGATAGTTGGGTTCATGCCTCTATTTATTCTGGGGGAGTGACAGAAACCTCTAAGGTTGTAGATGTGTTGTTGCCACTAGGGAGAAAACAACATTCATATGCTCAAGGGCATATGCTTTGTTTACATTACACACTTTGCTTAATGCAGTTATCTGTTGTTCGCAACTTAATACTTGTGGAGTTCTCGGATTGATTCGCCACAAGTGGATTATTAGTCATAGATGCAGTTGGATGGCGGTCTATGTATCTTGTTATAATGCCCAGAGTAAATCTCATAGTGATCCTCTCGACATATGCACGTTGTCTTTATTCTATCAATTGCCCAACTGTAATTTGTTTACCCAGTGACAAGGGTATAGCTAATAGAGCCCGTTAGTTGAGTACCCCTGAGGCCTGTTGTGCTAGGCCCAATTGTAATGATAGTCGAATACGAGTTATTACCGTATGTCAATATTTGTAATCTGTATCGGACCCTACCCGATCCTCGAGACCTGGCCACCTATATATAGGGGCCAGGAGGGGACGGTGTAGGGCAGATTGAAAGCAAGCCAGGTTGAACGCCCAAGTTTACTTTCGATATACACCTATTTCGACTAACTTTACCTTCGAGTTCATCCGACGCCCTATCTCCCCGATCCTAAGTCCTTCATCTAGGACATTTGTCGAGTTAACCCTCGTCAATTGGCGCCGACCGTGGGGACTTTGGGCGTTGGAATCATGAATTCGACGGCTTTTTCGCTTTTAGCCAATAGCGGTTCAGAAGTCGACGGAAGTCAAGAAGTAGAACTAACCATTGGAAGTTTGAGCATCTACATCGGGCCGTCGGGTTCGTCTCGCCTTTCGGATCCGACGAAACAAGATCCGTCGGCAAACGAGTCTGAAGCAACAGCAATAATGGAGTATTCCGACGGCTCATCCAGCGAGGTAAACTCGCCGGTCAGCCTAGAAGAAGTGCAAATAGGGAAAATTGCAGAAGACAACAAAGCAAAGGATAACTTCAATGCAGAAATCCAACTCGACGATCTCATGATCTGCCTCAAAGACATCTCAGACAACTCAACAGATACATGGAAGACAGGGTTAGAGCTTTCTGAAGATGGCGACCCGATCTTCTCAAGCTTTAATAGCAATATCGGCAAGCAATGCCAGGTACTCGCCATTGTGGGCGACAACTCAGAAGAATTCGATGAAAATAACAACCCAGTGATAAACCCAGCGAACATCGACAGAGGAGCAAATCACTTAGCAGAAGGACAAACAGTGGAATCCCTCGCAGCCAGGGAAAAAATTCGACTATCAGTCGACGAGTGGAAAATAATAAGAGAAGCCATAGAACACGGCACACCAATACCATCCAATTCCAGCAAAGACATGCTTTTTGGGTATCATTACGCCCTAAGGCAGCAAGCAAAGCAGTTAGCAAAGGAAAAGTCAGAGATACAAAGAAGGAAAAATTCAGCCATTGCAGCTAGCGAAGCTGCTCGCAAAGCACGAAGCGACGCATCATACAGCAACGCGAGGAAAAATCGTCGACATGGCTCAAGGTATGACAATCTCGAGTACTCCGACAGGCAAAGTATCTCGAAAAACCTAGACTCGTCCTTCCTATCGGTCGACGAGCAGGGGAACATCCTACCAAAAACACCTGAAGCAGCATTAGTAGCAGCGCAGGCATATCTGCTCACAACTCGACCAAGTCCAGGAGATCCTAGGGAGCACATGCACAGAGCAGCATTGAACGGACTCAATATGGTGGGCCACAAGCTATCAGCAAAAGGAGAAGAAGCACATCATCACAAGGAAGCACACAAAGCAAGGTCACCCCGCCGTCACAATAGTCCTCGGCATAAAAGCAGCAAACACCGATCTCGATCGCCATCACCAAAACAGCACGGTGGAACTCGAAGATCGCGATCCCCAAATGAAAGGCGCGACTATGAAGACGACGAAAAAGAGATGGGGGCATCGTGCTTTACCCGTAGGGTTCGCACCACTCCAGTTCCTAAGGGATTCAAGCTACCTCATGATCAGCAAAAATACGACGGATCACAGGAACCACAATCATGGCTCGCAGACTACTTACAAGCAGTTCAAATACTAGGAGGAACCAAAGAAACAGCAATGCAAAGTTTGCAACTACACCTCACCGGCGCAGCAAGGTCATGGTTGAGCAAACTAGAGAAAGAATCCATTGGAAGTTGGGAAGATCTCACAAAGCAATTTACAAGTAACTTCAGGTCGACATACAAACGACCAGCATCAATAGAAGAAGTCAAGGCATGCGTGCAGCAACGCGACGAAACACTACGGGCATACATCCAAAGATGGAGCCTCATCAAAAATTCAGCAGTCGAAGTTTCAGACGAAAGAGCAATAGACGCGTTCATCATCGGACTAAGGCGAAGAGACCTAGTCGAAGAGATGGGTAGAATCAAGCCTAAAACGGTGTCAGATCTCATGGACACAGCAAATAGATTTGCAGATGGAGAAGATGCGTGCAACAACAAACGGACACGATCTCCAGAGGACGACAGAAGAAACAGATATGGAAGCCAAAGGAGACGATCCCGAAACTACGACACCTACGGCTCTCATAGCCAAGTCGCCGCAGGATATAAAGACAACAGTTATCAAGGAAACGATCGCAGAAGCTCGGGGTATCACAGCTACGGAAGAGAGGACTACAAGAAGTTCCCACCAAGAGAATCCAGAGAGTACAACCCATCACCAGAAGATATGCTCAACGGGCCTTGTCATATACACTCAGCGTTTGTCGACGGAAAGCGAGTATCAAGGCACGCAATGAAAGACTGCACAACATTCTTAAAGCTACAAGAAGCAGCAATCAACAAACAAACCGAAGCAAGGCGACAAGGATTCGAAGGGAGTAACAATCCTCCGATAAGCCAGCAAGGAAACAACGGAGCTCCTCAAGGGCAAGACCAGCAAAACAAGGGACACGACGACGACGACGAAGGGTATGTCCCATCAAAAGGACACATCACAGCAATGATACAACCTGTGCCCAAGTCGAACAAAGAAGAAAAGAGTATAACTCGACAAGTTAATCTAGCAGTCCTGTCGCCTCCAGCTACAACAGAATATCTGCATTGGTCAGAGCAACCAATTGAGTTCAACAGAGAAGATCACCCTATAACAGTACCTCGGCCAGGAAACGCGCCTTTGGTACTCAAAGCTCAAATCGGCGCGTATGATGTCGACAGAATATTCATGGATGCAGGGAGTGGAATTAACTTGATATACGCGAAAACACTCCGAGCAATGCATATATCACTAGAGTTTCTGAAGCCAACAGACTGTTCCTTCCATGGAATCGTGCCAGGAAGTGCCAATTACCCGCTGGGTCGAATAGCACTCAATGTTTGCTTCGGCAACCAACAAAATTATAGAAGAGAAAAACTGGACTTCGAAGTCATGGATTGGCCATCACAGTATCACGCGATCCTCGGACGACCCGCGTTTTCGCGATTCATGGCAGTACCTCACTATACATATTTGGTACTTAAAATGCCAGGACCAAGAGGGATAATTACAGTCAAGGGAAGTTTTGAAGTCTCAGATCTTTGCGACAGGGAGTTCCACAAGATGGCGCAAAACTTTGGCATGATAGCCAACTATGCAGAAAAAGTGAAAAGCACGACTACAGAAGACATCAAGCTACTCGAAGGACGCGTCGCGGAGCCCGAGGCAAAGAAACCACGAGTAGGAACACCAGGGGAAAGCAAAAGCGCAGGAGAAGAAGGGAAAACTGCGACGTCACAGACATAGAGAAGAGCAGGACACAATGGCTAAAAAAGCCACGAGTTATACCAGGGGCAATGCCCTCTAGATCCAGAACACAGGTCATAGGTCGGATCTCTTGGGTCACCCCATGTATCTTATACTACAAGTATAAATAAAAATAAATCGTTCCTCATATTCGAGTTTACGAGTCCTTTTTTCAAAGGAAAAATGCGGCAAACGCACGACTTACACAAACAACGCTTTGAGAATAAACTTTTCGACACAATAGTCGCAAAAGAAGACACTCTCGCGTTCCATATATACAAAACATTACAACAACGGGTTGTCGGAGTCATCTACGCCTAAAGGGTCCAAGTAATGGTACTCGCGAAAAAACGCAGCGTCCGCTTCCAGAAGCCTAGCTACGAGTCTTCGAGCAGGCTGCAGCGTGTTCTCCATATGAACTCGAAGGCTAGCTCCACCCGGAGCCAAACTCAGGGACATAGTGCTATAATTCAACCTCGGGTGCCACTTACGTATCCACCCGAGAGCAAAATTGGCACCTGCCACTAAGTTCAGCTCTATCAACCTATGAATACGATGACTTGATCTGAAAGCATCAAGAAGAAGGGGGAAAGTTGCAGGCAAAGGATTACGAGGAAGCACGATGGAGTGCATAGTTGTGAGAGCTCGTCGGCAACCATCAACTGACTCGCCAATGTGCTGGGCACGATCTTGGAGCAGTACAATAGCGCTTCGGCGTCGAGAATCAGACCACAAAGTCTCGTAACCAGTCGACATCTTCTCCAAAGCAGCATTTCGCTCAGCAACTCGACGCTCTTCACCAGCAAAATCCAAACAAGTACCTGCGACAGCAACTATATCACAAAAGCAGCAATGCACAAGAAGCCAAAGAAGGAGTCAAAAGAAAACTCACATCGCAACAGCTCGCAAGCAGACTCGACAATGCCAAGAATGAAAGACTCGCACTCTTCATTATGAACAACCTTCGCCGTCAAGCTGGAGACCTTTTCTTCAAGGGAAGAGATCTTCTTCATATAGCCACTGGCCTGGCTAGCCTTCTTAATAGCCATCTGTGCTTGGCGTTTAGCCAAGGATAGGCGAGTTTCAAGGTCGGAAATCCTGGAAGAGTATTCCAAGCACTGACTGCATCGACTAGTAGTCGAAGAAATCTGGGGATCGAACCCATGAGCAGAAGAAGGAGCAGGATCATGAGTCAAAGGATCATGAACGCGCATCGACTACAATAGAAAAAGAAAAGAGAAACAATTTCAGAGAGGAAGCATGAAAACTTCATACGAAGAGTATATATTTACATAATAGTACAACCCTATGGCTAAAGTTCTCGGGTTGCACTTTACAATCAAAAGGAGGAAACTAAAAAGCTACAAAGAAGCTGAGTCTACGCCACCTCAACATTCTGATCCGTGGTAGAAGGGGGCGCGGCCGGTTCCTCGCTAGAAGTCGACGGCGGCACTGGTGCTTTCGGTGCTGGAGGTGGTGCAGCAGGCACAGCAGAGGCCGCCGAAGGAGAAATCGTTGTCGGCAGTGCAGGCGCTAACTTCTTCGCCTTCTCGAAAAACACCTTCATCTCGTCACGGGTGTAGCCATGAGGGGAGTTAACTTTCTCCCAGTCAAAGTCTGTACCATGCGCAAGAGAAAGGGCAATGGCACCTTCGGCGCCGCGCTTAATGGACAGCCCCTTCAGATGGAGAGTAGGGTCTTCATCGCTGTCAAAAGTCTTGGCGAGTTCAGTCAGGTTGCCCTTCGGGATTGCCATCTTTTTCTTCGGCCACAACCCGGCAAATAGCCGTGACAGAACGCGGCCAACCAACTCAAAAGTTTCCTGGATAGATATCCAGTTTTCTTCGAGTAGGTTAACCGCATCCATAAGAGGATCATCGTCCGTTTGCAGGGACGACGGAGATACCCCTGAGAATTCTAAGCAATGGAAAAGAAAAGAAGAGGCAAGTGTCAACAAATACACCAGTGCAACAGGGGACGAAAACAGAAGACAAGTCGAAGAACTTACTTTTGGCAGCAGTAGACATGGTGTGAAGACGCTCTGCCACGGCTTGCTCTCGTTGAGCATGCTCTTTGTTGGCATCTGCTAACGCCCTCTCAGCCTTCTTCGCCTTGACAAGCACAGATTTCTGCGACTTCTCAGCAATTGCCTTAGCAGCGGTCGCAGCATCATAAGCTTTTTGCGAAGCTTTGAGCTCCGCTTCCAGCGACGCAATGCGAGCATTGGCTGTCGCTAAAGCAGCTGTGAAAACAGACAAAAGGAAGTCAGATAAACAGCAAAAGACAAAGGGCAGAAGAAAAGTAATGATTGTATATCAAAATCGTACCTTCGGAAGATTTTGCAACCTTTAGGTACCCCGCACACTCCGTGCCCAGGGCGATAAATCTCTTCACCAAAGCCTGATAAAAGAAGAGTGTAAGAGTAGAAGTGCATGAAAGGAAAGAAGGGAAAAAAGAATCGCTCACATCATCAGAAGAAACTGTAGAAACATGGGCCTCCAGAGAAACCTCGGCTTCTTTGGTCTTCTTCGCGCGTTTGAGGTTTCGGGCTTGAGTTTGAGAAACCTTCTTTACAGAGGCCCTGGTAGTCCTCGGAGCAACATATGGTTCGACAGGCTCATCAATCGCCACAGGAGAAGGTGGTGGAGCAACCGTCGCACATGTTGGTGGTTCATCATCGTCACTGCATGAAAAGTATAAGTTATAAGCAAGCGGCAAGAACAAAGCAATTGAAAAGTTCGACTACAATACTTACGATGCAAGCATGTCAAAATACTCCATATCTTCTGCAAGAGCGGGGGTTTTTCCAGCCGCAGCAGAACTCGATGAAGCAATTTCGTCGACACGTTTCCGTTTTTTGTCGACACCAACATCTTCAGCAATAGCAGGAGGAGAAGACGTCGACGAGCTAGTCTCATCTTCTGATTCTTCGACATCATCTCCGTCCTGACTTTCGTCAGCCTCGGGGGCTTCAGATGCAGGAGATGCTAGATCAGCAGGAAGGGGCCCTGCCTCCGGAAGAGGAGGACGAGAAACAATAAATTCGTGACCCTGCATATTAATAAATCAGTAGAGTGCAGAGGCAAAGAATAATGCAAGTCGAAATTAAAAAAAGTTTTGGCAAAAAGTGGATGCAGCAATGCATACCTCAGGAATAGGGTGCACAGAGTCGAAGAAATCTGCCTTCAAGTCAGCAATTGAATGTTCCTTGGTGAGCTTGGTAAGATTCCTGACTCGTTTGTCGACATCTTCTTTCGACATCAGATCTTCAGATACGCGAGTAGGATCTTCCAAGCCAGAGTAAGTCCAAAGCTTGGTGAGGCGGTGCTGTAGGGGTTGAACTCGACGTTGTATGAAAAACGCCATGAGTTGGATACCCGATAAAGCACCTCCTAGGCCTGTTTTCAGAGTTTGAATGCGGGATAGAAGAGGAAGAATTTGTGCAACTTCTGAATCTGAGGGAAGAGAGTCCCATGACTTCAATTTTTTCACTTCCTGAGAAGCGTCAAAGGGAGGAAGGCCGAATTCATCTTCAGGAGAGGATTTGCGATCCTGGATATAGAACCACTTTGTCCTCCACCCTTGGACAGATGCGGCCATAGAAAATTCAAGATATTGCGCCTCAGGGCGCACAGAAACGACGGCTCCGCCCAGTTCGGGTTTCCTTGCCAGAGAAACATTGGGGCAGAGTCGAAAGATCGATCTCCAGAGAGCAAAGTGAGGCTCAATGCCCAAAAATGACTCACAAAGAGTCACGAAGCAAGCAATATGTAGAAGGGAATTTGGTGTGAGCTGATGAAGCTGCACACCGTAAACAAATAGAAGCCCACGGAGAAACTCATGGGCAGGAAGGGAGAAGCCGCGAAGAAGGAAAGCAAGGAACATTACCCGATAACCGCTCGGGGGCTTCGGGATCCGTTCAGTACTAGGGAACTTGATAGAGTCCTGGGCGGCGATGAGGCCGTCCGCCGTGGCCTTCTCCACCTCCTTCTTGGTGATGGTGGAGCGAACCCAGTTGGTGGCAGAGGACTTGGCCATATCGCTCTTGGTGGCCAGATGCTTCACGCGCATTCAGCACAAAAGCGCGCTTGGGGGCTCCGCAAGAGAGGAAGAGGCAGAGGAGATCGGCAATGGAGGCGGCGGAGGTAACGAGCTGGTAAACAGTACGATTCCCCACTATGCCATTTATATATCTTCTGGGAGAAGGATCGTGGGTTGAGACGTGGCGCAAAGATCGGAAACGGCAGCCCACCAACGGTCAAAAATAGTGCAGCCCGTTAAACGGTCATAAAATCGCGGAAGTTACAGTGTTACCCATAAAACGGTTCGCATTGATGAAGCTACGTCATCATTGACACGATAAAGTAAGTATATAAAGGTAAAAGGATGGCGCCGACAAATGCTGAATTTATGGAAAGGATCATCTATGAAGGATTTTTGGTTATAGCCTTGGGGGCTGTTACTTTCAAAATAGTTGAATACAACTCTTCATTAAAATGGTGGACTAATACTCGACGACAAGGTGTTCTTGAAAGTATCTCGAGTTGAAGAACTTCGAAGTTGAAGTGTTTCAAGTTAAAGTATGACGAGCTACATTATGTCTTGAGCCTATACTCGAAAAAATCCTTTTTTCGACTATAGCCTCGGGGGCTACTCCCATCGGGAGCGCTGAGCGCGCACCCGACGATATTCATTGGTAAAGCATTCGAGATTGGAGAAGTGTTACTCCCATCGGGAGCAAGTTTTATGGTTGTAGAAACCCGAATATTTTCAGTCAAAATTTGACTGCGACGTAAGATTCTCGAGTTGCGTTATCGCAACGAAACTCGAATGCCGTGATTTGTCACGAAGGTAAGACCCCGGGATCCGTTCTGTGTGGCCTGGTATACGCACATGGATGCGCTCTGCTGGTATGTATCCGTGTCTACGACGCGAAGAAAATCCTGGTGGACGCACTGGGTACCTTGAGAACCACTGGGATTCATTCTTTGTAAGTCCTAAATGCGGCAAAAGAATGGATTTGACCGGTATCCCGAATTCAAGTCCAAGGGGATTGAATTTGAAGTAGGTGGCAAGTATCTGTTCCGGCAGTTAACTGACCTCTTGATCCGTCAGAGTTGTCAGGCTTGATCATCAAAACCCCTTGCGAGCAGATTATTATCATAAAGTATAAGTCGAAAGACCAAGTCGAAGATTTGAAGATATGAAGAAATTAATCAAGTCGAAGATTTGAAGATTAGAGATTCAACCTGAATCTACAATTCTGGTAGAATCTCAGGGGCTACTGACAAGGGTATAGCTAATAGAGCCCGTTAGTTGAGTACCCCTGAGGCCTGTTGTGCTAGGCCCAATTGTAATGATAGTCGAATACGAGTTATTACCGTATGTCGATATTTGTAATCTGTATCGGACCCTACCCGATCCTCGAGACCTGGCCACCTATATATAGGGGCCAGGAGGGGACGGTGTAGGGCAGATTGAAAGCAAGCCAGGTTGAACGCCCAAGTTTACTTTCGATATACACCTATTTCGACTAACTTTACCTTCGAGTTCATCCGACGCCCTATCTCCCCGATCCTAAGTCCTTCATCTAGGACATTTGTCGAGTTAACCCTCGTCACCCAGCATGTGTTATTTTATCTTATGAAGAGACACCACTAGTGAACTATGGACCCCAGTCCTATTTCCATTATATTGCTATCACCTGTTTTCTTTACTCGCACTGTTTACTTTACTCGCATACTACTATTGCTTTCCACTCGATACACTCATACCCTTTGTTTCAAGCAAACCGGTGAGATTGACAACCTCATCGTAAGTTGGGAACAAAGTATTTGGTTGTGTTATGTGCAGGTTCTACGTTGCTACTAGTTGAAGACGCGCTAACAAGTGTCATAAACGGCGCCCTTGTTGGAGTGTCACTAGGCTAGCAAGCATCACCTTCTTGAGTTTGGTTTTTCCTACTGGACCGACAAACCTTGGTTTCTTACTGAGGGAAAAACTTGCTGCTATATTCATCATACCTTCCTCTTGGGGTTTCCCAACTGGCCGGGCATTTACTTCATCATCACCGCGCCATCTATAGCAATCAGTTCCCCACAGATCCCTTGCAGAGGTGAGGTTTCGTGGTATTGTGGCGGCTCAGTAAATCCGAACCCTAATCCGTCTGCACGGGGTGAAAGGGTTTGACGTGACGAAGCCACCACGACACCTGGTATGGTGACTACCGGTAGTCGTTAAAGTTGTTATGTCCGCCTCTTCATTATCTGGCTCTTTGGCTTGACACCCAGTTCTCTTTAATTGATTTGTCCATTAACCTCTTTATTGCTTCCAATAATGATATTTGTCCCGAGAAACACTCTTTAATAGATTTGTCCATTGACCTCTTTATTCCCGAGATCCCGATGAAACAAGCAGAATTGGTGCGCAAAGCGTAGTGAAATAACAAAATTATAACTTTACTCATGCAAAAAACATACACAAAAATAATATATAAAATGCACTTACCAACATTCCCAAGCTTAGACTATTGCTCGTGCCGAGCAAGAAAGCAACTTAAAGAACATGGTCCTCATGTTCATGAAGCATGCGTCGATAAAATAAACAAGGGCATTTAAACATATGATAACTTAAAAGATATATAACCATTCAAGGAATCTATCATACTCATAAAAAACAAAATGCTCTAGGAGGCTTCCACACCTTCAAAGTTACTTGTTGTGCAAAGAATTTTCAACTTTAGAGCATAGACCACTAAGTTCAACTAAATGAGTGATATGAGGGCATATCAAACATATTTAGAACTTCACACATCCGCTTAGAATTCAATACTGCTAACAATCGATTTTATTTCATCTCATGTTTGCATGCATGCCTATACATTCATAGCACAATAGTTTAACGATTTGAGGGTTAGCAATGAACTAGGCACATCTCACTATCCATGAGAAAACTTAGAAGAGGTCAAAGCGAGCGTGGACTTCGAAGTCGAGTATGAAGTAATTCACCATTTGTGATTTGAGTATCTACCTCAACTTGTACTCATTCTATAGATAAAACTTCATTAAAGTTTAGCTTATTCTTGCCTTTTACTCTTTTTTGATAATCAAGCTCATGGTATATATACTACGACATCAATCACCTTACACGTGTTCAAATAATATCAATTGTGTGGAAGATCCTAAAATCATCATTAAAGTATAAGTAAAGTAAAACTCAACCTAATTCATACATAGTGAGGATAGAGAGGAGAGTGCGGGTTGATTTTGTACGACTGAAGGGTGAAATGCGAAAAGCAAAACAGCTTTGACAAATATTACATGAGGGAAATCCGTACTCAGAATTCCTTGCATTCTCATCAAGATAGAGCAACCATCATTCGCAATCAACCGAGATTAATTTGCAAAAAACATATCTACCGAGTTTGACAAAGAAAAAGTAACTAAATTATGCAGTTTCGACGAGTTGTTTGTTTGTGTTTGCTCATGACGAGCCCACGGGCAGCCAGCAGAGCCATGCATGCACACCGACAGCATTGCACACGATCGACCGGCACAGCTAAGCTACGCGACGCACGCGGTGGCGGCAACGGCGCCGTTGGCCAGCCGCTTGACGAAGCGGCCCTTCATCCGCGGCCGCTTCTCAGCGTTGAGCTTGCGCACCTCGTACCGGATCTTCTTGGAGAAGAGCCGCGTCCGCCGCTTCTCCCGGTACCGCGACACCCGCGCCTCCCTGCCGCCGTCTCCCATCCTCAGCCTCGGCGTCGTACCCGCCTCTTCCCCGCCATACCCAACCACTCCTCCCATCACCCACGCGCCCGCCTGGAACGAGTAGTCGTCGTGCGGCCAGCAGTCCTCGAGCTTGACGTCCGGCGGCCTCTCGCCATCGGCGTATGGTGAGCTCTCCCACTTCTCGATGATGGCCTCGTAGTTCAGGTTGAGCGCGAGGCTCTTCGGAAACAACGACTGGCCGTCGCTGCTCCCCGCGTTCTCGTCCGGCGTCGCCGCCTGAGGCGAGCCGTAGTCGAAGTCGAGGTCGAACATGTCGCTCGACACGTCCAGCTCCTGCTCGAGGCCGCACGCCAGCATGCATCTGGCGGCATCGCCGCCGGTCTCCAGCTTGACGCTCGCGTCGAAAGGGTCGATGAGCCCCAATGCCTCCATGCAGAATGGCTCGTCCTCGCTGCCGTCGTCCATGCCCGGCCGGCCGAGCAGCGCTTCCATGTCGGCGGCGAACTCCATGAGCTCGGCGTCCGTCGGGCCGAAGTTGACGAGGCTGTCGACGGGCGCGAACTCCACCGGCACGGGAGACGGCGGCGCCGCGGCCGGCTTCGTCGGGTCCTCGACGACGATGGCGCCGTTCTCGCCGCAGCCCGACCCGACGGCCGTCTTCTCTTCTTCGGCAGACGGAGACGAGCAGAGCTCCGCGAGGGCGTGATCGAACACGGGCACGCGGTGGTACAGCAGCTCCTCCTCGTCGGTCTCCCCATCACACTTCCGCTCCTCCGGCGAGGACGACGCATCCGGCACGACGAGCCGCCTCGAGAGGAGTTGCCCGACGCTCTTGGCCTGGGAGCGCGGGGTCCGCGCCTTGCGCTTGATCCACGCCGGCACCACCTCCTCCCCGCGGCGCCTCTTCCGCGGGGTCGCGTCAGGGTCAGGCTGCTCCGCTAGCAGCGGCGACGTGGGCCGCAGACGCACCCGCTCGTGCCGCCGCGCCAGCGGGTTCGCGGAGTGCACCGACGTGTCGCAGCCCTGGCACAGGAACGCGTCGTCGGCGGCGCAGTACCACCTCGCCCGCCGCCGCAGGCACCCGTCGCACGCCCGCGCCGCCTTGCTCCCCATCGCCCCGTCCGCCGCCTTGGTCGCCGTCGCCGAGCTGCTCATCAGATGAAGCAGCTATATTTCACTTCACCGTCCTGTCGTTCTGCAGCACTCACCCGATGTTTGCACTGTGCAGACCAAAATATATTTGCGTCGAAAATATCGCGGGCGTGGGTTTATAGCGGGTGGTAGGGGCGGAGGTGGGCCCGGCTAGTACGCTTTATCCGCGGGCCCGGCGGGGTGTACTTTGCCCTTTTGGTGCGTCCGTTGGGCACACCCCGCAGGCCTTATCTGCGACGTGATTGGCTGATGGGTAATGTCCATCCAAGGAGGAGGCCTGGGATTGGCTGCTGCTGGATTTTTGGTGGGGCCTTTACCGTTTGGTTACGCGGCGCTCGGCCCTCTCCGTATCTTGCTACGTCGCTGGCCATGGGACCGGCTAGGGGAGACACTGAAAAGGCCATTCTAGGACTGACTAGTTTTTATTTTCTATTTCAACCCTGGGAAAGAACTCATCAGAAAACAACATATTAACAAAAAAAATCCTGATACTACTCTTGTTACTGCCCTTTGTGAAGGCTTAGTTTAGCAGCTCGATTTTAAGTAAGCCGAAGTATTACCAAAACCATGGTTTTCAAAAAAAGAAGCATGGACCTCCTTTTACTGTGAAAATAACTTAGTTCTATGGAAAACCATGGTTTCAAAAACCGTGGTATTTAGTGTGGCAAACAACTCAAAGTACTTAAAACTTATTTCAAGAATACGAGGCCATAGGTTTTTTACGAACCAAAGGGCTTAGTATGTTTATTTACATAGGAGGGCAGGTTTAAGTTTTGCATACAATTAATTATGTTAGGTTCTGTGAATCCTCTGTATGCATAAGCTAGAATGCAAAATTTATTTCTTTTCCAGCTCCATTATACCGCTATATAATAAAGAAAAATCCAGAAGGGGAGACAACAAACTAAAACTCAAATAATCAAATTAAATGTATTGATTAGAAAGGTCTAAACCAAACCTTAGGACACCAAAAAAAGGAAAATACACTATTTATCTTGATGAAATCGGACTCTAACATCACAAATTAATCTTTGCTAAAGAAATCCATTTCTATAAAAGGCTATCGTGTAAGAGAAAAAGGGAAAATGTGGAAGGCTACCTACAAGAGTAACTACACAAGTTTCTTATATACTCCATCATGGTTTAGATAGTGTTTTGATCTACATGGAAATTCTAGCTGTGTTAAATTATCAATCCAAAGTCAAGATTGCACCTAAAGATCGTCTGAAAAACACGCATAGCTTGCGGCCTTGCGCCGCGTTCTAATATGAGGTCGCAATAGTAAGAAAGGGTCATCTCTCTTACCTATTCAAAACATGCAAGAAAAAAAATCGTGTACGCCCAAATCCATGGAGAGTATATTGCTTATGGTTTGGGGTCCCCGCAAGGGGGATTTGTATCATTTTGGCAAATTTGACCCGTGGAATTTAGCGGTTGATTGGCACCTAGCTTGGAATTTAGCAGCAAGGTCAGGAACCAGGATACATTTACAAAACACCTGGATACGCGTTTGATGTGATGATGCCGACATGATATACCACAACTGTCCTAGACTTATCCTGTTAATATATGCTATTTAAATTTGTTCAGTAGGAAATACCAATGTCTTCCACTTTCTTAAATATTTCAAGGATGGCACCATAATGATTTCTGTGGGAAACACCTATTCCACAAACACACACATTGCTATACACATAAATCCAAATATGAGCGCCTGCCAGAGACATAACTCGAGGTGGATTTGTATGAAACATATAGAAAATCACATAAAGTAAAAGAACATTTAGATGTATGTTTATGATACACAAGTGTGCACTGGCTTTACTGGCCATGAAAAGAACTATCAGATGTCTTGAAGCAGATTGACAACATATATACGGACGCTAACATCAACTCACATGGCTATATGTATGTATGAACTTATGGATGCCTAGCTATGTTTTTTCTCGGAGGACGAATCTAAGTATGCATAGATGCATGCAGATTGTGTACATGGTAGGTGCACGTGGGCTTTGATTTCTTCAGAAAATATCGTTCTGCTAGTGTCCAAGAACGAGAAATAACAAAACCACATCATTTTATAAGGTACGTACATGCGTATTTGGACCTTATGCAGCACCTATACATACATACATACGTACCCTTCACTGGGTCAGAGAAATACAAACGTTTTGCCATTATTTTAGGCATTATTGTAGCAGACAATATGCAGAAAATCACAACAATGCTAGAGAGACACCAAGTCACCAACTACCGTAGCAAATCGGAGCAGCTGTTTGTAGCTTAATTGCTAAAGAATATACTGCGTATGTATCAATGTGTGGGGCAGAGGTACAGTGAAAATGCTCAGATCTTGGGAGAGATTACAGCGCAGCACAGTATCTTCTCCAAGTTCCAACGTAGAGACTGGGGATAACCATGCCATGTCAGCGTCTACGTGGCAAAGGATTGCAGTCGCGTCGTACGTACTGATGTCCACTTCCAACACTTGGCCGCATCTCCAACGGGTCGCTTTTGTTACGCCCCTGACCCAGAGAAAGAGCATAGGCAATCGAACCTCCACGTCATTCCAAACCCAGATGATTGGAGACCAAGTATATATGTCGATCTGCAGTCTTACATATAGTTACAAATGGCAATATACTATGATAGCAATATTGACAGTTTATTCACTGTGGTTTTCATTGCTCCAACGATAGCGCAAATCCATGCCGTCCATTTCATAGAAATTTCTGGACGAAAACTAACATAAGTCACACCTCATGTTTTTTATCTCCTTCTTTCTACAGTCCCTGTATTTTTCCTTTATAGTAACATCCAAACAACATTTCTAAAACTTAAAACCAATCATATACCAAAAGTAGTAGGAATAGGTCACCACTACATTTGTACCAACGGACAAACCCCTCGTGAAGCCAGCTCCCCGACCCGACCTTCCTCCTCTGTCCCCAAACCCTAGCTCCGGCCGCCGCCGCCGGCTGCCCCCTCCCTCACTCCCCTCTCTCCTCCTCCCTTCCCTCGTCTCCGTCGGAGGACGCAGCCGGCGAAGCCGTGCTGCCGACGACGGAGGCGGGGCCTCTCGCGGCGTGCTCCTCCCGTCGCGCGAGCCGGCGGCCGGCAGCGGCGGCGGTGCTCGTCGGCGTGGCGGCGTGCGTCTGCAGCGCGAGGAGGGCGCGTGGTTGCGGCTGGGGGCGGAGGGTCCTCCGCGGAGTGCTCCGGCGGCCATGGGCGGTGCTAGGCGTCCGGGCCCGATCTGGGTCTGGATGGGCCTGAGCGGGTCGTGGCTCCGGCGCGCGACGGCGGTGCGGGATGAAGCCTCCGGCGTTGTGGCCATGGTGGTGATGCCGGCCAGCACGGGGGCCCTCCTCCTCCGAGCCCATGCTGGCTGGTGGTGATGCCGGTGGTGGTTAATGCCCCTCTTCAACGTCAGTGTTCCTCCCTCTCTGTGATGGCGGCTCAAGCCGGCGGTTTCATCCTCGCCCCGTCTCCAGCAGTCAGCCGGCTTCCGGTAATATCGGGGCCTCGGTGGTTGGCCAGGGCGAAAGCTCTGCACGTCGACGCCTGCGGGCGCCGTTTCCTTCTTGAAGGCGTGTTCGTGGCCACTACCGTGCCTCCTCCTCTTGATGCTGGGGGAAACCCTAGGTCCGGTCCGCCAGGCCAGGCGGCGGCGCCGCCACCCTGGTGTCGTCATCTTCCTGAAGACGTCGCCTTGGCTATATTGGGGAGACCGATGTGACAAGTGGAGACTTGGGTAGTGATGTGCTGTTGGAGCGAGCCTGTCCAGAGCTTGGCTTCCGGTGCGCTATGTACGGCATGGCGGACGCTACTTGGTCGTCATCTTCCCTAAGTTAATCAGGATCCTGCCTCTTACTCGCCGTTCTCTAGGCGCATAAGAGGGGAGGTACGTTGGTCCGGGTTAACTTGGATTCGAGGTCAAGCTATGGTGGTGTCCCGGTTCGTGACGCGGTCCTGAAGCCTTGTGCTACATCTCCTCATCATATTTTGGTAGGATATTGGGCAAGGAGTCGTTTATCATCGGTTTTTAGAGGGTGTGTTATTTGCCGCTTGGCGATGTATCGGTTGGGTGTGGAGTTGTAGCCTTCTTGGCGATGTATCGGCTTTCTAGCCTTTCTTCTATATGATTAATACACCTTCCAGGGTGTATTCTCGAAAAAAAAAACATTTGTACCAACAAAAGTTCTAGGAACCTACTCGTATGCCCCAAAAGTATTTACAATGTTGCATGAAGTGTCAACTGTCAGCTAGACTCAGTTTCACCATTTTGTCTTTTGTGAAAGCTGAGCTGAGTTTTACTGAAAAGGCATATTCTCCTGTGAAACCGATGAAGGTGCTGGATCCTCCTCCAAAATGGGACAGCAAGGTGAGATTTGGAGGGGAGTGAACTTAGGGCATGGCCAATGCTCCATGCTGGACCGCTGCCTCGCAGGTCCACGTCGAAGAATCAGCTACCGTGGAGGCAAGAGAAGAAAAGACGTATGCCTGCAGAGCTGAGCGGTCGCTTGCAGGGGAGTCCGCTGCTCCATAGAAAAAGCAAGAGAAAAGGAGGATAGAGATGGAGGAGACGGCCAAGGAAAGAGAAAAGTAAACCAAAAATGAGAGAAAAGCTGCCAAAGCATAGATGAAGAGGTACCGCTTGCATTGAGTGATGATGGACTTGGACGGTAGCTTCACAAGAAATATCTACATGGATTGGATGGGGCAAGGTATGCTACTTCCCCCATAGCTCATGCCCTTATTAGCCTGGGCATCAACGTCATGCCCATCCCTGCGGTCCATTGAGAGAAAGATGGGGGCGCCCTTCATGATCCAAGGCATGTCAAGTGCCATTTGCACATCCAGATCCTTGTCTTGTGTGACCAACTAACATGCATGTCACTAGCATGTCCTTTTTTTGAGTTTTATCTTTAGTACATTTTGTAAAATCCTTCCATAAATTTGGCCAATCATAGTGTGTAAATAGAAGGTTAAATTTCATCAAGTTTGGTACCGGATGGTAATACATTCGTTGTAAAAAACAACACGTATAAGTTTATACTCAGAAGTTCAAAACCTAGTAAGTTTAACCAAATATGTACAACAAAAACGGAAATTTATTTTTGGTCCCAGGTGTATATGCATGCTTCCTTTATCCCAAATACACGTTTTGAAACGTGAAAAAACTGCAAAAAAATATTTTGCCTCTACGTATCAACATTCTATGTGCTTCGCAAAATCGACACGAAAAGCCCGTTTTTTCATGAAACAACTTGGTGTGCCCATAGGTTGTGAAGATGTCTGCGCGACATTATTTTTTAATTTTCTTACTGTAAATATATGTTCAAAATACATTTAAAATAAAGGGAGTGTATGCACCCAATAGCCAAAATGTCACTTACCACTATTTATAATATTGACTAAATATACTATATGAAAGTATACTGAAGGGCGTAAACTCAATCTAGAATGTTACGGCTAAGGCCTCGCTTGGATGCCAGTATCTTAGGCCTTTCACAGTGGGGGTTTCTTAGCGCGGTATCCTAGGTACTTTGCTTATGTGACACTATATTAAATGAGGAAAGAGAGTGGTGTTGTAGTTTTGCATGAGTTCATAGACAAAAATTGTTTCTAGCCCAATCATACGCATGCATGAGACCAAAATCATTAATTAAGAGACAACTCTAAAGAGATAATGCATTGGAGAAGTTGTATCTTAAATTTTAATTACCTCTATGAAAATATGCTAAGAAACTATGCATTGTGAAAGGCCTTAGGCAAAACGGGGGGATTTATTCACAAACCTACGGAGGCCATGTTAAAAATCCTGCATGCTCCGTAAAACACGACCAAACCTCAAAAACTAAACGACTTTCCAATCCGGGCCTAAGGATTCTTAAAGAAGTGCGGCTAAATATTGAGTTGAACTAGTATTGGGATGACCTTTAATTAACATGAGACCAAGTTCCTCTCTGGCACTTGTCTGTCTGGGTCTCGAACGTGTTTATCCTCTTGATCCATGTCCTTGTCGTGGTGTACCAATTGGCCATTTGCGTACCTTCTTTTGTCATCCTACACGATACGTTTCGCTTTCAGAGCGAGAAATACAAGCAGAGCAGAGAATTTCATCTAACTGAATGTGGAGGGGGGTCACTCCAAAATACAGGGAGGGACGCGTGTCGACGTGTGAATGGGCAGCGGAGGACTGTTGAGCGGGTGAAGGGCGTGCCTGGTGGACGGTTCAGATTTGAGACGAGCAGTCGAGCAGTCGAGCAGTGATTTGGTCATGTGTATGGCCACCGTATTCTCTGTATTCGGTCTTACTTCTGAGCGCTAGCTTTGGAATATATAACCAAGACACTGTCCGTCGATTTTGCGCCGGGTGTGAGACTCTGAACTGCACGAGTTTCAGACGTTCAGTGCTTGCTCACCTCCTCCAGTTTCCAGTCACTTTGGGTTGTTTACTCTGTACTTCTGGAGGAATGTTGTTTATCTTTTCAGTGAAGCTGTAGTCTTAACAGTCGACAGCATACAGGCCATTAGTCTGACCCAGTCTATTAGGAATATATAAAGCCCAGGCAGATCCTGCCATCCTGGCCTTATGGGCTTCATAGTTCAATTGGGTTATGCTCGTTGCCCTGCAATTAGGCGTCAAATAGGTCCCTGACGCCCTATGGTCCCTACACATGGCGGGTGTGGCCCATTAAAACACGTATAGTTTCTATTTATATAGATCGTTTTGTTTTTTCTCGTGTAGTTTATCTATGTTTTGTTTTTGCTCATGTAGTTTACATCAATTATACATTTATTGAGTAAGTTGTTCATATACTTCTGCCTATGCTTTCATATACAGAACATGTGTTATTAAGTATTCTTAAATTAGATTTATGTTCTATTTTTCATATTGATCAGAAATATTCATATACATCAACAAAATATGTTTAAAAACCATGTTGACGCCTCTACAAATAAGGGAATAATAAAATAAAACAAGAAAACAAATAAATAAATAAATGAGGACACACATTTTTTTTTTGCATTTATAGTGAATAATAAAAAATAAATAAATCTTTACTATTAAATGGGAGTCTGTGATGATACGTCATCTCAAAGTTTTTTGATATCAAATATTGGAAAGATTAGGACCCTACGATCTTCATCGGATGGTACATCATCGTTGCTTCAGCTAATTACGATCCTATGCCACCGATTAGTGCAAAACCGGTTCAGAAAATCCGACAAAATGAAGGGGAGCAACCGCCCGACACACCGTCCCCGACCTTCTCAACCCTAGCACAGGTACCGCCGCTGCTCCCGTCTCGCCCCGCCCCGCCCCGCCCCGCCGCCGCTCCCATCTCGCTAGAGCGCCTCAAGCCGATGTGGTCTGAGTCTCCGATATCACGGACGGCGTCTTTTCCTGGCTCGTCGAGGAGGAGCTTCCTGACCACGGCGCCGCTCGACCACGCCGGCTCCCACCAGTCCGCCGCTCGCCCAGCACGCCGCCTCTCTACATGCTCTGCCTCTATCCAAACTCGCACCACTCCTCCCAAACACACCTCCTCGTGCCGAGCTGCATGTCTGCACCGCCCCTTTGCAGATCGCCGCCAGGATCTGTCGCACGAGCTGGACCGCTGTCTGTTCAGGCCTCGCTTCTCGGCGATTCAAGATTATCTCTGGCTTATTCCTCCTCAACACGCAGGCGGAGCAAACTATCTGCGCACAACCCTCCGACCTCCACCTGCCGGCGTCATCCTCCTAAGCTCCCTCGCCAATCGACAGAATGCTTGTTGCTGGGAGCTTCCCTGTAGCACGGCTTGAATGTCGGCTATGACATCGTTGATCTGCAGGCCGCGGGTGCACGCTCGATCCGGCTGTGTAATTGGCCGAATTGTTAGATCTCCATGCCGCCGTAGAATCCAGCTTTACCATCATTAGCCTTCTCCCCTTCAACGTTGACTCACTCGGTTGGACATGGCATTACGGCTTGGTCACTTTCTGCACAACACTGCATTACCAGATCCAACCGACCCTGATGGAGGCAGCAGGAATAACACGATGGATCTGGTCAGCCAGTAAGAACCTGATACTAAAGTAGTGCTTGGGCTTCTGAACTTTTTCTGTTAGTTTATCACATAGACAACACCATGGAAAGAAGTTGTAAAATAAACACCATGGAAAGAATATTCTCGCGCAAGAAAACCCCTAACTAGATGAACATTGCAATTACCTTTGGCTTCCCTTTTTCTCATCATTTTACTCGTCTGGCACTCTGGTTGTGCCTCTTTATTTTGCAGGTTGGATTATGGGAGTTAGGAAGACATGGAGACGAACACAAGAAGAATTATGGAGGTGAGTAGTGAGTTGTCTCTGAATCAGAATTGAATTCTAAATTATTTATTCCCTATCCTTCAGAGTTCCAAATGTGATGCATAATGGCTGTTTCTTGTATGGTGGATCAAATACAACGTAGCGGAGAGTAAGAACCTGATGCTGGACTATACGTTTTCTTCCTTTCTTATTTTTGAATTTACCTTCAGACAGATTGTTCAAAGATGTAGAAATATGGAGGCCTTTTGTTTTTGAGTGTTAGTCTTCGGTAGAAATCAGAACTAGGTGCATTTATATTAAAGCTAAAGCCGAATAGACATCGTAATTGGATTCACCTATGTATGTTGCTGCATAAGAGTTGGAGATGTGTTTGGCGTTATGGAATAGCTGGTGATTCCCTTAATATTTCCACCTTTATTTTAGCTATGTCAGATTTTCTTGCCTTTTTAAGGCCCCTCCTATTAATAAATTCAAAATTAATCACGTCTGTATGATGCAACACTGTATGAACAGTCCTAGAATGAGCATGCAGTTAAGCTGGTGTGTCATTCTTAATGATGTCTGTCATATTGAGTATATCTTTTATTTATCCTTTCATATTGACAGATCCATCCTCTTAATACTGTATACTGATACACTATATTTGCTTTTGGATAATGCAGCAAACAGCCAGATGATTGCTAATTGGACAAAGATGGTAGTAGATCAATGTATTATCAAGAGTTTGAGCACATGATGACTGCCAAGATTGGAGTGATGGATACTAGAAAAGGCTTTAAAAAACATTATGTATTACCGGCCAAGATAAAAATGTAAGAGTTTCAGTGTTTCTTCCTTTTACACATAATCTGGAATATTAATATGGTTGACTGCATATTTCCAAGTTATCAAATGGTGAGTTGTCTCTTCTATAGACAATCAAATTTCTCTTAGTAGATAATACCCAATTGCAGGGATAGGGTGAACACAAGCGTTGCCCAGAACGACAACAAACAAGAAAAACACTTCTAAACCCACAGATTTTGTCATGCCTTTGCCATTATTATGAGCTCCAAATCAGATCTAATCAAATTCGCGACAACTGCAGTGGTATCATATTTTTTTTGGAAGATTATGCGACCACGTTCCTTTCAAATGTGCCACAACATGTATGCTGAACAAGCAACATTATTATTGAACTGATCATTAGCTCTACCTCGCCTAGCTTTCATCTACCACTTATTGATTGACCTGGAGTCAAAGAACAATTGCACTGCACTCGGATACGAATTCCGAGACTGCATCCAAGCGATAGTGTTACTGTTCTCTACCAGTTTGACATTCTGAATAAGGATCCATAGCTGAATGAATGCATCAATTTGGTCTTCGGTGCTTATCCTCTGTAGCTTGCGCATTCATCAATTTGGCCATATTTTAGAATCTTGGCATGTAACTAATATTACCACATCCATGATGAAATATAATACAAAATTTATGCTCAATTTCCTTTAAAGCAACACCTTTTGTAGAAACAGACGGTTAAATTTCCCCTTGGAAATTCATGCAAGTCTTAAATGATATAGTTATGTCTATTTGTTGGCTTGTTGCTGAATGAAAATATGATCTTTTTCTATTGTCTAGATGACTGCATTGTGTGCCCTATGTGCAGCAAACACTATGGCTGTGTTACAACTCTACCATGTTTGAAAAGATTGTCTTTTGGAAGTGTGTTGGCATAACTCAAGTACATTGTGTGACTATTGCAGAGGAAGATATACGATGTTCATATTTGGCGGATCACGAAAGAGCTTGGTGAGAACTTCACTCTCCAAGAGATCTAAAAACGATACAAGATGCAGATTAAAATGGTCAACCAGTTTCTCCCTGTGCTGAGAACTAGAAAAGACCACCATTTGTCTGAACCTTATCCTAATATGCAATCAAGTGGTTTAATTTCATTTGTGTCTTGTTGCAGTTGATGGCGAGCTAGGTATTGGTGAGTCTGTGAGGATGATGAAAAATACGAGCTACGGTTACTAGGTAGGGATCTGATGGCTGTGTAGTTTTTCAGTAACCACCATGTGTGTTCGTCTAATGTGTTCTATGTATTTACTCCGGACGATCCTGGTGAACCCTGTGTACCTAATAATCGTAATCAGTTTGTGCATTTGTAGTATCTGGTTGTAATATCATCTACCCTGTGATGTAATAAATAACTCAGCTTTGTGTAGCATTGCTTCAGCAGCCAGTTGGTGACCGCATGAGTGCATGATGCCAAGTGAAGTGAGTTGCTAAAATTTGGGTTTGCACTACAGGTCGGTGCATATCTTCTGAGTAACAGTAGGCGATGGTTGCACTAGCCGATAGCCCAGGTCTGGCCACCAACGCAAACTAACGAATGTCATTTCTGATGGGTCAATTCACGATGGACCGAGGGCATTGGAGAATTAGGAGTATCTCACCATTTCACATATGCAGAGGAGAATACATACGTATGCTGCTCCTTCGTGAGTCTTACACCGGTTAACGAATCACGGTAGGTATTCAGTGACTTGTAGTGAGATTTGTCTATATAAATCTTCATTTTATGGATTTAGGCTGACCTATATTCAATAGAAATTCATAGTTAGGCATTTGTAAATGATTATAGAATTTTATCTAAATTTATAAATAAATTTAATAAAATTGAGATATTTTATATATTATATAAATATATGTTATATTTAAAAGAAATTCCTAGAGGATCACGATGCTGCTATGTGATTCCATGGTCCTATTCTACTGAGAAATAAAATGATTCTACCTATTTAGAATGCAGTGGCGAAGGGCATAACTTGTAGTTTGAGTAACTCAAACTACGTGCTCTTGTGGATGGTGTTCAAATTGAAAATAAAACTCTGTCTTCTTTCACATTTTTTACAT
Organism: Dactylis glomerata; assembly: GCA_007115705.1. NCBI lineage: Eukaryota > Viridiplantae > Streptophyta > Magnoliopsida > Poales > Poaceae > Dactylis > Dactylis glomerata. Next base: position 302,147 of record QXEO01000506.1, read on the forward strand.
CACTTGTTCTCATAGGGCAAGAAACTTCAGCACCATGGCAACGCACGGGTATTCCACTAGTATATCTCTAGAATGGAAATAAAATACCGCCATGTTGCGTCAGCCCACTGGACACATGGGCGTCAACACCCTATTTGATGTAATGGACATCAAATAGGGGTTTCTTTGCCTAACGACCTCGGTTCAAAAACATGGCTAGACGCCCAAACTTAGCATGACATCCTAGGCCAGAAGTAACTAGATGGAACATAACCACTTGTCTACTCACCCATTTAGCACCAGGAGGCATGGCTATAAATTAGAATGCATTTATCTGTGGTTGTTGATATCCCTTGGCAAGAAGTCCCCTTATGCTTGTTTGTTTTTTTTGTTGTGTTTACAATGTATTATAGGAAAAAAGGTTTCAAAAACATATATCTCAAGGAACATTTGGTTCCACCATTTCGCAGGCACACGACCAATATGCAAAACAAAGATGTAAAAATTTCATCCTCTTCATGGGAGGGGCTACATCTCCCTCTTGCAACGGATGAAAAATGCAACCCAATCCAAACACAAAGTTTACTGCAAGCTACAAACCCAATCCTTATGCAGGCAACCAAGCGGACTAAACCTTGTAGAGATTGCATCTGGCTGCTCTATCACGTGCTTGTTTGACAAGGAAACTTATACAAATTGACCAAATGTATTTGTATTGCAACTCAAATTTCTTTATGTTACTTTAGTGTGTGTTTACAACAACCTCTAAATGTCCATAGAGACTTCATATGTACTAAACATGTACGACTCCATCCCCACCCTGATGTGGTCACATGGAAGGATCGGTATCCGGAATGATATGCTATTTGGCTTTGAGTGTGATGGACAACAATCATGTGGATTGTTTTCATCACTCTACTTGACTTGGTGGTGGCGATTTTTAGTTTGTTTTGTAGTTCCCTTGTTTTCTTATATCTAAGTCTAATCTGAGTGCGCTCAATGTTCTTCATTTCCCTTTTCGGTTAATCTGTTTCTCTTACGTAGGTCTAGTGTTCTTCACATAAGCATGGAGTAATGTCAAGCTACAAAAGGAGGAGGTAGTTCGTACTATTTCTAGTACCATCTGATAACCTGCAAGTGCACATGATTGTTGTAGCATAATTCGATAAGTATTGAGTTGTCAAATCCCACGAGGAGCTGAAGGTATTGCCAAATATTATCCAATTAAAGTGGCAATTCTAATATGAAACAAAACTTCAGTATAAAAGGGTCTAAAACTGAAAGTAAAAGGTGCAAGCAAAGTAAACAACACAAAAGTAAAGGTGTTGCAATTTAAAGAGATCTTTGTTATTGAGATGAAGCAGTGGTTCAAACATTGGCATGGGGTGACCAACGGGATGTTGCATGGATGATATCAATTATATAATAATAATATTTTCATTAACAAAGGAATGACAACTTGTTCTAGCCCATTCGCATGTAGGAATGTGTTCTACATATAGTTATTCGTGCTTATAAAAGAACTTGCACAACATCTTTTGTCCAACCCTCCCATTCTAACGGGGCCATCAAGGAACTTAGGGTAATGAAGGATGACATTTCATGAAGTCATCCGGAACAAATCATTAACACTCCATGAACACATGAACTCCTTCTCAAATTATAGCATCTACCCCTTGTTTTCCCTATATGTCACTTTAAGGTTCGCAGGTTCGACAGTACAACAAGTGATACAACTTGCAAATGATACCAAACACATATATATGATGGAGCAATAAAAGTTCGGTACCGAAACCATCTTACTCGAGCCCTAGTAACAAGCATTAGACATATCAAAGTTGCATTAATCACCAAGTCATGTTCAAACAAGCCTCCATGGTTAACAATTATTCATCATTACATAAAAGATATTATTTGATTGGCTTACACCTCACACCTACAGCGGGTTTACTCACACATGGACATTGTGATTGAGAGCTTGGTGAATTAATTTAATGGAGAGGATCAGCCCAGAGGAGACGGCGATGATGGAGGCGGCCACGGGCGGCGGCGCAGCAGCCTGGTGCAGCAGCGGTGGCCCCTTGGACCCCCTTCTTACTTGGACTTGATGCTGGTGTGTGAGGAGCTCCTCCTTATCCTTGGCGGCAGCCAAGAGGAGGAAATGTCATGGCTATGGCTTGGGGACTCAGAAAATAGGGTTTCCCATCATTATATAGTGTTAGAGGCTTTACTGGGACCATCGGATCTAACCCCTTTGATCCAAGGGCTCTTGGGAACCTTTAGAACCTTCATGGTTACTCCTCCAAGGCTCGACAAGTCCCTTTAAGTCATGGCATGGCCGAATTAATCTCATATGGCAAGAATTTGAGTCAATCACGTCACCAACTTTCGGAATCCGAAATTGCTTCTATACCCTTCAAAGGCCAGGACGCCCATGTCGCATCTAAACCATGTTTTGACAAATTTTATATCAGTAAGCATCATGAGAAAATATCCAACAACTTTCATGTTGAACACTTTCCGTAGAATATCGTCGTCGGGTAGGAGACGTGGCATCTTTGAAATCCTTTCTGCAGGGTCAGATTTTAGAAACTCCGAATTTCACCATATTGAGGGATACTTTCCATATTTGAGCAAATTCCTACACAACAAAGTGTTAAATAAGAAATTGTGCACTTTTACAACTATGAGTAGGTTAGTCCCAATAAATATATTAAAGTTGATAAATAATAAAGAATATGACCTAATAAACTACAAAGTTCATAGATGCATTTTACATGCATCACCATCTTGGTGATTTAGTAAGTTAAATTCCAAATTTGATTAATTTCTTGCTATTTTAAAGTTATAAACATAGCTAATATTTAGAAATTAGATTGGCTGCTTTCGCCAAATTTAGCCTTCATCTGCCTTGTTTGGAGGAGAGTGATTATCCCATTGTTATAATCCTCATAGTTCTCCATCATCACATTTCAAAAACCTTGGTAAATCTCATCAAAAAGCTATCATGGCACAGTGATTTCTTGAGCTTTATTGAAAACACCACCAAATTTATGTCTGCAAGGCTCAATGAGGAGAGCATTTTGCCTCTGAAACTTAAGATATATCCTCAATGTTGGGGTTATACACAATAGGTATAACAACGACCTAGTTTCAATTCGACAAACTCGAGTGGCCCATAGTTGGTAGTCAGACCTATAGTCTGATCGGGCGGCCCAGTTGTAGTTGAGCCATGACGGATTTCTAAGGCCCATGGAGAATAAGGTAGATTCCCGAAGACATACACATAGCAACTATTTGGAGGTCAAGACTCTTTATTTTATCCGGCTAGGAACCACCATACTACATAGGATCTGGCGCCTTTATAAGAAAGGGCCCTTGAGGCAAGATTTCCACAACTCATTGTAACTGAGCACTTGTTGCCATTATAATGAATTATAGCAGCAGTAGGATCTCGCCACCATCGTGAGATCTGAAGCTAGGTAAACTCGTGCTAATCCTGCTCCAGATCGTTCCGTGTAGACCTTACCCCCTTACAACTTGCCTAGAGGTACCCCTGATGGCAGATTTGTCGATAGAACCACGACACTCACCCATATACTCAATTATGTTAGTACGATGGTTGGGAACATGTGGACAATATATTCCTAATGGTAAGTACTTAATATTGTTAAGAAGATTACGTTGTTTCCTGAATAATCACATTTTTTCTCTTGCATAAAAATAAGAGAAATAATCCCTTTTTGGTATTCAATCGACATATATCTTCCTTTCGTTTTTGAATGTTTGTTTGAAATTTCTCAGAATGCTTGCTGCATGGTTGGAATACATTCATTTATATTTTTATTTAGTTTCAGTTAATTACAACCATTTGTTGCATTTAAAAATTATAATGTAGATGACTACATTTTTTGGAAAGGGAAACGAAGCTACGACCTCTGCATCGAGTGATGCACACCACCTTCCTATTTGTATTTTAAAATCTTGCAGCCAAACATATTTGACCCGAAAGAAACCTAAGGCTAAGATTACACCATAACTATACACAACTCCTAGGCTAAGATTTCAAGAAGGAAATATCACATGTGCGTGGTTGGTGACAAGTTCCATTCCACCACCTTGAGGAAGAGCATGATGCACGCAACATAGCCCGATCAGAGATCTTGTGATATCACCGGGGCGCATACTTGAATGTTCATGACTACATGTACATGCAACAAAAAGAAACAATCCAGCTATCGGAAGAGAAAATTAAGGGAAGTGCATCCCCTTCTATGTATATATGTCACTAGCCACCAGGAAAAATCAATTTGCACACAACTCCTAGGTTAAGCTTTTAAAAAGAAAGCACCACATGTGTGCCGTTGGTGACAAGTTTCATGCCACCACCTTAAGGAAGGACATAAGCACGAATCGAAATATATAGCCTATCAGAGATCTCGTGATTCCACCGGAGCGTGCATACTTGAATTTTCATGACAACACATGTATATGTCTACAAAAAGAAAACAGTCCAGCTATCTAAGAGAATATTAAGGAAACTAATCCCCTTCTAGGGGAAATCATTTTTGAACTGTTATGGATCACCTTCAACAAAATCCTTTATCTTTGAATGCTGGTACCATTAGCTCGCTCTTCCTCTGGCCGCAGCACATGTCATTGGCGTGTCTCCTGACTTCAATCAATCTCCTCAGCTGACAACCTGCAAAATCCTGCCATTTGCCTAACTCTCAAAGAGGCCATTGTATGCGGACGCAACAGCGACTCTGAAGAACAAACAGTCTCGAGTCAGTCCTGCTAGTACTGTTGGAGCCACATGCGGCTACTGCGACGATCCAGGCCGCCCCCTATGCAAGAGATTGAAGAGCATTCAAGCGCGTGGTAATGGCGCGGCATGTGCGGTGTCGTTCATGGCGCTCCACTGCGCTCGGCGTCGTGCACAGCAGGGGAGAGCCAGTACAGAGATACTAGTTTTAAGAGAGTACCTAAGAAGGAAAAAAGATACGAGACACTTAAGTCGCGTCAAGTTTTCAACCAAATGCACTACGTACGAGCAGCGCGGGCATGAACAGTTTTGGATATTTAGTTTGAACAAAATCAAGACGCAACGCATGTTCTACGGTCGTCAAATCCCAGTATATATATTCGTCGGCTCCAATCTCTCAAACAAGAAACCATCACCATCCCGCTCTCTTCCTAGGACTCGTCGACAATGGCGGCTTCTTCCCTCCCGCTGAACCTCCTCGCGCCAGCGTACCGCTTCCTCGCCAGCCGCCGCCTCACCCTCGGCGCCTTCGACCCCTTCTCAGCCACAGCCGCGCTTCGCGTCACGGCCTGGCTGTATTCTTTCGGACAGCCTCACTATCACTCTGCTCTACTCGCTGCCATTGTCGCACTAGTCGTCCTCTACATCGCGTCAACGAGGCTGCGCCATCGCCCAGTGTACCTCGTGGACTACGCGTGCTTCCGGCCTCCGTCCTTCCTCCGCGTGCCGCTCGCCAAGTACGTCGAGCACGCCGGGCTGGCGCCGTGCTTCGACGCCAAGAGCGTCGGCTTCCAGTCCCGCCTCATCGAGCGCTCCGGCTTCGGCGAGGAGACGTGCCTCCCGCCGGCCCTCCACCTCATCCCTCCGGAGAAGACTCTCGACGCCGCCCGCGCGGAGGCCGAGCGCGGGATCTTTTCGGCCGTCGACGCCGTCCTCGCCAAGACCGGGGTCCGCGCCGGCGACATCGGGGTGGTGGTGGTGAACTGCACCCTGTTCTCGCCCACGCCGTGCATGGCCGACATGGTGGTGCGCAGGTACGGGCTCCGCGGCGACGTGCGGTGCTTCAACCTCTCCGGGATGGGGTGCAGCGCCGGGATCACCGGCGTCGGCCTCGCGCAGAGCATCCTGCAACGCCGTGGACAGAGAGACGGCGACACGGTGACGCACGCGCTGGTGGTGTCCACGGAGATCCTCACCTCCGACTACTACTCCGGGAACGAGCGCGCGATGCTGCTGCAGAACTGCCTGTTCCGGATGGGCGCGTCCGCGGCGGTGCTGTCCACCTCCCCCTCGCGCGCGCGGTACCACCTCGCCCGGGTGGTGCGCACGCACGCGGGGCGCGACGCCCGCGCCTTCGGGTGCGTGAAGCAGGAGGACGACGACGCGGGGGAGCGCGGCATCGCGCTGTCCAAGGACGTCATGCCCGTCGCCGGCGACACGCTGACGACGCACATGGTGACGCTCGGGCCGCTGGTGCTCCCGGCGTCGGAGCTCCTCGCGTACGCGCTCTCCGTCGTCGCGCGGCGGGTGCTCGGCCGCAAGGGCGTCAAGCCGTACATCCCTGACTTCCGCACCGCGTTCGAGCACTTCTGCATCCACGCCGGCGGCCGCGCGGTGATCGACGAGGTTCAGCGGGGCCTCGGGCTATCGGACGAGCAGGTGGAGCCGTCGCGCATGGCGCTGCACCGGTTCGGCAACACGTCGAGCAGCTCGGTGTGGTACGAGCTAGCGTACCTGGAGGCCAAGTGCCGCGTGAGGAAGGGGGACCGCGTGTGGATGATCGGGTTCGGGTCTGGGTTCAAGTGCAACAGCGCGGTGTGGGTGAGCCTCCGGCCGCCGGCTCCATTGGTTAGCGGGTCGTGGGACGGCTGCATGCATCGTTACCCGGCATGCTCGGCATGATTTGTGGTGAGGGTTTAGGGTTGAGGGTTCTGATTTTTCTACATGCTCGGCATGATTTGTGGTGAGATATGAAGTGGGTTAACCAGCTATGTCGGGAATTGTTTTGTTAATTTTTGGTCAACTGAAAATTGGCCTAAATTTCAGTTAAGGCGCCAACTAGAGAGAGAAATTCAAACATGCTAATTTATGAGCTTATTGAACAAAATCCAAACCGATGAAAAGAGCTAGACAGCAGTTGTAAGTCGGATTGAAACCAAGATTATTTCTTGTTTTGGGTAGAGTTGCAATCATGGTTTAAAATTTCAGTTTTGGAAAAAAAATCATCCTTTACTGAAATCACTGAATTTAAGTGAATTTCTGTGATTTCGGTTTTCAGTTCGGCCAAATGACGGACGGGGCTTCAGAGGCCTGCTCTCCTAGGCAGCTGTGCACGTAGTCGCCGGGATGGGGAAGACTAGAGAGCAGCGCAGCAAAAAGAACCTTGGTCGCGAGAGAGACAAAAAAGAACCGAGGGTTCCTGATCTGGTCTATCTCCTGGTATAACCTAGGAGCGAAGCCGCCAACCTAACCGCCACGCGTGGAAGATAGGGACACACAACGAGCATGCACATGCACGATCGACACATACCCAACTCAGTTGGTTCACAAAGCAAAAAATTAGTCTTCTATAGAATGAGTTTCGAACTCAAACTCGATTCATGAAACGCGACGCGACGCGTGCGTGCAATGCGTGACGAGGCGGGCGGAGGAGGAGGAGTATGTGCGTGTAGGCTTTTTCTCTTCTCACTTGCTTAGAAGTAGTAGAAGAGCTCATCTTATAAACCACTCCAACTCTTTTCCAACTAACATTGTAGAACTAAACTTAGTCCACAACCAATCCCCAATGACTGCCATAGTAGATGGGTCTTGAGATCTCAAAATTGTAGGCTAGGTGGGCTGCCTTCTTATGCTGTAGCCCATATGAATCCAATACTATTTATATGATAAAAAATATTTCTTAAAGCCCACACAAAATAAAATCATAACCATTATAACTTTGCCTAAAACTGCAACACTTAAATCGGATCAGAGGTAGTAGGGTAATATACGTTTCACAAAAAACCATAAAATGTCTCTACACCAAAAGCCCACAACCCTCGGCAGATTTCATTCACGGGTAAGAAAAACAGAAACACAATATGCGGCCCATGTTAACGTGGGCACGTGGGCAACACCAAACTGACAAAGAAAAAAGCGGCCCATTCCCGCCCGTATAGGCGGACCTTTTCTAGTCTAGACTAGATAATAAAATGCCAAGTCTATGCATAAATCTCTGCACAACATATCGTTGGCCGAGAACTACTCCCTCTGTCCATTTTTTATAAGATCTTGTAAAAAATAAATTTGATACACATCAAAATGTATGTATGTAGACATATTTTCTGTATAGGTCACTCATTTTAATTAGTTTATATCTAAATTATATTAAAATTTCTACAAGATCTTATAAAAGTGGACGGAGGGAGTAAGTTATTTCTCGGCTGAGGGCTGACTGAGAATTAGGAAATACACAATTTTAGTGCTATACTGTTATCTCTCGTGTCTAAGTGGCTGCAGACGAATTTTATGAGTGTGAAGTCATAATATGTTCTAATCCAAATGTGACAGGACTAAAAGAATTTATTCCACGAGCGCATATTGAATTCCACGGCAGGAACGGTTAGATGTTGGCCAAACCCTTCTCAATATATTCTGGTGGCCGGTGAAGCAAAGTGCTGGCCTGCACGATACACGCAAAGGAGCTGTGCGGGAGCTATGTCTGCTTGTGTTTTTGATGGCCAAACCCTTCTCAACATATTCTAGTGGCCCAAACACTGTACTTTGGCCTTCTGATGGCTACTTCAGCCGTTTATTATCGAAATCCACTGCCGGAGACTGTGGCATGGGCGGCTGTTGGTACCGTCGACTGTTCATTGGATGATGTGCAATGACTTTGAGTGCTGTTCCTGGATGCGGGCATCTCGAATTCTCGATCAGAGTGGTCCAAAGTGGCCAAGACGAAACAATTACGAGGTGTAGGATTTTTAGATTAATATGGATTTTCTCCCTGGCATAACTTCAAGAAATGAATATAAAAGGTACTTTTTTTTTAAATAATCCCATATCGGACATGTGTGTCGCTCTTGGGACGGCGAGGAACGCCACTAAAGCCGCTTTCTGTTTTTTCCTTGAAAAGTGTGTTATCTATTTTTGGAGTGCCAAAATTGTTTTTTTAGGCAACTACCGAAATTGAAAGCTAGGAACTACATCCCACATAAATAATAGACCATATGGGATATGCATATCAGCTTTTTTATATGCAAACCTTCGGAGCTATATTTTAAATTTTGCGCAAACTCCTACTGTTTTTGCAGGAAGCGGGGTGAGTTTGCACTTTGGCGTACTCCCGATTTTTCGAAAGAAATCATATTTGGATCTGATACATGTCATTTCTTCATTGAACTTTGGCCGTTTGAGCCGGACTCCACACCGTTTGGCCGCGAGCGGAAGTTTTCGTGCCTTGTCATTTTACGCGGGACCCAAATCGGGCATAACTAATTCAAAAAAAATCAAAAAACTGCAAAAACTTTATGTGGCGTAATTTTACGTGACTTAGTTGCGAGAAAAAAGTTCAAACTTAAATACGATAGTTTTTCTAAAAGTCCCTTTACAGAATGAGCTATCATGTTCGAGGTTGCATGGCTTTTAGGTCAAACGAGCTAGGTTATGGCCTTGATTATGGCATAGTTTGTCAGAACAATCCTATATCGGATAGGCGCGTGGCCCTTGGGACGACGAGGAACACCACAGAGGCCATTTTCTGTTTCGTCCCATGAAAAATGCGTTTTCCATTTTTAGAGTGCCAACATTGGGTTTTTTGTGAGGCAGGTACCGAAACGACATTTTGAAATCTGGGTACAATATCCAGTATAAATAATAGACCATCTATGATACGCCTATCAGCTCTCGCTTCAACGCACAAACCTTCAGAGGTATCTTCTAAATTTTGTGAAAGCTCCTGCCGATTTTGTTGAAAGCGGACCCCAAATCAGGTATAACTAATTTAATAAAAATGCAAGACCTTTGCGTGACGTCATTTTATATGACCTAGTAATGAGGAAAACTTTGAACAATATTTTCACAGGGCCGTTTTGGTAGCCACAGTTCAAAAAAGCGTAATCTTGGTGGCAAGGGTATAGATAATAGAGCCCGTTAGTTGAGTCCCCCTGAGGCCCGTTACGCTAGGCCCAATTATAATACTAGTCGAAATACGGGTTCTTATCGTATGTCGATATTGTAATCTGTATCGGACCCTACCCGATCCTCGAGACCTGGCCACCTATATATAGGGGCCAGGAGGGGACGGTGTGGGACAGATTGAAAGCAAGCCAGGTTCTACACCCACGTTTACTTTCATAGCCACCTTGTTTGACTGAGTTTACCTTCGAGTTTATCCGACGCCCTGTCTCCCCGATCCTAAGTCCTTCATCTAGGATATTTGTCGAGTTTAACCCTCGTCAATTGGCGCCGACCGTGGGGACTCTGGGCATTGGAATCATGAATTCGACGGCTTTTTCACTTTTAGCCAGCAACAACTCGCAAGTCGACGAAATCCAGATACCCTTCGGAACCGTCGATTTTCAACCTCACCAGTCAAGTTTCACGCAAGTATTCGAGAGTATGGAGCAAGATATGGATTTGACGATCGGAAGTCTAAACTTTCGCGTTGGATCACTAGGTTCGATTCGCCTTTCAGATCCGGTGAAAATGGGTCCGTCGGCAAGTGAACCCGAGACAATAGCAATGTCGAAATCATCAGAAGGCTCCTCCAGCGAGGTAAACTCGCCGGTCAGCTTGGCAGAAGAAAAAGAAGGAAAAATCGCAGGAGGCGACGAAATCATGGAGAATTTTGACTTAGAAGTGCAACTCGAAGATCTCACAATCTACCACGGTGACAACTCAAATCAATCAACAGACTCCTGGAAAACGGGACTAGAACTTTCTGAAGACGATAATTCGATCTTCTCAAGTCACAACAGCAAGCTCGATAATCGGTATCAGATACTCGCCATCACACGGGATAACTCGAAAGAATTCGACGACAACAACAACCCAGTGCTTAATCCAGCAAATATAAACAGAGGGGCGAATCACTTAGCAGAAGGAGAAACTGCTGACTCCCTCGCAACAAGGGTAAAAGTTCGACTATCAGAAGAAGAGTGGAGAAAAATCAATACAGCCGTAGAGCACGGCACGTCAATGCCAACAAACTCTAGCCAGAACATGCTCTTAGGATACCATTACGCCCTAAGACAACAGGCGAAGCAACTAGCAAAGGAAAGGATTGAAATACAGAAAAGGAAGGACTCAGCCATTGCAGCAAGCGACGCTGCTCGCAGAGAATGTAGTGATGCATCATACACGAACAGAAGGCATCGTCGACATGGATCAAGGTATGAGAATCTAGAGTACTCAGAAAGGCAAAGCATCTCGAAAAACCTCGACTCGTCCTTCCTATCGGTCGACGAGCAAGGAAATATTATCCCAAAAACTCCAGAAGCAGCATTGGTGGCAGCTCAAGCGTACCTGCATACGACACGGCCAAATCCAGGGGACCCGAGGGAACATATGCACCGAGCAGCGCTAAATGAATTGAAGATGGTAGGCAACAAATTATCAGCAAAAGAGGAGGAGGCATATCGCAACAAAGGAACCCATAAACCAAGATCACCACGCCGTCACAGCAGTCCTCGACACAGAAGTGGAAGTCGCCGATCTAGGACGCCATCACCTGGATGATACAATAGTCCCAAAAACAAAGGAACCCGACGATCCAGAACTCCCAACAGAACATATGACTACAAAGACGAAGAAAAGGAGATGGGGGCGCCATGCTTTACCCGTAGGGTTCGCATCACGCCAGTACCCAAAGATTTCAAACTACCCCATGATCAACAAAAGTATAATGGATCTCAGGAGCCACAGTCATGGCTTTCAGATTATCTACAAGCAGTAAAACTATTAGGAGGAACCAAGGAAACAGCAATGCAAAGTTTGCAATTACACCTCACCGGAGCAGCAAGGTCATGGCTAAGCAAATTAGAAAAGGAAACAATTGGAAGCTGGGAGGAGCTCACAAAACAATTTACAAGTAACTTCAAGTCGACATACAAGCAGCCAGCATCCATAGAAGAAGTCAAAGCCTGCGTACAGCAACACGGGGAGACATTAAGAGCATATATCCAAAGGTGGAGTATTATCAAAAATTCGGCAGTCGAAGTCTCGGACGAAAGAGCAATAGATGCATTCATAATCGGGTTATGACGAGGAGACCTAGTCGAAGAGATGGGCAGAATCAAGCCAAAAACAGTATCAGATGTAATGGATGTGGCAAACAGATTCGTAGATGGAGAAGATGCGTGCAACAATAAACACACGCGATCTCCAGAAGATGACAGAGGAAACAGATATGGAGGTCAAAGGAGAAGGTCCCGTAATTACGACAATTACGGCTCCCACAGCCAAGTAGCCGCAGGATATAAAGATAACAGCTACCAAGGCAATGATCGCAAAAGTTTGGGATACCGTAACTATGGCAGAGAAGAGTACAAAAAGTTTCCACCAAGGGAATCCAGAGAGTACAACCCATCACCAGAAGATATGCTCAATGGACCATGTCATATCCACTCTGCGTTTGTCAATGGGAAACAAGTATCCAGACACGCAATGAAAGATTGCACTATGTTCTTGAAACTACAAGAAGCAGCACTTAACAAGCAAGCCGAGGCAAAGCGCCAGGGATACGAGAGAAACACAAGCAACACGCCTGCAACCCAACAAGGAAACAGTGGAGCTCCCAAGGGTCAAGATCAATCAAACCAGGGACGTGACGACGAGGAAGGATATGTTCCATCTAAAGGGCACATCACAGCAATGATACAACCAGTGCCCAAGTCGAACAAAGAGGAGAAAAGCATAACTCGACAAGTTAACCTCGCAATAACTTCACCTCCAGTAACAATGGAATATCTACATTGGTCAGAGCAACCCATAGAATTCAGCAGAGATGATCACCCAATAACAGTACCTCGGCCAGGAAACGCGCCCTTGGTACTCAAAGCCCAAATAGGGACGTACGATGTTGACAGAATATTCATGGACGCAGGAAGTTGAATAAACCTGATTTACGCAAAAACCTTACGGGCAATGCACATTTCCTTAGAGTTCCTAAAGCCAACTGACTGCTCCTTTCACGGAATAGTCCTAGGAAGTGCTAACTATCCACTTGGTCGAATAGCACTCAACGTCTGCTTCGGAAATTGGCAAAATTACAGAAGGGAGAAACTCGACTTCGAAGTCATGGACTGGCCATTACAATATCATGCGATCCTCAGACGACCCGCGTTTTCGCGATTCATGGCAGTACCTCACTACACTTATATGGTACTAAAAATGCCATGACCCAAAGGAATTATTACAGTCAAAGAAAGCTTCGAGTTATCAGACCTGTGCGACAAGGAATTTCACAAGATGGCCCAAAATTTCGGCATGATGGCAAGCTACGGGGAACCCAACTACAAAACAAAAAGCACGACTACAGGAGTCATGCAGCAACTCGAAGGAAACCCCAAGGAACCAGAAGTAAAGAAACCTCAGGTACAGCCACCAGAGCAAGAGAAGTCTACAGGAGAAGAAGAGAAGACTCAAGCGACATAGACGAATAAATAGAGTAGGAAAATAAGGCTGTAAAAGCCATGAGTTATTCCAGGGCAATGCCCTCTAGATCCAGAACACAGGTCATTGGCCGGATCTCTTGGGTTATCCCATGTATCTTACATTATATGCATAAATAAAAGACAAAAGTTTCTCTTATTTGAGTTTACATGTCTTCAAAAGTTGCGGCAAGTGCACCAACACACACACAAAAGTGCAATGCTCTAAGGATAAAAAATTCTGACACAACAAAGTTAGAAAACAGCAAACTCACGCATTATACGCCCACAAATATTACATCAGTGGCTGATCAGAATCGTCTACGCCCAAAGGATCTAAATAGTGATGCTCGCGGAAAAATGCAGCATCCTCTCGAAGCAACCTAGCTATGAGCCTCCTAGCTGGTTGAAGGGTAGCATCCATATGAACTCGTAACTGAGCCCCTCCAGAAGGCAAGCTTAGTGACATGGAAATAAAATTGAGCCTCGGATGCCACTTGCGTGTCCAACCAAGGGCAAAATTGGCACCAACAACTAAGTTAAGCTCTATCAGACGATGAATACACTGAGTAGACCTAAAAACAGCAAGCAGCTGTGGAAAAGTTCCAGGAAGAGGATTGCGAGGAAGCATCACGGAATACATGGTAGTCAGAGCTTGTCGACAACCATCAGCCGCTTCTCCAATATGTTGAGCACGATCTTGGAGAAGCACAATAGCACTACGGCGCCGGGGATCAGACCAAAAAGTTTTGACTCCACCTGATGATCTCTCAAGAGCTGCGATCCGTTCAGAAACACGACGAGCTTCACCGACGAAGTCCAGGCAAGTACCTACAATAGCAAAAATCATGGGCCAGCAGCGTTACAGCAGAAAAGCAAAAGAGGAAAATTGCAAGAAAACTTACATCACAGCAACTCGCAAGCAGACTCGATAATACCAACGAGAAAGGAGTCGCACTCCTCCAAATATACAATTTTAGCTGTCAGACTCGACACCTTATCCTCGAGTATGGATATCTGCTTCATAAAACGCAAGATTTGCTGGCTTTATCCATAGCCATCTGTGCTTGGCGTTTAGACAAAGTCAAACGGCTTTCAAGATCTGCAATCCTTGAGGAATACTCATCGCATCGGCAAACAGGATGAGGAGGCGACGAAACTCCGAAGTTGAAAGCATCGGCAGAAAATGGAGCTTGACCGCGACCAGATGATTCACCAGCACGCACAGGCTGGAAGGCAAAAGAAAAAGAAGAGAGGAGCATCTCAGAAGCCAAACCAAACACGACATTTCGCAAAAAGGATATATTTACAAAAGCATAAGCCCTCTGACTAAGGTTCTTGGGCTACATGCGACTAGAGAGTTTGCTACATCAGAATGAAACTAAAATTACAAGGAAGGCCAAGTCTACGCTACCTTGGCCTCACGATCCGTAGCAGAAGTAGGCGTAGCAGCAGCAGCACCAGCATCAGCATCAGGAGGAGGCATAGATCCACTTGTGGCCGGAGTCGAAGAAATTGGCGTCGTACCGGTCGCGGAAGTCGCCGAAGGGGAAATCATCGACACGATGCCCGGCGCATACTTTTTCGCCTTCTCAAAGAAGGGCTTCAGTTCCAAACGAGGACGGCTAGGGGAAGAGCTAACCTTCTCCCAGTTCACCTCCTCACCATGCGCATATGCAAAGGCAATGGCCCCCTCGGCACCTTGCTTCAATGAGAGACCCTTCATAGTAAGTATGGGGTCGTCATCGGTGTCGAAGGCCTTGGCAAGATTCCTCAAGTCTGGTACATTGGCCTTCTTCTTGGGCCACAACCCAACAAAAATCCGCGTAAGTACGCGGTTAACCAGCTCGAAGATTTCCCGGACAGATATCCAGTTTGCTTCCAGCAAGCTGACCGCGGCCAAGAGAGGATCTTTGTCAAGCTGCAAAGCCAACGCAGACACTTCACTATATTCTGCAAAGTCAAGGAAATAGCAAAATAACAGAAAAGAAGTACATCAGTAAGCATAAGAAAGCAGGAAAGCTGACAAAATGAAAGAAAGTATAGTATGTACCTCCAGCAGCAGCAGACATCTGATTTAGCCGCTTAGCCACGGCCTGTTCCCGCTGGAGGTGCTCCTTGTTAGCATTAGCCAAGTCCTTTTCTGATTTTTTTGCCTTAGCCAATGCTGATTTAACAGACTTCTCAGCATTGACCTTGGCAGCAGTGGCGACATCAAAAGCTGTCCTAGAAGCGTCGAGTTCAGCTTCCAGCGATGCAATGCGAGCATTGGCTGCCTTTAGAGCACCTGAGTTAAACAAAGAGGGAAGAAGAAGTCAAGTAAAGAAGCAGAGACAGGCATGCAAAGATAAGCAAGTGTTAAAAATGAGACTTACCTTCAGAAGCCTTGACAACTTTTAGGTACTCGACGCATTCATTGCCCAAGTCGAAAAATCTCTTCATCAGGTTCTATCTAGAAAATAGGATGTGAGTATCAACACGTAAAAGTTAAAGTAAATATAACTGTATGTTTACGCACATCGTCGGTGGAGCTTGTGGAGTGATGGGCCTCAAGGGTAGCACCAGCGTCAGAAGATTTCTGCAAGCGCCTAGAGCTACGAACAGTGACTACCTTCTTGGTAGGCTTCTTCGAAGCTTTTTGAGGTTTTGCTGCCGGATCAACCTCTTGGGGCGACGACTCGTTGATGACAAGAGTATCAGTGATGGGGGTTTCAACAGCAAATCTCTTCGGGTTCTCCTCGTCCCTGAGAAAAAGAGAAAAAGACGAAGTCATCTATCAGGGTCGACAATAAAAAGCTAAAAACAAACAAATAAACACTCACGAGTCCATGAAGTCGAAGAGTTCTCTGCCGTCCTCTGGCTCGAAGGATTCCCCGGCCACAGTCTTAGGGGTGGAGGCACTGGAAGAAGCAAATTCTTTGACACATTTCCTCTTCTTGTCCATGACAATGTCTTCAGAAAGCGCAGGAGGAGGTGACGTTGTTGAACTGGTCCTTTCCAGCGAATCCTCGCCTTCATCTCCATCGTGGCTGTCCTCAGTCTCGGGGGCTTCGGAGGCCGCAGAAACAGGAACATGCGAAATGGCCCCTCCCTCTGGGAGAGGAGGGCGAGAAACAAGAAGTCGATGATCCTAAAAAGACAAAACAACCCGAAAGATATAAGGCGAAGAATAATAAGAGAAAGACAAGGCAAAGTAAAGACAGCAAAAATTACCGCAGGCAAGGGATGCTCGGAGTCGAAGTGGCTTGCGGCTAAGTCTGCAACTTCATGATCTTTGGTGAGAGTGGTAAGAGCTCTCACACGCCTGTCGAGATCCTTCTTCTCCATAAGATTTTCAGATACTCGAGAAGGATCCCCCAAGCCGGAAAAAGTCCACAACTTGGAAAGACGATGCTGCAGGGGTTGAACCCGACGTTGCAGGAAAAACGCCATGAGTTGCGTACCCGAAAGAGCACCTCCTCTACCACTTTTCAGCTCCTGGATGCGGGCCAGGAGTGGCTTGATCTCCTCCATCTCAGCTTCCGTGGGAGGCAAATCCCACGAGGCCAATTTCTTCAATTCTTGGGAGGCATCAAATGGAGCAATGCCATACTTGTCGGAGGAGGAACTCTTTCGATCCTTGATGTAAAACCATTTGGTCCTCCAACCTTGTACCGAGGCAGCCATTGAAAACTCTAAATACTGTGATTCGGAGCGAACAGAGATACAACCTCCGCCCAGTTCGGGTTTCTTGGATAATGCAACATTGGGGCGGAGCCGAAAAAGGGATCTCTAAAGAAGATAGTGGGGATCAATCCCCAGAAACGACTCACACAAAGTTATGAAACAAGCAATGTGCAAGATGGAGTTTGGTGTGAGCTGGTGAAGCTGCACACCATAAACAAAAAGAAGCCCACGAAGGAATTCGTGGGCAGGAAGGGAAAGACCGCGCAAAAGATAGGCAAAGAACATCACCTGAAAACCATCTCTGGGCTTGGGGATCCGCTCAGCGCTGGGGAAGATAACCTCGTCGTCGTTGGAGACGAGGCCATCTGCTCGGGACTTGTCCAGCTCCTTCTGCGTGAAGGCAGAAGGCACCCAGCTCATCGCGGCGTTCATCCCCTTGGTCATCTTGTGCTTCTACGCCTGATGCTTCACGCGCATCTACGATCTGCGCACGGGGGCTCAGTAGGAGATCAAAGGAGAGCAGAGATTGCAACAATGGTGGCGGCGGTGGAAGCAATGAACTGGTAAACAGTAAATTTCCCCACTCTCCCCTTATATAGCTTCCAGGTAACGGAACATGGGCTGAGACATGGCGCAAGGAGCGGAAACGGTAGCCCACTAACGGGCAGAGGAATTGTGAAATTACCGCGCTGCCCATGGGTAACGGTCAAAATCTAGAGATAATTACAAATAGATTAATGACGTCACAAACGTATGGGCGACGAGAACTAAAGACTATGAGAAGCAGTGGACGCTAGTAAGATGAATATTCCAAAGATGGTTCGAGTTGGCGAACTTGGAAGAAGGAAGTCGATGAAAAATTGAACCTGGTAAAAGAGGAGTCATTCTTTGAGTCCATACCCGACTATAGCCTCTGGGGCTACTACCATCGGGAGCGCTGGGCGTGCACCCGACGATATTATTGAGTCACATTATGATCTCATGGTATGAAAGAAGACACGTTGTCTTTGAGACTATAGTCGAAAAAAAAGATTTTTCGACTATAGCCTTGGGGGCTACTACCATCGGGACGCTGGGCGCGCACCCGACGATGTTTTATAATGAACAATGCAGGCAAATAAGATTCTAGAAGTATCATTACTACCATCGGGAGGAAGATTTTCTATCGATCAAAATTGAATAAACCCAAATATTTTGTATGCTGGAACAGTCAAACAAGGCTGCGACGTATGATTCTCGAGTTGCGTCATCGCGACAAAACTTGAATGCCATGGTTGAAATATATCATGACGGTAAGACCCTGGGATCCGTCCTGTGTGGCCCGGTATACGCACATGGATGCGCTCTGCTGGTATGTATCCGTGTCTACGACACGAAGAAAAATCCTGGTGGACACACTAGGTACCCTGAGAACCATTGGGATTCATTCTTTGTAAGTCCTAAATGCGGCAGAAGAATGGTTTGACCGGTTTCCCGAATTCAAGTCCAAGGGGATTGAATTTGAAGTAGGTGACGAGTATCTATTCCGGCAGTTAACTAGCCTCTTGATCCGTCAGAGTTGTCAGGCTTGTTCATCAAAACCCCTTGCAAAGTATTATAATGAGAATAAGTCGATAAGACCAAGTCGAAGATTTAAAGATATGAAGAAGTCGAAGAATTGATCAAGTCGAAGATTTCAAGATTAGAGATTCAACCCGAATCTGTAATTCTGGTAGAATCTCAGGGGCTACTGACAAGGGTATAGATAATAGATCCCGTTAGTTGAGTACCCCTGAGGCCCGTTACGCTAGGCCCAATTGTAATACTAGTCGAAATACGGGTTCTTACCGTATGTCGATATTGTAATCTGTATCAGACCCTACCCGATCCTCGAGACCTGGCCACCTATATATAGGGGCCAGGAGGGGACGGTGTGGGACAGATTGAAAGCAAGCCAGGTTCTACACCCACGTTTACTTTCATAGCCACCTTGTTTGATTGAGTTTACCTTCAAGTTCATCCGACGCCCTGTCTCCCCGATCCAAAGTCCTTCATCTAGGATATTTGTCGAGTTTAACCCTCATCACTTGGTATCCCAAATACAAAAACATTGTAATTCATGCAACGGAAACCTTAACCTATGGTCAAAATAGCAAGAAATATTAACGTGGCTCAATGCAAGAAGATTTAGGGTGTTGAAAGCTACACCCTAGCTTAATCCCGTTAACCCTAACCCCATAACCCCGCTGACAAGGGTATAGATAATAGAGCCCGTCAGTTAAGTACCCCTGAGGCACGTTAAGCTAGGCCCAATTGTAATATTAGTCGAAATACGAGTTCATGTCGTATATCGATATTGTAATATGTGTCGGATCCCACCCGATTCTTGAGACCTGGCCATCTATATATAGGGGCCAGGAGGGGACGGTGTGGGACAGATTGAAAGAAAGCCAGGTTCTATACCCACGTTTACTTTCATAGCCACCTTATTTGACTGAGTTTACCTTCAAGTTCATCTGACGCCCTATCTCCCCGATCCTAAGTCCTTCATCTAGGACATTTGTTGAGTTTAACCCTCGTCAATTGGCGCCGACCGTGGGGACTCTGGGTGTTGGAATCATGAATTCGACGGCTTTTTTTCTTTTAACCAACAGCAATCCAGAAGTTGACGAAAATCAAGAGATGGAACTGACGTTCGGAAGTTTAAGCTTCTATATCGGACCTTCGGGTTCAACTCGCCTTTCGGATCCGATGAAATCAATTCCGTCGACAAGCAAAACTGAGAGAATCATAGCATTTGGATCATCTGTAGGCTCTTCTAGCGAGGCAAACTCGCCAGTCAGCTTAGCAGCAACATAATATCTGCAGGAAAAATTTGAGGAACATGACGAAACCGGGCAAAAGACCATCGTGGAAGCAGTAGTGGACAAATCAAGGGACATCGCCAGCGGAAGAAGCGGCGTCTCCAGAAGCATACACCAATTATGCGTCATCATCACTGAAGTAGCAGAAGAAGAAAACAATCACGCTGGCAACGAGGAGGTCGACATGCAAGTCGACAAAATAAGGAGCAATGGCAAGAAAGAGAAGGAGAAAGTGCATATTTCAGCCGAAGAGTGGAGAATGATCATGACAGCTATCAACCACGGGACTGATGTACCCGCAGATTCAAGAAGAGAAGTTTTAATGGGATACCAATACATGCTACACCAGCACAAAAAGAAGTTAAGGCAGGAAAGAGACATGATTATGAGAAGCCCAGACTACAACAACACACCAAGTGAAGGATATTGGAGTGAATATAGCAATTCATCAGAGTCCAGCATGGAGAGACATAGAGACCCAAAGCACAATAGGAGGACAACAACACAGATAAGAGAGGAGAGCTACGCGAAAAGTCAAAGCCCACAGCAGTCAGAAGAGGAAGAAGATTTCATTCAAGAAACACCAGAAGCAGCGTTGGTAGCAGCACAGGCGTACCTACTAACCACACAACCAGAGCCTGGAGATCCACGAGAGCACATGCATCAGGCCGCAATACGAAGTCTCGGGTTGGTAGAAGACAAGTTAATAGGAAAGCTTCCAGAGGAAAAGGTGACACATCGAAAAGAAAGGCAAAAAGAAGAATTCAAGTGCAAATCCTCTCGAAACGAATCCAATGATTCATCAGAAGATGAGAGGCGACAAAAAAGGAGGGAGGACTGATACGTCCATTTTGCATCACTATTTTGTATCATAATTTACTGTTATTCATTGATATATTTCATATTTAGAGTTGATACTTATGTTATTTCCCTTGTTTCCACATGTTTGATGATCATCGGAGGATTTGCTGCCGGAGTCAGGATTCTGCTGGAAAAAGGACCATCAAGGGACCATATTTTGAAGATCAGGAAAATTCCAGAAAAATACCAGGAAATTATATTTTCCCAGAAGACCCAGGAAGCCAGAAGGAGGAGTCGAGAGGAGCCAGGAGAGGCCCACACGCCAGGGTGGCGCGGCCTGACTCCTGGCCGCGCCAGCCCTGTGTGAGGCCGCCCTGGCCCACTTCTGGTCTCGCCCCTTCGCGTACTTCATCGTCACCAAAAACCTAAGTCAAGGGGGGGCTCAGAGTTAGACACAGCCACCTCTGCGGGGCGGAGAACACCAGAGAGAGAAAAGCTCTCCGGCAGGGAGAAATCTGCCGGGGAAATTCCTTCCCGGAGAGGGGAGATCGTCGCCATTGTCATCACCATCACACCGGACTTCATCGGGATCATCATCGCCATCATGTCCATCACCAGCACCTTCATCTCCACCATCACCACGCCATCCCGCTGTAACATCTTGAGTTGGATCTTGTTATATTCATAGGGGAAACTTTCCCGGTGTTGATTACTCTTGTAGTTGATGCTATTGAGTGGAACCGTTGAGTTAAGGTTTATGTTCAGATTGTTATTTACCATTATTTCACCTCTGATCATGATCCATATGATGTCTTGTGAGTAGTTCGTTTAGTTCTTGAGGACATGGGAGAAGTCAAGATGTTAGTAGTGAATTATTGTTGAGAAATATTTAATGGTTTGATATTGTTGTGGTGCTATTTCACTAGTGGTGTCATGTGAACGTCGACTACATGATACTTCACCATTTATGGGCCTAGTGAGATGCATTGTGTATTTGGCTACCGATTGTGGGGTTGCTGGAGTGACAGAAACCTAAACCTCCATTGGGAAACCAGTGCACCAGGGAGCATAGGATCTTAGAGTTTAAGGCTGTGGTTAGATTTATCTTAATTACTTTCTTGTATTTGCGGATGCTTGCAAGGGGTATAATCACAAGTGTGTATTTATCCTAGTAAGGGTAGTGCGCTAGCACAGGTTCACCCCCATAACACCTATCAAACCAATAAAGACTATTGGCTTTATGAAGCGAAAGCTCTTGACAGAAACTCCCGTGTGTCCTCAAGAACGTTTGGTTATTATAAGTATACAACCGACTTGTCCTTTAATGAAGAAAGGATTGGGCCACTTGCTGCAATTGTTACTACTATCTTTTAATTACTCGCACTTTATTTACTCATATTACCAAATACCCCTGAAAACCTGTTTGCTAGTATTTACAGTGATTCCTTGATCAAAACTGCTCATCAACACCTTCTGCTCCTCGTTGGGTTCGACACTCTTATTTATCGAAAGTACTATGATACACCCCCTATACTTGTGGGTCATCAAGACTATTTTCTGGCGCTGTTGCCGGGGAGTGTAGCGCTATTGAAGAGTGGAATTGGTAAAGGTAACCGTCGCTGTGAGTATTGTTTTTATTTTGTCTTTTATTTTTGTTTTACTCTGCTATGGAGAACTCTCCATTTGGTTTCCTATTTGGAAACACTTCTACTACTGCTGCACATGCGGAGGAACCACCACCGCCACCACCTGCTGAAATTGATCCTTTTAAAATACCTATGAAAATTGTTGGGTGTATTATGGATAACTGCTATTCAGGAGATGGAACTGTCCATCCGGGTGATCACTTATTATTTATACATGAATTATGCGAGTTGTTCAGATGTGCAGGTATTTCACCAAGCCAGGTCAAGAAGAAATTATTCTCTTTATCATTGAAAGGCAGAGCTGAAGAGTGGTATCAACTACTCCAAGATGGTCCATCTATAGCATGGGAGGATATTGTACCTCTCTTTTATTCTAAGTTTTATCCTCCAAGTGAAATCCATAAAGATCGTAACCGGATATATAATTTTTGGCCTCATGGTGGAGAAAGTATTGCCCAAGCGTGGGGGAGATTGAAGTTACTAATGCTCAAATGCCCCATTCATGAGCTCCCCAATAATATTGTTATTGATAATTTTTATGCGCGGCTTACTCTTCCTGATAAGGATTATTTGGATGCTTCTTGCTTTGGATCATTTACTCATATGAAAGAAGATGCTAAGTGGAAACTTCTTGACCATATACAAGAGAATGCTGAAGGTTGGGAAAACGACAAAGGTAGGAAGTCACGTATAAACTATGATTATGAATGCATTAAATCTTTTATGGGGACCGATGACTTTCATAGTGTTAGCACTGCTTATGGTCTTGATTCACAAATACTTGATAATTGTCTCAAGGCTTTTGCCTCTTATCTTGATGTTCCAAAGATAGATTGGAACAAATATCATGCACCTTATAAAGACTCTATTAGTCATATACCTACTGCAGCTACTGAAGTTTGTACTGTTGATAGCATTGTGCCTGAATCTTATTTTGAGAAGACACCTTTTCCTGCCAAGGTAAAGAAGTATTCTACTTTGCTAAGTGTGTCTAATAAAAGTACTAAGAAAGCTGCAGAACCTGATGAGCAAATTACTATTAAGTCTCCTGTAGCTATATTGAAGGATCTTGTTACTAAAGATGTAGGGGATGAATATATTCTTTTTTGTGAAGATGCTTCTAACATTCTCTCACATCCTAAAAAGCATAGGAAAACAAGTGTTCCTGTTATTTCTGTCAGGATTGGAGATCATTGCTATTATGGTTTATGTGATATTGGTGCTAGTGCAAGTGCTATTCCTTTAGAGCTTTACAAAGAAATTATGCATGAGATTGGCGCTTGTGAACTTGAAGATATTGATGTGGTTGTTCAGCTTGCTAACAGAGAGACTGTTTGGCCTCTTGGTATTGTTCGAGATGTGGAAGTTCTTTGCGGTAAGACTAAATACCCCACTGATTTTCTAGTACTTGGTAAGGAGGCTAGTAAAACTTGTCCTATTATTTTTGGTAGACCATTTTTGAACACTTGTGGTGCCGTGATAGATTGTAAGAAAGAGAATTTTTTTTACTAAGTTTAATGGAGAGTCTTATGAGTTTAATTTTTCCAAGTTTGCTAAGACCTCTTATGAGAATGACACGCCTAATGAAAATTTTCGAGTTGAACAGCTTGCTTCTATTGCTCTTGCTCCTAATAATGCCTTGCAGCAATTCATGGAAGATCACGAAAGTGATGTTTTCAGTAAGGAAAGAGAAGAGATTGACGATATTCTTCTTCGTCAACCACCATTAATCAAGCATAATCTACCTGTGGAGGATCTTGGTACCACTTTGCCGCCTAAGGAAGATCCTGTTTTCGAATTAAAGCCTTTGCCTGATAATCTTAAATATGCTTATATAGATGATAAGAGAATATATCCTGTTATTATTAGCTCTAAACTTTCAGGAAAGGAAGAAGAAAGATTATTGGAGATATTGAGGAAACACCGAGGAGCTATGGGATATACTCTTGATGATTTAAAAGGGATTTCTCCCACTTTATGTCAGCATGCCATTAATATGGAGAAAGACGCGAAGCCAGTCGTGGAGCATCAACGCCGCCTAATTCCCAAGATGAAGGATGTGGTAAGAAATGAGGTATTAAAACTCCTTGATGCTGGTATTATTTATCCTATTGCTGATAGTAGATGGGTTAGTCCTGTTCATTGTGTTCCTAAGAAAGGAGGTATGACTGTTGTGCCTAATGAGAATAACGAGCTTATTCCTCAAAGGGTAGTTGTTGGTTATAGGATGAGCATTGATTATAGGAAGGTAAACAAAGTTACTAAGAAAGATCATTATCCTTTACCATTTATAGATCAGATGTTAGAAAGGTTGTCTAAGAAGACTCATTTTTGTTTCCTTGATGGTTATTCTGGTTTTTCTCAAATTGCTTTTAAAAAGGAAGATCAAGAGAAAACCACTTTTACTTGTCCTTATGGAACTTATGCTTATAGACGTATGCCGTTTGGTTTATGCAATGCTCCTGCTACTTTTCAAAGATGCATGTCTACTATTTTTCATGGCTTTTGTGAAGAAATTGTGGAGGTCTTCATGGATGATTTCTCCGTCTATGGAACTTCTTTTGATAATTGTTTGCACAACCTTGATAAAGTTTTGTAGAGGTGCGAAGAAACTAACCTTGTTCTTAATTGGGAGAAATGCCACTTTATGGTAAATGAAGGAATTGTCCTTGGACATAAAATTTCTGAAAGAGGTATTGAAGTTGACAGAGCAAAAGTGGAGGCAATTGAGAAAATGCCCTGTCCCAGAGATGTTAAAGGTATTCGTAGTATTCTTGGTCATGCTGGTTTCTATAGGAGGTTTATTAAAGATTTCTCTAAAATTTCAAAGCCTCTTACTAATCTTCTTCAAAAAGATGTACCATTTGTCTTTGATGATGATTGTAAGGAAGCTTTTGAAACTCTTAAGAAGGCTTTAACTACTGCTCCTATTGTTCAACCACCAGATTGGAATTTACCTTTTGAAATTATGTGTGATGCTAGTGATTTTGCTGTTGGTGCTGTTCTTGGACAGTGCGTAGATAATAAGTTGAATGTTATTCATTATGCTAGTAAGACTCTTGATGCTGCTCAGAAGAATTATGCTACTACTGAGAAAGAGTTTCTTGCTATTGTTTTTGCATGTGATAAGTTTAGATCTTACATTGTTGATTCTAAAGTTACTATTCATACTGATCATGCTGCTATTAGATATCTTATGACTAAGAAGGATGCTAAGCCTAGGCTTATTAGATGGGTGTTGCTTTTACAAGAGTTTGATTTGCATATCGTAGATAGGAAAGATGCTGAAAATCCTGTGGCTGACAACTTGTCTAGATTGGAAAACATTTCTTTTGATCCTATTCCTGTTAATGATAGTTTTCCAAATGAACAGTTGGCTGCAATAAATGTAACTTCGTGAGACCTTCCTTGGTATGCTGATTATGCTAACTTTATTGTTTCCAAGTATTTGCCTCCAACCTTTACAGCTCAGCAAAGAAGAAAATTCTTCTATGATTTGAGGCATTATTTTTGGGATGACCCACACTTATATAAAGAAGGAGTTGATGGTATCATGAGAAGATGCGTACTGGAATATGTGCAACAAGAGATATTAAGAAAATGCCATAGTAGTGCTTATGGAGGGCATCATGCTGGAGATAGAACCGCGTAGAAGGTTCTACAATCAGGTTTTTATTGGCCAACCCTCTTTAAAGATGCCAGAAGGTATGTTTTATCTTGCGATGAATGTCAAAGAGTTGGTAATATTTCTAGACGCAATGAAATGCCTATGAATTACACTCTTGTTATTGAACCGTTTGATTGTTGGGGATTTGACTTTATGGGTCCTTTTCCTCCTTCAAAAGGCTATACCCATATACTTGTTGCTGTTGATTATGTTACTAAATGGGTAGAAGCCATACCTACAAAGACTGCCGATGGTGAGACCTCGTTGAAAATGCTGAAGGATATTATTTTTCCTAGGTTTGCTGTTCCTAGATATCTTATGACTGACGGAGGTTCTCATTTTATTCACGGTAGTTTTAGAAAAACTCTTGCCAAATATGATGTCAATCATAGAATTGCTTCTGCTTATCATCCCCAAACTAGTGGACATGTAGAGCTTTCAAATAGGGAGATCAAGTCTATCTTGCAGAAGACTGTCAGTAGATCTAGGAAAAACTGGGCTAGTAAGTTGAATGATGCTTTATGGGCTTATAGAACTGCCTATAAGAACCCCATGGGTATGTCTCCTTATAAGATGGTTTACGGAAAAGCGTGTCACTTGCCTTTAGAATTAGAACACAAAGCTTTTTGGGCAGTGAGAGAGCTTAATAGAGATTTTAAACTAGCTGGTAAGAAAAGGTTATTAGATTTGAGTTCTCTTGATGAGTAGAGAAACGAAGCGTATGAGAATGCCAGACTTTTCAAAGAGAAAGTCAAGCAATGGCATGATAAGAGAATTCTTAAGAGAGAGTTTCATGTTGGTGAGAAAGTTCTATTGTATAGGTCTCGTCTCAGATTTTTTGCAGGAAAATTACTTTCAAAATGGGAAGGACCATATGTTATAGTGGAAGTGTACCGCTCAGGTGCTATTAAGATTGCTTCATTGAAAGATGACTCTACACAAGTGGTGAATGGGCAAAGACTCAAACATTATATTTCTGGAGATTCTTATAATGAAGATGTTGATGTTATTGAAACAGTTTCTCCGGAAGAATTCATCCAAGACAAATTGCAGGTACCTGTAGAGTTCGTTTTTGAATAGGTAACAGTTCTAGTCAGAGAAGTTTCACGAAAAGCTCTTCCTTTAATATTTTTATTATTTTTATTAAATATGAAAAATCACGAGATGAAAATGGGCAGGAAAAGGAGTCCGTGTGTTTCTCACACGTAGGTGGCGCGGGTCCACCCCTGGCCGCGCCACCTATGTGTGAGAACACCCCGGAACTCGTTTCCGTCCCGGTTTCCTCGTGTGACTTAGTTTCGATGTATAATTTTTGCCTATTTAACCCCCCGGAGTCCCCGAGGTCTGTATATCGTTTTTTCGTCGTGTTTTGTTTCGAGCTGTTTCTGTCAGGAGTTGATCTTAAGCTTGGGGGAGCCATGGCCTCTTCAAGCGATGACAAGGAGAAGACACCTCCGGAAGATAACACCAAAGACTTCTGGCTGAAAGAAGAGGTTGAAATTGAAGACGAGGAGGAAGATCAAAGTTCAAGGCCAAACACCATGGTTGCCAGCATAGGGGTGGTGACAGATCACGACAAGTTCAAGAAGAGTGCTCGCATAAGGACTGGAGGGGGTGTGCCTCGTCACACCTTAGCTCCACGGACATCTCCGTCAAGCCAAAATCCTTTCCATACTCTAATTCATGAACGTCAGTTTCAAAAGGTGCCCAAATCATGATTACCCTCTGGTTGGGATATAGATCGTTCTAACAATGCAGGGATAGAAAGCTCCAAGAGTGAAGAAGGATGGGGAAATAATTCCAAGAGCTGGGATTCTCTTGCTGATAGGTTCATGAACCGTGTTGAGCACAATTCTAAGATGATTCGTAACCTCGAGTACAAGATTGATGATCTGAAAGAATTGATTGAGAAGCTTATTAAAGATTATCCACCGCCACCGCCAAAGGAGTAATTCGTCATCGGTTTAGGCATCCCCTTGGCTTGTTCCAAGCTTGGGGGAGTGCCGCGGTATCACATCATTACCTTGTGCTCATTTACTTTTCAAGTAGTGTCATATCATGAATAGAGAAGTTATCTTATAGAATAGTTTGCAGTTTGGAAGTATCCTCCTTAGTTGGTTATCTATGTATCCCTTGGTGTGAGTTGCGGTAATGAAATATTAATGAGAAGTTTTATCATTTACTTTCCGCACACTTTATGTTAGTTTGCAATCTCTCTTGTATGACTAGTCTTGTTGATTGGTATTGGTATCACTTTGGGAGCATGAGTAAATTTAGTTGGTTTTGGCAAACCTAGCTTGGTCAGTAGCAATTTTACCTTGAGGTTTGAGTAGAAAAGAATAAAGAAGTGTTTGTAGTTACATCACTTCAGTTTTCCTTATGTTTGGCTTATAAGCATTGTTATTCTCAAAGTTCAAATCATTGTACCTTCAAGGGAGTTTGCATGATTGTTCTTATTATATGTGTGTTTGTTTGTTTCATGCAATTCTTATGCTTGCTACCCAGCCTCGCTAGCCAAAAACCTGTACTGAGAGGAAATACTTCTCGTGCATCCAAATTCCCAAAAGCCAAGTCACTTCCAAAGAGTCCACTATAAATTCCTATGCATGGTATTTCAAGCCATTCCAAGTAAATTTTCATGTGCTACCTTTCAAAAACCTTCAAACACTTCTCATTTTGTGTCACTGTTTTTAGCTCATGAGGACGTAGTGGATGGGTTTGTTATCTTCCATACTAAATTAAGTACCCCTCGACTACGCAGCTTCATCAGCTCGTCATTAATTTTGCAAGGGAGCTGGTCAGACCATTACAATCTCAAAAAGAAAAGAAAAAGAAAAGCACTCCTCCATGGAATGTGAAAGTTGGTTGGCACCCAATGGAATCGGTTAGCCATGGTTTGAGAAAGGAAAAAGGTGGGGAGGAGTGCAAAGCTATAAAAGAGCACCAAAGTGCCAATTAATCAAACATCTCGGAACCGCTCTCACTTGTTTAGTATGGAAGATATCAAGAACTCTGTTGCTAGTCGTTGACAAAAGCAACCACCTCTCAAAATAACTTTTTACCTCTGTTTTGCAAATGAAAATCTCTAGCACATGTTTAATCCCTGCTTCCCTCTACGAAGGGCCTATCTTTTACTTTTATGTTGAGTCAACCTATTTCCCTCTATCTCAAGCAAGCATTTGAGTTGTTATGTTTCATTCATCCATATGTTGATTCGTTTAATCGTGTTTACTATCTTCCTTGTTTTGTATAATGCTTTTGTCTGAAGGAATATATCTTTGAAAGCTTTCTATGAATGCAAAAGTTTGTTTTGTTGAGCATATAGTCTTTGCTATATTAGCTCTGTTTTAAAAGGATCTGTTCAAAAGAAAGAATAGCTTGTTCTTCATTCTTTGACCAAGAACTAAGGTTTGCCATTGCCAATTATAGTTTACCTTGTGCATCTTTACATGTGATCCCTTTTACCTATTGCAAGTCTATATCTTATAAAGGGAAGTTGTTGTCTATTATAACTTATGCCTTGGTGAATGTGATGCTTCTTATCCGTATTTTGATTATCGACACTTCACTCCATAAACCTGTGGTCATGTTTACCGAGTTTAGTTTTCGCTTGGGGACAAACGAGGTCTAAGCTTGGGGGGGTTGATACATCCATTTTGCATCACTATTTTGTATCATAATTTACTGTTATTCATTGATATATTTCATATTTAGAGTTTATACTTATGTTATTTCCCTTGTTTCCACATGTTTGATGATCATCGGAGGATTTGCTGCCGGAGTCAGGATTCTGCTGGAAAAGGACCATCAAGGGACCATATTTTGAAGATCAGGAAAATTCCAGAAAAATACCAGGAAATTATATTTTCCCAGAAGACTCAGGAAGCCAGAAGGAGGAGTCGAGAGGAGCCAGGAGGGGCCCACACGCCAGGGTGGCGCGGCCTGACTCCTGGCCGCGCCAGCCCTGTGTGAGGCCGCCCTGGCTCACTTCTGGTCTCGCCCCTTCGCGTACTTCATCGGCCCCGAAAACCTAAGTCAAGGGGGGGCTCAGAGTTAGACACAGCCGCCTCTGCGGGGCGGAGAACACCAGAGAGAGAAAAGCTCTCCGGCAGGGAGAAATCTGCCGGGGAAATTCCTTCCCGGAGAGGGGAGATCGTCGCCATTGTCATCACCATCGCACCGGACTTCATCGGGATCATCATCGTCATCATCTCCATCACCAGCACCTTCATCTCCACCATCACCACGCCATCCCGCTGTAACATCTTGAGTTGGATCTTGTTATATTCATAGGGGAAACTTTCCCGGTGTTGATTACTCTTGTAGTTGATGCTATTGAGTGGAACCGTTGAGTTAAGGTTTATGTTCAGATTGTTATTTACCATTATTTCACCTCTGATCATGATCCATATGATGTCTTGTGAGTAGTTCGTTTAGTTCTTGAGGACATGGGAGAAGTCAAGATGTTAGTAGTGAATTATTGTTGAGAAATATTTAATGGTTTGATATTGTTGTGGTGCTATTTCACTAGTGGTGTCATGTGAACGTCGACTACATGATACTTCACCATTTATGGGCCTAGTGAGATGCATTGTGTATTTGGCTACCGATTGTGGGGTTGCTGGAGTAACAGAAACCTAAACCTCCGTTGGGAAACCATTGCACCAGGGAGTGTAGGATCTTATAGGTTAAGGCTGTGGTTAGATTTATCTTAATTACTTTCTTGTATTTGCGGATGCTTGCAAGGGGTATAATCACCAGTGTGTATTTATCCTACTAAGGGTAGTGCGCTAGCATAGGTTCACCCCCCATAACACCTATCAAACCAATAAAGACTATTGGCTTTATGAAGCGAAAGCTCTTGACAGAAACTCCCGTGTGTCCTCGAGAACGTTTGGTTATTATAAGTATACAACCGGCTTGTCCTTTGCTGAAGAAAGGATTGGGCCACTTGCTGCAATTGTTACTACTGTCTTTTAATTACTCGCACTTTATTTACTCGTATTACCAAATACCCCTGAAAACCTGTTTGCTAGTATTTACAGTGATTCCTTGATCAAAACTGCTCATCAACACCTTCTGCTCCTCGTTGGGTTCGACACTCTTATTTATCGAAAGTACTACGATACACCCCCTATACTTGTGGGTCATCAAGGACGCAAGGAACATAATAGCACAAGCACGAGTAAACAACTCACGCTATGCGTGGAGAGAGGAAAACTATGAAGACGATGAAAAAGAGATGGGCGCGTTATGCTTTACCCGCAGGGTTCGCAAAACATGGGTACCCAAAGGTTTCAAGTTGCCACATGATCAAGAAAAGTATGATGGGTCGCAAAAGCCCACTCTATGGTCATCAGATTACCTGCAAGTAGTACAGATACTAGGAGGAACAAGAGCAACAACCATGCAAAGTTTACAGTTACACCTAACCGGCGCAGCGCGGTCCTGGTTAAATACCCTACCCAATGACTCCATTGGAAGTTGGGGAGAACTAGAGAATCAATTCGCAAGAAATTTTCGCTCAACATATAAGCGCCCAATGATACGTCTCAAACGTATCTATAATTTTTGATGCTCCATGCTTGTTTTTACACCATTTGCCTATTGTTTCGTTACACTTAGTGGCATTTTTATACATTTTCAGGAACTAACCTATTAACGAAGTGCCACAGTGCCAGTTTCCTGTTTTCTGCTGTTTTTGTGTTTCAGAAGTGATACACAGGAAATATTCTCGGAATTGGACGAAACAAGTTCCTGAAGACTTATATCACGGGGAAGCTTCCAGACATCCGAAGAAGAGACGGAGGAGGGCCACGTGGGCCCCACACGCACAGGCGGCGCGGCCAGGCCCCTGGCCGCGCCACCCCTGTGTGAGGGGGCCTGGTCCCTCCTCTGACATCGCCCCTTCGCCTATAAAGACCCCCCGACGAGAAAAACCTAAGGCCCCGATCAGTTTTCCAGAATACATCGCGATCCGCCGCCGCCGTCGACCCGAAGATCGGGAGGGTCCAGAAGCTCTTCCCGGCACCCTGCCGGAGAGGGGAATCGCCACCGGAGGTCTTCTTCATCGCCATGCTTGCCTCCGGAGCGATGAGTGAGTAGTCTACCTTGGACTATGGGTCCATAGCAGTAGCTAGATGGTTGTCTTCTCCACCATGTGCTTCATGTTTAGATCTCATGAGCTGCCCTACATGATTGAGATCACCGTTATGTAATTCTATGATTGCTGTACTGAATTATATCTTTTGTTATCTCTATGTTGTTTATGATCTTGCATGCTCTCCGTTGTTAGTAGCTATCTTGGCCGAGTAGTTGCTAGTGACTCCAAGAGGGGGTATTTATGCTCGATAGTGGGTTCATGTCTCTATTTCACCTGGGGGAGTGACAGAAACCTCTAAGGTGATAGATGTACTGTTGCTACTAGGTAGAAAACAACATTCATATGCTCAAGGGCATATGCTTTGTTTACATTACACACTTTGCTTAATGCAATTATCTGTTGTTCGCAACTTAATACTTCTAGGGTGTTCGGATGATATCCCCGGGAGTGGATTATTAGTCATAGATGCAGTTGGATGGCGGTCTATGTATTTTGTTGTAATGCCCAGAGTAAATCTCATAGTGATCTTCTTGACATATCACGTTATCTTTATTCTATCAATTGCCCAACTGTAATTTGTTTACCCAGCATGTTATTTTATCTATGGAGAGACACCACTAGTGAACTGTGGACCCCGGTCCTATTTTAATCATATTGCAATCACCTGTTTACTTTTCCCGCACTGTTTACTTTACTCGCATACTCTACTGTTTTCCACTCGATACACTCATAACCTTTGTTTCAAGCAAACCGGTGAGATTGACAACCTCATCGCAAGTTGGGAACAAAGTATTTGTTTGTGTGTGTGCAGGTTCCACAACACCTTCAGTCGTCATCGTCTCCCTTCTCCTGTTCGATAAACCTTGGTTTCTTAATTGAGGGAAAACTTGCTGCTACACTCATCATACCTTCCTCTTGGGGTTCCCAACGGGCTGGTCATTCACCACGCACAAGGACAGTTTGCTCCCATATCAACTTGGAGTAGCAGCTATTTTTCTGGCGCCGTTGCCGGGGAAGAGAGAAGACTTCTGCGAGGGGAGTTCTTCGCACACACATTCTTTACTTTGTTATTTGTTTTGCTTTACTTTATTTTATTTTACTAGCATTGCTTTATATCAAAAACCCAAAAAAATTAGAATCCTTGGTAGTTGTTTTTACTTATCTGCTTTTATTTTTGTTACAATGAGTAATCCTGAAGTAGAAGTTCGTAGTTTCAAGCAACAAGGGGGAGAAAGTTTAAAAGATGCTTGGTACCGTATTAACAATGCTCATCATAGGTGTACCAAAAAGCACTCCACCACGATCCTCCTTAGAAATTTTTATGTTGGTATATCTAGCTGGAATAGGTATGTTCTTGATACTCTTACAGGAGGTAATTTTCTGGGTACTCCCGCGGGAGAAGCATGCACTATAATTGAAAGTTTAGTGGGAGTACCACCTATTCATGTTGCTAAGACTGAGACCACCTTGGAAGAGGTGGTAGAAAAGCTCAGCTCCTTAGAAAAAAGTTTGCCAAGTATCCTAGAAAATGCTAGCCGCGTTAGTGAATTAATAGAAAATATTGGTAAGAGAATTACCATTTTAGAGGCTAGCACTACTCATGACAATCAAAACTTAAGGATTGGTAAACTAGAGGAGTCTATGGAAACTCTTAGTTTAATCTTCTCTTCTCTTAAATTTAAGAAGGAGACCGTGTTTGTTGGAAAAGAGCAAAAATTTATGTATGTTCCCAAGGTTTCTGCGCTTAAATCTCAACATGTTCTTAAGATTGGTAAGACTCTTAGTTCCACTAAGGGTGACTTGCAGGTTGAATCATCTTCGGGAACCTTCAAAGAGCCTACTGAGGTAACTAGCACTTCATCTATTGATATTACTTGATTCGCACTTTTCTGCGCCTAGCTCAAAGGCGTTAAAGAAAAGCACTCTTGGGAGATAACCCATTGTTTACTTTTCAGTACTTTTTATTTTATTTGAGTCTTGGAAGTCATTACTACTGTAATGACCGCTCCTTATCCTTTTTATTTCGTTTTTGTGCCAAGAGAAGCCTCTAATTTGAGTGAGGTAAAGATTTGGGGATGTTGCTGTCCTGAAACTGTTTTCGGTGCTGCACCGTAAAAATTCGTGAAAATTCTCTGTATATCTTTTGTACCTGCGATTTCTTGTGCATATGCCCCAGGTTATATCCAAACTTTTCTTAGTTGAACACTTTTTGATTTGAGCAACGGAAAATCCCTCAAAAATTCGTCCTTTGTCAGCTGTTCAGTTTTGACAGATTTCTGCCAATATTTGTTTTTGCCACTTTATCGCTTTCTTTTGAGTTCTTTTTGATCATGGAACTCTTGTGGAAGTTGCTACAGTAGTATATACTTTATATGTGGTGGTTTTGGGTTGAAACCTGAAGCTAAAAGAGGTTGAATATATTTTATGCTTACACTAATGTTGCTAATAGAATTGTGTTTAGTTTTGTATGAAGGAAGTTTTCAAGTGTAGGGATTGGAGAATGATGAGATGAGTTGAAGAATGGACAAAAGCTCAAGCTTGGGGATGCCCATGCATCATCCCAAGAAATATCCAAGAAGTACAAGCGTCAAAGCTTGGGGATGCCCCCGAGGCACCCCTTCTTCATCGGCAAAAATCAGGTCACCTTTCAAAACACTATATTTTTATTGCTTCATGCACTATGTGTTTTTCTTGGAGCGTCAGTTGTTTTAGTTTTCTTAGTTGGTTTAGTTTGTTTGTTTGCTGCAATAAATGGTTGGACCCCAACAAATTTCCTTTGGAGGAGATGTACTCGTTTTCATTTGCAAAGAACGCTCTAGTTTTCACTCTTATCAAAAATCGAGCGTTCTACTTTTTCTGCTACTGCTTTTGGTTTTCGTTTTCGCCTTGATTTGCGTTCAGATCTTGTCATATCTTTTCATCAAGGTGTATTTTTGCCTCTGATCTTTATTGGTTTTCATCAAAAGAGGTGTTTATAAAAATTTCAAATGGTGTTGGAAAAGAGAAAAAGCTTTGTGCAAAATAGTGGTACAAGAAGGAGCTTGTGTAGACTGCGGCTTAGGCTTTTTCATGTCATGCTTGATGTCTTTTTGATAGTATGCTTAGTGGTTTTGCTGTAGCATGAC
This sequence comes from Dactylis glomerata, assembly GCA_007115705.1. Classification (NCBI taxonomy): domain Eukaryota; kingdom Viridiplantae; phylum Streptophyta; class Magnoliopsida; order Poales; family Poaceae; genus Dactylis; species Dactylis glomerata. Next base: position 337,375 of record QXEO01000506.1, read on the forward strand.
TTGTCTCAAATAACTGAGATTGCTTAATGAGCCTTTGAAAAAATCATGCGTTGTTTTTATTGTATGGAAGCATTATTTTGGTTTTCTCCTTGATGCTTTATTTGGGTTGACTTGGCGCATGCTCACACATGTTAGACTCTTACAAAGTCGCCATTAGCCTTCATGATCATTTAGTTTTTGACTTTTGATGCCATCTTATGCTTCTTTTAATGTCGCTTTGTCGCTTTGCATGATTATGGCCATTATTGCTCCCTTAGTTGGTCGCTCCCAGTCTTTTGCTAGCCCTCACCTTGTACTGAGTATGAGCTCTACTCGTGCATCCAACTCCTAAAAGCCAAGTTTGCCATTGTGTCCACTATAAATTCCTATGCATGGTATTTGTAAGCCATTCCAAAGTAAAATTTTCGTGTGCTACCTTTCAAAAACCTTCAAAACACTTCTCGTTTTGTGACATTGTTTTCAGCTCATGGGGACGTAGTGGTCGGATTTGCTATCTTCCATATTGCTTATTCCAAAAAGAAAAAAAGGAAAAAAAGAAAGAAAAAAGGCACTCCTCCAAAGAATGTGAATGTTGGTGGGCACCCGATGGAATCGGTTAGCCATGGTATGTGAAAGGAAAAGGTGGGGAGGAGTGCCAAGTTTTATAAAAAGAGCACAAGAGTGCCAATCTCTCTCTTAAAAACTTGCTTTATTTTTGTATGGAAGATAGTAAGAACCCCATTGCCAGTCGTTGACAAAGACAACCACCTCTCAAAATCAAGTTTTATCTCTCTGTTTTACAAATGAAAAGCTCTAGCACATGTTTAAATCACTGCTTCCCTCTGCGAAGGGCCTTTCTTTTACTTTTATGTTGAGTCACCACCTTCTTTCTTTATGCACCATTAAGAGAGCATAGTTGTCATTCTTAGTGTGATATGCATTGTCCCAAAGTTCATTGATTGATTCATATTGTTGGTTTCACTTGTTCTTAAATTATTTGTATCTAGTCGCCCTCTTAAACTTTGAGGTGTCCTATGCATTTATGTTTTGCTCTCTTTGAAGGACAAGCTGAAAACCATTTATATGTTTTTCCTTATGATTTGAACACACGTTTGACTTTCATTGTTTCATTATCATGATCTTTTGTTTAAGTTCATTTACATGTTTACAACATGGTTGCTAAGTTCTTATTGTCATGATTATATCTTTCATGCCCATGTTTTAAGTTCTATTGATCCCAGCTCACCAATGCTTGCATATATGATCAAGATTGTGTAGGTGCATGTCACCTCAAAAATTATTCTTTGTTATCACTTACCTACTCGAGGACGAGCAGGAGTTAAGCTTGGGGATGCTTGATACGTCTCAAACGTATCTATAATTTTTGATGCTCCATGCTTGTTTTTACACCATTTGCCTATTGTTTCGTTACACTTAGTGGCATTTTTATACATTTTCCGGAACTAACCTATTAACGAAGTGCCACAGTGCCAGTTTCCTGTTTTTTGCTGTTTTTGTGTTTCAGAAGTGCTACACAGGAAATATTCTCGGAATTGGACGAAACATGTTCCTGAAGACTTATATCACGGGGAAGCTTCCAGACATCCGAAGAAGAGACGGAGGAGGGCCACGTGGGCCCCACACGCACAGGCGGCGCAGCCAGGCCCCTGGCCGTGCCACCTCTGTGTGAGGGGGCCTGGTCCCTCCTCTGACATCGCCCCTTCGCCTATAAAGACCCCCCGACGAGATAAACCTAAGGCCCCGATCAGTTTTCCAGAATACATCGCGATCCGCCGCCGCCGTCGACCCGAAGATCGGGAGGGTCCAGAAGCTCTTCCCGGCACCCTGCCGGAGAGGGGAATCGCCACCGGAGGTCTTCTTCATCGCCATGCTTGCCTCCGGAGCGATGAGTGAGTAGTCTACCTTGGACTATGGGTCCATAGCAGTAGCTAGATGGTTGTCTTCTCCACCATGTGCTTCATGTTTAGATCTCATGAGCTGCCCTACATGATTGAGATCACCGTTACGTAATTCTATGATGTTGGTTTGTTGGGATCCGATGAATATTGGTGTTTATGATTAAGTTGCTGTACTGAATTATATCTTTTGTTATCTCTATGTTGTTTATGATCTTGCATGCTCTCCGTTGTTAGTAGCTATCTTGGCCGAGTAGTTGCTAGTGACTCCAAGAGGGGGTATTTATGCTCGATAGTGGGTTCATGTCTCTATTTCACCTGGGGGAGTGACAGAAACCTCTAAGGTGGTAGATGTACTGTTGCTACTAGGGAGAAAACAACATTCATATGCTCAAGGGCATATGCTTTGTTTACATTACACACTTTGCTTAATGCAATTATCTGTTGTTCGCAACTTAATACTTCTAGGGTGTTCGGATGATATCCCCGGGAGTGGATTATTAGTCATAGATGCAGTTGGATGGCGGTCTATGTATTTTGTTGTAATGCCCAGAGTAAATCTCATAGTGATCTTCTTGACATATCACGTTATCTTTATTCCATCAATTGCCCAACTGTAATTTGTTTACCCAGCATGTTATTTTATCTATGGAGAGACACCACTAGTGAACTGTGGACCCCGGTCCTATTTTAATCATATTGCAATCACCTGTTTACTTTTCCCGCACTGTTTACTTTACTCGCATACTCTACTGTTTTCCACTCGATACACTCATAACCTTTGTTTCAAGCAAACCGGTGAGATTGACAACCTCATCGCAAGTTGGGAACAAAGTATTTGTTTGTGTGTGTGCAGGTTCCACAACACCTTCAGTCGTCATCGTCTCCCTTCTCCTGTTCGATAAACCTTGGTTTCTTAATTGAGGGAAAACTTGCTGCTACACTCATCATACCTTCCTCTTGGGGTTCCCAACGGGCTGGTCATTCACCACGCACAAGGACAGTTTGCTCCCATATCAACTTGGAGTAGCACCCAACATCGCTGGAAGAAATCAAGTCGTGCGTGCAGCAGAAAGGCGAAACCCTACGCTCTTATATACAACGCTGGAGTGTAATCAAAAACTCAGCAGAAGACGTCTCCGACGAAAGAGCAATAGATGCTTTTTCGAGTGACCTTCGTCGTTCGGACCTAGTGGAAGAAATAGGGTGTAACATCCCAAGATTTTATCAAATTTTGAGGAAATTTTTTTCTTTTGTTTTGCTTGAGATGTTTGAAAATTCACAAGGAATTAAAACTTTTTGAGTCTATTTGAAAGCTTTATTAGAAAACTATTTTAAACTTTCTATTATTTTCTTGAAGAACTTCTTTGAGAAAGATCAAGTATCAAAATACTATTTTCCATCCTTTATTCAAACCTATGCGAGCTTGCTTGCAAAGGAGTGAATCACAAATGTGTTTTATTTAGTAAAGATTGTTTTACAAAATTTGCTTTATTCAATATGGGTTGCTTTTTCAAACCATATTTGAGTGTGTTTCTCAATCATTATTTTATAAACTATTATTTTACTATTTTGGAAGGAATCGAGTTCAAACTCTATTTCTATTATTTTATGCAAACAAGGCCTTTAGGCTCGATTAAGATCTTTTATGGAAAATCATGTTTTATTCTGAAAACTTGTCTTTTACTGTTTTGTATTGTTTATTTTGAATTTTAGAAAGGATTAGAAATTGGTTTGACATTGTTTGAAGAATTTATACAAAAGTTATGAAGGGAATAAGAAAACAGAAAAGAAAAGGAAGATAAGATTTCGAAAAAGGATAAGAGGCCGGGGGGAACCAATTCAGCCCAGCTCCGCAAACGGCCCATGGCCACCCGGAGCCAAACCCGAAAGGGTATCCCCTCTCCCTCGTTCCCCCGCCGACAGGAGGGCCCCACCCGTCAGTCATCTTCCACCTCCGTCCGGACTTCTCGCCGGAGACCGTTTCCTCCCTGATTACTCCCCCTCTTCAATACGCTTTAATGCCTGCCCAATTCGAGCGCCCGCTGAGCCTATAAGTAGCCCGCGACCCCCTCTACCTTTCCCCTCTCCGTCCCCCGTCTGATACGCCGCCAGGCCGACGAAATTATCGCCGGAGCTCCACAGTAACCACCACTGTGATCCTTTGATTTAGGCATAGAACCGGTGAGCTGCGTCCCCTCTCTGGCCTTCCCTTCTTCACCATGATCTTGCGCATCCAGTGAACTCTTCGCCCGACCCTTTTGCGCAGGGATTCGACGACGCCGAGCTCCACTGGACCTCACCGACGCCGCGCTCCCTCCGGCCATGCCTCCTCGTCGCTCTGGGAAGCGAGTGACGATGACGACCACACCCTCGACTCCGCCATGACTCGCTGATCATCGTCCACCGTTTCTCCAACTCTGGGAGACACGGCATCACCACCGACGACCACCCCCAAGCTGCTCGTCACCGGAGATTCGCCGGAAACCTAGCTCCCACGGTGAGCCTCCCCCAGATCTGTCCTCGTTCGTTAGATCTAAATCCAAGGATCCAAATTAGATCACTTAACCGAAGAGTTACAGGGTGATCTGGACCATCGAAGCATCATAAGATCCAACGGCCCATATTCGCTATCCAACCGAAACGGTACCGTGCAACCAGAAGCTGCCATGTGTCGGCTCACGATTTAAACTCGATTCAAATAGAAGTTTGAAACCAGATTTGATCCAAATCTTGTGAAATTCATATCTAATGTTCTGTAGGTCCAAAAATAGCAAATAATATACCGTTGGAATCCTTAGAACATCTAGAATCCAGTAGTACAATAAAACTTCATATTTTATGGGTTCAATTTGAAACTATTTTCAAATTGGAATCTGACCTTCTGTTAACTTGTTTAATTCCGATCTTTAGTTCTGTGCATCCAAAAATTACAAATTTGTAGTCTTTGGAATCCTCTCAACTTGTAGAACATCATAGGATCAAGAAAATCCAAATTTGATACGTGCACACACTTTGTGCATTCAAATTTGTCCAAATCACTATTTTGATCATAGTTTGAATTCTATAACTTATTTTAGGATGCTTCCACTTGCAGTGACTTTGTATTACTGCAAGCTATCCAGTAGCATCACTCCCAAAATTTATTGAACCACTTCACAATTATTCAAATTCTAATATGAGGATTTGAGTAATTTCCATTATAAGAATAAATCTATTTCTGTTCCATAATGTTTCCTTCTACCATAGCAAATCTTATAATCATACCTAGTCACCAATGTTATCTAAATAACATATTGAGCAAGATCATATCTACTTAGACCTATCTTGCATAGTACCCACTTATTCAAATTACAAATGTGTCATTTGAGTAAAGTGTGATACTTTCAATCTTAGTTTCTACCTTTGCTACTATGGTATTGATCAAATCAACATCATAGTACTTAACCCAATCCCATTTACCCATTAGGAACCTTAGGCCATTTTTTCAAACATCATCTATACATATCCATTACCTATAGCCATTTACTCATGTCTACTCAATCTTAGCCTTGCATTGAACTATTCAATTTGCATTTGAGTTAATTGAGTACTTCAATGTTATAAGAATCCTAGCCTAAGCTTAAGTGTAATATATACTATTTAAGAATAATTGTTGTCACACTTATTCAATAGTATTGCTATTGCACTATTTTGTCTCTTATGTGATTTACCCACATGAGATATTCCAAGATTCAATATGCTTTAATAAAGCATAAAGATCTCACTCATTATATTTTGTCTAATTCATATAGGTACTCAAATTGCAATTGTGCTACTTGAGTAGAATATGAATTCATCTCAAACCTAGATTTTGTTAATGTGGTGTTATTATAACCCGTACCATAGTATGTGTTATACACCATGTTGAGCAATGAACCATTTGAGCCATGTCCTCAAATATCAATCATTCATACCCAATCCAATGCCTACTTAGTTTTGTTCGCATGTATTGAACTATTCAACTTGCAAATGTGCTAATTGAGTAGTTCAAGCATTCTTAAAACCTAGCCTAGTTCCTAAGTGCAGTAGCTGCTATTTAAGAGTAATTGTTGTCACATTTACTCAATAGTATGGTTGTGCACCATTTGACACTCGTGTGATGTAGTTCACATGAGCTATTCCTAAAACTCATATATGCTTTGATAAAGCATAAAAACTTCATCAATCATATTATGCCTAGTCCAATTCTCTCTCATATCATATTGATCTTCCCCAGCTAGGCTCTCAAATCCATATCTCACAATTCATATTTCCTTTGCCATATCTTTCTATCATAACATATCAATAAATCTAAATTGTTAAACCAATACTTTTCAATTTTTTGATTTGTTTGATTGTGTTGGTATGGTATGTTTATGTTATGTTATTTCTGTGCTATAGTTTGTGCGAAGAGCTACGTTCTTAGTTAAGAGAAGCGGAAAGATCGTACTCTTCAAAAAGGCAAGTGACACACATATCCCCTACCTATTTTTACTACTGCATTAGTGTGATTCAGTAGTATGCATGATAGGTGAAATGTTCAACTGTTTTATCAAATGCTTAGATCCTAGTAATGTGTAGCTATCCTCAAACCCCACCTGTTAGGATGCTAAATACTTTGAAAAATATTGATGCCATGCTATGATCACATGTTAAAAGTGTTTTGTGAACAAATTAAGAACTTCAACTAAAATGAATCACCTGGGTGGATTGGTTTGATAAGAGGCGGCGATGGAGGTGACTTCTGGGGCACATGCCTCGTCGAGAGGATGTGGGCTCAGAATGTCACTCGGGATGGCCACCCAGGAACAAAGAGGTTACTATGCCTTCCATGCTTAGATGTACTTCCAGTGCAGCCTGATGACATTATGGGCTCTGTCTTGACTGATTAGATGTGAGGGTGCAACTTGTGTGTAAGAAGTGGCTGGTAGTTGAATTGTAGGTTGGGAACGGAGCTTGCTAAGTTAGTTGCCCTCTCCTTCTAAAAGGTCTCGTTTCATTTTATGTATGGGCATAAAATGAATCATAAGGTGAAAGTGCACAACCCTTGCAAGGTGTCTAAACTAATCGATTAGCCGTGTCCTCGGTTATGGACAATTGAGTCTCTAGACATGGAATGTACGGAGGAATCTCATCACCGATTCTGAATGACTAAAATCTGTCTAGAAACCCCTAGGTAGGAACTAAGGACCATGCACTCCGAGGGGTGGTGGTGCCTGAGGTTCCAAACTTTGTTGAGTTGCGCCCAGAACTACATACCGGCCAGTATGTAGTGTATGGGGGTTGTCTTGACCCTTGAAAATAAAATTTTGGAAAGAAAGTATTAAAAAGGATTTTAGGATGAAATTGGCTTTACGCAAATCAGCCTATGAGATCCACCAGCCAAATGTCATGTAGTATAGTCTTTCCACAAAATGCCACCAAATATGTGCCATTTGCCAGTACATCATTGTACTGACCCCTCTGGGGCTGCATATTCAAACGTGCAGGTTTTATTTCAAGTAAGGAACCAGGAGTAGGATCTCGAGCTTACATTCCAACATGTCTGCCTGTGGCACTTGATGAAGATGGAAGCTCACTGCAACTATGCTTTTGCTGTGTACTCGTAAGGTTGAAGACCTATGTAACTGGATTTACGTTGTAATATTGATGCTATTGCAATGATTACTTATTTTGTACTGTGGTGCTATCTACTGATCCAGGGAATGGCACAGATACACAGGAGTTCTGCCTTTAGTAAAAGGCGGGGCGCTACAGAATGGTATCAGAGCATAGTGTTGCCTGTAGAATCGAGACCCTAGGTTTGGAATAGACTAGGAAGCCCTTAGGATTCTTCCTCTCTCTTTAAAAATGAAATCAATTCAATTTTCTAAATGAGATCAACCTATTTACTTTAGTTTGAAATTTTCTTGTAAGACTTACCCCATTCATTTGATTTAGACAACTCCTCTTTCTACTTATAGATGACCAACCTCATCGAATCCCTTAAGAAAGATCATGACCCTGAAGTTTGAGACTGAAATTCCCAAAGCATTGAAGAACCCCATGATAAGTATGGGAATGTAAGGAGAAACAGTTTACAAAGGATTTTCCGTGATTGATGAAGGTCAAGAATATAGGTGCAGTTGTACCCACCAAAGATGAGACTTTGGAATATTCATCTATACAAGAACAAGGAAGATGACCACAAGAAGATGGGACTTTGGATGTTCACCAACTCCAAGATGTATCCATCATTTCTAGACTCAGCGAGAAGTGCTGCTTGGTCAGCTATAAAGGAACTTGGAGAAAGACTCAAGTGGAGACTTCATAATACTCAGCAAGACCTCAAAGAAGAAAAGGAAGATACTACTGCATTGAAGGCAACCATAAGTCAGCTGCAAGGTGACTAGGAAAAATTGGTATCTGAACTTAGTGTTCAACAGGACCTCATCACCACCAAGGATGAGCAAATTTCCAATCTACTGAAGCAGCTGGACCAGAACAATGGATCTGCTTAGAAGAGAACCAAGAACCAAGAGACGACGTGTAATAGACGTTTATGATCATACCGACTTCTGGATGATCGTACCTTTTTGTGTGTCTTATAGAACTATTTGGCTTGATATGATGAATGTTTGTTAGATATTGCTTGTAGGATAAATTGTTTTGAACTACTGTGTTTGGGTAGGAAACTTCTTTAGATCTCTTCTATCTAATTCAGTGACCTTACGCTCTTATATACAACGCTGGAGTGTAATCAAAAACTCAGCAGAAGACGTCTCCGACGAAAGAGCAATAGATGCTTTTTCGAGTGACCTTCGTCGTTCGGACCTAGTGGAAGAAATAGGGTGTAACATCCCAAGATTTTATCAAATTTTGAGGAAATTTTTTTCTTTTGTTTTGCTTGAGATGTTTGAAAATTCACAAGGAATTAAAACTTTTTGAGTCTATTTGAAAGCTTTATTAGAAAACTATTTTAAACTTTCTATTATTTTCTTGAAGAACTTCTTTGAGAAAGATCAAGTATCAAAATACTATTTTCCATCCTTTATTCAAACCTATGCGAGCTTGCTTGCAAAGGAGTGAATCACAAATGTGTTTTATTTAGTAAAGATTGTTTTACAAAATTTGCTTTATTCAATATGGGTTGCTTTTTCAAACCATATTTGAGTGTGTTTCTCAATCATTATTTTATAAACTATTATTTTACTATTTTGGAAGGAATCGAGTTCAAACTCTATTTCTATTATTTTATGCAAACAAGGCCTTTAGGCTCGATTAAGATCTTTTATGGAAAATCATGTTTTATTCTGAAAACTTGTCTTTTACTGTTTTGTATTGTTTATTTTGAATTTTAGAAAGGATTAGAAATTGGTTTGACATTGTTTGAAGAATTTATACAAAAGTTATGAAGGGAATAAGAAAACAGAAAAGAAAAGGAAGATAAGATTTCGAAAAAGGATAAGAGGCCGGGGGGAACCAATTCAGCCCAGCTCCGCAAACGGCCCATGGCCACCCGGAGCCAAACCCGAAAGGGTATCCCCTCTCCCTCGTTCCCCCGCCGACAGGAGGGCCCCACCCGTCAGTCATCTTCCACCTCCGTCCGGACTTCTCGCCGGAGACCGTTTCCTCCCTGATTACTCCCCCTCTTCAATACGCTTTAATGCCTGCCCAATTCGAGCGCCCGCTGAGCCTATAAGTAGCCCGCGACCCCCTCTACCTTTCCCCTCTCCGTCCCCCGTCTGATACGCCGCCAGGCCGACGAAATTATCGCCGGAGCTCCACAGTAACCACCACTGTGATCCTTTGATTTAGGCATAGAACCGGTGAGCTGCGTCCCCTCTCTGGCCTTCCCTTCTTCACCATGATCTTGCGCATCCAGTGAACTCTTCGCCCGACCCTTTTGCGCAGGGATTCGACGACGCCGAGCTCCACTGGACCTCACCGACGCCGCGCTCCCTCCGGCCATGCCTCCTCGTCGCTCTGGGAAGCGAGTGACGATGACGACCACACCCTCGACTCCGCCATGACTCGCTGATCATCGTCCACCGTTTCTCCAACTCTGGGAGACACGGCATCACCGCCGACGACCACCCCCAAGCTGCTCGTCACCGGAGATTCGCCGGAAACCTAGCTCCCACGGTGAGCCTCCCCCAGATCTGTCCTCGTTCGTTAGATCTAAATCCAAGGATCCAAATTAGATCACTTAACCGAAGAGTTACAGGGTGATCTGGACCATCGAAGCATCATAAGATCCAACGGCCCATATTCGCTATCCAACCGAAACGGTACCGTGCAACCAGAAGCTGCCATGTGTCGGCTCACGATTTAAACTCGATTCAAATAGAAGTTTGAAACCAGATTTGATCCAAATCTTGTGAAATTCATATCTAATGTTCTGTAGGTCCAAAAATAGCAAATAATATACCGTTGGAATCCTTAGAACATCTAGAATCCAGTAGTACAATAAAACTTCATATTTTATGGGTTCAATTTGAAACTATTTTCAAATTGGAATCTGACCTTCTGTTAACTTGTTTAATTCCGATCTTTAGTTCTGTGCATCCAAAAATTACAAATTTGTAGTCTTTGGAATCCTCTCAACTTGTAGAACATCATAGGATCAAGAAAATCCAAATTTGATACGTGCACACACTTTGTGCATTCAAATTTGTCCAAATCACTATTTTGATCATAGTTTGAATTCTATAACTTATTTTAGGATGCTTCCACTTGCAGTGACTTTGTATTACTGCAAGCTATCCAGTAGCATCACTCCCAAAATTTATTGAACCACTTCACAATTATTCAAATTCTAATATGAGGATTTGAGTAATTTCCATTATAAGAATAAATCTATTTCTGTTCCATAATGTTTCCTTCTACCATAGCAAATCTTATAATCATACCTAGTCACCAATGTTATCTAAATAACATATTGAGCAAGATCATATCTACTTAGACCTATCTTGCATAGTACCCACTTATTCAAATTACAAATGTGTCATTTGAGTAAAGTGTGATACTTTCAATCTTAGTTTCTACCTTTGCTACTATGGTATTGATCAAATCAACATCATAGTACTTAACCCAATCCCATTTACCCATTAGGAACCTTAGGCCATTTTTTCAAACATCATCTATACATATCCATTACCTATAGCCATTTACTCATGTCTACTCAATCTTAGCCTTGCATTGAACTATTCAATTTGCATTTGAGTTAATTGAGTACTTCAATGTTATAAGAATCCTAGCCTAAGCTTAAGTGTAATATATACTATTTAAGAATAATTGTTGTCACACTTATTCAATAGTATTGCTATTGCACTATTTTGTCTCTTATGTGATTTACCCACATGAGATATTCCAAGATTCAATATGCTTTAATAAAGCATAAAGATCTCACTCATTATATTTTGTCTAATTCATATAGGTACTCAAATTGCAATTGTGCTACTTGAGTAGAATATGAATTCATCTCAAACCTAGATTTTGTTAATGTGGTGTTATTATAACCCGTACCATAGTATGTGTTATACACCATGTTGAGCAATGAACCATTTGAGCCATGTCCTCAAATATCAATCATTCATACCCAATCCAATGCCTACTTAGTTTTGTTCGCATGTATTGAACTATTCAACTTGCAAATGTGCTAATTGAGTAGTTCAAGCATTCTTAAAACCTAGCCTAGTTCCTAAGTGCAGTAGCTGCTATTTAAGAGTAATTGTTGTCACATTTACTCAATAGTATGGTTGTGCACCATTTGACACTCGTGTGATGTAGTTCACATGAGCTATTCCTAAAACTCATATATGCTTTGATAAAGCATAAAAACTTCATCAATCATATTATGCCTAGTCCAATTCTCTCTCATATCATATTGATCTTCCCCAACTAGGCTCTCAAATCCATATCTCACAATTCATATTTCCTTTGCCATATCTTTCTATCATAACATATCAATAAATCTAAATTGTTAAACCAATACTTTTCAATTGTTTGATTTGTTTGATTGTGTTGGTATGGTATGTTTATGTTATGTTATTTCTGTGCTATAGTTTGTGCGAAGAGCTACGTTCTTAGTTAAGAGAAGCGGAAAGATCGTACTCTTCAAAAAGGCAAGTGACACACATATCCCCTACCTATTTTTACTACTGCATTAGTGTGATTCAGTAGTATGCATGATAGGTGAAATGTTCAACTGTTTTATCAAATGCTTAGATCCTAGTAATGTGTAGCTATCCTCAAACCCCACCTGTTAGGATGCTAAATACTTTGAAAAATATTGATGCCATGCTATGATCACATGTTAAAAGTGTTTTGTGAACAAATTAAGAACTTCAACTAAAATGAATCACCTGGGTGGATTGGTTTGATAAGAGGCGGCGATGGAGGTGACTTCTGGGGCACATGCCTCGTCGAGAGGATGTGGGCTCAGAATGTCACTCGGGATGGCCACCCAGGAACAAAGAGGTTACTATGCCTTCCATGCTTAGATGTACTTCCAGTGCAGCCTTATGACATTATGGGCTCTGTCTTGACTGATTAGATGTGAGGGTGCAACTTGTGTGCAAGAAGTGGCTGGTAGTTGAATTGTAGGTTGGGAACAGAGCTTGCTAAGTTAGTTGCCCTCTCCTTCTAAAAGGTCTCGTTTCATTTTATGTATGGGCATAAAATGAATCATAAGGTGAAAGTGCACAACCCTTGCAAGGTGTCTAAACTAATCGATTAGCCGTGTCCTCGGTTATGGACAATTGAGTCTCTAGACATGGAATGTACGGAGGAATCTCATCACCGATTCTGAATGACTAAAATCTGTCTAGAAACCCCTAGGTAGGAACTAAGGACCATGCACTCCGAGGGGTGGTGGTGCCTGAGGTTCCAAACTTTGTTGAGTTGCGCCCAGAACTACATACCGGCCAGTATGTAGTGTATGGGGGTTGTCTTGACCCTTGAAAATAAAATTTTGGAAAGAAAGTATTAAAAAGGATTTTAGGATGAAATTGGCTTTACGCAAATCAGCCTATGAGATCCACCAGCCAAATGTCATGTAGTATAGTCTTTCCACAAAATGCCACCAAATATGTGCCATTTGCCAGTACATCATTGTACTGACCCCTCTGGGGCTGCATATTCAAACGTGCAGGTTTTCTTTCAAGTAAGGAACCAGGAGTAGGATCTCGAGCTTACATTCCAACATGTCTGCCTGTGGCACTTGATGAAGATGGAAGCTCACTGCAACTATGCTTTTGCTGTGTACTCGTAAGGTTGAAGACCTATGTAACTGGATTTACGTTGTAATATTGATGCTATTGCAATGATTACTTATTTTGTACTGTGGTGCTATCTACTGATCCAGGGAATGGCACAGATACACAGGAGTTCTGCCTTTAGTAAAAGGCGGGGCGCTACAGAATGGTATCAGAGCATAGTGTTGCCTGTAGAATCGAGACCCTAGGTTTGGAATAGACTAGGAAGCCCTTAGGATTCTTCCTCTCTCTTTAAAAATGAAATCAATTCAATTTTCTAAATGAGATCAACCTATTTACTTTAGTTTGAAATTTTCTTGTAAGACTTACCCCATTCATTTGATTTAGACAACTCCTCTTTCTACTTATAGATGACCAACCTCATCGAATCCCTTAAGAAAGATCATGACCCTGAAGTTTGAGACTGAAATTCCCAAAGCATTGAAGAACCCCATGATAAGTATGGGAATGTAAGGAGAAACAGTTTACAAAGGATTTTCCGTGATTGATGAAGGTCAAGAATATAGGTGCAGTTGTACCCACCAAAGATGAGACTTTGGAATATTCATCTATACAAGAACAAGGAAGATGACCACAAGAAGATGGGACTTTGGATGTTCACCAACTCCGAGATGTATCCATCATTTCTAGACTCAGCGAGAAGTGCTGCTTGGTCAGCTATAAAGGAACTTGGAGAAAGACTCAAGTGGAGACTTCATAATACTCAGCAAGACCTCAAAGAAGAAAAGGAAGATACTACTGCATTGAAGGCAACCATAAGTCAGCTGCAAGGTGACTAGGAAAAATTGGTATCTGAACTTAGTGTTCAACAGGACCTCATCACCACCAAGGATGAGCAAATTTCCAATCTACTGAAGCAGCTGGACCAGAACAATGGATCTGCTTAGAAGAGAACCAAGAACCAAGAGACGACGTGTAATAGACGTTTATGATCATACCGACTTCTGGATGATCGTACCTTTTTGTGTGTCTTATAGAACTATTTGGCTTGATATGATGAATGTTTGTTAGATATTGCTTGTAGGATAAATTGTTTTGAACTACTGTGTTTGGGTAGGAAACTTCTTTAGATCTCTTCTATCTAATTCTTATCTATGCTAAGACCTAAACTTGTCCTAAAACCCAAACCGAAGTATTTCTCAACGACAGAACAACCACAATACCCTCAGATGGAGATAATGATACAAAGGACAACAACAAGGTACTATATTTCAATTACAAGGAACTAGGACAGTACCCATCCAAATGTCCAGAAAGGAACATAAGGCAAACCCACAAGGAAGCGTGAAGAAGGACCTCAGTATGAATCACTTGTTTCAAGTACAATCAAAAGGACACTAGGCAAGAAGATGCCTAGGAAAGAGTACTATGAGATGGAATATCTAAGGGATGCCACAAGTCCAATAAGAAGACACCCCAAGGTGTAACTAATGTGGAAGTAATACTATTCAACCACCTCATGCAAGAAAGGTGGAAAGGACAAACAGAGCAATGGAAAGAGCAAACAGAGCAATGGAAAGAGCAAACAGAGCAATGGAAAGAGCAAACAGAGCAATGGAAAGAACAAACAGAGCAATGGAAAGAGCAAACAGAGCAATGGAAAGAGCAAACAGAGCAATGGAAAGGATTTTAATTCCTCTTAAATGGCAAACCAAAGGATCTACAACTTAAGGATTATTGTCATGAGCTTTGTTGAAAACCTCTAGCTAGGAACGATAGATTTTGTTTTCAAAAATCAAAATAGGATTTGGGAACTTGATTCCAATTTCAACAAAACTTTTGTTCAAAAGGCTAGTGAGGTTGACCAAGAGTTAGAATGCGAGATGCACCAAGTTTATCATTTCAACGTGAAAAGTAATGCCTACAAGAAATGGAAATTCGTGATAGTTTATCATTTTACCGTGAAAAGTAATGCCTAAAAGAAATGGAAATTCGTGATAGTTCATCATTTTACCGTGAAAAGTAAAGCCTACAAGAAATGGAAATTCGTGATAGTTTATCATTTTACCGTGAAAAGTAATGCCTACAAGAAATTCGTGATTACCCAACTTGTTGAATCCGGTGGCAAACTCGTCATTTAGCATACATAGAGGGGTAGTAGTTTGCCACCGACAGATAAAGAGAGGGTGGCATGATCCTGCCCGTTGGATCATAGGATCGACGGTAGGTGGGCACGATCCGTGTGACAACAGCTCGACCAATCAGGCCAAGTTTGGGCTTCTGTGACAAGGGATAGGGTAAAACTGAGTAGTATCAAGGATACAAGGGCAAGTAAATAGTAAACAGGCTAAGGAATTCAAATAAGAGATTTAGAAAAAGAAAAACACATGTTTTGTACAATGAAACCCAGGTTGGCCTACCTCAAAGTATTAGCAATTCAAATATACATGAGTGTAAAAATTATGGCCTCATTCAGACAAACTATGTTTTGGGTATAGATGTTTTGAGAAGGGGTTTGAGTGGAAAGCCATGAACCTTCATAGCTACTAGTGATTTCAGAAGTGGCCATTTGTGTGAAAACTTGATTTATATATGATTGTTATGATTTCCTACGTGGCAGGTCGCGTAACAAGACTCCATGAGTAGGAGGCACTATGATTTTATTTTTTTGAATTTTTTTGCGCATGAAATGACTCAATTAGATGGCTTAATCCCATCCGTTGACTCTCTGTTGACCAGCCACTTGAGGGTAAAACTGAGTATATTGCACTAGGCAGTATTAGTACTCGAGGGGAAAACTGAGTACAGATATTTTTCCAGTGTAAGATTCGAGGGTAGAACTGAGTACACGTAACGGTGCTGACGTGCAGTCCCACGGACGCGTGTCGCGGTGAGCAGCGGTTAGCCGCGCGGTGCGCGTGTTGAGACCAAAATGTCAACTGCTGAGACGAACCGTCACTTTGCCAGTACAGAGCCCCTCTCCCTCCCTCTGCACACAGTCTCATCATAACTCACGCACGCAACCATGCCTCTCACGTCCCATCACCTTCTCCAAAAAACCCCAGCCGCCCTACGCGCGCTCCCCTGTCGGCGATGGAGAAGAAGAATGCGCCGGCGGCCGTCACCCCCGAGCCCGTCGCCTCCGAGCCCATCGCCTCCGAGCCCGTTGATGCGTGGTAAATGACCAGCCCGTTGGGAACCCCAAGAGGAAGGTATGATGAGTATAGTAGCTCGTTTTCCCTCAGTTAGAAACCAAGGTTTATCGATCAGGAGAAAAGCAGACAAATGACAGCTGAAGGTGATGCTTGCTAGTTTGCGACAGCAGCGGAAAATTTATATATGGCGCCTCGTCCAAGCTTTGCTTGCTAGCTGCAACGTGGAACCTGCACACACACAAACAAATACTTTGCTCCCAACTTGCGATGAGGTTGTCAATCTCACCGGTTTGCTTGAAACAAAGGTTATGAGTGTATCGAGTGGAAAACAGTAATAGTATGCGAGTAAAGTAAACAGTGCGGGAAAAGTAAACAGGTGATTGCAATATGATTAAAATAGGACCGGGGTCCACAGTTCACTAGTGGTGTCTCTCCATAGATAAAATAACATGCTGGGTAAACAAATTACAGTTGGGCAATTGATAGAATAAAGATAAACGTGATATGTCAAGAAGATCACTATGAGATTTACTCTGGGCATTACAACAAAATACATAGACCGCCATCCAACTGCATCTATGACTAATAATCCACCCTCGGGGATATCAATCCGAACACCCCAAAAGTATTAAGTTGCGAACAACAGATAATTGCATTAAGCAAAGTGTGTAATGTAAACAAAGCATATGCCCTTGAGCATATGAATGTTGTTTTCTCCCTAGTAGCAACATCACATCTACCACCTTAGAGGTTTCTGTCACTCCCCCAGGTGAAATAGAGACATGAACCCACTATCGAGCATAAATACCCCCTCTTGGAGTCACTAGCAACTACTCGGCCAAGATAGCTACTAACAACGGAGAGCATGCAAGATCATAAACAACATAGAGATAACAAAAGATATAATTCAGTACAGCAACTTAATCATAAACACCAATATTCATCGGATCCCAACAAACCAACATCATAGAATTACATAACGGTGATCTCAATCATGTAGGGCAGCTCATGAGATCTAAACATGAAGCACATGGTGGAGAAGACAACCATCTAGCTACTGCTATGGACCCATAGTCCAAGGTAGACTACTCACTCATCGCTCCGGAGGCAAGCATGGCGATGAAGAAGACCTCCGGTGGCGATTCCCCTCTCCGGCAGGGTGCCGGGAAGAGCTTCTGGACCCTCCCGATCTTCGAGTCGACGGCGGCGGCGGATCGCGATGTGTTCTGGAAAACTGATCGGGTACTTAGGTTTTTCTCGTCGGGGGGTCTTTATAGGCAAAGGGGCGATGTCAGAGGTGGAGCCAGGCTCCCTCACACAGGGGTGGCGCGGCCAGGGGCCAGGCCGCGCCGGCCCTGTGTGTGGGGCCCTGGTGGCCCCTCTCCGTCTCTCCTTTGGATGTCTGGAAGCTTCCGGGAAAAATAAGACTTCAGGAACTTGTTTCGTCCAATTCCGAGAATATTTCCTGTGTATCACTTCTGAAACACAAAAACAGCAGAAAACAGGAAACTGGCACTGTGGCGCTTGTTAATAGGTTAGTTCCGGAAAATGCATAAAAGTGCCACTAAGTGTAACGAAACAATAGGCAAATGGTGTAAAAACAAGCATGGAGCATCAAAAATTATAGATACGTTTGAGACGTATCAAGCATCCCCAAGCTTAACTCCTGCTCGTCCTCGAGTAGGTAAGTGATAACAAAGAATAATTTTTGAGGTGACATGCACCTACACAATCTTGATCATATATGTAAGCATTGGTGAGCTGGGATCAATAGAACTTAAAACATGGGCATGAAAGATATAATCATGACAATAAGAACTTAGCAACCATGTTGTAAACATGCAAATGAACACAAACAAAAGATCATGATAATGAAACAATGAAAGTCAAACGTGTGTTCAAATCATAAGGAAAAACATACAAATGGTTTTCAGCTTGTCCTTCAAAGAGAGCAAAACATAAATGCATAGGACACCTTCAAGTTTAAGAGGGCGACTAGATACAAATAATTTAAGAACAACTGAAACCAACAATATGAATCAATCAATGAACTTTGGGACAATGCATATCACACTAAGAATGACAAATATGCTCTCTTAATGGTGCATAAAGAAAGAAGGTGGTGACTCAACATAAAAGTAAAAGAAAGGCCCTTCGCAGAGGGAAGCAGTGATTGCAAGTTTTATAACCTTCAAAAATTATGGTACTTACCGGCTTTGAGCTCTCATTGCCCCCATCATAAGCATCTTGAATGGTTAAAGTTAATGCGAGAACAATTATGATGCATATGCTTGACAAATCATAAGTTGAAGACCTCGTGCCCCGTGAATACGAGTACCCAAACCTCATGCTACTTTACTTAGAGTCCCAAGCAAGGCTCTTGTCATTGTAAATATATGCATATCATTGAGAACCGCCAATGGGGTACCTCCGTGCCCGATGACATGGAACAAGCCCACACCAAAATGACAGGACAAGCAGACAATGAACACCTCGACATCTCTTTTATTTGCTATATTGTTTAGCTTTTTATTGTGAGATGCGTCGTCGAATGTTCACCATGGGTATGCTGCAAATTTCCACCATGAAGTATGCAAGGCTTAGATTGGCGGCCCGGCGTTTCCCTAACACATATAAAAACTCCATGATCCTCACAAGATTCCCAACTCATTTCACACCGCGGGCATCCATAAACAAAAGATCACGATATCAACTCAAATAAGAAGTGCAATGTTGAAAGCTTGCCCCATGACAGCATGGCTGGGCTAGAATCCAACTTACAACTTGCAAGCATAACAACTCAACATAAGAGACCACAATGTCAAATTTTTAAGAACAGGAAAAAGTAAAGTGTGCCTTCCGGTTCGTGAGAGCTTTACTGACCAAATTTCGCATAACACTGGTAAGAGTTTAATTTGAAGAGAATATAAAAGCAAGTCAAATTTACTTGGAATAGCAAATTGCTAGTAGGTATGTATGGTGGACACTTTGGAAAACTTTGGCTTTTAGGAGTTGGATGCACGAGTAGAGCTCATACTCAGTACAAGGTGAGGGCTAGCAAAAGACTGGGAGCGACCAACTAAGAGAGCAATAATGGCCATAATCATGCAAAGCGACAAAGCGACATTAAAAGAAGCATATGATGGCATCAAAATTCAAAAACTAAATGATCATGAAGGCTATTGGTGACTTTGTAAGAGTCTAACATGTGTGAGCATGCGCCAAGTCAACCCAAATAAAGCATCAAGGAGAAAACCAAAATAATGCTTCCATACAATAAAAACAACGCATGATTTTTTTCAAAGGCTCATTAAGCAATCTCAGTTATTTGAGACAAGTCATGCTACAGCAAAACCACTAAGCATACTATCAAAAAGACATCAAGCATGACATGAAAAAGCCTAAGCCGCAGTCTACACAAGCTCCTTCTTGTACCACTATTTTGCACAAAGTTTTTTCTCTTTTCCAACACCATTTGAAATTTTTATAAACACCTCTTTTGATGAAAACCAATAAAGATCAGAGGCAAAAATACACCTTGATGAAAAGATATGACAAGATCTGAACGCAAATCAAGGCGAAAACGAAAACCAAAAGCAGTAGCAGAAAAAGTAGAACGCTCGAATTTTAATAAGAGTGAAAACTAGAGCGTTCTTTGCACATGAAAACGAGTACATCTCCTCCAAAGGAAATTTGTTGGGGTCCAACCATTTATTGCAGAAAACAAAAAAACTAAACATACAAACTAAGAAAACTAAAACAACTGACGCTCCAAGAAAAACACATAGTGCATGAAGCAATAAAAATATAGTGTCTTGAAAGGTGACCTAATTTTTGCCGATAAAGAAGGGGTGCCTCGGGGGCATCCCCAAGCTTTGACGCTTGTACTTCTTGGATATTTCTTGGGGTGATGCATGGGCATCCCCAAGCTTGAGCTTTTGTCCATTCTTCAACTCATCTCATCATTCTCCAATCCCTACACTTGAAAACTTCCTTCATACAAAACTAAACACAATTCTATTAGCAACATTAGTGTAAGCATAAAATATATTCAACCTCTTTTAGCTTCAGGTTTCAACCCAAAACCACCACATATATAGCAAATACTACTGTAGCAACTTCCACAAGAGTTCCATGATAAAAAAGAACTCAAAAGAAAGCGATAAAGTGGCAAAAACAAATATTGGCAGAAATCTGTCAAAACTGAACAACTGACAAAGGACGAATTTTTGAAAGGTTTTCTGTTGCTCAAATCAAAAAGTGTTCAACTAAGAAAAGTTTGGATATAACCTAGGGCATATGCAAAAGAAATCGCAGGTCCAAAAGATAAACATAGAATTTATACGAATTTTTACGGTGCAGCACCGAAAACAGTTTCAGGACAGCAATAACCCCAAATCTTTACCTCGCTCAAATTAGAGGCTTCTCTTGGCACAAAAACGAAATAAAAAAGATAAGGAGCGGTCATTACAGTAGTAATGACTTCCAAGACTCAAATAAAAGAAAAAGTACTGAAAAGAAAACATTGGGTTATCTCCCAAGAGTGCTCTTCTTTAACGCCTTTGAGCTAGGCGCAGAAAATTGCGAATCAAGTATTTTCAGAAGAAGCATTAAGATCAACAGCAGAGGTCTTATCAATAAGACATTGTATTTCATCCACATAAGTTTTAGAAGACCCTTTGTGATCATTCTTTGGCACACTACTTTCATCAAAAAGATTTTCAGGACAGATCCAATCAAAATTATTTTCAAAAGCTTCACTCAATCCCAAAAGCTTGCAAGGAATAGGTATTTCGGCCTCTTTATCATATGTACTAATAACATTTATAGGAGAACCGAGTTTATTAAAACGTTTAAGAACCTTCCTAGCTTCAACAACGACATCCTTAAATTCTAGGCGCAGAGTTTCCAAGATAAAAGCTTTCTTTTCGGGATCCTCAATTTCATGAAGCTTGAGGAACATGTATTGCATATAAGGATTAAGACTAGCAAACCTAGTTTCCAACATGTCAATCAAACAAACAGAAGCAACTTCAATACTAGGAGCAAGCTCAACCCAAGACTTTTCCTCAACTTCCTCATGCATACTAATGTGATTAAAGAACTCCTCAATGTTTCTATTTCCAATGATTGAACCACTCCCTACTGAGAGGTCCTCCATAACGAACTTAGGGAACAACATGATAAACTAAAGTAAAGTAAGAACAACTACCAAGGATTCTAATTTTTTTGGGTTTTTGATAAAAAAGCAATGCAGGTAAAATAAATAAAGTAAAGCAAAACAATAACAAAGTAAAGAATGTGTGTGCGAAAACTCCCCTCGCAGAAGTCTTCCACTTTTCCCCGGCAACGGCGCCAGAAAAAGAGCTTGATGCGTGGTAAATGACCAGCCCGTTGGGAACCCCAAGAGGAAGGTATGATGAGTATAGTAGCTCGTTTTCCCTCAGTTAGAAACCAAGGTTTATCGATCAGGAGAAAAGCAGACAAATGACAGCTGAAGGTGATGCTTGCTAGTTTGCGATAGCAGCGGACAATTTATATATGGCGCCTCGTCCAAGCTTTGCTTGCTAGCTGCAACGTGGAACCTGCACACACACAAACAAATACTTTGCTCCCAACTTGCGATGAGGTTATCAATCTCACCGGTTTGCTTGAAACAAAGGTTATGAGTGTATCGAGTGGAAAACAGTAATAGTATGCGAGTAAAGTAAACAGTGCGGGAAAAGTAAACAGGTGATTGCAATATGATTAAAATAGGACCGGGGTTCACAGTTCACTAGTGGTGTCTCTCCATAGATAAAATAACATGCTGGGTAAACAAATTACAGTTGGGCAATTGATAGAATAAAGATAAACGTGATATGTCAAGAAGATCACTATGAGATTTACTCTGGGCATTACAACAAAATACATAGACCGCCATCCAACTGCATCTATGACTAATAATCCACCCTCGGGGATATCAATCCGAACACCCCAAAAGTATTAAGTTGCGAACAACAGATAATTGCATTAAGCAAAGTGTGTAATGTAAACAAAGCATATGCCCTTGAGCATATGAATGTTGTTTTATCCCTAGTAGCAACAGCACATCTACCACCTTAGAGGTTTCTGTCACTCCCCCAGGTGAAATAAAGACATGAACCCACTATCGAGCATAAATACCCCCTCTTGGAGTCACTAGCAACTACTCGGCCAAGATAGCTACTAACAATGGAGAGCATGCAAGATCATAAACAACATAGAGATAACAAAAGATATAATTCAGTACAGCAACTTAATCATAAACACCAATATTCATCGGATCCCAACAAACCAACATCATAGAATTACATAACGGTGATCTCAATCATGTAGGGCAGCTCATGAGATCTAAACATGAAGCACATGGTGGAGAAGACAACCATCTAGCTACTGCTATGGACCCATAGTCCAAGGTAGACTACTCACTCATCGCTCCAGAGGCAAGCATGGCGATGAAGAAGACCTCCGGTGGCGATTCCCCTCTTCGGCAGGGTGCCGGGAAGAGCTTCTGGACCCTCCCGATCTTCGGGTCGACGGCGGCGGCGGATCGCGATGTGTTCTGGAAAACTGATCGGGTACTTAGGTTTTTCTCATCGGGGGGTCTTTATAGGCGAAGGGGCGATGTCAGAGGTGGAGCCAGGCTCCCTCACACAGGGGTGGCACGGCCAGGGGCCAGGCCGCGCCGGCCCTGTGTGTGGGGCCCTGGTGGCCCCTCTCCGTCTCTCCTTCGGATGTCTGGAAGCTTCCGGGAAAAATAAGACTTCAGGAACTTGTTTCGTCCAATTCCGAGAATATTTCCTGTGTATCACTTCTGAAACACAAAAACAGCAGAAAACAGGAAACTGGCACTGTGGCGCTTGTTAATAGGTTAGTTCCGGAAAATGCATAAAAGTGCCACTAAGTGTAACGAAACAATAGGCAAATGGTGTAAAAACAAGCATGGAGCATCAAAAATTATAGATACGTTTGAGACGTATCACCCGTCGCATCCGAGCCCGTCGCCGCCGAGCCCGTCGCATCCGAGGGCGGCGCATCCAAGCGCGGCGCCTCCGTGAACTGGGCCTCTCTTAAGGGTGACGGACCACTTCACATGATCGGTGACTGCTTACTGGCGAACGAGGAGTACGTGGACACCTACGCTGCTTTGAGGCAAGTTTGTACAAATTGGCGCTCAGATCTACCTGAGCCCGACGTGCACCTGCACGAATGGATCGTGGTAGAACACGCCCTTCCACGCGCCGCTGAGTTCTCCTTCCTCAACCTCCGCACATCCCGCTACGTCACCATCGATCTAACGGAAGTTCATGCAAGGTTCAAATTCCTCCATATCTATAGAGTTAATCTATTTTTATTTTCAATCGTAAACATCTTAGTGCTGAATGTTATCTTCATCAACTCCCTTTTAGATACTACTTTGTCGGCTTTTACCGTGGCATCATCGTGCTTGCCCAGAGGAACCAACCGCACAAGATACGGCTTCTGAACCCACTCACAAAGACATTGAACGCTACGTTTGAGGCGCAGATGCCATCTATGATTGTGGAGTCAGTCGCTGTAATGAAGTCCCCGACTATGGTCTTCATTTGCACAGGTTACCCCAATGAAATTGCTTGGGTCGATGAGAGCTCTCCAACTAAGGATATAGATGTACATGATTGGGGAGAAGGAAGATTTACGATCGAGGACC
The DNA here is from genome assembly GCA_007115705.1 of Dactylis glomerata. Classification (NCBI taxonomy): domain Eukaryota; kingdom Viridiplantae; phylum Streptophyta; class Magnoliopsida; order Poales; family Poaceae; genus Dactylis; species Dactylis glomerata. Next base: position 361,355 of record QXEO01000506.1, read on the forward strand.
ATTCTCTACGTTGCATTACCCCGTTCAATGGTGAATTGTATGCAATAGCTGTGAATGAGTTCGGAAGAATAGTGTGCACCAACAATGTCCAGTTGGAGCAGCGCGCAAGCACTGTCAGCATGAAGACACTATTTTCATTTCCAGAACTTGGAAATGATTATGATTCCAAGTTCTACCTTGTGGAGTCGGATGGTGATCTGCTGCTTGTGTTGTTCGGCGGCAGCACTGGCAACACGCATTTGGAGGAAGGTCAACCATTGGTGTACCGTGTGGACACTGAGAGCCGCTCTCTCCATGCCATCAACATTGGCAGTCGTGCCTTCTTCGTCAGTTATAAACGGTGTATCTCCGTCGACACCAGAGTGCACCCGACAGTTCGACCTGGCTGCATCTACTACGAGGGCGGTTATATCAGACAGTACTTTGATGATAGAAAGGCATGGGATGAGTGGCCACGACATGTGGATAGATTAGATTCCGACAGTATGAAAATAGAACAAAGGCCATACCGTTTGGAGGATCTATTGGCTGCACACTGCAGACGGAAGGAGTTCAGTCAATATTTTTTTCGTCTCATGGAATATAGCGACTCCGAAATATATGATGAAGAATGAAGAACCTTCATGTTGGGCATACATTGCGTCTTATATTATTTTCAGCTTAGTTTGTCGTGAACATTAACATCGTTATTGGCTTCTTTTGGCTGCTGTATGCATTTTATGTATTATACTATACTAGCTTCTAGATTAGCTTCTAGATTTGTTACCATATTGGGCAAAAAACGAGGGCCAAAAGGCAGCAATCATTGAAGAAATACAGAAATAGAAGCTTCTCTAGATTTGATACTAATTTGGTGAAAAGAGAGAGAACTGTTTACAGAGAGAGAGGGGAAAAAGGCGCTCTGAAAAGGCGCTCTGAAAAGTCAATGCCAATTTGGCCCGAGAGAGACAGAACCGAGCTCTCACGTACAACCAAACGCGGTCTCGTCCTGTCCCACGCGGTCCCTTTCTACCAGTCCCACGCGACGTGGCCCCACACGACGCGGGCCCACACGTCAGCACGGAAACGGTCAACTTAACGGGAATCCTCCCGTCCGAGCTCCTTCTGAGGGTTTCAGACAACGGCTTGGGGAAAACTGAGGAAAAACTAACGAGCTGGGTAAAACTGAGTACAACTAACGACCTGAGGGCACGAAAATAGAAATCCCTTTTAAGAACAAGAAAAGGTAAAGTTTGCCTTCTGGTTCGTGAGAGCTTTACTGACCAATATTCGCATAACACTGGTAAGAGTTCAATTTGAAGAGTAGATAAAAGCAAGTCAAATTTACTTGGAATAGCAAATTGCTAATAGGTATGTATGGTGGACACTTTGGAAAACTTGGTTTTTAGGAGTTGGATGCATGAGTAGAGCTCATACTCAGTACAAGGCGAGGGCTAGCAAAAGACTGGGAGCGACCAACTAAGAGAGCAATAATGGCCATAATCATGCAAAGCGACAAAGCGACATTAAAAGAAGCATAAGATGGCATCAAAAGTCAAAAACTAAATGATCATAGAGGCTATTGGCGACTTTGTAAGAGTCTAACATGTGTGAGCATGCGCCAAGTCAACCCAAATAAAGCATCAAGGAGAAAACCAAAATAATGCTTCCAAACGATAAAAACAACACATGATTTTTTCAAAGGCTCATGAAGCAATCTCAGTTATTTGAGACAAGTCATGCTACAGCAAAACCACTAAGCAAACTATCAAAAATACATCAAGCATGACATGAAAAAGCCTAAGCCGCAGTCTACACAAGCTCCTTCTTGTACCACTTTTTTGCATAAAGCTTTTTCTCTTTTCCAACACCATTCAAACTTTTTATAAACACCTCTTTTGATGAAAACCAATAAAGATCAGAGGCAAAAATACACCTTTATGAAAAGATATAACAAGATCTGAACAAAAATCAAGATGAAAAACAAAGGCTAAACGCAGTAGCAGAAAAAGAGAACACTCATTGAACGATAAGAGTGAAAACTAGAGTGTTCTTGGCAAATGAAAAACGGAGCATGTCTCTCTCCAAACACATGATGTGATCCAAACATTTATTGTAGCAAGCAAAGAAAAAGAAAACTAAAAACAAAAACAACTGACGCTCCAAGAAAAACGCATAGTGCATGAAGCAATAAAAATATAGTGTTTTGAAAGATGACCTGATTTTTACCGATGAAGAAGGGGGTGCCTCGGGGGCATCCCCAAGCTTTGACGCTTGTACTTCTTGGATATTTCTTGGGGTGACATGGGCATCCCAAGCTTGAGCTTTTGTCCATTCTTCATCTCATCTCATCATTCTCCAATCCCTACACTTGAAAACTTCCTTCATACAAAACTGAACACAATTCTATTAGCAACGTTAGCACAAACATAATAATGAATCAACCCTTTTCAGTTCAGATTTCAACACAAAACCACCACATATATAGCATATACTACTGTAGCAACTTCCCCAAAAGTCCCATGATCAAAAGAACTCAAAAAGAAAGCAATCGAGAGGCAAACACAAATAGTGGCAGAAATCTGTCAAAACAGAATAGCTAACAAAGGTCGAATTTTTGAGGGGTTTTCTGTTGCTCAAATGAAAAAGTGTTCAACTAATTAAAGTTTGGATATAACCTGGGGCATATTCACAAGAAATCGCAGGTCCAAAAGATATACAGAGAATTTATACGAATTTTTACGGTGCAGCACCGAAAACAGTTTCAGGACAGCAACATCCCCAAATCTTTACCTCACTCGAATTAGAGGCTTCTCTTGGCACAACAACGAAATAAAAAGGATAAGGAGAGGTTATTACAGTAGTAATAACTTCCAAGACTCAAAATAAAAGAAAAAGTACTGAAAATAAAAACATTGGGTTATCTCCCAAGAGTGCTTTTCTTTAACGCCTTTGAGCTAGGCGCAGTAATTTGCAAAGATGCTCATATGGGCGCCATATAAGAGCTTGAGGTAAAGGCGCCATATAGGAACTTAAAGCAATATAGAGCATCAAAAAGCAAATGAAAAAGACATTTAAATCTAAACCACTTCCTATAAAAAATAGTCTTGTAAAGAGAGAAGTCATAAAAGCGCAAAGCGAAAAGCATAGGAAGGCAAAACAAGTACAACTTCAAGAATTGCAACATAAAGAGGGGAAACTCAATATTGTTGAGATCCATCAAACCATGTTTCCCTCTCTCATAATAACTTTCAGTAGCATCATAAATAGAACTAACAATATAACTATAACATAAAGCATCCCTATCATGAGCCACATGCATAAAAGAATTAATACTCCCCACATGAACAATCGTAGTAGGAGCAGATTCAACAGAATAATTATTCTCATCACCATAATCATCAAAAATAGGAGGCATATTGTAATCATAACTATTTTTCTCCTCAACAGTAGGTGAACTGAAAATATTATACCCATCATCATAACCATCATAAACTAGAGGTTTAGTATCATCACAAGCTAGAGAGCAACTATTTCGCAAAGCATATTCATCAAACATATCATCATAAGAAGGAGCATGGATAGTACTAATGGTACAACAATTATTAACCTTAGAATTGGTACCAAAAATATTTTCAATATCAAAAGTAGAGTGCTTTTCCCAATCATGATCACTAACATAGGTAACAGGCATAGGAACATCATCCCAATCAGAATTATCATAATCTACAGCAGGATCATAATGCTTAGGGAAAGATACCGTGTCCTCTCGCCTCTTACTCCTCTTCTTCTTCTTCATACTCTTCTTACTCTCTCCTTTAGGAGGGAGAGACTTGAAGGGCATCTTCTCCACATATTCTTTAGGAGGGAAAGGCATCTTCTCCACATAATCTGGTTTGCTGACAGAAACAACAAAAGAAACTTTGGAGGATTCCTCCTCTCTATTAATAATATCGAAACATCTGTTAGTCCTGTCATAGCTTGGCAAAACATCATGTTTTATAAGATCTTGTAAGTAAGTATTTGCGAGGCAATCTTTAGCACAATAGAGACGACAACCACAAAGGGTGCTATTAATATCAACATCATTCATGTCTACCAAAGCAATCTTTCTAGATATCTCTTCACAATTCAAAAACAAAGTAAGCTCATCATACTGATTGAAAGTAATCTTATCATCACAATACAAATCTGTGGTACTCGTCTGATTAATTGGGCATTGAAAATTAAAGTGACCCGTTTTACCGCAAAATTCACAAAGAAAAGGATAGAGTTCACAAACCTTTTCACCAAGCTCATCTAGATCCCTGAGCCACATATTGGTTTCTTCATTCCCGTGGGTGATGCAATAATCTTCCTTGTTGTGACTCTGTTCACAAGGTCTATGTATTCCACAAAAATTAACATTCTTATAAGAAATAGTACTTTTAGAAGTTTGAGCATGTTTATTGCAATCATCAATAACAATATCACTTTCTATGCAAGTGTCCTTAAAAGGTTCATGATACACGTCCCCATTTCTTTTAGGAACATTCATATGGGAAGCAAAGGCTTTAAAGCAATCAACCATAATATGAGGATCAAGACCATATTTAGCACTAAGCTCTTGAAAATTAGCAGTTTTAGCGAAAGACTTAATGCAATCAAACTCGTAATTCATACCTGATCCTTTACCTTTGTCGCTATCCCAACCTTCAATATTGTTTTGAATTGTCTCAAGCAGATCCCAATTGGTGTCAACATCCTTGCTTGTGAAAGACCCATCAAAGCATGCATCTAGATAGTCCTTGTAATATCCTGAAAGCCTTGCATAAAAATTATAAATAACAATATTACGGGGAAGATCATGAATATGACATTTGTGCATTAGTAACTTCAATCTTCCCCACGCTTGGGCAATGCTTTCTCCCTCATGAGGCCAAAAGTTATATATCCGATTACGATCTTTATGAATTTCACTTGGAGGATAAAACTTGGAATAAAAGAGAGGCACAATTTCCTCCCATGCAATAGATGGACGATCTTCAAGCAGCCGATACCATTCCTCAGCTCTGCCTTTCAGTGATAAAGAGAATAGCTTCTTCTTAACTTGGTTCATTGAAATACCTGCACACTGGAACAACTCGCATAATTCATGTATAAAAAGCAAATGGTCACCAGGATGGACAGTTCCATCTCCTAAATAGCAGTTATCCCTAACACGTTCAACAATCTTCGTAGGTATTTTAAAAGGATGAGGAGCACAAGCATCATTAGAAACATCACATATGGGAGATAAAATATCACCAGAGCAAACTTTCTCCACTAAAGCTGGGGAACTAAAAATATCATGCTTAACAAAACTAGCTTCCCCAAGCTTAGACTTTTCTATAGCATTAGCAACAATGGGATTCAAAGCATTCGTACTAATAACATTGCTATGCGAAATAAGCTCCAAAGGATTTTCAATTTTCTCATCAAATCTAAACTCAGGAAAAAGACTAAAGAAATCTTTATTTTCCATTAACCCTAACTAGTGAAAAATAAAAACAAGAAACAAAAAGATATAATTGCAGAATCTAAAGGAAATAACTCCGAGCACTCACACAGGAGGATGTGAGTACCTTTTACCTTACCTCCCTGGCAACAGCGCCAGAAAAGAGCTTGATGTCTACGCATGCGTCTGTTCTTGTAGACAGTGTTGGGCCTCCAAGTGCAGAGGTTTGTAGAACAGAAACAAGTTTCCCTTAAGTGAATCACCCAAGGTTTATCGAACTCAGGGAGGAAGAGGTCAAAGCTATCCCTCTCAAGCAACCCTGCAATTATGATACAGAAAGTCTCTTGTGTCCCCAACACACCCAATCCACTTGTCAGATGTATAGGTGCACTAGTTCGGCGAAGCGATAGTGAAATACAAGTGGTATGGATGATTATAAGTAGTAAATACAATCTAGAATAAAAATGGCAGCAAGCAAACAACTAACAAAACAGCAAGTAAACGGTGTGCAAAGCTTGGAAACAAGGCCTAGGGATCATACTTTCACTAGTGGACACACTCCCAACAAATATAACATAATTGAACCAATAGATAACTTCTCTTCACTATGGTACTCTGAATTACTCTCCTATTGAATAACACTAATCATTGTGTAGGGCTACGAAGCACTCCTCAAAGTTCATCAAGTACTTGACAAACACCACTCATAGAGATATCCAAATCAAATCAGAACTCAAGATAGATATTATTGCAACTTAAACCAAGTACTAACACGGTGCACACACTGTCAACATTACACCATGAAAGGAGGAATAGATCACTTCAATACTATCATAGTGATAATTATTCTCATAATCCATAAGAGATCACAATCGTAGCCTAGACCAAGTACCACCATGATGCACGCACTCTCACCGTTACACCATGGCCGGAGGAATAGATTACTTTAATAACACACTAGAGTACACATAATGAAGAAGAGTAACATCTACTTATTCAACATGATACAAATCTCACGATCACATAAAGATCACATCATGGGAGAGAGAGGTGAACCACATAGCTACCGGTAGAGCCCTCAGCCCCGGGGATGAACTACTCCCTCCTCATCATAGGAGATAGCAAGGTTGATGGAGATGGCGGTGAGGTCGATGGAGACGGCGAAGACGGCGATGGAGACCGATGGAGATGGCTCCGGGGGCACTTCCCCGTCCCGGCAGGGTGACAGAACAGAGACTTCTGTCCCCCGAAATTCGTTGACGGCGGCGGCGGAGCTACGGAACTCTTTCTGGAAAATTGCCGACTCCCCCAGGTTTTTCCGTCCCGAGGCTTTATATAGGCGAAGGGGCGTCGTCAGGAGGCAACCAGGGGCTCCTCACACCAGGTGGGCGTGGCCAGGGGCTGGGCCATGCCCCCTATGTGTGAGGGCGGCCTCTGGCCCCCCTCTGGCTCTCTTTCAGTCTTCGGGAAGCTTCCGGGAAAAATAAGACTTCTGGAACTTGTTTCGTCCAATTCCGAGAATATTTCCTGTGTAGCTTTTCTGAAACACAAAAATAGCAGAAAATATGGAACTGGCACTGTGGCATCTTGTCAATAGGTTAGTTCCGAAAATCGCATAAAAGTGCCACGAAGTGTAACAAAACACAAGACAAATGATGTAAAAACAACCATGGAGCATCAAAAATTATAGATACGTTTGAGACGTATCAGTGCACTAGTTCGGCGAAGAGATAGTGAAATACAAGTAGTAGTGATGATTATAAGTAGCAAATGTAATCTGAAATAAATATTGCTGCAAGTAAACATGTAACAAAACTGAAAGGAAACGGTGTGCAATGCTTGGAAACAAGGGCTAGGGATCATACTTTCACTAGTGGACACACTCTCAATAAATATAACATAATTGAACCAATAGATACTATCATCAATATGCAACTCAAAACAATTCTCCAATGGAAAACAAACACTAATCATGCGTAGGGCTACGAAGCACTCCTCAAAGTCCGTATTTCCCCAAACTAGATTGTCCCACACTATCACCATGAACGCACTAGATGGTTCCAACAAACACCAACAATTCATAGAGACATTAACCAAAAAAATACACATGATGCGCACACTAGTCACCTTCACACCATGATACAAGGTATCTCCGGAGATTACAATAATAAAGCACGGGAGTAGCATAATATCTGAATAATAACATCTACCAATTCAACTAGATACAAAGCTCATGATCACATAAAGATCACATCATGGGAGAGAGAGGTGAACCACATAGCTACCGGCCCCGGGGGAGAACTACTCCCTCCTCATCATAGGAGACAGCAAGGTTGATGGAGATGGCGGTGAGGTCGATGGAGACGGCGGAGACGGCGATGGAGACCGATGGAGATGGCTCCGGGGGCACTTCCCCATCCCGGCAGGGTGCCGGAACAGAGACTTCTGTTCCCCAAAATTTGTCTTCGATGGCGGCGGTGCAGCAGAACTGTTCTGGGAAAAACGCCGATCGATCTAGGGTTTTCCGTCGGGAGGCTTTTTATAGGCGAAGGGACGTCATCAGGAGGCGACCAGGGGGGTCTCACCACAGGGGGGCGCGGCCAGGGGCTGGGCCGCGCCCCCTCATGGTGAGGCTGGCCCCTGGCCCCCCTCCGGCTCTCTTTCGGTCCTCGTCCTTCGTCCAGGAAAAATAGGAGTTTGGGAACTTGTTTCGTCCAATTCCGAGAATATTTCCTGTGTAGCTTTTCTGAAACACAAAAATAGCAAAAAATAGGGAACTGGCACTGTGGCATCTTGTCAATAGGTTAGTTTTAGAAATCGCATAAAAACACCATGAAGTGTAACGAAACACAAGGCAGATGGTGTAAAAACAAGCATGAAGCATCAAACATTATTTATACGTTTGAGACGTATCAGCATTCCCAAGCTTAACTCCTGCTCGTCCTCGAGTAGGTAAGTGATAACAAAAGAATAATTTTTGAGGTGACATGCACCATCACAATTTGATCAATGAGGTAGAGCATTGAGTGCTGAGATCAAAGAACTTAAAACATGGGCATGAAAGACATAATCTTGATAATAGAAACTTAGCAACCATGTTATAGCATGAAAAGAAACACAAAGGAAAGATCATGAAAATGAAACAACGAAAATCACGTGTGTGTTTCAACCATATGGAAAACATAGCAAATGGTTTTCAGCTTGTCCCTCATAGAGTAGCAAAACATAAATGCATAGGATACCTTCAAGTTTAAGAGGGCGACTAGATACAAATAATTTAAGAACAAGTGAAACCATAATCATGAATCAATCAATGATAACTTTGGGACAATGCACATTATACTCAGAATGGCAACTATACTCTCTTAGACGGTGCATAAAGATAGAAGGTGGTGACTTAACATAAAAGTAAAAGAAAGGCCCTTCGCAGAGGGAAGCAGTGATTAAACATGTGCTAGAGCTTTTCATTTGTAAAACAGAGAGATAAAAATTGGTTTTGAGAGGTGGTTGTCTTTGTCAATGACTGGCAATGGGGTTCTTACTATCTTCCATACAAAAATGAAGCAAGTTTTTGAGAGAGAGATTAGCACTTTGGTGCTCTTTTATAAAGCTTGGCACTCCTCCCCACCTTTTTTCCTTTCACAAACCATGGCTAACCGATTCCATCGGGTGCCCACCAATATTCACATACCATGGAGGAGTGCCTTTTTTTCCCTTTTTTTATTTTTGGAATAAAACAATATGGAAGATAGCAAATACGACCACTACGTCCCCATGAGCTGAAAACAGTGTCACAAAACGAGAAATGTTTTGAAGGTTTTTTGAAAGGTAGCACATGAAAATTTACTTGGAATGGCTTGCAAATACCATGCATCGGAATTTATAGTGGACACAATGGCAAACTTGGTTTTTTGGGAGTTGGATGGACGAGTAGAGCTCATACTCAGTACAAAGTGAGGGCTAGCAAAAGACGGGGAGCGACCAACTAAGAGAGCAATAATGGCCATAATCATGCATAGCGACAAAACATCATTGAAAGAAGCATAAAGTGGTATCACAAGTCAAAAACCAAATGATTATAGAAGCTATAGGCGACTTATTTTGTAGTCAACATGTGTAAGCATGTGCCAAGTCAACCCAAATAAAGCATCAAAGGAGAAAACCAAATAAATGCTTCCATATAATAAAAACAACGCATGATTTTTCAAAGGCTCATTAAGCAATCTCAGTTATTTGAGACAAGTCATGCTACAACAAAACCACTAAGCATACTATCAAAATGACATAAAGCACGACATGCAAAAGCCTAAGCCACAGTCTAAACAAGCTCCTTTTTTAACCATTTTTTGCATAATTTTTTTCTCTTTTCCAACACCATTCGAACCCTTTTGAAACAACTCTTTTGATGAAAACTAACATAGACCAGAGGTCCAAATACACCTTGATGCAAAGATAAAACAAGATCTGAATGAAAGTCAAGGTGAAAAACGAAAGCTAAACGCAGTAGCAGAAAAAGAGAACACTCGTTGAACGATAAGAGTGAAAACTAGAGTGTTCTTGGCAATGAAAAATGGAGCACAGCTCTCTCCAAAACAAACATGATGTGATCCAACAATTTATTGCAGCAAACAAAACAAAAGAAAACTGAAAGCAAAAGTAAAGACACTCCAAGAAAAATGCATAATGCATGAAGCAATAAAAATATAGTGTCTTGAAAGGTGACCTGATTTTTGCCGATGAAGAAGGGGTGCCTCGGGGGCATCCCCAAGCTTTGACGCTTGTACCTCTTGGATATTTCTTGGGGTGACATGGGAATCCCCAAGCTTGAGCTTTTATCCATTTTTCATCTCATCTCATCATTCTCCAATCCCTACACTTGAAAACTTTCTTCATACACAACTTCACACAATTCTATTAGCAATATTAGTGTAAGCATAATAATGAATCAACCCCTTTTTGCTTCAGGTTTCAACTCAAAACCACCACATATAAAGCATATACTACTGTAGCAACTTCCCCAAAAGTTCCGTGATCAAAAGAACTCAAAAAGAAAGCGATCGAGCGGCAAACACAAATATTGGCAGAAATCTGTCAAAACAGAACAGCTGACAAAGGTCGAATTTTTAGAGGGTTTTCTGTTGCTCAAATCAAAAAGTGTAAAACTAATGAAAGTTTGAATATAACCTGGGGCATATGCACAAGAAATCGCAGGTCCAAAAGATATACTGAGAATTTTCACGAATTTTTACGGTGCAGCACCGAAATCTGTTTCAGGACAGCAACTTCCCCAAATCTTACCTCACTCAAATTAGAGGCTTCTGTTGGCACAACAACAAAATAAAAAGGATAAGGAGAGGTTATTACAGTAGTAATAACTTCCAAGACTCAAATAAAAGAAAAAGAACTGAAAGTAAAACATTGGGTTATCTCCCAAGAGTGCTTTTCTTTAACGCCTTTGAGCTAGGCGCAGAAATTTCAGAAAATGCTCACATAGGCGCCCGAAAAGAACTTAAAGCAATGGTGCCATAAAGGAACTTGAAGCCAGAGAGAGCATTAAAAAGCAAATATGAAACACATTTAAATCTAAACCACTTCCTATGCATAGGAATCTTGTAAGAAAATAAATCAATGAGGCACATAGTAGCAAACATGGATAGATAAAACAAGTGCAACTTCAAGATTTGCAACATAGAGAGGGGAAACTTAATATTGTTGAGATCCATCAAACCATGTTTCCCTCTCTCATAATAACTTTCAGTAGCATCATGAATAGAACTAACAATATAACTATCACATAAAGCTTCCTTATCATGAGCCACATGCATAAAAGAATTAATACTCCCCACATGAACAATCGTAGTAGGAGCAGATTCAACAGAATAATTATTCTCATCACCATAATCATCAAAAACAGGAGGCATATTATAATCATAACTAATTTTATCCTCAAAAGTTGGCGAACTGAAAATATTATACCCATCATCATAACCATCATAAACTAGAGGTTTAGTATCATCATAAGCAAGAGAACAGCTATTTTGCAAAGCATATTCATCAAACATGTCATCATAAGAAGGAACATGGATAGTACTAATGGTACAACAATTATTAACCTTATAATTTTCAGAATTGGTACCAAAAAGATTTTCAATATCAAAAGTAGAGTGCTTTTCACAATCATGATCACTAACATAGGTAACAGGCATGAGAACATCATCAAGATCAGAATTATCATAATCTATAATAGAAGCAACATGCTTAGGGGAAGATACCGTTTCCTCTCTCCTTTTACTCCTCTTCTTCTTCTTCTTACTCTTCTTACTCTATCCTTCAGGAGGGAGAGGCTTGAAAGGCATCTTCTCCACATAATCTGGTTTACTGATAGAAACAACAGAAGAAACTTTGGAGGATTTCTCCTCTCTATTAATAAGATAGAAACATCTATTAGTCCTGTCATAGCTTGGCAAAACATCATGTTTTATAAGATTTTGTATGTAAGTGTTTGCGAGGCAATCTTTAACACAATAGAGATGACAACCACGAAGGGTGCTATTAATATCAACAACTCTCATATCTACCAAAGAAATCTTTCTAGATATCTCTTCACACTCCAAAAATAAAGTAAGCTCATCATGCTGATTGAGAGTAATCTTGTCATCACAATACAAATTTATGGTACTCATTCGATTAAAAGAGTCACGATATTGGCTTGGGCATTGAAAATTAAAATGTCCCGTGTCATCGCAAAGTTCACAAAGAAAAGGATAAAGCTCACAAACCTTTTCACCAAGCTCGCTTATAGCCTTGTGCCACATTCGGGTTTCTTCATTCGCGTGGTGGATACAATAATCTTCCTTGTTGTGACTCTGTTCACAAGGTCTATGTATTCCACAAAAATTAACATGCTTATAGGAAGTAGTACTTTCAGAAATTTGAGCATGTTTATTGCAATCATCAACAACAATATCACTTTCTATGCAAGTGTCTTTGAAAGGTTCATGATACACGTCCCCATTTCCCTTAGGAACATTAATATGGGAAGCAAAGGCTCTAAAGCAATTAACTATAATTTGAGGATCAAGACCATATTTAGCACTAAGCTCTTGAAAATCAGCAGTTTCAGCGAAAGACTTAATGCAATCATGCTCGTAATTTATACCTGATCCTTTACCTTTGTTGCTATCCCAATCTTCGATATTGCTTTGAATTATTTCAAGCAGATCCCACTTGGTGTCAACATCCTTCCTTGTGAAAGACCCATCCAAGCATGCATCTAGATGGTCCTTGTAATGTCCTGAAAGCCTTGCATAAAAATTATCAATAACAATATTACAAGGAAGATCATGAATAGGACATTTGAGCATTAGTGACTTCAATCTTCCCCACGCTTCGGCAATGCTTTCTCCCCTCATGCGGATGAAAATTATATATATAATTCCTATCTTTATAAACCTCACTAGAAGGATAGAATTTAGAATAAAAGAGAGGTACAATTTCCTCCCAATCAATAGGTCGGCCATCCTTTAGCGTCTTATACCATTCTGCAGCTCTGCCTTTCAATGATAAAGAGAATAGCTTCTTCTTAACTCGGTTCATCGAAATACCTGCACACTTGAACAACTCGCATAATTCATGTATAAAAAGCAAATGATCACCAAGATGGACAGTTCCATCTCCTACATAGCAGTTATCCATAGAACGTTCAACAATCTTCATAGGTATTTTAAAAGGATGAGAAGCACAAGCATCATTAGAAACATCACATAGGGGAGATAAAATATTATCAGAGCAAACTTTCTCCACTAAAGCTGGGAAACTAAAAATATCATGCTTAACAAAACCAGCTTCCCCAAGCTTAGACTTTTCTATAACGGTGTTCAAAGCATTCATACTAACAACACTATTAGCATGCAAATTAAGCTCCAAAGGTTTTTCAATTTTCTCTTCAAATCTAAACTCAGGAAAAAGACTAAAGAACTCTTTACTTTCCATTAAGCCTAACTAGTGAAAATAAAAACAAGAAACAAAAAGATATAATTGCAGAATCTAAAGGAAATAACTTCGAGCACTCACACAGGAGGATGCGAGTACCTTTTACCTTACCTCCCCGGCAACGGCGCCAGAAAAGAGCTTGATGTCTACGCACGCGTCTGTTCTTGTAGACAGTATTGGGCCTCCAAGTGCAGAGGTTTGTAGAGCAGCAGCAAGTTTCCCTTAAGTGGATCACCCAAGGTTTATCGAACTCAGGGAGGAAGAGCTCAAAGCTATCCCTCTCAAACAACCCTGCAATTACGATACAGAAAGTCTCTTATGTCCCCAACACACCCAATACACTTGTCAGATGTATAGGTGCACTAGTTTGGCGAAGAGATAGTGAAATACAAGTAGTAGTGATGATTATAAGTAGCAAATATAATCTGAAATAAATATCGCTGCAAGCAAACATGTAACAAAACTGAAAGGAAACGGTGTGCAATGCTTGGAAACAAGGCCTAGGGATCATACTTTCACTAGTGGACACACTCTCAATAAATATAACATAATTGAACCAATAGATACTATCATCAATATGCAACTCAAAACAATTCTCCAATGGAAAACAAACACTAATCATACGTAGGGCTACGAAGCACTCCTCAAAGTCCGTATTTCCCCAAACTAGATTGTCCCACACTATCACCGTGAACGCACTAGATGGTTCCAACAAACACCAACAATTCATAGAGACATTAACCAAAAAAAATACACATGATGCGCACACTAGTCATCTTCACACCATGATACAAGGTATCTCCAGAGATTACAATAATAAAGCACGGGAGTAGCATAATATCTGAATAATAACATCTACCAATTCAACTAGATACAAAGCTCACGATCACATAATGATCACATCATGGGAGAGAGAGGTGAACCACATAGCTACCGGTAGAGCCCTCAGCCCCGGGGGAGAACTACTCCCTCCTCATCATAGGAGACAGCAAGGTTGATGGAGATGGCGGTGAGGTCGATGGAGACGGCGGAGAAGGCGATGGAGACCGATGGAGATGGCTCCGGGGACACTTCCCCATCCCGGCAGGGTGCCGGAACAGGGACTTCTGTCCCCCGAAATTTGTCTTCGACGGCGGCGGCGCCGCAGAACTGTTCTGGGAAAAACGCCGATCGATCTAGGGTTTTCTGTCAGGAGGCTTTTTATAGGCGAAGGGGAGTCGTCAGGAGGCGACCAGGGGGGTCTCACCACAGGGTGGCGCGGCCAGGGGCTGGGCCGCGCCCCCTCATGGTGAGGCTGGCCCCTGGCCCCCCTCCGGCTTTCTTTCGGTCCTCGTTCTTCGTTCGGGAAAAATAGGAGTTTGGGAACTTGTTTCGTCCAATTCCGAGAATATTTCCTGTGTAGCTTTTCTGAAACACAAAAACAGCAGAAAACATGGAACTCGCACTGTGGCATCTTGTCAATAGGTTAGTTCCGAAAATCGCATAAAAAACGCCACGAAGTGTAACAAAACATAAGGCAAATAGTGTAAAAACAAGCATGGAGCATAAAAAATTATAGATACGTTTAAGACGTATCACTCCTCCTCCGACAGTCTGGCACCACCCCGACCATCCCTCTAATTCCGCGCAGTGGCCGTACCTTCACCAGTGCTGGCGCGCATCCCACCCCAACCCGAAGTTTCTTTGATCCCTCCACCCCCTCCGTCGTGGCCAGCCGTGCCGCCGGCGCCTCTCAGAAGAAGAGGTGGAGATGACGATAAAGTTGCACAACTTACTGAGCCCTAAGCTAATTCCTAGTCTGACTGAAAATTAGCAATTTCCTTTGAAAAAAGCACCGCTGTTTTAGATTTTAGATTTTAAATGGACCCACGAGATCGCCTCGCGACCCTACCGCACCTACTTCCTAACATTTGCCCAATACCTAGGTCCAAAATCGGAAATTATAAGGGCAACAGACGACCCTTCTCGACATGCACAGGCTCAAATCCTTGTACCAGCTCGTCGTGAACAACTTCCTCCTCCTCGTCGTCGCACCAGGCACAACGATCATGCTTCTCCGCAAAGCCGCCCAACTCGGCCCCGACGAGCTCCTCTCCCGGCTCCATGGCTTGCGGCAGGTCCACGTCTTCCTAGCCGTCTTTCTTCCCTTCGCCTTGGCTACCCTCTATGTCATGCGTCGCCCTCGCAGTGTGTACCTCGTGGATTACGCTTGCTGCCGGCCTAAATCCAGTTGCCGCGTATCCATAGCCTCCTGCACCGAGAACGCTCGTTACTCGCCATACATCGACGATGGAAACTTCCGCTTCTTGTCGCGCATGTTCAGGCAAGCGGGCCTTGGTGACCAGACGTACGCCCACCCTTCGTTGCACTACATCTCTCCTCGCTGCTGCTTAAGTTCAAGCCGTGACGAGGCGGAGCAGGTCATCTTCGCCGCCGTCGACGACCTGTTCGCCAAGACGGGCATAAGTCCTGGAGCAATCGACATACTCGTCACCAACTGCAGCGGCTTCACCGCGACGCCGACCTTTACTGACATGATTGTGAACAAGTACAGGCTCCGAGGCGATATCCGGAACGTGAACTTGTCCGGGATGGGGTGCAGTGCCGGGGTGATCTCCCTGGATGTCGCGAGGAACCTCCTGCAGGCTGCGCCTCGGGGCGCACGTGCTCTGGTTGTATCAACGGAGATCACCTCGATGATAAACTACGCCGGAAAGAATCGGACGATGCTTCTGCCAGCCGCCCTGTTCCGGATGGGCGCGGCAGCGGTGCTGCTGTCGACGGCAAGGTCCAAGTCCCGGTTCCGGCTTACCCACGTCGTGCGAACGCTGACCGCCGCGGAAGACAGAGCTTACCTGTGCGCGTCCATGGAGGAGGACGACGAGGGAGAGACGGGAGTACACCTGTCCAAGGACCTCGTGGCCGTCGCCGGAGAAGCTCTCAAGGCCAACATCGCCGCAATTGGGTCCATCGTGCTCCCGCACTCCGAGAAGCTGCTCTTCGCGATCTCGTTCATTGCGCGGAAGGTGCTCGGCAGAAAGATCAAGCTACATGTCCCTGATTTCCGCACGGCCTTCGAGCACTTCTGCATCCATACCGGTGGCCGGGCGGTGATCGACGCGGTGCAGAGTAGCCTGTGCTTGTCGGATGAGAACGTTGAGCCGTCGCGGGCGACGCTTCACCGGTTCGGGAACACGTCGAGCAGCTCGCTGTGGTACGAGCTGGCGTACATCGAGGCCAAGAGACGGACACGCAAGGGCGACCGGGTGTGGATGGTCGGCTTCGGTTCAGGGTTCAAGTGCAACAGCGCCGTTTGGGAGTGCATCAGGCCGGCCGGCAACACCACAATTGGCGCGCCGTGGGCTGATTCCATCCACCAGTATCCTGTGAACATCTCAAAAGTAGGCTGAAGGTTCTGTGCGACTCATTCTGTACAATAAAATCATTTAGTTTCGTCCAGCAATTATACTTTCGCAACGTAATTTTGCTACTATTTCTCTTAAATGTTGTAATGTTGCTATATTCATGTGGCACTGTATAACTTCTGTGATCCAGTTAAATATACGAAAATGAACCCTGTAAGTAGACAAATGGAACAACACATATATAAGCACATTCAATACCTGAAAAAATGATTTTGCTGAGTCTCAAGGTGTTGTCGAGTGTTTTTGTGTCCGAACTCCACAAACAACTTGCTTTGCTGAGTGTCGAGCAAAATACACTTGGCAAACATATATCACTGGGGAAAATCTCAAAAAAAAAACACTCGGCAAAGTACAATAAATACTTTACAAACAAAAATACCCGGCTCAAAACAAAAAACACTCAAAACAATACAAAAAGGCCCCTGTGCCCGGTGGATTTTTTGGCCAGCACAAATAAAATTTCCAACAATTTTTTTTTCAGGGAATGGGCTTTGCAGGCCGCTATCATGGGCGGCAGACCATTATGTGCCATGGTAGATCCTTTTCCGGCGGATAATTATCCCGTGGTAGGTGGCAAGCAAGCCATGCGTGAGTATTTGCCGTGCTCGGTTGATTGTGGTAATATCTTGTCCACTGTTCATTCTAAGCGATGTTAAAAGTCGGCCAAATGCGTGAGAGTGGTCATGGACATCCTAACTGTCGTGACCCACCAACACCGAGCCGGACACGTATATTATGGGCCGTATTTGTAAATGCGGCCCACATAGTTGCCTCAATATGTCGTAGGGGCCATAAGAAAATCAAAACCCTCACTTTCCATCACCGGTTCCTATATAATAAAGGGAACACTTAGCACCCACTCTCCCTCTCCACTCCTCTCTCCGTATGCGGCTGCACTCCCCACTCATTAGCTAGAAAGTACTCGCCGCACTTCATTAGATCAGACCATCAATTCGAAGATAAACTAGATCTCACCTACTTCCATATCTTCTACTAACCGCAACCCTCCCCACTCGTCGTGTCAAGGAGATGACCAGAAGAGACTATCCATGTATGATTCTATATCCATATCCGGTGTGTCCTTCGTGTCGATGTCATCCACCAACATTCCTAGTTCTAAGGTTTGTTCTTGAATTCATCTATAGATGGATTATCTGTGCTTTCTCTTACTGATTTGTTGGCCTTTTCCAATCCAAGCGCGTGTGGAGCATGGAACACATATGGATGGCGAGCATCCAGATGTGGAGGAAGGAAAGCATCTGGCCGCCTCGTCAGCGTAAGGCCCTTAGAGGATGGCGGCCATGTCACCGCTGACATCATAGTACCATGCACGGATGATGGCGGCCATGTCGCTGCCGGCATCATAATACCGTGCGCGGATCGCTGCCACGGCGCCACCGGTGATGTGTCGCCATCCTTGTTAAGGATAAGTGGTGAAACTTAAGGATGAGTGGAGGAATTCAAATTCCTCCCTCCACTTATCCTTATTTATTTTCTTTTTTGTGAAGTGAAGTGGTTGCAGTGCTATACCACTGCAACCCAAATGGAATTTTATATCTTAACAAAAATTGTAATACTTTCTGGATGGACAAACATATTACTTAATTATGAGCTAATGATTATGACTAATTTATGTGATGTAAAAAGTCCACCCAACACGGCATAATTATACGTCGCACTTATATCGATTGCAGCAGTTAATTTTGCGCCCTCTGTTAATGTAGCACGGCTTTAACCGTTTATGCCGCGCTAAAATGAGCATGACGCATCGGGATGCACCCCACAAAAATAGCATCGACTCAGTACCTTCCCCGACGCATTTATCCCTGGCGGATTTTATATGTTGGGTCAGATCGAGCCTGGCAATTAGGCACGTGGCTCAGTGTATATATAACCGTCAATGCCCACCTACTGTTATAGTGAAATATGGGATAATCGGCAAACTAGTACCTAACAACGCAATATCCAACACTCAGGCAAAGATTCTGCAGTTTGTCCCACTCAAAGGAAAGTTTCTCGACTACATGTTTGTCTTTGTCTAGGCTTGACACTCGACAAATAGTCGTCTATTTTCCTGCCACATTCTTCACTCGTGAAAATTGCTCCCCCTCACACCACTGTTTGCCGTGTGTATGACGAAATATATTCGGAAAATGACACTGCGCGAAGGTTTTCCATTTTTTAATTTTTAATTTTTGATGCTCAAATTTGGGCTAACATGAAATAGCGTCTTTGTGAAAACGTCCACTTCTGGGCTGTCTGCACATAATATAGGGAGACATATATCGTATCTCCCATGAAATAACAACTTGTGCAACTAAAAATGCAAACTATATGACATATTTATAGTCTCTACTATAAAACGTGAATCCGCTAGTAGGTACGTCGTGGAAGTTTTATAGAACACCCCTACTAAATCTGGAAACCAACCCGCAGTCCAGACAAGAGGGTACTTTTATACTTACCCCCTCAAACCTATCCACCACCGGCAAGCCCCGAAGGCACCCTTGCTCCAAATCAGCCGCCGGTGACTTTGAAATGCGCTGTCCCTGTGGATCCGGCGGCCGCTCCTCCACTGCGATCGTTCCTAGGCGCCGGCAGATCTCCCTTCCCCTCCTTCCATCCATCCACGAAATCGCCCCGATCGATCTGACCGGATCTTGCTGGTAACTTCTTGTCTCAGCCGGATCTGGCCACCGCCGTCGGACTCTCTCGCCGAGTGAACTTGCGGTCATACTGCAACAAGAATGGCGAATTTTCCTTTCACAACTCCAGCCGTCCGGTGCAATTCGTTTGGTTTTCATATGTCTCTCCGTTTGTTGTTTTACATCGCAGCACTGACTGGAGTCAAGCGTTCACGACCAGCTCAAGGAACGGGACGAGATCCTCTGACATAGAGTAAAAAAACTGCAGAGGGACGTTGCCGTCGACCATCTTGCCACAACTCTAATTCCCCGGCTGCATCCAGCGGGTGGCGTGCGTCCGTGCCTCCGTATCCGTTTCCTCCAACATTTCTGGTGCCGGCGAGCCGGACTTGTCCTGCCGCTGTCGTTGCCCATGATGGCCGCGTTAAACGAAGAAGACTATGCATGGAAATGTGTGGCCGGTGATCTCCCTAGCAAGGAATTTGAAAACTGTTGTGCAGAAATTATGTATAGACAAGGAATTTGAAATTGATGTGCAGAAAACTTGTGGAGCTGACGGTAGCAATTTCTGAATATTTTCTGTGTTTATAATATACACAACTGCAACTTTATGTTAGTATTTACTCTTTGTTTTCTTGCTCCAGTGTTGGGATTAATTCACACCATGTAGGCATGGGCGGAGCTAGTAGGGTGGAAGGGTGGGGCACGCCCCACCCTAAGATTTAGCCTGCTAGCCTAATACATATTGTCTAGAAAAAAAGAAAATGCCATGCGCCTGGCCCATGCGGTGAAACATAGGCAGCTTTTGTGGATTCCTAGTTCCGTGGAACCGTCGTTCACAGCAACTCCGCTTCGTGATCCGCCCCACCGGACTCCATATCGATCACGATTCAATCCTCCCCCTAAAAAAATTTGTCGTAGCATCGCCACATCCCTTGATTGTCCGGCTGTTGATTCCGTTGAATCACCAAGAAAAGGAATCGAGACAGTGCTGCGGTGAGCATTGCGGCCGGCGACAGTGCTGGGACACCCGCACAGTGCCAATCGATCTGCTAATTGATCCGGTGAGGTTTCACCGTTTAGCTTAGCTGCACGTATCGTTCTACTCTAAGAATTGTTCTTTATGTGAGTAGTTTAATCGAAGTAGAAGACTGAAATTGGCATATCGGTTCATTAGTGATCACTTCAAATCAGCTTATAATTATTTTTATCTGTATAGATTCATTATTAGAAGACTAAAATTGTCTCTTTCTCTGGTCTAATTGTTCTATATCGATTTCTTAGCTTCTGGATGTAGACAGTTGTTTCAATGTGTATTTTTTGCATTGCAAACTTAGAAACATGAAGAGAAACTCAGACATTGCATTGCTTTTTCAGAAGCATAAAACAAAGAAGAATGCATCTTCTGCCCATTCTGTTGTGGAAGAGCAAACTACAGTTTGTGTATAAGAAGAAATACTGGTATTGCTATATTATTTAAATTAATGTAGGTATGTAATGTTGATTTATGAAAATTTGAGACATCATCATTAATTTTATGCTACACATCAGATATCTATTTTTTCATGCTTTATAGTAAACTTTACATTGTTTTGTTATATATGTGATATTGGGAAAAAAGATAGTCGCCCCACCCTAGTGCAAAATCCGGGCTCCGCCAGGTATAGCTATTCTTTAGCAGTTCTGGAAGTATGTTCGGGTCGGCACCACTAGGAATCGGAAGCCGATTCTAGCTTCCCATCAGACCTCTTTTTATCCATCCGATTGGTGGCCACAGAACCGTACGATCTATAGGAAAAGGCAGATTGTAGAGGAGGAAGAAAAAGGTCCTGATTGCATGCTTCCAGCGTTAAAGGCTCCTGCATGCTTCCAGCATTAAAAGCTATTGCATGCTTGCAGCATTTAATGCTCCTGTGATGGCGTCCCTTCTATGCCGCTCTCTGATACGTCTCCAACGTATCTATAATTTTTGATGCTCCATGCTTGTTTTTACACCATTTGCCTACTGTTTCGTTACACTTCGTGACACTTTTATGCATTTTCCGGAACTAACCTATTAACAAGTCGCCACAGTGCTAGTTCCCTGTTTTCTGCTGTTTTTGTGTTTCAGAAGTGATACACAGGAAATATTCTCGGAATTGGACGAAACAAGTTCCTGAAGTCTTATTTTACAAGGAAGCTTCCAGAGATCCGAAGAGGAGTAGTGTGACGACCCCGAATTTATCACAAATTCGAAGTGCCCGTTATGCATTCCACCACAATCCCAGAATCATTGTTGTGATACACATAACGTAGTTGGTAACTAGTTCCATAGACATTACAATACGATGGTTCAAATACAAGGGTCATAGAGACCAAGTTCATATTACAACACAATATAGCAGCGGAAATAACGTCTTCGGGTCCATGCCTTCACCCTACAGGCAATGGCGACTCAGTAGAAGATCTTAGTTCTGGTACTCTTCTTCATAACCTTCCTCCGGATACTCTTCCCCATAGTCTGGCCAAGTTGATAGCCAGGGACACAGCCGTGAGTACATTGGATGCACTCGCAAACCATCTTATAAAGGAAATGATGAAGTAGATATGCAAGGTTGATATGGTGGACTAAGCACTAAGTTTAGTTTGCAAAAGCTAGTTTTGTTTCCCAAGAATGTTCATTGGTAGAAAAGAAGTTTAGTTCTCTAAATTCAATCTAAAAGGAACTTCAAGTGTGTCAATACCAATGTCAAGTCAAGTCATGTCATTCACCAAGTTCACCGTAAGTTATTATCATTCTTGACAAAAGTCAAGTACAGTTTGCCAACTGTCCATAACCGAGGATGCGGCTATTCGAATAGTTTGAAACCTCTGCAGAGGGGTACACTTTACCCACAAGATTCGATACATCTGACGGGAGAAATCCACGGATCGTCATACACAAAGTATGCGGGGTTCAGATAATCAAACAAATTCTTTCACTTGCTCACTCTAGTACAGGATCCTTCCCTAGAGCCCGAGATACGGAAATCCCCGTTCCGGCGCCTCTAGTTTTGCCCGCTCCGGGATGCCGGATGAGTGGAATCTCCACTTGGTTCAGAAGTACCCGCGCACGGTGCACTTCCATAAAGTTTGATACAAGGCCTCCCATACTAGGGTAAACAAGCTACGGACTAAGCCCCTTCCCATTTAGGGGTAATGTGGTCGTACGGTAATGGTTGGCTCACATGGTACATCACTTATTATCATTTAGCAAATACATTCCATAGTCTTTAGTCAAGATTACTTTCCTTCATAAAAACCATCATGTAGGAGGGCTCTCCATTTCAGCTTTCAAGTTTCAAGTCACTAAGTTCAAATGGGGTTCCACTTAGACATTGCCTCAATTTTATTAGTGACTAAGCAACTATATTGAGTGAGGATACCACTAAGCTATGGTTAGATAAACTCAGCTTGATGCTCTTGCTAAGCAAGATATCACTACACTTCTATCATTCTACTCTAGCAATTCAATCATGCAATTTACTTAAAACAAATAGAATGCAATAGTAAATCTAGGCATTTGGAGTATGATTCAAAAGATGGCTTGCCTTGGTTGGCAAAGTGTCCGGGATATTCTTCTTCTTCTTGATAATATTCCCCCTCAATATCCTCCTCGGCAACACTAGCGTCTAATAACGAATAAACACAAAGCACATCATCACTACACAATGCTAACAACACACCAAGCACACATACTTGTTTTCAAACAATAGTCTTCCTCTTGGATTTTATTTGGGTTGTGTTGCAAGTTTTCTTCCAAGTTTGCATTGAGTGTGTAAGTTAAATTTTCTACCATATGCCATGTGTGGTTCACTTTCTAAGTATGGTATGAAACTAGGGTATTAGGGCTAGTTTAAGTGAGGATTGACTAATTATGTGAATTGGTATTGAGGGCAAAAATTAATTCTAAGTGTATGGTAGAGATCTATCATTTTATGTTACCCATTAAGATTGGATTAAGGTCTAATTGATATCACTAACTAGTTTTGAGTTGGTTAAGGTTGACTAAACAGTAGGGGAGTTGATTGGTGAGTTCACAAACCAAATTTCATAATTTTAGGAGGCTTAAACAATTTTCTAGAAATGTTCTATGATTAATAAGGCTATGGTCCCACTATTCTTATTTATTTAAATCCCTAACTCAATTTGAATTCTAACCAGTTCTATAGTGTAGAGCATTTCATAAGCTTTCCAACGCATATTCATTTGCTAGAAATGGATTTGTAAATCTCTTGGAATTAAAGTTTGAAATTCATATCTGAAATATATTTGAATTAATTCGAAAACGAGCGGGAAATAAATAAAATTGATACGGACCGAATTCTAAACCGGCTGGGCCTATTTCACACGAAACCCGAACGGGCCGGCCCATACCGCTTCGCTCCGGGCGGGAAAGAAATAAAACCGAACCTGACAAGGGGGTCCCACCCGTCAGGTCACTTAACTTCCCCGAACCGGTATGCTACCGCTAGATCCAGATCGAACGGCTCTGGCGCATCGTGTTCATCGGAGAGGGTGGAGCTCACCTGCGTGCAGTGAAGTCGACGACGGCGACGACGGCGTGCGTAGAGGAAGCAGAACTCGTCGGCGAGGGGCGGAAACGACTCCGGCGAGGCTCCTCCTCCGATTCCCAGCGGCGGCTTGCTCCAGGGAGGTCGAACGCGGCGGCGCCCTCTGCGTCCAGTACCTCGCCGGCGGGGCTGGCGACGTCGAGCTAGAGCAAGCGGGGTGAAGTGATCGTGTCTGGGAGGTAGCTGGGGACGGGGCGAGTGGGTTCGTTTGATCGGCGGGGCCTTTTATAGGCCGGAGCGTCGGGGACAGAGGCGCCCAGTAGGTGGCCGGCGCAGAGCATGCTGGCGACGTGCACGGGCGACACCAGCCTCGACGGCCTTGCCTGCGTGCTGGGGGGTTGTTGTCTCGGCCGCGGAGTGCTGTGGGTCGGTGCTGGCGAGGGCACGGTGGTCATCGACGTGCAGGAAGAGGAGAGGCAGAGAGGGGGGGGTCCTGGGCGCGTTCCTCTCCTTCTCTCCCTTTCTCACGGCTCGGGTCGGGGCAGGGGGAGCTGGGCTCGACCGCGGCGTCGTCCAGGAGCATGGCTACAGGCGCGAGACGAACGGCGACAGTGATCTTCACAGTAACCACGATTTGCTCGATTTTTGTCTGCCAGGTGTTTGACGAAATGCCCGCAAGAGATTCAAATTCGAATTTTTGAAATTTTCCACTTTGGGTGATCAACATATTGGCTAAGGTTTCCAGTCATATTTTTGTTCTGAAGAAAGAACATGTTTTGCAGAAATCTTATTTCAAATTTTGGTATTGTCTCTGTTTCAGATTCAAAGTTTGGCTGATGTTTGAGTCCAGTTCTGATTTGAATTTTGGGTAGCAACTTCTTGGTTGAGTTAGTATGTGACTTGGTTAAGCTGAACTAACTGGCCAAACACTGAGGTGAGTTACAGATTTCTTATTCTAAAGGCTCAAAGTAGGGTAGTCAATAATATTTTCCAGATCACCTTATTCTTCTCTTTTTCTTTATGATTTTTATTTCTGGTTTCTTTGGCTTGTGTAATCCTTCTCTAATGTCTCTGTTATAACTAACTAACTAATGCACAACAATTAATCACACACATGAAATCATAAAATACATATAATAAGAAATACATGTATGCATGCAATAATAGATAAAAAGTTTTATCTTGACCCAAAATTTGGCACCTTAATTAATAGAAAGTGGATTACAATTTTCTAAGTTGTTACAATCTTCCCCCTTAAAAAGAATCTCGTCCCCGAGATTCACTAATTAAGAACTGAAAAGATTGGGAAACTCTTTCTAAAGGTAATCTTCTCGTTCCCAAGTGGCTTCATCTTCGGTGTGATTACTCCACTGAACTTTCAGGAACTTGATGCTTCGGGTTCGAGTAGTTCGATAGGCTTCCTCGAGGATATGGGTAGGCACTTCACGATAGGTCAAATCCTTGTTGATGTCCACAGAACGGTGATCAATATTCTTGAAGACTTCTGGCTTTTCCGGAACTTCAAGACATTTCCGAAGTAAAGACACGTGAAAAACATCATGCACTTCAGACAATTCAGGGGGCATTTCCAACTGATATGACACTTCTCCTCGGCGGCTTAGTACCTTGAAGGGTCCAATATACCTTGGTGCAAGCTTTCCTTTTACTTGGAATCTTTGCATTCCCTTGAGAGGTGATACTCTGAGATAAACAAAATCTCCAATCTGGAAGGTCAGTTCTCTACGTCTCTTGTCCGCATAACTCTTCTGTCTAGACTGGGCTGCCTTGAGGTAATCACGAATCATGCGAACCTTCTCCTCAGCCTCTTGCAGAATGTCCGGTCCAAATATCTGACTGTCTCCAGTTTCAGACCAATTCAAAGGGGTACGCCACTTCCTTCCATACAAAGCTTCAAAGGGGGCCATTTGCAAACTGGCTTGATAGCTGTTGTTGTAGGAAAACTCTGCGAAAGGCAGACAATCTTCCCACTTAGCTCCATAGGCTAGAACACAGGCTCTCAACATATCTTTAAGTATTTGATTTACTCTTTTAGTCTGTCCATCCGTCTGAGGGTGGTAAGCTGTGCTAAAGGCTAATTTGGTTCCCAAGGCTTGATGCAAACTTCTCCAAAACCTTGAGGTGAATTGGGTTCCTCGATCAGAAACTATGGTTTTAGGGACTCCATGCAGACTAACTATTCTAGATAGATACAGATCTGCTAGCTGTCCTGAGGTATAAGTGGTCTTGACAGGAATAAAGTGGGCAACTTTGGTAAGTCTATCCACAATGACCCAGATAGAGTCATTTCCACGGCTAGACCTTGGAAATCCAGTGATGAAATCCATTCCAACAGATTCCCACTTCCATTCCGGAACTTGCAAAGGTTGCAGCAATCCAGCAAGACGTTGATGTTCAGCCTTGACTCTTTGGCAAATATCACACTTAGATATGAACGACGCAATCTCGCGCTTCATTCCATGCCACCAAAATTGCTCCTTCAGATCTTGATACATCTTAGTTCCACCGGGATGAATGGAGTAAGGTGTCTCATGGGCTTCCTTCATAATAACTTCCTTCAATTCTGAGTCCGCAGGCACACAAATACGTCCTTTATACCAAAGAATTCCTTGATCATCTTCTTCAAATCCTGGCACCTTGCCGGAACTAATTCTGCGCTTGATTCTGTCAATACTCTTATTTCCCTTCTGGGCTTCTTTGTTTGGCTCATCAAGGTGGGTTGAAACTCAAGGTTGGCTAAGAATCCTCGACTGACTAGTTCCAATCCAAATTTTTCAAACTCTTGGTGCAACATGGGTTGCTCCTCTTTGATCATCATATTCAACGAGCAGGGCTTCCTACTCAATGCATCGGCCACCACATTGGCCTTACCGGGGTGGTAATGAATTTCCAGATCATAATCCTTGATCAACTCTATCCATCTCCTTTGCCTTATGTTCAACTCCTTCTGGGTGAAAATATACTTCAAACTCTTGTGGTCAGTGTAGATCTCACAACGGTTGCCCATAAGATAATGCCTCCAGGTCTTCAAAGCTAGAACTACGGCTGCTAACTCCAGATCATGGGTTGGATAGTTTTCTTCATGAGGTCGAAGCTGCCGGGAGAGGTAAGCTATGACCTTGCCTTCTTGCATTAACACACAACCAAGTCCAAGTTTGGAGGCGTCGCAATAGACATCAAAGTTCTTGGTGATATCGGGCATTGTTAGGACAGGAGCGGTCACCAATCGCTTCTTGAGCTCTTGAAAACTCTCTTCACACTTAGGGGTCCATTCAAACTTCTTGTCCTTCTTCAACAATTGGGTCATTGGTCTAGCAATGCTCGAGAACCCTTCAACAAATTTGCGGTAATATCCCGCTAGTCCAAGAAAACCTCTAACTTCAGTTTGAGTGGTAGGGGCTTCCCATTCCATGACTGATTTGATCTTCTTTGGGTCTACTGATATTCCTCCAGCTGATAACACATGGCCTAGGAATCCAACTTCTTTCAACCAAAACTCACACTTACTGAACTTGGCATAAAGCTGATGCTCTCTCAGAGTCTCTAAGATTAATCTCAAATGGGTTGCATGCTCCTCTTCGGACTTGGAGTAGATAAGAATGTCATCAATGAAGACAACAACAAACTTATCCAAAAACTCCATAAAAACCTTATTCATGAGGTTCATGAAATAAGCAGGGGCATTGGTCAATCCAAAGGACATTACGGTGTACTCATACAATCCGTAACGGGTAGTGAAGGCTGTTTTGGGTATATCGGTTGCCCGGATTTTCAGTTGATGGTATCCAGTTCTAAGGTCTATCTTCGAGAAAACTCGAGCTCCAGTCAATTGATCAAACAGATCTTCTATTTTGGGAAGAGGATACTTATTCTTGATGGTCACATCATTTAGCTTGCGGTAATCAGTGCACAGTCGGCTGGAACCGTCACTTTTATCCACAAACAGAACGGGTGATCTCCAAGCAGAAGAACTTGGCAAAATCAATCCCTTACTCAAAAGGTCATCCAATTGCTTCTTCAACTCCACTAGTTCAGCTGGGTTCATACGATAGGGTCTTTGGGCTATGGATCCAGTTCCGGGGATAAGCTCAATGATAAACTCAATGTCCCGATCCGGTGGCATTCCGGGTAGCTCATCGGGAAAAACATCCGGGTATTCACAGACGATGGGAACTTCCTCTATAGTTGGCCCTGAGATACTCTTATGACATCTGGGTATTTGGGTGGGTTTAACTGACACATGCTTTACTAAAATTCCATGGCTACTCCTCATGGTGATGGTCTTTTTGGCACAATCTATAATTCCTTGGTGTTGAGACATCCAATCCATACCTAGGACTACTTCCAATCCTTTGGTTCCTAACACAATCAAACTGGCTAAGAATGAGATCCCATGGATTTCTATGGGCACTGCCAAGCAGGTACAACTAGCCTTGGTTATTGACCCAGGTATTTGCACAGACATGGTATTTTTCAGGGGTGTTGGTTGAAGTCCACTTTTATCAACGAATAACTGAGTAACAAACGAATGCGAAGCTCCAGAATCAAATAGAACTCTTGCAGGAACTGAATTAACAGGGAACATACCCAGCACAACGTCGGTTGCCTCCTGAGCTTCTTCAACATTCATGTGGTTCAGACGGCCTCGAGGGTGAGGCGGGTTCCTTGGGGGATAATTCTTGCCATTTCCCACGCGGCGCTGTTACTGAGCAGGAGCAGTGGTCTTGGATGCGTCATTCAGCTTCTTGGGGCACTCATTGGAGTAGTGCCCTTTGAGTCTGCACTCATAACAGGTAACTCCAGACTTGTCACCAGACTTGGGCAGCACAGGTGCGCCATTTGGCCTAGGGGTATTGGTGTTGAAGTTGTTGCCACTAGGTCTCAGAGGTGCACGGTTGAAGTTGCTGCCGGGTGGACGGTTGGGAAAGTTGGGACGTGGAACAGGTGCAGATGGCCTCATAGGTCTCGGGGCGAAACCCATAGGTGGATTTCCTCTTGGCTTCTGCGAGTTGCTTGAGTTGCCTTGATACATCATACGACGCTTGCGGTTCTCTGCAGCTTGCTTGAGTTTGCCTTCCATCTGAATGGCAGAGTCCACCAATGACTCCAGGTCTGCAAAGTGAATGCTGACCAAGACACATTGCATCTCATCATGAAGTCCATCCAGGAACCTTTCTTGCTTCTTCTCAGTGGTGTTAGTGTCATCTGGGGCATACGTAGACAAGGTAAGGAACTTGTCACGGTAATCAACCACAGATAGGGAACCTTGCTTCAGATTTCTGAACTCATCTCTCATCCTTTTAACCAATCCCAAAGGAACATGGGCTTTGCTGAACTTGCTCTTGAACTCCTCCCAAGGCATCACATACCCTTGGGCTTGCATTGCACGAGTGCTATCCCACCAAGCTCTTGCGGCTCCCACGAGATAGTGGGTTGTGTACAAGACCTTCTCATTTTCACCAACTTCGGCGACTGCCAAATTGTTCTCCATAGTGCGAAGCCAGTCATCGGCATCTAAGGGTTCTTCGGACTTGGTGAACATAGGAGGGTTGGTGTTTTGGAAACTCCTTAACTTGGATCGGTGATCACCATGGCCATTGTTTTCTCCTTCACCATGGCCATTCCCATTGCCATTGTTGTGGTTCATTGCCATCTGAGTTAGTTGTTGAAGAGTGGCCAAGTTAGCTTGGCGCTCAGCTCGGGCTGCTTCCCGGTCTTCCATGATCAACCTTAGTAGTTCGGCCATTTCCGGGTTTGGGGGTGGGGGTGCTCGCGGCATCTGAAGATAAGGTGTGTAAGACAAGAGGGAAAAGCTAATTTGCTAAGTTTTAATTGTAACAGGGATGATGCAATTTTTTTGTCTTACTAAGGCCTTAAGGGCCAAATTCATATTTCATTCAACAAGCATCAAACATATCATACATACGAGTTCACACGTTACAAATGGTTTGCATCAAACCATTGCGACTCGTCTACTAGAGAGGGGGATACAACTCACACCTACACGAAGTGACTCAAAGTGAACTCATAGCTAGATAATACGGAAATCTCCAATCTAAACATCGGGCTCCTCGGGGTCTTCCTCCTCATCATCCGCAATGAATCCATTCTCCTCAGGATCCTCCTCATCATCAAGGTCCTCCATGAAGTCATCCTCATCACTAATGAGGGCATTATCCTCCTTGCGGAGATCAATGCCTTCCTCCTCACCAAGGTGGCTCTCAAGACTCTCAATGTACTCAGTCAGCTCAGCCACATTGGCCTTCAACTCATCAATGGTGTGATCCCTCTCATCGCGCTGGCGGCGAAGACTCTTGCGATCCCTAGCAAGAATCCTGATAGTGCTCCTTGCCTCCACCAGTGCGAAGTGCTCAAGGTTGGCCTTGGTACGGGCACGATCGGCCTCCTGCTGAGTGGAGTACAGCAAGAAGTCCATGTGATCGACATAGGTACTCGGCTCATTTTGCCCTGGCATGTTTGCGGGACGCCCGTCCGCATCACGCCGAGCAAAGTTCCTAAAGCGCTCTCCCTGGACCTCCTCAACATGCAGTCCGCACAAGCGGGCGTGCATCTCCTGCATACCTCGGACCAAACCATCGGCCCAGGTGTTCTCCACAAGCTCAAACTTGATCCTTGGAGAACTCAAATCTCCCTTCTTGCCACGGCAACTGGCCCTGACAAGCCATCGTAGCTCTCCATCCGGGTGCTCGTTGAGCACGGCTCCCTTGAACTCCGGATACAGACGGTTCAGGAACAAGGTCAGGGTGGTGAGGTCGCGCTCGAAACAAAGGCTGCCACCCTGGCCCAACTGGTACTGCTCAGTGAATACCGGGGCCATCTACAAAATTTTAGATTAGATTAAGTTAGTGATCAACTCAAGTGTGCAAAATTTTAAGTAGGGGAAAAACTGAGGTATGTATAAAATTTTGTAAATAGAGAGGAAAAGACTAAGCAATTTTAAACCATTACTTATCTCTTCGCTTTTATAAAGGTTTCATTTACGCCCATTCTAACTAAGGTCTCCTATGGTCAGCCTAGGCTCTGATACCAACTTGTGACGACCCCGAATTTATCACAAATTCGAAGTGCCCGTTATGCATTCCACCACAATCCCAGAATCATTGTTGTGATACACATAACGTAGTTGGTAACCAGTTCCATAGACATTACAATACGATGGTTCAAATACAAGGGTCATAGAGACCAAGTTCATATTACAACACAATATAGCAACGGAAATAACGTCTTCGGGTCCATGCCTTCACCCTACAGGCAATGGCGACTCAATAGAAGATCTTAGTTCTGGTACTCTTCTTAATAACCTTTCTCCAGATACTGTTCCCCATAGTCTGGCCAAGTTGATAGCCAGGGACACAGCCGTGAGTACATTGGATGCACTCGCAAACCATCTTATAAAGGAAATGATGAAGTAGATATGCAAGGTTGATATGGTGGACTAAGCACTAAGTTTAGTTTGCAAAAGCTAGTTTTGTTTCCCAAGAATGTTCATTGGTAGAAAAGAAGTTTAGTTCTCTAAATTCAATCTAAAAGGAACTTCAAGTGTGTCAATACCAATGTCAAGTCAAGTCATGTCATTCACCAAGTTCACCGTAAGTTATTATCATTCTTGACAAAAGTCAAGTACAGTTTGCCAACTGTCCATAACCGAGGATGCGGCTATTCGAATAGTTTGAAACCTCTGCAGAGGGGTACACTTTACCCACAAGATTCGATACATCTGCCGGGAGAAATCCATGGATCGTCATACACAAAGTATGCGGGGTTCAGATAATCAAACAAATTCTTTCACTTGCTCACTCTAGTACAGGATCCTTCCCTAGAGCCCGAGATACGGAAATTCCCGTTCCGGCGCCTCTAGTTTTGCCCGCTCCGGGATGCCGGATGAGTGGAATCTCCACTTGGTTCAGAAGTACCCGCGCACGGTGCACTTCCATAAAGTTTGATACAAGGCCTCCCATACTAGGGTAAACAAGCTACGGACTAAGCCCCTTCCCATTTAGGGGTAATGTGGTCGTACGGTAATGGTTGGCTCACATGGTACATCACTTATTATCATTTAGCAAATACATTCCATAGTCTTTAGTCAAGATTACTTTCCTTCATAAAAACCATCATGTAGGAGGGCTCTCCATTTCAGCTTTCAAGTTTCAAGTCACTAAGTTCAAATGGGGTTCCACTTAGACATTGCCTCAATTTTATTAGCGACTAAGCAACTATATTGAGTGAGGATACCACTAAGCTATGGTTAGATAAACTCAGCTTGATGCTCTTGCTAAGCAAGATATCACTACACTTCTATCATTCTACTCTAGCAATTCAATCATGCAATTTACTTAAAACAAATAGAATGCAATAGTAAATCTAGGAATTTGGAGTATGATTCAAAAGATGGCTTGCCTTGGTTGGCAAAGTGTCCGGGATATTCTTCTTCTTCTTGATAATATTCCCCCTCAATATCCTCCTCGGCAACACTAGCGTCTAATAACGAATAAACACAAAGCACATCATCACTACACAATGCTAACAACACACCAAGCACACATACTTGTTTTCAAACAATAGTCTTCCTCTTGGATTTTATTTGGGTTGTGTTGCAAGTTTTCTTCCAAGTTTGCATTGAGTGTGTAAGTTAAATTTTCTACCATATCCCATGTGTGGTTCACTTTCTAAGTATGGTATGAAACTAGGGTATTAGGGCTAGTTTAAGTGAGGATTGACTAATTATGTGAATTGGTATTGAGGGCAAAAATTAATTCTAAGTGTATGGTAGAGATCTATCATTTTATGTTACCCATTAAGATTGGATTAAGGTCTAATTGATATCACTAACTAGGTTTGAGTTGGTTAAGGTTGACTAAACAGTAGGGGAGTTGATTGGTGAGTTCACAAACCAAATTTCATAATTTTAGGAGGCTTAAACAATTTTCTAGAAATGTTCTATGATTAATAAGGCTATGGTCCCACTATTCTTATTTATTTAAATCCCTAACTCAATTTGAATTCTAACCAGTTCTATAGTGTAGAGCATTTCATAAGCTTTCCAACGCATATTCATTTGCTAGAAATGGATTTGTAAATCTCTTAGAATTAAAGTTTGAAATTCATATCTGAAATATATTTGAATTAATTCGAAAACGAGTGGGAAATAAATAAAATTGAAACGGACTGAATTCTAAACCGGCTGGGCCTATTTCACACGAAACCCGAACGGGCCGGCCCATACCGCTTCGCTCCGGGCGGGAAAGAAATAAAACCGAACCTGACAAGGGGGTCCCACCCGTCAGGTCACTTAACTTCCCCGAACCGGTATGCTACCGCTAGATCCAGATCGAACGGCTCTGGCGCATCGTGTTCATCAGAGAGGGTGGAGCTCACCTGCGTGCAGTGAAGTCAACGACGGCGACGGCGGCGTGCGTAGAGGAAGCAGAACTCGTCGGCGAGGGGCGGAAACGACTCCGGCGAGGCTCCTCCTCCGATTCCCAGCGGCGGCTTGCTCCAGGGAGGTCGAACGCGGTGGCGCCCTCTGCGTCCAGTACCTCGCCGGCGGGGCTGGCGACGTCGAGCTAGAGCAAGCGGGGTGAAGTGAGCGTGTCTGGGAGGTAGCTGGGGACGGGGCGAGTGGGTTTGTTTGATCGGCGGGGCCTTTTATAGGCCGGAGCGTCGGGGACAGAGGCGCCCAGTAGGTGGCCGGCGCAGAGCATGCTGGCGACGTGCACGGGCGACACCGGCCTCAACGGCCTTGCCTGCGTGCTGGGGGGTTGTTGTCTCGGCCGCGGAGTGCTGTGGGTCGGTGCTGGCGAGGGCACGGTGGTCATCGACGTGCAGGAAGAGGAGAGGCAGAGAGGGGGGTCCTGGGCGCGTTCCTCTCCTTCTCTCCCTTTCTCACGGCTCGGGTCGGGGCAGGGGGAGCTGGGCTCAACCGCGACGTCGTCCAGGAGCATGGCTACAGGCGCGAGACAAACGGCGACAGTGATCTTCACAGTAACCACGATTTGCTCGATTTTTGTCTGCCAGGTGTTCGACGAAATGCCCGCAAGAGATTCAAATTCGAATTTTTGAAATTTTCCACTTTGGGTGATCAACATATTGGCTAAGGTTTCCAGTCATATTTTTGTTCTGAAGAAAGAACATGTTTTGCAGAAATCTTATTTCAAATTTTGGTATTGTCTCTGTTTTAGATTCAAAGTTTGGCTGATGTTTGAGTCCAGTTCTGATTTGAATTTTGGGTAGCAACTTCTTGGTTGAGTTAGTATGTGACTTGGTTAAGCTGAACTAACTGGCCAAACACTGAGGTGAGTTACAGATTTCTTATTCTAAAGGCTCAAAGTAGGGTAGTCAATAATATTTTCCAGATCACCTTATTCTTCTCTTTTTCTTTATGATTTTTATTTCTGGTTTCTTTGGCTTGTGTAATCCTTCTCTAATGTCTCTGTTATAACTAACTAACTAATGCACAACAATTAATCACACACATGAAATCATAAAATACATATAATAAGAAATACATGTATGCATGCAATAATAGATAAAAAGTTTTATCTTGACCCAAAATTTGGCACCTTAATTAATAGAAAGCGGATTACAATTTTCTGAGTTGTTACAAGTAGGAGGGGGGCCACAGGGGCCCCACACACCAGGCCGGCGCGGCCAGGGCCTGGGCCGCGCCAGCCAGGTGTGACGCCACCTGGCTCCACCTCTGACATCGCCCCTTCGCCTATAAAGACCCCCCGACAGAAAAAACCTAAGTACCCAATAACTTTTCCAGAACACATCGCGATCCGCCGCCGCCGTCGACCCGAAGATCGGGAGGGTCCAGAAGCTCTTCCCGGCCCCCTGCCGGAGAGGGGAATCGCCACCGGAGGTCTTCTTCATCGCCATGCTTGCCTCCGGAGCGATGAGTGAGTAGTCTACCTTGGACTATGGGTCCATAGCAGTAGCTAGATGGTTGTCTTCTCCACCATGTGCTTCATGTTTAGATCTCATGAGCTGCCCTACATGATTGAGATCACCGTTATGTAATTCTACATGTTTGGTTTGTTGGGATCCGATGAATATTGGTGTTATGATTGAGTTGCTGTACTGAAATATATCTTATGTTATCTCTATGTTGTTTATGATCTTGCATGCTCTCCATTGTTAGTAGCTATCTTGGCCGAGTAGTTGCTAGTGACTCCAAGAGGGGGTATTTATGCTCGATAGTGGGTTCATGCCTCTATTTAACCTGGGGGAGTGACAGAAACCTCTAAGGTTGTAGATGTGCTGTTGCTACTAGGGAGAAAACAACATTCATATGCTCAAGGGCATATGCTTTGTTTACATTACACACTTTGCTTAATGCAATTATCTGTTGTTCGCAACTTAATACTTGTGGAGTTCTCGGATTGATTCGCCACAAGTGGATTATTAGTCATAGATGCAGTTGGATGGCGGTCTATGTATTTTGTTGTAATGCCCAGAGTAAATTTCATAGTGATCTTCTTGACTTATCACGTTTATCTTTATTCTATCAATTGCCCAACTGTAATTTGTTTACCCAGCATGTGTTATTTATCTTATGGAGAGACACCACTAGTGAACTGTGGACCCCGGTCCTATTTCCATCATATTGCTATCACCTGTTTACTTTACTCGCACTGTTTACTTTACTCGCATACTCTACTGTTTTCCACTCGATACGCTCATAACCTTTGTTTCAAGCAAACCGGTGAGATTGACAACCTCATCGTAAGTTGGGAACAAAGTACTTGGTTGTGTGTGTGCAGGTTCCGCGTTGTAGCTAGCAAGCAAAGCTTGGACGAGGCGCCATATATAAATTGTCCGAAGCTGTCGCAAACTAGCAAGCATCATCTTCAGTCGTTTGTCTCTCCTCTCCAAGATCGACATACCTTGGTTTCTTAACTGAGGTAAAACCAGCTGCTATACTCATCACACCTTCCTCTTGGGGTTCCCAACGGGCTGGTCATTCACCACGCATAAGGATTATTGCCGGGGAACAAGGAAGAATAATCTCCCTCGTCAACTAGGCAATCAGCTGTTTTTCTGGCGCCGTTGCCGGGGAGGAAGTAGAAGACTTCTGCGAGGGGAGTTTTCGCACGCACATCCTTTACTTTGTTATTGTTTTGCTTTGCTTTATTTATTTTACTTGCATCATTTTATATCAAAAACCCAAAAAAATTAGAATCCTTGGTAGTTGTTTTTACTTGTTTACTTTAGTTTTGCTGAAATGGCCAATCCTGAAAACACCAAGTTGTGTGACTTTACTAGCATGAACAATAGCGATTTTATCTGCACTCCTATTGCACCACCTGCTCCTGCTGCAAACTTTTATGAGATTAAGCCTGCTTTGTTGAACCTTGTTATGAAAGAGCAATTTTCTGGTGCTAGTACTGAAGATGCTGCAGCTCATCTCAACAATTTTGTTGAGCTATGTGAGATGCAGAAATATAAGGATGTAGAAAGTGATATTATTAAGCTCAAGTTGTTTCCTTTTTCTTTGAGAGGAAAAGCTAAAGATTGGTTGCTGTCTTTGACTAAGAATAGTATTGATTCATGGGCTAAGTGTAAGGATGCTTTTATTGGTAGATACTATCCTCCTGCTAAGATTATATCTCTGCGTAGCAATATTATGAAGTTTACTCAGTTTGATAATGAACATGTTGCTCAAGCTTGGGAAAGAATGAAATCTATGATAAAGAATTGCCCCACTCATGGACTGACTACTTGGATGATTGTCAAAACTTTTTATGCGGGACTGAATTTTTCTTCAAGGAACCTACTTGATTCAGCTGCTGGAGGCACTTTTATGTCCCTTACCTTGGGCGCCGCAACAAAGCTACTCGACAACATGATGGTAAATTATTCCGAATGGCACACCGAGAGAGCTCCACAAGGTAAGAAGGTAAATTCTGTTGAGGAAACCTCTTCCTTGAATGATAAGATTGATACCATTATGGCTATGCTTGCTAATGATAGGACTCATGTTGATCCTAATAATGTTCCTTTAGCCTCTTTGGTTGCTCAAGAAGAGCATGTTGATGTGAATTTCATTAGAAACAATAATTTTAACAACAATGCTTATAGGAACAATTTTGCTAGTAACAATTATAGGCCGTATCCTTCTACCAATGGTAATGGTTATGGTAACTCTTATGGTAACTCCTCCAACAACACTAGGGCCGCGCCCTCCGAGCTTGAGGTAATGCTCAACAACACTAGGACGGATAGCACTCAACGTTTGCTTCGGCAACTGGCAAAACTACAGGAGAGAAAAGCTCGACTTCGAAGTCATGGATTGGCCGTCTCAATATCATGCAATCCTCGGACGACCCGCGTTTTCGCGATTTATGGCAGTACCTCACTATACATACCTGGTACTCAAAATGCCAGGACCAAGAGGAATAATTACAGTCAAAGGGAGTTTTGAAGTTTCAGATCTCTGCGACAGGGAGTTCCACAAGATGGCGCAAAACTTTGGCATGATAGCCAACTACGCAGAAAAGGCGAACAATACGACAACAGAAGGCGTCAAGCTACTCGAAGGACGCGTTGCGGAGCCGAAGATGAAAAAACCACGAGTAGGAGCATCAATAGAAGAAGTCAAAGATGCAGGAGAAGAAGAGAAAGCCGTAATGGCATAAGAATTCAAGAACAATAAAATAGAGTAGAAGAAGAAGGCTGCAAAAGCCACGAGTTATACCAGGGGCAATGCCCTCTAGATCCAGAACACAGGCCATAGGCCGGATCTCTTGGGTCACCCCATGTATCTTACATTACAAGTATAAAAAAAGACAAAACGTTCCTCAGGTTCGAGTCTACGAGTCTTTCAAAGAGAAAATGCGGCAAACGCACGAGTCATATAAAAAAAGCGCTCTGAAAATATATCTCAGACATACAGTCACGAAATAAGAAATTCTCGCGTTTTCCATAACTATTACAACATCGGGTTGTCAGAATCATCCACACCCAAAGGGTCTAAATAATGAAACTCGCGGAAAAATGCGGCATCTTCTTGCCATAGCCTGGCTATAATTCGTCGGGCAGGCTGCAGGGTACTCTCCAAGTGTACCCGAAGGCTAGCTCCACCTGGAGGGTAACTCAGCGACATAGAACTATAATTGAGTCTTGGATGCCACTTGCGTACCCACCCAAGGGCAAAGTTGGCACCTGCCACTAAGTTCAGTTCTATCAAACGATGAATTCACTGGCTGGATCTAAAAGTATCAAGAAGTAGTGGGAAAGTCGAAGGCACAGGATTGCGAGGAAGCATAACCGAGTGCATAGTTACGAGAGATCTTCTGCAGCCATCTACCGCCTCGCCAACATGCTGGGCACGGTCCTGAAGCAATACAACAGCACGCCGGCGACGAGGATTAGACCACAAATTTTCAACACCTGTGGACATTTTCTCTAGGGCCGCATTTCGCTCGGTAACCCGACGATCTTCAGCGGCGAAATCTAAACAAGTGCCTTTGAGGGCAAGAGGATACCATAAGAACAGCAGTGGAACAAAAAAGAGGAAAAGGTAAGTCGAGAAGAAACTTACATCTTAACATTTCGCAGGCGGATTCAATAATGCCAAGAAGAAAAGAATTGCATTCTTCGTGATGCAAAATCTTCGCCGTCAAGCTGGACACCCTATCATCAAGAATGGATACCTGCTTTGTCAAATTAGAAGCTTTGCTAGCTTTGTCAAATGCCATCTGAGCTTGGCGTTTGGCTAAAGTCAAGCGAGATTCGAGATCAGAAATCCTTAAAGAATACTCTGCACATTGAGTGCATGGACTAGGAGGTGAAAAAACCGTCGAGTCGAAGGTGCTGGCAACGGAAGGAGCAGGTCCGCCAGTCAAGGGATCGTTGATATGCATCGACTGGAAGTCAAAAGAAAAGAAAGAAGAAATATTTCAGAAAGGCAACACAAGACCTCATAAGGCGAAAATATATTTACATAAGTACAAAACCCTTTGACTAAAGTTCTCGGGTTGTACGCGACTAAAGGTTTTTACATTCAAAAGGAACAAATTGAAAGCTACAGAGGAGCCGAAGTCTACGCCACCTCAGCATTTTGCTCCGTGGCAGAAGAGGGCGTGGCAAACCCGTCGCCAGAAGTCGACGGAGGTGCAGGCTCTTCCATAGTTGGAGCCGGTGTAGTAGATGCCGCGGAGGCCGCAGAAGGAGAAATAATCGCTGCTAGTGCAGGCGCCAACTTCTTCGCCTTCTCGAAGAAAACTTTCATCTCATCGCGAGTGCGGCCATGCGGAGATCTCACCTTCTCCCAGTAGAAATCCGCACCATGCGCAAAAGAAAGTGCAATAGCACCCTCGGCGCCGTGCTTCAGAGAGAGCCCCTTCAGCTGGAGGGTCGGGTCCTCAATTGTATCGAAGGACTTGGCAAGATTCTCCAAGCTATCCTTCGGGACTTCTGCCTTCTTCTTCGGCCACAACCCGGCGAATAACCGCGACAGAACGCGATTAACCAATTCAAAAGTCTCCTGGATGGATATCCAGTTTGCCTCGAGTAGGTTAACTGCGGTCAGCAGAGGATCATCGCCCGATGGCAAAGATGAAGAACACACCTTGGTAAATCCTGTGCGACAAAGGAAGTCGAAAAGAAAGAAGTAAAAGAAAGAATTAGCGAAGATTAATAGTACCACAAGAAGTCAAAAAAGAAGGCAAGACGAAACACCTACTTTCAGCAGAAGTAGACATTGTGTGGAGCCGCTCCATTATGGCCTGCTCTCGCTGAGCGTGCTCCCTGTTGGCATCGGCTAAAGCTTTTTCAGCCTTTTTCGCCTTACCAAGTGCTGATTTCTGCGACTTCTCAGCACTTGCTTTGGCAGCGGCCGCAATATCATATGCCTTCTGCGAGGCACTTAGCTCAGCCTCCAGTGACGCGATTCGAGCGTTGGCTGTTGCTAGAGCAGCTACAGTAGAAGAAGAAAGGGAGTCAGATAAAAAGCAAAAGATATGTGTGGAGGAAAAACCATGAATGGATATAAAACATACCTTCGGAAGCTTTTGCAACCTTTAGGTACTCAGCGCATTCGGTGCCCAAGGCGACGAATTTCTTCAATAAAGCCTGTGAGAAAAAGTGTGTAAGAAGCACGAGTGTATGCAAGGGAGATAAGTCAGGAGAAATTGCTCACATCATGGGGGGAAGCCGAGGATTCGTGGGCTTCCAGAGAAACTTCGGGTTCTTTAGCCTTCTTCAAACGCTTGGGGTTTCGGGGCACAGGAACCTTCTTTATAGAAGCCCTGGTAACCCTAGGCGCAACTTCTTGGGCCAGGGGCTCATCGTCAACAGCAGGAGGAATTGAAGGAGTAGCTGTAGCAGCTTTTGACGGCTCTTCGTCATCTCTACACGAAGCAAAAAACTAATGAGTAGCATGACGGAAAGAAGGCAAGAGAGATGCAATTGAGGAACTCGAATAAAAATACTTACGATGCCAGAAGGTCAAAGTACTCCATATCTCCTGCAGGAACAGAGGCCTTATCAGCCATTACAGAACTCGAAGAAGCAAATTCTTCGACTCGCTTCCTTTTCTTGTCGACACCAGCATCTTCAGCAAGCACGGGGGGAGACGATGTCGATGAGCTCGTTTCCTCTTCCGATTCTTCGGCATCATCTTCGTCCTGATTCTCGTCAGCCTCGGGGGCTTCAGACACAGACGAGGCTAGCTCAGCCGGAAGGGGCCCTGCCTCTGGAAGAGGAGGGTGCGAAATAAGGAATTGGTGACCCTGCATATAGAATAAGTCAGCAGAGTACAAAGGCAAAGAATAACGTAAGTCGAAGCAAACAAAATTCGACAACAAACGAACACAAAGATGCATACCTCAGGCAAAGGGTGCACAGAGTCGAAGTAGTCAGCAGTCAAGTCAGCAACCGCATGATCCTTGGTGAGTTTGGTAAGACTCCTAACTCGCTTGTCGACATCTTTTTTCTCTATCAAATCTTCAGAGACGCGAGTAGGATCTTCCAAGCCAGAGTAATTCCAAAGCTTGGTGAGGCGGTGCTGCAGGGGTTGAACTCGACGTTGCAGAAAGAACGCCATGAGTTGGATACCCGACAATGCTTCTCCTTGGCCTCCTTTCAAAGCCTGAATGCGAGACAGAAGAGGAAGAACTTGTGCTATCTCCGCATCTGAGGGAAGTGCATCCCACGACGCCAACTTCTTTACTTCCCTGGAGGCATCAAAGGGGGCTAGACCATATTGATCTTCAGGAGAGGCCTTGCGATCTTTGATATAGAACCACTTGGTTCTCCACCCTTGGACAGACGTGGCCATGGAAAATTCAAAATATTGTGCCTCAGGACGCACCGAAACAACGGCTCCGCCCAACTCAGGCTTTCTAGCCAGGGAAACATTGGGGCGAAGCCGAAAGATTGACCTCCAGAGAAGAAAGT
Organism: Dactylis glomerata; assembly: GCA_007115705.1. NCBI lineage: Eukaryota > Viridiplantae > Streptophyta > Magnoliopsida > Poales > Poaceae > Dactylis > Dactylis glomerata. The sequence goes on from QXEO01000506.1 coordinate 402,843, forward strand.
GGGGCTCAATGCCCAAGAATGACTCGCAGAGAGTCATGAAACAAGCAATATGAAGAAGGGAGTTTGGTGTGAGCTGGTGGAGCTGCACACCGTAGACAAAGAGGAGCCCACGGAGAAACTCGTGGGCAGGAAGAGAAAGACCGCGGAGGAGGAAAGCAAGAAACATTACCCGATAGCCGCTTGGGGGCTGTGGGATCCGTTCAGTACTGGGAAACTTGATGGAATCTTGGGCGGAGATGAGGCCATCCGCCCTAGCCTTCTCCACCTCCTTCGGCGTGATGGCAGAGCGTACAAAGTTGGTGGCAGAGGAGTTCTTGGCCATGGTGTTCTTGGTGGCTAGGTGCTTCACGCGCATCTATCGCACCGTGCTTGGGGGCTATGCACGAGCGGAGAGAGGAGAAGAGATCGGCAATGGAGGCGGCGGAGGGAACGAGCTGGTAAACAGTAAAATCCCCCACTACGCCCCTTATATATCTTCTGGGAGAAGGATCGTGGGCTAAGACGTGGCGCAAAGAGCGGAAACGGTAAGCCCACTAACGGTCAAAAATTAAGAAATTTACAGTATTGCCCATGCAACGGTTCGCAATGGTACAGAGTGACGTACTCATTTATGTCATAAAGAAGATAATATAAGAAAGAAGAAAGATGGCGCCGATAAGTGCAAAATAGGTGCACAAGAGTGTATACGAAGGAGTTTCGATTCTAGCCTTGGGGGCTACTATTTTCAAAGAATGGTGAATACAACTTCTCTCTGAAGTGGTGGACTAGTATTCGATGACAAGATGTTTTTAAAGTATCTCGAGTTGCAGTATCTCGAAGTTGAAGTATCTCGAGTTGAAGTATGATGGACTACACTATATTTTGAGCCTATACTCGAAAAAGTCTTTTTTGACTATAGCCTCGGGGGCTACTCCCATCGGGAGCGCTGAGCGCGCACCCGACGATATTTCTTGGTAAAGCATTAGAGTTGGAGAAGTGCAGTAGTGTTACTCCCATCGGGAGCGAGTTTTATGGTTGAATAAACCCGAACATTTTTAGTCAGAATTTGACTGCGACATGAGATTCTCGAGTTGCGTTATCGCAACGCAACTCGAATGCCGTGACTTGTCACGAAGGTAAGACCCCGGGATCCGTCCTGTGTGGCCTGGTATACGCACATGGATGCGCTCTGCTGGAATGTATCCGTGTCTACGACGCAAAGAAAATCCTGGTGGACGCACTGGGTACCCTGAGAATCACTGGGATTCATTCTTTGTAAGTCCTAAATGCGGCAAAAGAATGGGTTTGACCGGTATCCCGAATTCAAATCCAAGGGGATTGAATTTGAAGTAGGTGGCAAGTATCTGTTCCGGCAGTTAACTGGCCTCTTGATCCATCAGAGTTGTCAGGCTTGTTCATCAAAACCCCTTGCGAAAGATATCATGAAAATAAGTCGAAAGACCGAGTCGAAGATTTGAAGATAAGAAGAAATCGAAGAATTGATCAAGTCGAAGATTTAAAGATTAGAGATTCAACCCGAATCTGCAATTCTGGTAGAATCTCAGGGGCTACTGACAAGGGTATAGTTAATAGAGCCCGCTAGTTGAGTACCCCTAAGGCCCGTATAGCTAGGCCCAATTGTAATGATAGTCGAATACGAGTTCCTATCGTATGTCGATATTGTAATCTGTATCGGACCCTACCCGATCCTCGAGACCTAGCCACCTATATAAAGGGGCCAGGAGGGGACGGTGTAGGCCAGATTGAGAGCAAGCCAGGTTAAACACCCAAGTTTACTTTCGACGCATACCTATTTCGACTAACTTTACCTTCGAGTTCATCCGACGCCCTATCTCCCCGATCCTAAGTCCTTCATCTAGGACATTTGTCGAGTTAACCCCTCGTCAGTAAGCAAACTGCTTTTAACAAGTCTGTTGAGGAAAAGTTAGGCAAAATTGATATTCTTGCTTCTAAAGTTGATAGCCTTGCTCATGATGTTGAACTTCTGAAATTAAAAGTGTTGCCTAATGATGTGAAAGAGAACAATGTTTTTGCTACCGCTAATGCTATTCAAGTTGGCATTGATGAAAATATTAGATTGTTAGCGGAATTGCATGCCAGGTGGGAAAGAGAAGATGAGATGGCTAGAGAGATGAAGGTATGTACCATTACTACCTCTAATGATGTTGCTCCTAATGCTAGCAATCCTCTTACTTTGATTGGTGTAGAGAAAACTCCCACTCCTTGTGTTAAAAAGCCTAAAACTGCCAAAACTTTTTCTCAAAAGAGTGCTGAAATTTTTCGGAGTGTGGGAGATGATAGCTCTATTTCTTTTAATGATTTTGATGTTGATGGCTGCAATATATCTGAAGTTATTTTGTTCTTGCAAAAGCTTGCTTTGACTCCCAATGCTAGTTCTTTAAATGTTGCTTTTACTAAGCATATTACCAATGCTCTCATAAAGATTAGGGATGAAAAGTTGAAGCAAAAAGCCTCTGTTCCCAAAAAGTTAGAAGATGGTTGGGAACCCATCATTGATATGAATGTTAATGGTTTTGATTGCCATGCTTTATGTGATCTAGGTGCTAGTATTTCTATCATGCCTAGAAAGATTTATGACATGCTTGATTTACCGCCGCTTGAAAAATGTTATTTTGATGTTCCTATTGCTGATGTTGCTAAGAAGAAACCTTTGGGAAGGATTAATGATATTCTTATTTTGGTTAACAATAACCTTGTTCCCGTTGATTTTCTTGTTATGGACGTTGAATGCCATGCTTCATGTCCTATTATTTTGGGAAGACCCTTTCTTTGAACTGTAGGTGCTATCATTGATATGAGGGAAGGCACTATCAAATATCAATTCCCACTCAAGAAGGGTATGGAACACTTCCCTAGAAAAAGAAAGAAATTAATTTTTGACTCTATTCTTAGAGCAAACTATGAGCTTGATGCTTCATCTCTTGATGTTACTTGATTCGCAATTTTCTGCGCCTAGCTCAAAGGCGTTAAAGAAAAGCACTCTTGGGAGATAACCCAATGTTTTATTTTCAGTACTTTTTCTTTTATTTGAGTCTTGGAAGTCATTACTACTGTAATGACCGCTCCTTATCCTTTTTATTTCGTTTTTGTGCCAAGAGAAGCCTCTAATTCGAGTGAGGTAAAGATTTGGGGATGTTGTTGTCCTGAAACTGTTTTCGGTGCTGCACCGTAAAAATTCGTATAAATTATCTGTATATCTTTTGGACCTGAGATTTCTTGTGCATATGCCCCAGGTTATATCCAAACTTTTGTTAGTTGAACACTTTTTGATTTGAGTAACAGAAAACCCCTCAAAAATTCGGCCTTTGCCAGCTGTTCTGTTTTGACAGATTTCTGCCAATATTTATTTTTGCCGCTTTATCGCTTTCTTTTGAATTCTTTTGATCACGGAACTCTTGTGGAAGTTGCTACAGTAGTATTTGATTTATATGTGGTGGTTTTCAGTTGAAACCTGAAGCGAAAAGAGGTTGAGTATATGTTATGCCTACACTAATGTTGCTAATAGATTTGTGTTTAGTTTTGTATGAAGGAAGTTTTAAGTGTAGGGATTGGAGAATGATGAGATGAGTTGAAGAATGGACAAAAGCTCAAGCTTGGGGATGCCCATGCATCACCCCAAGAAATATCCAAGAAGTACAAGCGTCAAAGCTTGGGGATGCCCCCGAGGCACCCCTTCTTCATCGACAAAAATCAGGTCACCTTTCAAGACACTATATTTTTATTGCTTCATGCACTATGTGTTTTTCTTGGAGCGTCAGTTGTTTTAGTCTTCTTAGTTAGTTAGTTTTGTTTGCTGCAATAAATGGTTGGACGCCAACAAATTTCCTTTGCAGGAGATGTACTCGTTTTCATTTGCAAAAGAACGCTCTAGTTTTCACTCTTATCGTTCATCGAGTGTTCTTCCTTTTTCTGCTACTGCTACTGCTTTTGGTTTTCGTTTTCGCCTTGATTTGCGTTCAGACCTTGTCATATCTTTTCATCAAGGTGTATTTTTGCCTCTGATCTTTATTGGTTTTCATCAAAAGAGGTGTCTATAAAAATTTCAAATGGTGTTGGAAAACAGAAAAAGCTTTATGCAAAATAGTGGTACAAGAAGGAGCTTGTGTAGACTGCGGCTTAGGCTTTTTCATGTCATGCTTGATGTATTTTTGATAGTATGCTTAGTGGTTTTGCTGTAGCATGACTTGTCTCAAATAACTGAGATTGCTTAATGAGCCTTTGAAAGAATCATGCGTTGTTTTTAATTGTATGGAAGCATTATTTTGGTTTTCTCCTTGATGCTTTATTTGGGTTGACTTGGCGCATGCTCACACATGTTAGACTCTTACAAAGTCGCCAATAGCCTCTATGATCATTTAGTTTTTGACTTTTGATGCCATCTTATGCTTCTTTTAATGTCGCTTTGTCGCTTTGCATGATTATGGCCATTATTGCTCTTTTAGTTGGTCGCTCCCAGTCTTTTGCTAGCCATCGCCTTGTACTGAGTATGAGCTCTACTCGTGCATCCAACTCCTAAAAGCCAAAGTTTTCCAAAGTGTCCACCACACATACCTACTAGCAATTTTCTATTCCAAGTAAATTTGACTTGCTTTTATTTTCTCTTCAAATTAAACTCTTACCAGTGTTATGCGAAATTCGGTCAGTAAAGCTCTCACGAACCGGAAGGCGCACTTTACTTTTTCCTGTTCTTAAAAATTTGACATTGTGGTCTCTTATGTTGAGTTGTTATGCTTGCAAGTTGTAAGTTGGAGACTAGCCCAGCCATGCAGTCATGGGCAAGCTTTTAACGTTGCACTTCTTATTTGAGTTGATATCGTGATCTTTTGTTTATGGATGCCCGCGGTGTGAAATGAATTGGGAATCTTGTGGGGATCATGGAGTTGTTATATGTGTTAGGGAAACGACGGGCCGCCAATCTAAGCCATGCATAATTCATGGTGGAAATTTGCAGCATACCCATGGTGAACATTCGACGACGCATCTCACAATAAAAAGCTAAACAAATGGCAAATAAAAGAGATGTTGAGGTGTTCATTGTCTGCTTGTCCTGTCATTTTGGTGTGGGCTTGTTCCATGTCATCGGGCACGGAGGTACCCCATTGGCGGTTCTCAATGATATGCATATATTTACAATGACAAGAGCCTTGCTTGGGACTCTAAGTAAAGTAGCATGAGGTTTGGGTACTCGTATTCACGGGACACAAGGTTTTCAACTTATGATTTGTCAAGCATATGCATCATAATTGTTCTCGCATTAACTTTAACAATTCAAGATGCTTATGATGGGGGCAATGAGAGCTCAAAGCCGGTAAGTACCATAATTTTTGAAGGTTATAAAACTTGAATTCCCTCTGCGAAGGGCCTTTCTTCTACTTTTATGTTGAGTCACCACCTTCTTTCTTTATGCACCATAAGAGAGCATAGTTGTCATTCTTAGTATAATGTGCATTATCCCAAAGTTTTCATTGATTGATTCATATTGTTGGTTTCACTTGTTCTTAAATTATTTGTATCTAGTCGCCCTCTTAAACTTGAAGGTGTCCTATGCATTTATGTTTTGCTCTCTTTGAAGGACAAGCTGAAAACCATTTGTATGTTTTTTCTTATGATTTGAACACACGTTTGACTTTCATTGTTTCATTTTCATGATCTTTTGTTTGTGTTCATTTGCATGTTTACAACATGGTTGCTAAGTTCTTATTGTCAAGATTATATCTTCATGCCCATGTTTTAAGTTCTTATGATCCCAGCTCACAAATGCTTACATATATGATCAAGATTGTGTAGGTGCATGTCACCTCAAAAATTATTCTTTTGTTATGACTTACCTACTCGAGGACGAGCAGGAGTTAAGCTTGGGGATGCTTGATACGTCTCCAATGTATCTATAATTTTTGATGCTCCATGCTTGTTTTTACACCATTTGCCTACTGTTTCGTTACACTTCGTGGCACTTTTATGCATTTTCCGGAACTAACCTATTAACAAGTCGCCACAGTGCCAGTTCTCTGTTTTCTGCTGTTTTTGTGTTTCAGAAGTGATACACAGGAAATATTCTCGGAATTGGACGAAACAAGTTCCTGAAGTCTTATTTTACCCGGAAGCTTCCAGAGATCCGAAGAGGAGTAGGAGGGGGGCCATAGGGGCCCCACACACCAGGCCGGTGCGGCCAGGGCCTGGGCCGCGCCAGCCAGGTGTGAGGCCACCTGGTTCCACCTCTGACATCGCCCCTTCGCCTATAAAGACCCCCCGACGGAAAAAACCTAAGTACCCGATCACTTTCCAGAACACATCGCGATCCGCCGCCGCCGTCGACCCAAAGATCGAGAGGGTCCAGAAGCTCTTCCCGGCACCCTGCCGGAGAGGGGAATCGCCACCGGAGGTCTTCTTCATCGCCATGCTTGCCTCCAGAGCGATGAGTGAGTAGTTGATGTCTACGCACGCGTCTGTTCTTGTAGACAGTGTTGGGCATCCAAGTGCAGAGGTTTGTAGAACAACATCAAGTTTCCCTTAAGTGAATCACCCAAGGTTTATCGAACTCAGGGAGGAAGAGGTCAAAGCTATCCCTCTCAAGCAACCCTGCAATTACGATACAGAAAGTCTCTTGTGTCCCCAACACACCCAATACACTTGTCAGATGTATAGGTGCACTAGTTCGGCGAAGAGATAGTGAAATACAAGTGGTAGTGATAATTATAAGTAGTAACTGTGATATGAAATAAGTATCGCTACGAGCAAACATGTAACAAAACAGGAAGTAAACGGTGTGCAAAGCTTGGAAACAAGGCCTAGGGATCATACTTTCACTAGTGGACACACTCCAAACAAATATAACATAATTGAACAAATAAACAACTTCTCTTCACTATGGTACTGTGAATTACTCTCCTATTGAACAACACTAATCATTGTGTAGTGGCTACAGAAGCACCCCTTAAAGTTCATCAAGTACTTGACAAACACCACTCATAGAGATATCCAAATCAAAGCACAACTCAAGATAGATATTATTGCAACTTAGACCAAGTACTAACACGGTGCACACACTGTCAACATTACACCATGAAAGGAGGAAAAGATCACTTCAATACTATCATAGCGATAATTATTCTCATAATCCATAAGAGATCACAATCGTAGCCTAGACCAAGTACCACCATGATGCACGCACTGTCACCGTTACACCATGGTAGGGGGAATAGATTACTTTAATAACACCACTAGAGTACACATAATATCTGAATAATAACATCTACTTGTTCAACATGATACAAAGCTCACGATCACATAAAGATCACATCATGGGAGAGAGAGGTGAACCACATAGCTACCGGTAGAGCCCTCAGCCCCGGGGATGAACTACTCCCTCCTCATCATAGGAGACAGCAAGGTTGATGGAGATGGCGGTGAGGTCGATGGAGACGGCGAAGACGGCGATGGAGACCGATGGAGATGGCTCCGGGGGCACTTCCCCGTCTCGGCAGGGTGCCGGAACAGAGACTTCTGTCCCCCGAAATTTGTCTTCGATGGCGGCGGAGCTGCGAAACTGTTCTGGAAAAATCGTCGACTCCCTTAGGGTTTTCCGTCCCGAGGCTTCTTATAGGCGAAGGGGCGATGTCAGAGGAGAGACCAGGTGGCCTCACGCCAGGCTCGCGCGGCCAGGGGCCTGGCCGCGCCACCCTGGCGTGTGGGCCCCTGGTGGCCCCTCTCCTTCTCTCCTTCGGATCTCTGGAAGCTTCCGGGTAAAATAAGACTTCAGGAACTTGTTTCGTCCAATTCCGAGAATATTTCCTGTGTATCACTCTGAAACACAAAAACAACAGAAAACAGGGAACTGGCACTGTGGCAACTCGTTAATAGGTTAGTTCCGGAAAATGCATAAAAGTGCCACTAAGTGTAACGAAACAGTAGGCAAATGGTGTAAAAACAAGCATGGAGCATCAAAAATTATAGATACGTTGGAGACGTATCAAGCATCCCCAAGCTTAACTCCTGCTCGTCCTCGAGTAGTTAAGTGATAACAAAAGAATAATTTTTGAGGTGACATGCACCTACATAATCTTGATCATGTATGAAACCATTTGTGAGCTGGGATCATAAGAACTTAAAACATGGGCATGAAAGACATAATCTTGATAATAGAAACTTAGCAACCATGTTGTAAACATGCAAATGAACACAAACAAAAGATCATGAAAATGAAACAATGAAAGTCAAACGTGTGTTCAAATCATAAGGAAAAACATACAAATGGTTTTCAGCTTGTCCTTCAAAGAGAGCAAAATATAAATGCATAGGACACCTTCAAGTTTAAGAGGGCGACTAGATACAAATAATTTAAGAACAAGTGAAACCAACAATATGAGTCAATCAATGAACTTTGGGACAATGCATATCACACTAATAATGACAACTATGCTCTCTTAATGGTGCATAAAGAAAGAAGGTGGTGACTCAACATAAAAGTAAAAGAAAGACCCTTCGCAGAGGGAAGCAGTGATTGCAAGTTTTATATCCTTCAAAAATTATGGTACTTACCGGCTTTGAGCTCTCATTGCCCCCATCATAAGCATCTTGAATGGTTAAAGTTAATGCGAGAACAATTATGATGCATATGCTTGACAAATCATAAGTTGAAAACCTTGTGCCCCGTGAATACGAGTACCCAAACCTCATGCTACTTTACTTAGAGTCCCAAGCAAGGCTCTTGTCATTGTAAGTATATGCATATCATTGAGAACCGCCAATGGGGTACCTCCGTGCCCAATGACATGGAACAAGCCCACACCAAAATGACAGGACAAGCAGACAATGAACACCTCGACATCTCTTTTATTTGCCTTTTATTTAGCTTTTTATTGTGAGATGCGTCGTCGTATGTTCACCATGGGTATGCTGCAAATTTCCACCATGAATTATGCATGGCTTAGATTGGCGGCCCGGCATTTCCCTAACACATATACAAACTCCATGATCCCCACAAGATTCCCAATTCATTTCACACCGCGGGCATCCATAAACAAAAGATCACGATATCAACTCAAATAAGAAGTGCAATGTTGAAAGCTTGCCACATGACAGCATGGCTAGGCTAGAATCCAACTTACAACTTGCAAGCATAAAAACTCAACATAAGAGACCACAATGTCAAATTTTTAAGTACAGGAAAAAGTAAAGTGTGCCTTCCGGTTCGTGAGAGCTTTACTGACCGAATTTCGCATAACACTAGTAAGAGTTTAATTTGAAGAGAAAATAAAAGCAAGTCAAATTTACTTGGAATAGCAAATTGCTAGTAGGTATGTATGGTGGACACTTTGGAAAACTTTGGCTTTTAGGAGTTGGATGCATGAGTAGAGCTCATACTCAGTACAAGGCGAGGGCTAGCAAAAGACTGGGAGCAACCAACTAAGAGAGCAGTAATGGCCATAATCATGCAAAGCGACATTAAAAGAAGCATAAGAATGCATCAAAAGTCAAAAACTAAATGATCATAGAGGCTATTGGCGACTTTGTAAGAGTCTAACATGTGTGAGCATGCGCCAAGTCAACCCAAATAAAGCATCAAGGAGAAAACCAAAATAATGCTTCCATACAATAAAAACAACGCATGATTTTTTCAAAGGCTCATTAAGCAATCTCAGTTATTTGAGACAAGTCATGCTACAGCAAAACCACTAAGCATACTATCAAAAAGACATCAAGCACGACATGCAAAAGCCTAGGCCGCAGTCTACACAAGCTCCTTCTTGTACCACTTTTTTGCATAAAGCTTTTTCTCTTTTCCAACACCATTCAAACTTTTTTAATCCAACTCTTTTGAGGAAAACCAACATGGTCCACAGGCAAAACTACACCTTGATAAATAAATATAAGAAGATCTGAACGCAAATCAAGGCAAAAACGAAAACCAAAAGCAGTAGCAGAAAAAGAGAACACTCATTGAAACGATAAGAGTGAAAAACAGAGTGTTCTTGGCAAATGAAAAACGGAGTTCATCTCCCTCCAAAACAACATGATGTGATCAAACCATTTATTGCAGCAAACAACACTAAACTAATAATTAAAACTAAAATAACTGACGCTCCAAGAAAAACACATAGTGCATGAAGCAATAAAAATATAGTGTCTTGAAAGGTGACCTGATTTTTGCCGATGAAGAAGGGGTGCCTCGGGGGCATCCCCAAGCTTTGACACTTGTACTTCTTGGATATTTCTTGGGGTGATGCATGGTCATCCCCAAGCTTGAGCTTTTGTCCATTCTTCAACTCATCTCATCATTCTCCAATCCCTACACTTAAAAACTTCCTTCATACAAAACTAAACACAATTCTATTAGCAACATTAGTGCAAGTATAATAATGAATCAACCCTTTTCAGTTCAGATTTCAACACAAAACCACCACATATAAAGTATATACTACTGTAGCAACTTCCCCCAAAAGTTCCGTGATCAAAAGAACTCAAAAGAAAGCGATAAAGCGGCAAACACAAATATTGACAGAAATCTGTCAAAACAGAACAGCTGACAAAGGTCGAATTTTTTGAGGTATTTTCTGTTGCTCAAATCAAAAAGTGTTTAACTAATGAAAGTTTGGATATAACCTGGGGCATATGCACAAGAAATCGCAGGTCCAAAAGATATACAGAGAATTTATACGAATTTTTACGGTACAGCACCAAAAACAGTTTCAGGACAGCAACATCCCCAAATCTTACCTCACTCAAATTAGAGGCTTCTCTTGGCACAAAAACGAAATAAAAAGGATAAGGAGAGGTCATTACAGTAGTAATGACTTCCAAGACTCAAATAAAAGAAAAAGTACTGAAAATAAACAATGGGTTATCTCCCAAGAGTGCTTTTCTTTAACGCCTTTGAGCTAGGCGCAGTGATTTGCGAAGATGCTCATGTGGGCGCCATATAAGAGCTTGAGATAAAGGCGCCATATAAGAACTTAAAGCAATAGAGAGCATCAAAAAGAAAGTATGGAACACATTTAAATCTAAACCACTTCCTATGAAAAATAGTCTTGTAAAGAGACAAGTAATGAAAGCGCAAAGCAAAAAGCATAGGAAGGAAAAACAAGTACAACTTTAAGATTTGCAACATAAAGAGGGGAAACTCAATATTATTGAGATCCATTAAACCATGTTTCCCTCTCTCATAATAACTTTCAGTAGCATCATGAATAGAACTAACAATATAACTATCACATAAAACATCCCTATCATGAGCCACATGCATAAAAGGATTAATACTCCCCACATGAACAATAGTAGTAGGAGCAGAATCAATAGAATAATTATTCTCATCACCATAATCATCAAAGACAGGAGGCATATTATAATCATAACTATTTTTCTCCTCAAAAGTAGGTGAATTGAAAACATTATACTCATCATCATAAACTAGAGGCTTAGTATCATCACAAGATAGAGAACTACTATGTCGCAAAGCATATTCATCAAACATATCATCATAAGAAGGAACATGGATAGCACTAATGGTACAACAATTATTAACCTTAGAATTGGTACCAAAAAGATTTTCAATATCAAAAGTAGAGTGCTTTTCCCAATCATGATCACTAACATAGGTAACAGGCATAGGAACATCATCCCAATCAGAATTATCATAATCTATAGCAGGATCATAACGCTTAGGGGAAGATACAGTGTCCTCTCGCCTCTTACTCCTCTTCTTCTTCATACTCTTCTTACTCTCTCCTTTAGGAGGGAGAGACTTGAAGGGCATCTTCTCCACATATTCTTTAGGAGGGAAAGGAATCTTCTCCATATAATCTGGTTTGCTGACAGAAACAACAGAAGAAACTTTGGAGGATTCCTCCTCTCTATTAATAAGATAAAAACATCTATCAGTCATGTCATAGCTTGGCAAAATATCAAGTTTTATAAGATTTTGAATGTAAGTATTTGCAAGGCAATCTTTAGCACAATAGAGACGACAACCACGAAGGGTGCTATTAATATCAACATCATTCATATCTATCAAAGCAATCTTTCTAGATATCTCGTCACACGCCAAGAACAAAGTGAGCTCATCATGCTGATTGGGAGTAATCTTGTCATCACAATACAAACTTAGGGTACTAGAAGAGTAACTATTAGGGCTTGAGCATTGGAAATTAAAATGACCTATGTCATTGCAATGTTTACAAAGAAAAGGATAAAGCTCACAAACCTTTTTACCGATCTCGCCTATATCCTTGTACCACATTCGGGTTTCTTCATTTGCATGGTGGACACAATAATCTTCCTTGTTGTAACTCTGTTCACAAGGTCTATGTACTCCACAAAAATTAACATGCTTATAAGAAATAGGACTTTTAGAAGTTTGAGGATGTTTATTGGATTCATCAATAACAATATCACTTTCTATGCAAGTGTCCTTAAAAGGTTCATGATACACGTCCCCATTTCCTTTAGGAACATTCATATGGGAAGCAAAGGCTTTAAAGCAATCAACCATAATTTGAGGATCAAGACCATATTTAGCACTAAGCTCTTGAAAATTAGCAGTTTCAGCGAAAGACTTAATGCAATCAAACTCGTAATTCATACCTGATCCTTTACCTTTGTCGCTATCCCAACCTTCAATATTGTTTTGAATTGTCTCAAGCAGACCCCACTTGGTGTCGACATCCTTGCTTGTGAAAGACCCATCAAGGCATGCATCTAGATTGTCCTTGTAATGTCCTGAAAGCCTTGCATAAAAATTATTAATAACAATATTACGGGGAAGATCATGAATAGGACATTTATGCATTAGTAACTTCAATCTTCCCCAAGCTTGGGCAATGCTTTCTCCCTCATGCGGATGAAAATTATAAATGTAATTCCTATCTTTATAAACCTGACTAGAAGGATAGAATTTAGAATAAAAGAGAGGTTCAATTTCATCCCAGTCAATAGATCGACCATCTTGGAGCAGTCGATACCACTCCTCAGCTCTGCCTTTCAGTGATAAATAGAATAGCTTCTTCTTAACTTGGTTCATTGAAATACTTGCACACTGGAACAACTCGCATAATTCATGTATAAAAAGCAAATGGTCACCAGGATGGACAGTTCCATCACCTAAATAGCAGTTATCCCTAACATGTTCAACAATCTTCGTAGGTATTTTAAAAGGATGAGGAGCACAAGCATCACTAGAAACATCACATATGGGAGATAAAATATTATCAGAACAGACCTTCTCCACTAAAGCTGGGGGACTAAAAATATCATACCTAACAAAACCAGCTTCCCCAAGCTTAGACTTTTCTATAGCATTAGCATTAACGGTATTCAAAGAATTCGGACTAATAACATTGCTATGCGAAATAAGCTCCAAAGGATTTTCAATTTTCTCTTCAAATCTAAAATCAGGAAAAAGACTAAAGAACTCTTTGTTTTCCATTAAGCCTAACTAGTGAAAATAAAAACAAGAAACAAAAAGATGTAATGGCAGAATCTAAAGGAAATAACTTCGAGCACTCACACAGGAGGATGCGAGTACCTTTTACCTTACCTCCCCGGCAATGGCGCCAGAAAAGAGCTTGATGTCTACGCACGCGTCTGTTCTTGTAGACAGTGTTGGGCCTCCAAGTGCAGAGGTTTGTAGAACAGCAGCAAGTTTCCCTTAAGTGGATCACCCAAGGTTTATCGAACTCAGGGAGGAAGAGGTCAAAGCTATCCCTCTCAAGCAACCCTGCAATTACGATACAGAAAGTCTCTTGTGTCCCCAACACACCCAATACACTTGTTAGATGTATAGGTGCACTAGTTCGGCGAAGAGATAGTGAAATACAAGTGGTAGTGATAATTATAAGTAGTAACTGTGATATGAAATAAGTATCGCTGTGAGCAAACATGTAACAAAACAGGAAGTAAACGGTGTGCAAAGCTTGGAAACAAGGCCTAGGGATCATACTTTCACTAGTGGACACACTCCCAACAAATATAACATAATTGAACAAATAAACAACTTCTCTTCACTATGGTACTCTGAATTACTCTCCTATTGAACAACACTAATCATTGTGTAGTGGCTACAGAAGTACCCCTTAAAGTTCATCAAGTACTTGACAAACACCACTCATAGAGATATCCAAATCAAAGCACAACTCAAGATAGATATTATTGCAACTTAGACCAAGTACTAACACGGTGCACACACTGTCAACATTACACCATGAAAGGAGGAAAAGACCACTTCAATACTATCATAGCGATAATTATTCTCATAATCCATAAGAGATCACAATCGTAGCCTAGACCAAGTACCACCATGATGCACGCACTGTCACCGTTACACCATGGCAGGAGGAATAGATTACTTTAATAACACCACTAGAGTACACATAATATCTGAATAATAACATCTACTTGTTCAACATGATACAAAGCTCACGATCACATAAAGATCACATCATGGGAGAGAGAGGTGAACCACATAGCTACCGGTAGAGCCCTCAGCCCCGGGGATGAACTACTCCCTCCTCATCATAGGAGACAGCAAGGTTGATGGAGATGGCGGTGAGGTCGATGGAGACGGCGAAGACGGCGATGGAGACCGATGGAGATGGCTCCGGGGGCACTTCCCCGTCCCGGCAGGGTGCCAGAATAGAGACTTCTGTCCCCCGAAATTTGTCTTCGACGGCGGCGGAGCTGTGGAACTGTTCTGGAAAAATCGTCGACTCCCTTAGGGTTTTCCGTCCCGAGGCTTCTTATAGGCGAAGGGGCGATGTCAGAGGAGGGACCAGGTGGCCTTACGCCAGGCTCGCGCGGCCAGGGGCCTGGCCGCGCCACCCTGGCGTGTGGGCCCCTGGTGGCCCCCCTCCTTCTCTCCTTCGGATCTCTGGAAGCTTCCGGGTAAAATAAGACTTCAGGAACTTGTTTCGTCCAATTCCGAGAATATTTCCTGTGTATCACTCTGAAACACAAAAACAGCAGAAAACAGGGAACTAGCACTGTGGCAACTCGTTAATAGGTTAGTTCTGGAAAATGCATAAAAGTGCCACTAAGTGTAACGAAACAGTAGGCAAATGGTGTAAAAACAAGCATGGAGCATCAAAAATTATAGATACGTTGGAGACGTATCAGTAGTCTACCTTGGACTATGGGTCCATAGCAGTAGCTAGATAATTGTCTTCTCCACCATGTGCTTCATGTTTAGATCTCATGAGCTGCCCTACATGATTGAGATCACCGTTATGTAATTCTACATGTTTGGTTTGTTGGGATCCGATGAATATTGGTGTTATGATTGAGTTGCTGTACTGAAATATATCTTATGTTATCTCTATGTTGTTTATGATCTTGCATGCTCTCTGTTGTTAGTAGCTATCTTGGCCGAGTAGTTGCTAGTGACTCCAAGAGGGGGTATTTATGCTCGATAGTGGGTTCATGCCTCTATTTAACCTGGGGGAGTGACAGAAACCTCTAAGGTTGTAGATGTGTTGTTGCTACTAGGGAGAAAACAACATTCATATGCTCAAGGGCATATGCTTTGTTTACATTACACACTTTGCTTAATGCAATTATCTGTTGTTCGCAACTTAATACTTGTGGAGTTCTCGGATTGATTCGCCACAAGTGGATTATTAGTCATAGATGCAGTTGGATGGCGGTCTATGTATTTTGTTGTAATGCCCAGAGTAAATCTCATAGTGATCTTCTTGACATATCACGTTTATCTTTATTCTATCAATTGCCCAACTGTAATTTGTTTACCCAGCATGTGTTATTTATCTTATGGAGAGACACCACTAGTGAACTGTGGACCCCGGTCCTATTTCCATCATATTGCTATCACTTGTTTACTTTACTCGCACTGTTTACTTTACTCGCATACTCTACTGTTTTCCACTCGATACGCTCATAACCTTTGTTTCAAGCAAACCGGTGAGATTGACAACCTCATCGTAAGTTGGGAACAAAGTACTTAGTTGTGTGTGTGCAGGTTCCGCGTTGCAGCTAGCAAGCAAAGCTTGGACGAGGCGCCATATATAAATTGTCCGAAGCTGTCGCAAACTAGCAAGCATCACCTTCAGTCGTTTGTCTCTCCTCTCCAAGATCGGCATACCTTGGTTTCTTAACTGAGGGAAAACCAGCTGCTATACTCATCACACCTTCCTCTTGGGGTTCCCAACGGGCTGGTCATTCACCACGCACAAGGACTATTGCCGGGGAACAAGGAAGAATAATCTCCCTCGTCAACTAGGCAATCACTCTCTCCTTCATATCTCTGTCCCTTCTATTCCGCATAGACTCCTCCTGTGTAGTTCGTTCGTCCTCTTTTGCTGAGACATGGCGCATCTGAAGGACAACATTGAGTATCCACCGCATACGAATCCATTTTTTCGGCGTGTTTCTTGTGCTATTGATCCTGGATTGCTACAGAATATGGGAGTATCTGGTAACGGTGGAATTGCTTCCACTAGTCAACCTTTGGGGAATCCACCTGTTGCGAATCATGAAGATGTAGAGGTAATACAAACTCGATCTTGGAAAAAATTATTCATGTGTGTTGTATATGGGCGGTGGAAGCATTGTATTTTGTTTAAAAGTTCACGTTGGTTGTGTTGTTTTTCCAATTTATTTCGTTCTTCATGTTGAAGCTTCATAACATTTGAGCAGAAGCTAGTTATTGTTAATATAGGAAGCTCTTGTATAGGTTGTCATGAAGCTTCATGGCGAGGAAACCCCTTGTACAGGGGATGTAGCATTATTCTTGAAAGCTAGAAGCACTTCTGAAGCGAATTCAGTAATACGCTTGTCATGAATTTTTTTAAACCTTGCGGTTACTCTTTCGACATCTTTCATCCAGATATTATTGTGCTTCACAATGAGAGTCTTTATGTATTCTGGGAGCTCCTGTAGTAGTTAGTAGTGTGTCTTGTTAGTTCCAACAAATATTTAGAAGGCTATGAAACATCAAAAGTAATGTACAATGTACCTCTTGGATACTACTGTTGGTCCGTGTTGTGGGATCTTGTGTCACGTCCTGTAACCAGCGTGGTATGCTTAAAGTTGATCGGTAATATATATCACATACAATAGAAGCATATATTTGTAATGGATGAGACATGACAATGTACATTTATTCGCACCTGCCCCAAATGGTTGGAGTTTGCTACTGCAATCTCTGGTAAAATATGTGCTTGTGGTGCTACGTTCCCGAGGTTTGCATTGACATTAGCATACGGGGTGTTGTGGAATGGACGGCACTACATAGTAGTGTGTAAACATGATTTAGGATGGAAACACGTTAGGAGCGAGGCATTATCGGTTGAAATATGCAAAAAACTTACTGGACGCTTCCCATATGTATGGGCCTTTAGTGTCAACTTGTTTCTGTCGTGCTGCATCAGAAACTTGAAGTCTTTGTCTGTGACATGGGAAGCTCTAGGGACGGCGTAATTAATCCGATATGATGATAGAGTTGACACGGGGAAGTCCAAATGATCCATGTAAACAATCTGCATATTAAATTTTGTTAAACAAAATTGGTATGAAGGAGCAAAAACTAAAACAATTGTATATATAAGGAATGAAGCACGTAGCATAGGACATACTGCGATCCATGGTAAGCAACCACCAACCCACAGTGGTTTTATGTTTCCATCTTTTGCTGCCTTTCTCATTTTTTCTTGAAATGCCTTGATTTCTGACATCGTATGCCGAAATATCTGTTCTGCCCAATCATATTCACGAACGAGTTCGGAATCACCGAGGCTCCCAAGATATTCTAGGGGCAGCATAATGCTTGTTCCAGGAAAGAAGTATGTACCAATCACCACTAGGAAAAATGTCCTGAACCATGTTTCCTCATCCAAATTATCATTTTCAAGCATCTTTTTAGCATGGTGAATCGGTGCCCTCCTTCCAGCTGTGTTATACTCAATTTTGTAGAATTCACGGTATGGTGATTCTTCATGCTCACCGGTGAGCACCACTGGCCTAGTTCCACGAGGAAGACCGATGGCTGTAGCTACCATTTCTTTGTTGAACACTATGCTTGTGTCGTTGCGAGTGTTCCTGAATTCACCAAGCTCGGGATCAATTCTTTGTATTATCCATTCAAGCAAACCCTTGGGAGCTGAGAAAAAGCAAATGTCCAGAAGAAAACCCCAGCCACGATTAATAATGAGTTCTCTCCGAGGGTCCTTAAGCCCAATTACTATGTCTCTCAACCGAGCTGCCGCAAAACGACTTTTTAGCATACAATCAGGGTCGACATCCTTTGCGGTCTTTCCATCCTTGGTCATTTTCGAAGATGGAGTGCTGCGAAGGATGTGGAAGCAAACATGTCAGTACTTATGAAACACCAAATTATTCATGTGGAAACATGGGAGGCAGAAGCATTAAATGGGTTCGGTCGAAACTGGTTGAAAACATGTTAGAAGCATAAAAATTTGAAAAAGTATCATTTAGACTGATTGCCGCCATTTTTTCTTCGCATGTACAAAACTTCATTGTCATCATCTGTGCTTTACAATTTTGGGGAAGCATTGTACATGGAAGCATAAGACAAATCTGAGACAGCATAACAAGCACTGCATGGAAACATGAATCAAAGCAGGGGCATTGGTAGTACATTCTCAGAGTATAAATACTAACAAACGTCAATTTGCTTCCCCAAAAAATATAGCTAGTAAGAAGAACATAAACCATATAGGATTGGAAACATATATTTACTTAAAAAAATATGATTGCATATGAGTATATGAATTGGGTGGAGGATTTAGAAGCATGAAAATATAGTAGCTTCAGTTTGTTGGTATGGAGCATATTACAACCAATGCAGAAGCACACGAGTTTGTAATGTGTAGTCCGGCAATTGATCCCAGAAAAATTGTACAAAGTATAAACCAACTTATATCATCAAAACTTCATTCATTATTGACACAGCAAGCAGTACATCTTCTCCCAGAAAAATTGCTGTTGTAACCCGTGAACATCTATAAACTAGCAGATACAGTATAAGAACACAAGCTAGTTATAGGATTCTTCTGTACAAAGTGAGATCATACTGATTGGTACGGGTCTAGAATAACTAGCTGTAGAAATAATTTAAGAAACAACCCATGGAGACCAAGATCTCTCTGTTACCTTGTCCCCAGGTCGAGTAGCCGTTGAATGTGACCGATACGGCGACCGCAATCAACCTGCAGCCCCAAAGATTCCACCCGATTCAGCCGACCTATCACACGTACGGCGTTGGTCGCCAGTCACCGTTGCCGGTAGAACGCCATGGAGACAAAAATCCAGCCGCCGCCGCCGGTGCTAGACCTCGATTTGTGAAGCGCAGTGAGAGATTGGGGGGAAATGGGAGCTGAGCAGCGTGCGATTGGAAGCAGCGCGTGATTGGAAGCAGCGGGGAGATGATGTGAGGGCGCTGGACAGGGAGGAAGCAGCGGGGAGATGATGTAAGGGCGCTGGACCGGGAGGAAGCAGTGATTTTCGCTCTGCAGCTGTGAGGAATTTGCTCGCACTAATTTAGGAGGCGTTACAGGGTTAATTGAAAGCATTGATTGCCAATAAATTTCGGGATTTCGTTCGCATAACTTTGCTTAACGCACGCGGGCAGAAGTGGAATTGGGGCCGTCCGATTGGAAGCTAAATCGACGTCGTTGAAGAGGTCCGACGAAACGACTCCTGCCGGACTCCGTTGTACAGTACTCCCTCCGTTTCAAAATATAAGATGTTTTAGCTTTGTGAAGCAAATGTATCTAGACATTTTTTAGTGTGTAGGTTTATTTGAATAGACACACTAAAAGGTGTCTAGATACATTTGCTTCACGAACCTAAAACATCTTATATTTTAAAACGGAGGGAGTATTTACCTATAGTTTTTGGGCAATTATATGTCACTTAATTGAATTCAGTTAGACGCAAGGAACTGTAACAGCTCAAGGATACTGTCGCATATACTGATAATTTAGAATTCTTTTGCATACCCCAGTTGTTTAATAGACCACTAGCCACTTAATTGATACTCCCTCCATGCCGGATTATAGGGCAATTACGTACTTCGAGACAAACTTTGACCTCTAATTTTAATCAAGAAAATATACGATATATTATATAAAAATTGTACCATTGGATTCATATTTAAAAGAACTTTCAAATGGTATAATTTTTATGTTAAATATTTTATATTTTCTTAACTAAAATAAATGGTTAAAGTTTGTCTTAAAATACACATTTGCCCAATAATCCGACATGGAGGGAGTATGATTTGTTCTTTTAGTGAGTTGTAATTACTGCCACATTATCTTCAAACTATGTAATACCGAAGATGGTTTTCCTTCGCACCGTTGGGATACCCGGTAGCCTTTCATCTCCTATGTTTTATTTTTCTTATACAAAAAGAGATTGACAACAACGAGATCTGCAGTTTACCTTTATTTTTTGCATACATGACATTTCATAGTTCCGGAAAACCAATATGCACATAAAGAAGATTGCAAATTAGGTGCTCAGTTTTTATTTCTATTTTGAGAGTATTGATGTACAATGAATTAGGAAACTAAATCATTACAAGAACCTTAATATTACAAATAGTACAAACCAAAAAACAAAAGTGAAATATATGATATTTTCAGTTTGAGAGAAAGGAATTCCATCTTATAGCTTTCGTGGTTTGTTACCATATATTAAATTATTTACAATTGTTGTGTGCTTAAAAAAAATTAAGTTGCGGCCAAGCTCCATATGCCCATGCGAATTGTGTCAGTTGATTGAGGATCGAGTGCGACACACCTTAATGATTTTTTTTAACTTCCACAAAATTTCTATTTTTCTTTTAGTTTTTCATGAAAACAATTTATTATTTATTGACTTGTTGCAACGCACTGGTATTTTGCTAGTCTGTACAAATAAAACAGGATACGGATACGACTGGTAGTCCGTACGTCACAGAACGTTTGCGTTTTGCCCCCTCAAAAACTTTATCAACCCGCAGTCCAAGTTACCAGGAACCAGGCACCACGGCGCGGTGGACCATAGGCGGACTACTATCGTACCGGTTTGGTTTCTCTATCGTTCTCCCATCCACCCGTGCGAGGAAACCTGGTTGTGCTCGTGGAGACCCAGCACGAGCTAGGATGGAGGCCGAGAGGTCCGGAGTCGGGAACAATGAGTAAGGAAGGCTCTTGGCCGCGCATGGGAATAAAGACGGCGACGATAGGCTTCAGGATTGCGGCGCTGCGCACCGACTCGAGGGAGAGCTGGCTGCCGGACTGGATAGTTGGGTCTACTGCCGGTGGAGACGTCCGCGTCGCGGGGTGAGCAGAGAGCAGGGCCTTGCGGGAAGGAGAAAGAAGAGGAGGAGCATGTTGGGGGAGAGGAGAGAGTGATACGTACGCGGTGGAGAAGCTGCAGCATGGGGCGGCGCTTGGCTGGTTGGAGAGGCGGAGCAGGCGGCGGTGCAAGCCGGGGGAGGAAGCACGATGAGGTCGACGGTTCTCGCTCAAGTGAGAGAAAGAGAGAGCTAAAGGGATGCTGTCGTGCTGGAGCGCAGCCTCCTAGCGCTGGCGGCGAGGCTAGGAAGAAGCGAGGGGATTAGATGAGGCTAGGGCTGGGTAGCTTAGGTGGGCTGGATGGGGTGTTTTACGGCTGGCCTGGGCCGGTTGGCCTGGCCGGTTGGGCAGGTATTTTTTCCTTTTCTAAAGATATTTTGATACAGCTCAAAATTTGAGGAGAATCATTCAGAAAAAAGTAATAAATGAAATAACAGAAATAGCATGTACGTGTTTGATGCAAATGGCATTGAAATCTAGAAAACCCGCAGCCCTTTAGTCTTCTTCTTTCTAATAGAATACCTCCTACAAATGAAAAAAAAAGAGTAGGACAAAAGATATAGTCCAAATATGCAATACGAAAATATTAATTTCAATCAAATTTATATCCAGTGTATCTTACTAATTTAGTATTGTAGCAACATTGGTGCTATTCCATAAAAAAAATACTCTTCTGTAAAAAAGTAAGGCCCTAACTCACGGAAAGTGCAAGAAGTGTGGATAATCCAAACTACCAACACTAAACTACTACTCTCTCCGTTTCAAAATATAACATGTTTTAGCTTTGTGAAGTAAATGTATTTAGATATCTTTTAGTGTGTAGATTTAGTCGAATATACACACTAAAAGGTGTCTAGATACATTTGCTTCACAAACCTAAAACATTCTATATATTGAAACGCACGGAGTATATATTTATCTCTATGCAGTTGTCATGTTTTCGATAATGAAATTTTATGACTTTCGGATATATGTATTTATTATTTAGTTATTTCGCAGCAACACGCGGGCACTTAGCTAGTTTAAATAATATTGCTAGAGGTCGTGTGTGATGGTAATACGTTTTCGCCCGTCCACTTTACGCTTTCGTACGTGACCGTGCCCTTTTGTTCGATGACTTCGATTCCGCACTGAGTCTCGAAGTCCTGCCATCGCACGAGTTCTTTCGGCAGCTGTTCTCCGCTCCGGACTCCTTGCCTAGCCTACATATATACGAGCTATCGTGTATAAAAACGAAGATGCTCCGCGCTTTCATCAAGGCTAGGTAGGGGAAGGCGACGCCCATCCAGGTGGCCTCCGTGCTGCTCGGCCTTTGGGGCACGATGTTGCCGGCGTCGCCCAGACGGGTTATGCCAAAACCAATGCCTTCGTGCTGTCCTACGCCGCCCGCATGCTGCCGATTGTCAACGAGGTGGATGTTGCGAGCTGGCTGACGGTGGTGTTGGGGGGAAAGAGGAATGAATCAGGCAGGGGAGAGGTTGATGCGACAGAGCATAGGAAGGCGGAGGGCACGGCGCGGGCCCTCATCAATGCCCACCGTGAACACCAGGGGCGCCTCCCATTTGGCAAAGCCTCGACCTTCTGATCGTAGACCAAAACTGTTCCTCATCAGGTGGGATTAATTCCCCCAAGCAAAGTGGACTTAACAGACACTGAGATCGCGGGGCTCTGCTCGGAGTTTCTTGGTGCCGGCATGGAGCCTGTGAACACTGCACTGTGGATCATGCTCGCCCTTGCCGACGCCACCGAACCAGAGGACGCAGAGAATTCTAAGGGGAACCTCATGCATTACCGGCGGTGGCGCGAGAGGAGAGGGGAGTTCTTCAGCGCAGGGACGAGTCTCCCATCTCTTACTCTTAGTTTGTTCGTGAGTAAATCTATCCTGAACTGAATTAATTGGCTCCTGGCAAATAATCGATTCTTTCCTATTTGGTTGACTGGCCGCATGCATTAATAATATGGTGGAAGGTTATGCATTCAGGACCATGGAAATAGACTCGGTGGTATTTTCCTATGTGTTGCAGCTAGGACTGGGTTGAGTCTGCACCTAGCAACATGAAGAAATTTATTCTCATAGGCTGAAGATAAAGCAGAGAAGACACTTAGACACATGATATTGGTTTAATCGAATTTTCTTTGCTTGCTTACAGTCAATTTACTTAAACACTGCCGGATGTCAGATTTTAAAATTCACATTATTTATATGCTGGTGCTTGGAGTTTTGTTCGGTTGATAATGAGAGAAAGATACAAAAGAAGTCGATATCTGGAGATGGAGTATTGCACCGATGTTGTACTAACTTGCTGCATGCTTGCAACCTAGGTGGGCCTATTTTCGGCAATTTTAATGAGAAGCGATTACTAATTAAGTTTTTAGACCACTGGAAATATGAGTTATTGTTTAATTACATACATCTAATTATAGTTTTTATATCACTGGAAATATCAGTTAGTTTTTTATTACATACATAATTATTAGTTTTTATATCACTCGAAATAAATATTAGTCAATTTGAGTCTTTTGTTCAGCTGTGTTATCCGTGAAGATGGATTGGTCTAAGACCTACTCAATGGAGAACTGGCCCTTGCAGCACTGTGATGTTGCGAAGCCCTACAACAACGCTGTGCCGATGCCCTACTCCGGCACAACCATGGATCTCGGTGTCATCTTGAAGGTTTTTTTGAACAAGGAGAGGCCCCGAAGGGCCTAGATACCAACTTTTATTACTGAGCGGTGGAGTACAAATTACAAGGAGGACCTTACATGGAGCATCTTTTACAAACCAGTCCTCAACATTTGCATAGAAGACCTTAGAAAATAAGTAGAAAACATGATCGGGTCCCTCATCACCGCCGGTAGGATTCCCACAGCTACCTTCACCACCAACGTCGGGGACGCAACCACTTGACACCATGGGCGGAGCTAGTAGGGTGGAAGGGTGGGGCACGCTCCACCCTAAGATTTAGCCTGCTAGCCTAATACATATTGTCTAGAAAAAAAGAAAATGCCATACGCCTGGCCCATGCGGTGAAACATAGGCAGCTTTTGTGGATTCCTAGTTCCGTGGAACCGTCGTTCACAGCAACTCCGCTTCGTGATCCGCCCCATCGGACTCCATATCGATCACGATTCAATCCTCCCCCTAAAAAAAATTTGTTGTAGCATCGCCACATCCCTTGATTGTCCGGCTGTTGATTCCGTTGAATCACCAAGAAAAGGAATCGAGACAGTGCTGCGGTGAGCATTGCGGCCGGCGACAGTGCTGGGACACCCGCACAGTGCCAATCGATCTGCTAATTGATCCGGTGAGGTTTCACCGTTTAGCTTAGCTGCACGTATCTTTCTACTCTAAGAATTGTTCTTTATGTAAGTAGTTTAATCGAAGTAGAAGACTGAAATTGGCATATCGGTTCATTAGTGATCACTTCAAATGAGCTTATAATTATTTTTATCTGTATAGATTCATTATTAGAAGACTAAAATTGTCTCTTTCTCTGGTCTAATTGTTCTATATCGATTTCTTAGCTTCTGGATGTAGACAGTTGTTTCAATGTGTATTTTTTGCATTGCAAACTTAGAAACATGAAGAGAAACTCAGACATTGCATTGCTTTTTCAGAAGCATAAAGCAAAGAAGAATGCATCTTCTGCCCATTCTGTTGTGGAAGAGCAAACTACAGTTTGTGAATAAGAAGAAATACTGGTATTGCTATATTATTTAAATTAATGTAGGTATGTAATGTTGATTTATGAATATTTGAGACATCATCATTAATTTTATGCTACACATCAGATATCTATTTTTTCATGCTTTATAGTAAACTTTACATTGTTTTGTTATATATGTGATATTGGGAAAAAAGATAGTCGCCCCACCCTAGTGCAAAATCCTGGCTCCGCCAGTGTAAACGATATCCACCAAAGTGGGCTTCCAAGGCCATACCAAGTTTCTTTACAAGAAACAACTTATACTGCTCTAGTGTAGCAATAGCGGGGATATACAACACCAATGAGCATACATAGACACATATCCGGAACGGTGTTGGAGTAGGTATCTACGGTCCCCGACCTCCCCTAGCTACGTCCCCACGCTCGAGTCCCTTTTTACTTATCCTTCCACCTCCGCAGCCACAACCGCAGTCGCATCCAACTCCTAATCCTCATTCTTAGTCTAGCAACATTAACCCTAGCAGCAGCACATCATGACCGACGCGCCACCGAAAATTGGTAGTTGAATCCTAATTTTTTAGAAAGTCAAACTATGTCAAGATTGACTAAGTTTTTATTAAAAAATCATTAATATATAAAATATAAAATTAATATCATTAGATAGATAGTGAAATATATTTTCATATGTTATCTACAAATATTATATTTAGTTGATAATTTTTTCTAAAAGTTTGATCAAACTTTATTTAGTTTGACTTTTCAAAAAAATAAACCTTAAGCCTTAGAATGGAGGTAGTAGTAGGAATATTCCTGTCATCAAATTGGCCTGATCCCCAAAAGGCTGGAGCTTCTATTTCTTCTGTTAAGGGAGATTCGAGACTTTCCAGGTTGTATAATAGCACTATTTTATGAACCCAAGTAGGGATGAAAACGGAACGGATTATTTTCGACCGACCAACCGGACGCTTACGGAACTCAAAAACGGATTCAGTCGGATAGTTGCCGGATACGGTCATGGATACGGCTAGTGATTAACGGATACGGAAAAGAATATGGTTTCACTAATATCCGACCATATCCGAAGATATACCATATTTCACGGTTATATCCAGACAATATTCTACAAAATATCCGGTAATGAGTTGTTGAGTACGTGACTGGGGAGAGAAGATAAAAGAGAGTTATACATTTTTTCTTATGGTACATAAACACCACCATGCAAGGCACAAGCTAGTTTTATATGAATATATATTTATGTATGTAGAAAAATTTACAAGCTAATTTTACTTTATTATCAACGAGAGATCCGACAAAATGTTTATCCGCAACCGAACCGTATTCGCTCCATATTCGGTCCATATTCGTTTCCGATAGACTTCGATTCCGTATTTGTATTCGCACACTATCCGCTCCAATTCTGAATCCAAAAAAAATATGGTAACGAATACGGTTTCACTACTATCCGTCTGTATTCGCACCGTTTTCACCCCTAAAACCAAGATCAAAAGGCGAGACTATTGGTGGTGAGGTTAGACTTGAACTTCTTGAAAATTGGTCGTTGGATCCTAATTTAAACTAAACTAGAAAATAATGCCCGTGCGTTGCTACGGGTTGATATATTTTAGTACCGACCTACACACGACTGGACTATAATTTATTTACAATGCAACGATCAACACTTAATAATTTGTATAAAAAAGAAAAAGTACATAAAAATAGATCAATATAATAATTCAAATATGTTCTAAATTGATCTATTTTTATTTTTTATTATCTCCTTATATTATTAATTTGTAGAGAAAGCTTTAATGTTTCTTCTAGTGTATTATAATTTACAAGATTTATTACCTTCAAGATGGGGTCATTTCCCCCTTTCTTTTCTCTCTCCTCCCTCCTCTTGCCCCCGTTGATAGATTTATTCGCCCCCTGGTCCGCTCCTCCCTCTTCTCCGGCGCCGTTGCCGTTTGGGGTCGAGAAGGATGCGTTGCCAGGTTGTACAGAGTAGTCTAGGTCTTGTGTGCGGCTGCTTGCTGGTGTTTGGCATTTTGCCGGTAGAAGGGAGGGCTCCAGATCTCTTGGGCTGGAGCTGCCGCTGCCTGGAGATTTTTTTCCTCATCAATGTGCTCCGGTGGACGGAGCTGAAGACGGTGGTCGACGGTCTCATTGTGGACTCCAATAATAAATCCTAGGTTCGTTGCGCCGCTCTTGCTCGATTTGGTAGCGAGGTTTGACTTCTCCTTCTTGGTCGACGTGGTGCTGATGCGGAGGAAGGGGTGGCCACGCTTGTTCGGGGAGCTGTGGGTGGCGCTTGGGAGATGAGGATACTGTAAATCAGACATCAATCTCAACGGCACATGCTAGGCTGCTGGCGCACACCAACTCCGGATCTCGACGTCTGCGACATGTCAGATGTTCAACCTCCATCGGAAGCCTTTTTATGGATTCACGGCGGCAATCAACTTCCCACGGGTGTCAATTCGTTTAGTCAAGTCAACGCAGGATTAAGTGGGTATGCTTATCCCTTTATGTCTATCTAGGCGAGTACTCAACACATATAAGTTGACACAAAGATTAGTAAAGAGCTTATCTCTTTTTTTTCGATATAATGAGCATATATTAATATCAAGAAGATACCAACTATACCCAGCCTCTACAATAACGCAATATCATAGTGGCAATACAGATGCACACAACCAAAAAAATAAGAAGAAATACAAAAAAAAAACCCTATTTTCACTGAGTATTATATTAATTTTATTTTACGTGTTTGGTGTATATTTACTGTTTTGTCTACTTCGTCTACAATATGCACACCAGCCAGCGGGCAAGGGTTATACTTCTTTTCGTGTGATTCACCAAAAAAACATGTTAGTTCATCCATGCATGTTGCATGTTAGTCCATCCAGAGTGCATGGGTGTGCTGTTAGCGCGAACAACTAACCGACTGTTACGTTGTTTGTTAGGAGATAGAAATTAATCTTCAGTACACGCTAACAGCACACCCATGCACTCTGGATCGATGTATCATCGAAGTCACATTATATAATGGGCTCTCCAAGGCTGAAAGGAATATCGTGGTAAGAACTAAGAATCATGCCTCATCCAGCAAAAGCTGGACAGGATGGAATATTTCCAAAGAATGTTGCATGTTCTTCATTTATTTCTAAGTGGACCATGAAATGTAGGAGTAGATGCTACCACAGGACATTTCAGATCGGAATATTTTCTCCATGACGTTGTAATGACAGTGTCGGCTGCCAGCGCAAAACAGCACTACTCGAAACAGTTTCATGGATGGACGGCCGTGTGCTTTAAGATGCCCCGACTTCGATCAGTCACAGATAGCAACGTACTAAACACCTCGGCAACATGGTCAGCTCGCCACCCAATCTCAAGAAGCACCGGCTCAAACCCCTCTACCAGCTGGTCGTGAACAATTTCATTATCGTCGTCGTCGTACCGGTCACAGCCGCCGTCGCTCTCCGCAAAGCCGTGCAGCTCGGCCCCGACGAGCTCTTCTCCCTGCTCCATGGCTTGCGGGAGGTTCATCTTTTCCTGGCCGCCTTCTTTCCGTTCGCCTTGGCCACCCTCTACCTGCTGAGCCGCCCTCGCAGCGTATACCTCGTGGAGTACGCTTGCTGCCGGCCAAAACCAAATTGTCGCGTATCCATGGCGTCCTTCACCGAGAACGCGCGCTGCATGCCGTACCTTGACGACGGCGCCTTCCGCTTCCTGACGCGGATGCTCCAGCGCTCGGGTCTCGGCAACCAGACCTACCTCCACCCGTCCCTCCACCATATCCCGCCGCGCTGCTGCCTCAGCTCAAGCCGCGACGAGGCGGAGCAGGTCATCTTCGCCGCCATGGACGACCTGTTCGCCAAGACGCGCATAAGTCCTGGAGAGATCGACATTCTCGTCACAAACTGCACCGCCTTCAACCCGACGCCGAGCCTAGCCGACATCATCGTGAACAAGTACAAACTACGAGACGACATCCGGAGCGCGCACGTCTCCGGGATGGGGTGCAGCGCCGGGGTGATCGCCCTCGAGGTCGCGAGGAACCTCCTGCAGGCGGCGCCGCGGGGTGCGCGTGCTATGCTGGTGTCCACGGAGACCACGTCGCTCATCAACTACACCGGAAAGAACCGGGCGATGCTGCTGCCCGCCGCTCTTTTCCGGATGGGCGCGGCCGCCGTGCTGCTGTCGACGTCCAGATCCGAGTCCCGGTTCCGGCTGACGCACATCGTGCGGACGCTCACCGCCGCGCAGGACAGGGCGTACCGGTGCGCGTACCAGGAGGAGGACGAGGAGGGACAAACAGGGGTGAACCTATCCAAGGACCTGGTGGCCATCGCCGGAGAAACGCTCAAGGCTAACATCGTGGCCATAGGAGCCGTCGTACTCCCGCCGTCGGAGAAGCTGCTCTTCGCGCTCTCGCTCGTTGCGCGGAAGGTGCTCGGCAGGAAGATCAAGCTGTACGTGCCTGATTTCCGCACGGCGTTCGAGCATATTTGCATCCATGCCGGTGGCCGGGCGGTGATCGATGCGGTGCAGAGTAGCCTGTGCTTGTCGGATGAGAACGTTGAGCCATCACGGATGACGCTGCATCGGTGGGGGAACACGTCGAGCAGCTCGCTGTGGTACGAGCTGGCGTACATCGAGGCCAAGAGGCGGACGCGGAAGGGTGACCGGTTGTGGATGGTCGGCTTCGGGTCTGGGTTCAAGTGCAACAGCGCAGTGTGGGAGTGCATCAGGTCGCCCAACGACACCATTGTTGGCGCGCCGTGGGCTGATTCCATCCATCAGTATCCTGTGAAGATCTAGAAAGTATAGGATAAAGGCCCGGTGCATATGATATTATTTGTATTTGATTTTCTGATGCAAACATAGTTCTCGGATGTAATTTCTGATGTACTTATTGCATATAGTACAACAAAATAAGAGAAATTTAAATATTGTTTCACATGGAGCACGCGCTCTAGAAAATTGATTTTATTTTCAAAAAGGGGAGTATAGGACCGTATCCTTTGCATCAATCAATGCACCCAATCTTTTTAATAAATTTAAGCATGCAAGTTATTACATCTCATGAATCAAACAAAGTTGAGAATGAATCAGTCAACAAAAAAGAGCATATATCAGCTAGACATCGTGAAGCCTTCTGGTATGCCACCAACACGCTCGGTTGAAGATACCCTGAGCAACGATCAACCACAAGTCATAGCTCCCGCCGATCCAATGGGAAAAGGGAAGACCATAGTTGGGTCCAGTGCACCATAATATAGCTAACTTGCAAAAATTGAAAGACTATAGTCTTGTAAAAAAGCGATGTTATTATGCGGTTCCATGTCGACCAACACAAAGCTGAAACACCTATGTGAATTCTAGCCTTAGTGATATTATCGATTCCATTCAACCAATTTCTAAACATAAGATCATATGTAATACGGACTATACACCATAACAGACGAGCAAATGGGCATGAATGAAACAAATGCTCAGTGGTCTCCTCAGTGTCATAGAAGCAACATTTTGTACACACGGTCAAATTTCCTCTAGATAGATTATCTTCGCTTATTGGCAAAACTGAGGAGGTTCACTTATCGGCAAAACTGAGGAGGTTGACATGAAATACAGTTTTGAGAATGGTGTCGTTATGGCAAGAGTTTCTTGCCTAAATCCAGTTGAAATCCCTAAAAGTGTTAGTAACTATTATGATGGGGAAGGATATAACATCGAGTTTGTTATTGAAAGTGTGGATGAAGAAACAATTTCATAGGACAACAATGGGGATGATTGGACAGATGATAGTTAAAAGGAAAACCATGATAGCAATACAAAAGAGGATAACAAGAAAGATGAGCCGCCTAAGGCCATGGAGGAGGATACCAAGCAGATAGGGAAGAAGCCCCTAGGGAAGCCGAGAAATGGTTTTGACCCCCCTCCTTCGGATCATGAAGTGATCAACATAGGCACCCTGACTATCTCCTACTCTCCAAGTGAGATTAGTCCTTCTCGGATTTTCGGGATGGATAGGGAGAGTCTTTCGTAAATCCTGAAGAAAAAATGGTGAAGAATGGTAGAAGAGGTCAAAGAGGTTGGGGCCGGCGCAACACCTACTATGGTCTTTAGAGGAGATCACAAGAAACTTCCAAAAAACCAATAACTAATGGTCTAGGACATGTCGCGGAACCTTTGTGTGCTGCGACAGAAACTGCATATTCTCGTGCCGCGGCAGAAGCTCGTTGTTTCGCTTGATAAGGCAGACTCTGTTTGTCTACCGAGGCAGGATGTTTTTGCTCTTTCCCTATTACGGCAGGATATTTCAGCTGTTTCTTCTGCCGCGGTAGGTAGGTGTTGCTCCGTTGGGTTCTGGGGCTGTGTTGCTAGAGTTGGATCACTCGCGCCTGAAGGTTGCTGATGCACCTTCTTTCCGTTGCATTTCTCCACCTAGTCGGTTCAGCTCACCGAGATCTACATTGCCTTCAAGTGGCAATGTCTCAGCTCCTCCTTCTCCGCCTACAAGAGGCTACACTAGTCCATCTGAGAATGGGTCTTTGAAGAGTTTTGATCGTGGTACGGGAGTTTTTCTCAGGAGAAGATACTCAAAGAAAGAGGCGATCAAGTTTTTTGGGATTTCTGAACATTTGGCGGTGGGTGTACGGTCTACCGAGGGAATCCGGGCACAACCAGAAGCTGATGCCATGCAGTTAGAGCGCACCCAAGAGCGTGCTATTCTCAAGGAGCTCAAAAACTTGAAAGTTACAAAATTTAACATCGCAATTTACTCTTGCATATGTTCCTAATGAAGTAGTTGTCGATATAGCATCTAAACTCGATGTTTCTGTGGGTAAATATTCTAGTCAAATTGATAGCTCCATTGCTTCTATTAAAATCTAGATGTTGAGCACTCTCTGGTTATGTTAAAATGAAAGGAAGAGAAGACACAAAATATTGATGAGGGCTTGAGTAGTTTTGTTCTCAATGGGATTCAAAAATCTCTGAAGACCTCGGTGAGTCTAAACCTTGTGAGGTGGAGGTTCAAGGTTTGGTTACTTCTAGAGGGAAAAGACCGAAAGCTGCTTCTCGGGTTATTAAAAAGAGGGTAATGGATGGGTTAGGCATGAGTCGTAGTACTAGACTAAAAAAGAGATCCTGAGTTGGTCAAATATGTTAGCTTGCTTCTGGAATGGTGAGGGTTTTCGCGATCCGGCTAAAAATTTGTTTGTTCGGGAATCTATAAGCGATTACAAGTTAGACTTCTTTGCGATTCTTGAAACTGGCCAATCTGATTTTTCAACACCCTTTCTTACAAATATTTCGGGTGGCTTTGATTTTTATTGGTATGGCCTACCTCCACAAGGGAGGTCAGGTGTTATTATTGTTGGTGTCAATAATGCAACCTTGCAAGTTAAAAAGGTAGTAAACAGTGTTATTGTGTCAAATTTGAAATTCGCTCCAAGAAGGATGGTTTTGAATGCCTTCTGATTCTGGTTTATGGAGCAGCTTAGGAATCAAACAAGGCTGATAACCTTCCCGAGTTGGTTCAAACTTGCGATAATGAAGAGTTGCCTTTACTTTTAGGAGGAGACTTCAATATAATTAGAAGACAAGAAGAAAAGAATAATGATAATTTTAACCTAAGATGGCCTTTCATTTTTGACGCAATTATTGAATGTCTAGACCTAAAAGGAAGTGATTAACCGATAGACAATTAATTGGGCTAGCCGTAGAGAGGTGCCGACCTATGAGAAGTTGGATAGAGTCCTTGCTAGTGTTGAGTGGGAACAAAAATATCCTTTAGTCGCTGTTCGAGCCTTGACAAGAACTACTTCAGATCATACACCGCTACTACTTGATTCGGGTGAACAAGCTCACCTTGGATATGGTGTCCAAAGCATGGTCTTCAATTACCTCCTGTTGCAAATCCTATGGAAAAGTGGAATAATAAGATCCTCCACATCCATAGTTTCTTAAGAGGGTGGGCCAAAAAACTTAGTAGTGTGTATAAAAGAAATTGTAACACTTCTTTCTCTCATTGATGCTTTGGATAAAAGGGCCAAAGTGGCACATCTAGATGATCTTGATAGGGCCTCTCTAAGACGAGCCAATGAGAGCCTAGCTAAGATTCGTAGAGATGAAGAGTCCGAATGGACTCAATGCGCTAAAGTTAAGCACATTCAAGTAATACTAAGTATTTCCATATGATTGCCAATGGTAAACATCGAAGGAAGAAAAAATTTCAACTTCAACTAGATGAAGGTACTATTGCGGGCGAGGAAAACCTCAAATTATATATAACCAAATTTTACAAAACTATTCAGTGCGCCTATACCAAATTTTTTTACTCTAGATGAATCTGAAATTCATGATATCCCACAACTATCAAATGAGGAAAATGATATCCTTGTGAGTGACTTTACTGAACATGTTGTTGATGATGCTATTTTTCAAATGGAAAAGAATAAGTCGCCAAGACCCGATGGTTTTCTGTCGAAGTTTTATCAGAGTTTGTGGGAGGTTATAAAAATTGATTTAATGGCTTTAATTAGAGCTTTCCAAGAAGGACGTCTGTCGTTATTTCATCTAAATTTTTGAACAATAATTTTACTCCCTAAGAAAGCAGATGCAACCCAAATTCATCAATACTGTCCCCATGTGTTTGTTAAATGTTAGCTTCAAGATATTTACAAAGGTTGGCACCAACAGAGTGACCAAGGTTGCTCATTCAGTTGCTTGGTCCACGCAAACGGCTTTTATGCCTGGGCACTGATGCATGCAAAAATACATGCATGATCTTTGTAGTTTATTGATGCATATTTCTATATATTATAATGTTATTAGTTGTTATAATCATGTTTTATAATGTTTTATGAGGAGTTTCCATTGATCCCCCTTATTTTGGTTATAACTCTGCAGAACAGGAAAACCCTGTTTTGTGTAATTTTTGTGTTTCAGGGGCCTTCCCGGACTCAAATTGACTTGGGATTTTTCGGGCGTTAATATTTTACCACGAGAAGCACCCGGAGGAGAAGAAGTCAATGAGACGAGGCCCAGAGGCCAAACGAGCATAGGTGGCATGGGCGCCCTCCCAGGCCGCGCCACCCATGCGTGTTTGGGACTCGAGCCTCCGCTGCCGTCCATCTTCATCTCCAGATGCTCAGCCTGACCTAAAAATGCCTATATAAAGACCCGCTCGATGATCACAATCGAGAGGCGGCGGAGAAACATGAAACACAGAAACAGAGGCTATTCCAACGAAGATTGGAGGGGGAAACATTGTTGGAGTCGCCCCCAATCGCTTCTCCACCCTCTTCGACGTCAACACCATCATCACCTCCATGAAGATGGAGTAGTCCACCTCTGGACTACGGGTTTGTGGCAGTAGCTTGTCCTATTTATCTCATGTACTTCACTATTTAGACATCCTATGAGCTGTCCAACATGATTATGATGCATAGTATGTAATTCCTATATGGTGGATCTTTATATTATTGGATGATTGATGAGATGTGATATGTTATTATGTTCTTGATGTATGAGTAGATGCATATTATCACTCCATTCTTTATTACTTGTTCTAACCCAACATGTATGCAAGGGCATGAGGAGTATTGGTGAGATAACTAGGTAGTAGTGATTAAATAGTGAACAATATTCATTGATCTGCTAGGGTCGTGTACCTTCTCTCATGGTTATTCTTGCTAGGGATAAAAAGAATGCATGTGTTATATTTCTTAGTGACAGCTGAGAATCTCGAGGGACATTCATAGACATAGTTTCTATTGTAATATGTCCAAGTAGTAACATATTTTGTTGTTCAACATCATGTCAAAGTACCTAAGGCTATACTCTGTTAATTTTTAATACTAGATGCTTGAAGTTTATTCCTTCTAGTGGAGTATAAGTAAGCTGTGTTGCATCATCTTTAAATTAGGACATGATGCCTATATGAATATTATCAAGTAACATAATGAAAATCATGTCGCCATTTCAGTCATCCGCATTGAGCTTAATGCTACCACAATTCAACGAGAGAGTAGGCAAGTGAACTCATGAACCCCGGTCCAATTTAAATCATAAGAAACACCTTTCCAACACTTTTGCATGCATTTTTATTTTCAGCACTAAATTATTCAGAAAATACAAACACATATTTACTTCTTTGCATACACAACCAAAACACAAAAATATCATTACCATAGCATATTTACTTTATTGCATTGTTATTTACTTTACCATCTTGCATATCATATTTACTTTTACTTACATTCACACCTTGTGCTTGACAACCACTCTGTGGAGTTGGGGACACAAGAATGAGGAATTATTTTGCAGGTTGTTGGAAGAAGAACGAGCGGAGATTTTTTGACTGTTCCCCGAGAGTTCAATATTAACCCCGAGTTTCCCTCGTGGGAAAATTTACTCATGCTACAACACTCTACACTTGGAGTCCCAACTTGGCACACTTACTTAGTGTCATTAGGCGCCATATCTTAAAGGGGTTCTAGTTTTGCATGAAACGAAACAATACGAATTACATCATAAGAAGGTTGATGTCGTTTTATTGAAAATTGACTTTGAAAAGGCGTATGATAAAGTTAACTAGGACTTTGTGCTACAAGCAATGCGTATGAAAGGTTTTGATCCTAAATGGTGTAGATAGATTCAAGAGTTTATTAGTACAGGTGGTGTGGGCATTGATGTTAATGATGACACATGGCACTACTTTCAAATGAAAAAGGGGCTTCGACAAGGCAATCCCCTTTCTACGATTTTATTTAATATAGTAGCCGACATTGTTTCCATTATTATTCAGAGAGCTAAGGAGGATGGGCAAGTTGATGGTATTATACCAGACTTGGTTGATGGCAGGATGATACGTCTCAAACGTATCTATAATTTTTGATGCTCCATGCTTGTTCTTACACCATTTGCTTTGAGTTTTGTTACACTTCGTGGCGTTTTTATGCATTTTCCGGAACTAACCTATTAACAAGATGCCACAGTGCTAGTTCCCTGTTTTCTGCTATTTTTGTGTTTCAAAAAAGTTACACAGGAAATATTCTCAGAATTGGATGAAACAAAAGCCGAACCTCCTATTTTTACCGAAGCTTCGCGAAGACCGAAGATGAGACGGAGGGGGGCCACGGACCAGCCACGCCATAGGGTGGCGCGGCCCAGCCCCTGGCCGCGCCCACCCATGGTGAGGCCGCCTGGCCCCACTCCTGACGACGCCCCTTCGTCTATAAAGTCCCCTCGACGGGAAAAACCTAAGGGACGGATCGCTTATCCCAGAAACATACTGCAAGCCGCCACCGTCGTCGAATCAAGATCGGGAGGATCCAGGAGCTCTTCCTGGCACCATGCTGAAGAGGGGAATCCCTGCCGGAGGCCTTCTACACCACCATGGTCGCCTCCGGAGTGATGTGTGAGTAGTCTACCTTGGACTATGGGTCCATAGCAGTAGCTAGATGGTTGTCTTCTCCACCATGTGCTTCATATTTAGATCTTGTAAGCTGCCCTACATGATCAAGATCATCTTTATGTAATCATACATGTTGTGTTTGTTGGGATCCGATGAGTATTGGTACTATGTCAAGTTGATGTGCTGAATTATATCTTATGTTATCTCTATGTTGTTTATGATCTTGCATGCTTTCCGTTGCTAGTAGCTATCTTGGCTGAGTAGATGCTAGTGACTCCAAGAGGGAGTATTTATTCTCGATAGTTGGGTTCATGCCTCTATTTAATCTGGAGGAGTGACAGAAACCTCTAAAGTTATAGATGTGCTGTTGCCACTAGGGAGAAAACAATATTCTTATGTCTAAGGACATTTGCTTTGTTTACATTACGCACTTTGCTTAATGCAATTATCTATTGTTTACAACTTAATACTCAAGGGGTCCTCGGACGATTCCCCGCGAGTGGATTATTAGTCATAGATGCAGTTGGATGGCGGTCTATGTATTTTGTTGTAATTGCCAGAGTAAGCCTCATAGTGATCCTCATGATGTATGTATGTTATCTTTACTCTATCAATTGCCCAACTGTAATTTGTTTACCCAGCATGCTTTATTTATCTTATGGAGAGACACCACTAGTGAACTGTGGACCCCGGTCCAATTTCCTTTATATTGCTTTACCGTTTTACTATTACTCGCTCTGTTTACTTTCTTGCATTACTATTATCCTTTTACCACTCGATATGCTCATTCCTTTGTTTACAGCAAACCGGTGAGATTGACAACCTCATCGTAAGTTGCGAGCAAAGTACTTGTTTGTGTTGTGCAGGTTTCACGTTGCTGTTGGTGGAAGACACGTCGTTAACAAGTTTTCTGGCGCCATTGTCCGGAGTGTCACGAAGCTAGCAAGCATCACCTTCTTAAGTTTGGCTTTCTCCTACTGGTTCGATTAAACCTTGGTTTCACAACTGAGGGAAGACTTGCTACTGTGCTCATCATACCTTCCTCTTGGGGTTCCCAACGGGCTGTACTTACAAGCCATCAAGCAGTTTTCTGGCGCCGTTGCCGGTGAGGAAGAAGACTTCTGTAAGGGGAGTCTCGCACGCACAATCTTTTACTTTGTTTTTAGTTTTGCTTTATTTTATTTTTGTTTGCATCTTTTTATCAAAAATACAAAAAATTTAGTTTCCTTTATAGTTGCTTTTATTTACTTACTTTTAGTTTTGTTAGAATGGGTACTCCTAAAAACACCAAGTTGTGTGACTTTGCTAGCACCAAAAACAATGATTTTATCTACACTCCTATTGCGCCACCTGCTCCTGAGGCAAATTTTTATGAGATCAAACCTGGTTTGTTGAACCTTGTTATGAAAGAGCAATTTTCTGGTTCCAGTTCTGATGATGCTGCAGCTCATCTCAACAATTTTGTTGAGCTATGTGAGATGCAAAAGTATAAGGACGTAGATGGTTATATTATTAAGCTTAAGTTGTTTCCTTTCTCTTTAAGAGGAAGAGCTAAGGATTGGTTGCTATCTTTGCCTAGAAATAGTATTGATTCTTGGGATAAGTGTAAGGATGCTTTTATTGGAAAATACTATCCTCCTGCTAAGATTATAGCTTTGCGTAGTGATATCATGAAGTTTAGACAGTTTGATAATGAACATGTTGCTCAAGCTTGGGAAAGAATGAAATCTATGATAAAGAATTGCCCTACTCATCGACTGACTACTTGGATGATTGTCCAAACTTTTTATGCAGGCCTAAATTTTTCTTTAAGAAATCTTCTGGATTCAGCTGCTGGAGGCACTTTTATTTCCCTTATCTTGGGCGCCGCAACAAAGCTTCTTAACAATATGATGGTAAATTATTCTGAGTGGCACACCAAGAAAGCTCCACAAGGTAAGAAGGTAAATTTTGTTGAGGAAACCTCTTCCTTGAGTGATAAGATTGATGCTATTATGCTTATGCTTTCTAATGATAGAGCTCATGTTGATCCTAATAATGTTCCTTTGGCCTCTCTGGTTGCTCAAGAAGAGCATGTTGATGTAAACTTCATTAGAAACAATAATTTCAACAATAATGCTTATAGGAATAATTTTGCTAGCAACAATTATAGGCCGTATCCTTCTACCAATGGTAATGGTTATGGTAACTCTTATGGTAATTCCTCCAACAACACTAGGGGCGCACCCTCTGAGCTTGAATTCATGCTCAAGGACTGATACGTCCAAAACGTATCTACTTTCCCGAACACTTTTGCTATTGTTTCTCTTCTAATTTATGTGTTTTGAATACAACTAACACGGACTGACGCTGTTTTCAGCAGAATTGCTCTGGTGTCTCGTTTTTGTGCAGAAATCCAACTTCCAGTAAAAATTCGGGAAAAATCATGAAAAATCGTATTTCACCAGAAGACCCACGGAGCCAGAAGACGAGACGGAGAGGAGGCCTGAGGGGCCCTCACGCACTGGTGGCGCGGCCCAGCCCTGGCCGCGCCACACTGGCGTGAGGAGGCCCCAGCCATCCTCTCGGCCTCCCCTCTCGCCTACATATACCCTCTGACGACATAATATCGGGGAGATGGCGTTTTTCCTAGATAGACTTCCGCTGCGCCGCTGCCATCAAAAACCGCGATTCGGAACCAGAAACTCCGTTCTGGCACCCTGCCGGGACGGGAATTCGGAGGAGATCTTCATCACCATCACCACCAACGCTCCTTCATCGACCATCCATGACTCCCCCATCCATGTGTGAGTAATTCCCCCGCTGTAGGTGAGGGGGTGGTAGGTATTGGATGAGATTGTTCATGTAATTTGATATGAGATTGTTAGGGCATAGTGCCTAGTATCTTTATTTAGTGCCTATGATATTGTTGCAACTTGCTGTGCTTAATGCTTGTCACTTTGGGCCCGAGTGCCATGATTTCAAATCTAAACATGTTATTATTTCTATGATGATACTTGTTGTTTATGGTCTTACCTACAAGTTGTATACACATATTGTTGTCCGGAACCCGAGGCCCCAAAGTGACAGAAATTGGGATAACCGAAGGGGATGGCTATGATGTGAGGATCACATGTGTTCACCGAGTGCTAATGCTTTGCTCCGGTACTCTATTAAAAGGAGTACCTTAATTACCAGTAGTTTCCCTTGAGGCCCTGCTGCAACAGGCTGGTAGGACAAAAGATGTCGTGCAAGTTTCTCCTTGTGAGCACGTACGACTATATACGGAACACATGCCTATGATTGTTTGTACTAGGATGCTTTATCTTATTTATCTGCAATGCCCATGTCTCATTGATTTCATGAATTATCTTATCCATGCAACGCCCGTAATCCATCCATATGCCTACAGTATTTGTTCCTACTGTTACTATTACCGCTGCTATTTTACTACTGCTGTTACTGTTTACTACTGTCACCACTATAAAACTGTTGCTACTAATAAACCATTGCGAGCAAGACAGTTTCCAGGTGCAGCTGAATTGACAACTCATCTGTTAAGGCTTACATATATTCTTTGGCTCCCCTTGTGTCGAATCAATAAATTTGGGTAATACTTCCCTCGAAGACTGTTGCGATCCCCTATACTTGTGGGTCATCAAGACTATTTTCGGGCGCCGTTGCTAGGGAGCATAGCTTTATTTGTAAGTTCACTTGGTATTCATATTGTTTGCTGCAATCCTTTCATCATGGGTAAACCTTGTGATGGAAAAGTTCCTATATTGCCATCCACTACAAGAAGAGGTACGACTCTCAACACCTCTGTTGCTCTTGATTCACCATCTATTATGAGTAAGTTGCTTACACCACCACACCCACACTCTACTGCTACTACTTCTGCTGAGATTGAAAATGCCACTGATAATTTAGATGATACTTCTACTGTGCTTGATGAGAGTGGTTCACTAGGTTCCTTTTTAGATGCTACTATTGCTAGAGCTAAGTTGGGAAACACCACTGTTACACCTGTTAGTTCACCTGAGTCTAGGGAATGTCGTAGTGATGATTATGATGATGATGCTTATATTGAGCTTAATGATGATTTTATTACTGATGCACGTGCTGCTCGTAATGCTGGTAATGTTAAAGAACTTCTTGCAAGACGTTCTGTTAGATATAATTTGTCTCCTGATCCTAAGTTTGCTGCTTCTCCCATAAATATTAGAGACAAGGATTATGATTTCTCTTTGGATTTATCTTACATATCTATTGTTGAGAAAACTCCTTTTTGTGGTACTAAAGATGAGAGTGCTATGGGGCACATGAATGAGCTTTCTACTTTGAGTAATTTATTTTCTGATGATATTAAGCTTCGCACTTATTTTGTTGCTAAGATTTTTCCTTTCTCGTTGAAAGATGGTGCTAAAACTTGGTTTAATAGCTTGTCTCCTGGATCTCTTACTAGTCCTATTGCTTTGGTTAATGCTTTCTTTCAGAAATATTTTCCTGCTAGTGCTCAACATGCTGCTGTGCAGAAAATCTTTGATTTTGAACAGGGAAAAGGAGAGATATTGCCTGAATCTTGGACAAGGTTTTGTTCTTTAATTAGAGCTTTGCCTAAAGAACCATTGCCTAAAAATGAACTCCTGGATATATTTTATAATGGACTAACGGATGAATCTAAGTCATATTTGGATAGTTGTGCTGGTTGTGTTTTCAGGGAAAGAACTCCAGCTGATGCTGAAGAATTAATGGCTAAAATAAGCCGGAATCATGATGATTGGACTTTAGTTGAGCCAACACCAGCACCAACCCCTGCGCCATCTACAGAGCCTACGCCGAAGAAGAGAGGGATGATTGAATTAAATGATGAAGTTATGAAGGAAGCTAAGAAATCTCTTAAGGAGAAAGGTATTAAGGCCGAAGATGTGAAGAATTTACCTCCTATAGAAGAACTATGTAAGCCAATCCCTCACTCATCAACTATTGAGGTACACTCTCTCCAACGCTTTGATGAAAGAGATATTCCTTATACTAAACCTCCTGATCAATGCTTAGATGAATTTGATAATTTTATTGTTAAGCAAGAAAATTTAAATAGAATGGTGCATAATCATTTGTTGGAAAATTCTAGAGCTATTAATAAGTTGCAGGATATTGTGGAGAGAACCACTAATGATGTGAAGATACTTGTTAAACATTTTCAAATGGTTCAAACGCAAATTGATCAGCTTACCAAGGTGCAAAAAGACTTGCTAGTTAATGCCGCAAGAGAGAAGCAAGCATGTGAAATACGCACAAGAAGTGGCGCTGCTACTCAAGATCCATTATATCCTGAAGGACATCCTAAGAGGGTCGAGCAAGATTCTCAACGTACTTCAAGTGATGATATTCCTTCCAAGAAGAAGAAGAAGAAGCATAAAACAACCACAGAATCATCTAATGCAGGTAAAGATCCTAACAGTGTTTCTATTTCTGATGCTGAAACTGAACCAGGGGATGCTTTCGATAAAGAAGAAGTTGAAGAGGAACCGGAAAAGAGTGATAAAAATGCAAAGTACACCAAAGAAGACTTCATTGCCAACAAGCATGGGAAAGAGAGAGAACCTTGGGTACATAAACCAATGCCTTTTCCTGGTAAAAAACACAAGTCCAAGGAAGAAGAACACTACAACAGGTTTTGTGAATGGATGAGACCTTTATTTTTGCAAATTCCTTTGACTGATGCTATTAGAATGCCTCCTTATGCAAAATATATGAAAGATATTGTCACTAACAAAAGGAAAATTCCTAATGAGGAAATTTCTACCTTACTTGCTAATTATTCTTTTGATGGTAAAGTTCCAAAGAAGCTTGGAGATCCAGGTATACCTACTATTCCTTGCTCCATTAAAAATAACTATGTTAGAACTGCTTTATGAGATTTAGGAGCTGGAGTTAGTGTCATGCCTTTTTCTCTTTATAAGAGACTTGATCTAGAAAAATTGGTATCAACTGATATATCTTTGCAGATGGTTGATAAGTCTACTACTATTCCTATTGGTATATGTGAAAATGTTCCTGTTCAAGTTGCTAACAGCTGTTTGATTTTAACTGACTTTGTTGTATTGGAAATGCCTGAAGATGATAATATGTCTATTATTCTTGGGAGACCTTTTCTAAACACTGCAAGTGCTGTTATTAATTGCAATCAAGGAAAAGTCACTTTTAATGTTAATGACAAAGAGTATACGGTTTATTTTCCCAAGAAAATTGATAGGAAGAGTGCTCTAAATTCAATCAAGCATGTTGAGACCATCAAAGTTGGTCAAATTATTTGTTCAGAGCGAAAGCCCAAGGAAGAATATAAAATTGTTA
This sequence comes from Dactylis glomerata, assembly GCA_007115705.1. NCBI lineage: Eukaryota > Viridiplantae > Streptophyta > Magnoliopsida > Poales > Poaceae > Dactylis > Dactylis glomerata. The sequence continues at coordinate 445,604 of QXEO01000506.1, forward strand.
TGGTTGGGACTATACCTATCAAAGTTGAGGTAACATAAGCATTAAGTGAAGTGCAAAGTTTTGCCTCATATAAAGTTAGTTTGGGAACAAGACATGATCAACCTTGTTAACAAAGTGATTTTATATGAACAAAATTTCGTTTTCACGGCATCCACTCCACCTCACTTGTATTTACTTTTATCAATTTTTATTCCTTCAGTTTAGTTGCATGATTAAGAGTATCTCAGAGCTGCTGCATGCTTGGTTTTGATTTGCTTGAAATCTTTTCATCCACGTTTTTCTGAATTTTTATTGATATGCCAATTTCTGAAAAATCCTCGAAAATAAAGTTTCTCGAAAAATTCCAGAATTTTTTTTATAAATTTTTATGACAAAAATGGGACAGAGAGACACCTGGGAGGCACCAGGAGGGGCTGCCACGCCACCTCACACATAGGTGGCACGGCCCAGCCCTGGCTGCGCCACCCAGGTGTGAGAGGGCCCCACCTGGCCCCTCACTTATCTCTTCCTCCCCTGCTCTTTCTCTCTCCCGAAAACAATGACACACCCAGCTCAAACCCGAGTTCTTGCTGTTCTTCACTTGGATCTTTCGATCTCCTTGTTCAGCCCAACATTTCTGCTGAAATTTGGAGCATTTGTTCTCCGGTATGTGACTCCTCCGCTTGTCCAAGTAGAATTTCTTTTGGTGGAGTATTTCTTGAGTATTTTAGCATTGTAGGTGACAATATAAATGAGTATGCATGTTTGTTCTATTGCTTAGAATTGTTATTTGGATGCATGTTAGCTCTCTATTAACCCACTATAGTAGTCTCCTACACTTGCTTGTCTTTAAATCACTTTTTATGAGTTTGTTGAAAAATTTCAGAGAAGGGAGATGGACAACTTCACATATGGAGAAGTGTTTGAAAGTGATGCACCAAGGTCATCAAGGCCTGATGACCCACAAGTATAGGGGGTGTATCGTAGTACTTTCGATAAATAAGAGTGTCGAACCCAACGAGGAGCAGAAGGTGTTGATGAGCAGTTTTGACCAAGGAATCACTGTAAATACTAGCAAACAGGTTTTCAGGAGTATTTGGTAATACGAGTAAATAAAGTGCGAGCAAATAAAAGACAGTAGTAACAATTGCAGCAAGTGGCCCAATCCTTTATTCAGCAAAGGACAAGCCGGTTGTGTTCTTATAATAACCAAACGTTCTCGAGGACACACGGGAGGTTTCTGTCAAGAGCTTTCACTTCATAAAGCCAATAGTATTTATTGGTTTGGTAGGTGTTATGGGGGTGAACCTGTGCTAGCGCACTACCCTTACTAGGATAAATACACACTTGTGATTATACCCCTTGCAAGCATCCGCAAATACAAGAAAGTAATTAAGATAAATCTAACCACAGCCTTAAACTCTATGATCCTACGCTCCCTGGTGCAACGGTTTCCCAACGGAGGTTTAGGTTTCTGTCACTCCAGCAACCCCACAATCGGTAGCCAAATACACAATGCATCTCACTAGGCCCATAAATGGTGAAGTATCATGTAGTCGACGTTCACATGACACCACTAGTGAAATAGCACCACAACAATATCAAACCATTAAATATTTCTCAACAATAATTCACTACTAACATCTTGACTTCTCCCATGTCCTCAAGAACTAAACGAACTACTCACAAGACATCATATGGATCATGATCAAAGGTGAAATAATGGTAAATAACAATCTGAACATAAACCTTAATTCAATGGTTCCACTCAATAGCATCAACTACAAGAGTAATCAACACCGGGAAAGTTTCCCCTATGAATATAACAAGATCCAACTCAAGATGTTACAGCGGGATGGCGTGGTGATGGTGGAGATGAAGGTGCTGGTGATGGAGATGATGATGATGATCCCGATGAAGTCCAGTGCGATGGTGATGACGATGGCGACGATCTCCCCTCTCCGGGAAGGAATTTCCCCGGCAGATTTCTCCCTGCCAGAGAGCTTTCTCTCTCTGGTGTTCTCCGCCCCGCAGAGGCGGCTGTGTCTAACTCTGAACCCCTCCCCTTGACTTAGGTTTTCGGGGACGATGATGTACGCGAAGGGGCGAGACCAGAAGTGGGCCAGGGCTCCCTCACACAGGGCTGGCGCGGCCAGGGGGCTGGCCGCGCCACCCTGGCGTGTGGGGCCACCCTGGCTCCTCTCGACCCCTCCTTTTGGTTTCGTGAGTCTTCTGGGAAAATATAATTTTTGGGTATTTTTCTGGAATTTTTCTGATCTTCAAAATATGGTCTCTTGATGGTCCTTTTTCCAGCAGAATCCTGACTCCGGCAGCGACTCCTCCGATGATCATCAAACATGTGAAAACAAAGGAAATAACATAAGTATCATATCTAAATATGAAATATATCAATGAATAACAGTAAATTATGATACAAAATAGTGATGCAAATTGGACGTATCAAGGCCCTCAAGATCCACTGCTCAATATAGGATGTCTTATAATGAGGATCTCATGTCACTAAACCTTGAAGGGGATGATGGAGATGCACATCCATCCACCTTCCCTTGTTTTAACTTTTTGAGTGATGCAGGGATTCTTGATGATTTCTTGCTCCTTATTAACAGGGTTGGGTTGACTGATTACATGACAGATGAAAGAGACCAATATGCTTTGCTTACAAAGACTTTCGTTGAAAGTTTTAAATTTATTAACGCTCATTTCAATCCTTCCATTGCATTTAAGATTTATGATAAGTCTATCACCATGTCTTTGGGGAGGTTTTGTTCTATTTTAGGTATTCCCATGTTTGGAACGGCCAAGAGAATACAAAATCACCCCACTGATTTGGTGGAGCTTTACCGAGGAGTGACCAATGATGATGACCGCACCGCACAGCGTGGCAAGATAAGAAACATTCAGCTCCCAGCTATTAGATATTTTACTTACTATCTTGCAACTAGTGTACTTGGTAGAGAAAACACTAGCAATATCTCCAACTATCATTTAGCTTTTCTAGCTACTGCTCTTGATGTTAGTAGGAAGTATAACCTTGGTGCTATTATTGCTCGTCGCCTAGCCGCTAGGGGACCTATTTATGGAGGTATTATTACCGCGCACGTTGTTGCTGAGCTAGGAGTTTCTATTGCTCCTAATGATGTATTGTTGGCTCCACAAAGGCTTGATCTTGCTGCTATGAAACTCCATCATTTTGTTACGGCTAACTCTTGTGTAGGGAAATTAGTTTACAGGATGTTATTTATTGATGGAGAGGAAAGGGAAATTCCCTTGCCTCGGCCTAACTTGTTCAGCATTCACATGAGGCCATGGTCGCGCACGAAGGTGGAGTTGGACGATCAGCTTAGGTTGCTTGGTTTCAATGTCCAACACGGTGCAGTGGTCCAGGAGGAAGAGGAGGAGCCGGCCTATCACTTCACCACGTACCACTCCGGGGCATCCTCGAGCTCATATCAGGACGATAGTGCTTCTTCGTCACACTACGGAGGCACCACCTCATGGCCGAGTTGGCCGAGTTGGGATTGATCTCCACTTAAGCCAAAAGCCTAAGCTTGGGGGGAGGTACACCGATGATTCACTCATCTACATATCATATTTTGTCGGATCTTCGTATATCCATGTTTTGCTTCTCTAGTGTTCTCGTTCTTATTTCCACTTTTCCAAAAACACAAAAAGACCAAAAATATTTCTGCTGTTTCTCTTTGTTTGGTTCTTTAGTTTTTTACCTTTGATTTGCTTTACTTGCTGTTTTCGGTTTGCTATTTGAAAAATCCAAAAATATTTTGCTTTGTTTGCTATTTCCTTCCGCTTTTGTTTCAAAAATCGAAAACCCCAAAAATATATGTTGTTCTTCTTCGGTTTTGTAAAGTTGGTTGCAGAGTTCAGTCTCCCGTTACTCCATTGGAGCTTGGTATTCACTTTATATTATTCAAGCCACACAAGTGAAGAGCAATGATGACGACATACGACAATCCGAGATGTGGTAAGAGGCTGGTATGAACTCTATTTGTTTTCATTTTTGTACATATACTCATCTATGTGGACATGCTTAGTCGGTTCATGTAAGGTATATGTTATCTAATGGATGCTTTGTAGTTCTTGCTTTCTTATGATCAGTTTCAATTTACTAATAGTCTGTAGAATGTCATGTAGATGCTTGCATGCATTGTTTTATTCATAATATGGTATGATATTGTGGTATCCACCTCTGAAAGTTTCATTTGAATCGACTTGGCACATGCTCAAGCATGCATATGACTGAACAAAAAGTCAATTAAGCCTCGATGATCTAAATTGCCTCAGAGTTCTTGTACCATTTTTATGTCTATATTAATTTTGTTTTGTCGCAAGCATGATTATGACAGTTTTTGCTCTCTCGATTGTCGCTTCCCAGTCTTTTGCTAGCCTTCACTTGTACTGAGTATGAGCTCTACTCGTGCATCCAATTACCAAAAATGCAAGTCTTCCAAAGAGTCCACTATAAATTCCTATGCATGGTATTTGTAACCCATTCCAAGTAAATTTCCATGTGCTACCTTTCAAAACTTTCAACTACTTCTCATTTTGTGCCACTGTTTTTAGCTCATGGGGACGTAGTGGTCGGAATTGCTATCTTCCATATTAAATTAAGTACCCCTCGACTAGGCAGCTTCATCTGCTCGTCATTAATTTGCATGAGAGCTGGTCAGACCATTATAATCTAATCCTAAAAGAAAGAAAGAAAAAGGCACTCTTCCAAGGAATGTGAAAGTTGGTGGGCACCCGATGGAATCGGTTAGCCATGGTTTGAGAAAGGAAAAAAGGAGGGGAGGAGTGCCAAAGCTTTATAAAAGAGCACCAATGTGCCAAATTTCAAAGAACTCAGAACCGCTCTCACTTGTTTATTATGGAAGATAGCAAGTCCCCATTGCTAGTCGTTGACATAGAACAATCACCTCTCAAAATAAATTTTTATCTCTGTTTTACAAATGAAAAGCTCTAGCACATGTTAAATCCTTGCTTCCCTCTGCGATGGGCCATTCGTTTACTTTTATGTTGAGTCACCATCTTCTAGCTTTAAGCACTTCTTGAGAGCATAGCTGTTATTCTTAGTGTAATGTGCTTGTCCCAGAACACGATTAATTGTGGTATAACTTTGATGCTTGTATCTTTGATATTTCTACTTCTAGTCTTCTCTTGAACTTCTGAGGTGCCTCAGAATTTATGTTTTGCTCTACAAGTAAAGGCAAGCGGGATACCACTCTTTCATATCATTTATGCATATTACAATCTTGTAGCTTCTTATGTACATGTTACTTGTTATTAGTGCATTGGCACTCTTTCATAGCTTGCTTGACTATGAGGTGACATTAGTTGCATATCTCTTATTATGAATTGCCTGAGTACTTGATCACATAGATAGTATATATACATCATATGAGCAAATATGATCGTGAAAGTTTCTTTTTTCGCTCGCAGTTGTTGACTGAATTGCTTGAGGACAAGCAAATAGCTAAGCTTGGGGGGAGTTGATACGTCCAAAATGTATCTACTTTCCCGAACACTTTTGCTATTGTTTCTCTTCTAATTTGTGTGTTTTGAATACAACTAACACGGACTGACACTGTTTTCAGCAGAATTGCTCTCGTGTCTCGTTTTTGTGCAGAAATCCAACTTCCAGTAAAAATTCGGGAAAAATCATGAAAAATCCTATTTCACCAGAAGACCCATGGAGCTAGAAGACGAGATGGAGAGGAGGCCTGAGGGGCCCTCACGCACTGGTGGCGCGGCCCAGCCCTGGCCACGCCACACTGGCGTGAGGAGGCCCCAGCCATCCTCTCGGCCTCCCTCTCGCCTACATATACCCTCTGACGACATAATATCGGGGAGACGGCGTTTTTCCTAGATAGACTTCCGCTGCGCCGCCGCCATCAGAAACCGCGATTCGGAACCAGAAACTCCGTTCTAGCACCCTACCGGGACGGGGATTCGGAGGAGATCTTCATCACCATCACCACCAACGCTCCTCCATCAACCATCCATGACTCCCCCATCCATGTGTGAGTAATTCCCCCACTGTAGGTGAGGGGATGGTAGGGATTGGATGAGATTGTTCATGTAATTTGATATGAGATTGTTAGTGCATAGTGCCTAGTATCTTTATTTAGTGCCTATGACATTGTTGCAACTTGTTGTGCTTAATGCTTGTCACTTTGGGCCCGAGTGCCATGATTTCAGATCTGAACATGTTATTATTTCTATGATGATACTTGTTGTTTATGGTCTTACCTACAAGTTGTATACACATATTGTTGTCCGGAACCCGAGGCCCCAAAGTGACAGAAATTGGGATAACCGGAGGGGATGGCTATGATGTGAGGATCATATGTGTTCACCGAGTGCTAATGCTTTGCTCCGGTACTCTATTAAAAGGAGTACCTTAATTACCAGTAGTTTCCCTTGAGGCCCTGCTGCAATAGGCAGGTAGGACAAAAGATGTCGTGCAAGTTTCTCCTTGTGAGCACGTACGACTATATACGGAACACATGCCTATGATTGTTTGTACTAGGATGCTTTATCTTATTTATCTGCAATGCCCATGTCTCATTGATTTCATGAATTATCTTATCCATGCAACGCCCGTAATCCATCCCTATGCCTACAGTATTTGTTCCTACTGTTTACTACTATTACTATTACCGCTGCTATTTTACTACTGATGTTACTATTTACTACTGTCACCACTATAAAACTGTTGCTACTGATAAACCATTGCGAGCAAGACTGTTTCCAGGTGCAGCTGAATTGACAACTCATCTGTTAAGGCTTACATATATTCTTTGGCTCCCCTTGTGTTGAATCAATAAATTTGGGTAATACTTCCCTCGAAGACTGTTGCGATCCCCTATACTTGTGGGTCATCAAGGACTTCATCGGTAAGCAAACTGCTTTTAATAAGTCTGTTGAGGAAAAGTTGGGTAAAATTGATACTCTTGCTTCTAAAGTTGATAGCCTTGCTCTTGATGTTGAACTTCTAAAACTAAAAGTGTTGCCTAATGATGTGAAGGAAAATAATCCTTTTGCTGCTACTAATGCTATTCAAGTTAAGATTGATGAAAATGTTAGGATGTTAGCATAATTGCATGCCAGGTGGGAAAGAGAAGATGAGATGGCTAGAAAGATGAAGGTATGTACCATTACTACCTCTAATGATATTGTTCCAAATTCTAGCAATCCTCTTACTTTGATTGGTGTAGAGAAAACCCCTACTCCTTGTGCTAAAAAGTCCAAAACTGCAAAAAAAATTCTCAAAAGAGTGCTGAAATTTTTCGGAGTATAGGAGATGATAGCTCTATTTCTTTTAAAGATTTTGATGTTGATGGCTGCAATATATCTGAAGTTATTTTGTTCTTACAAAAGCTTGCGTTGAGTCCTAATGCTAGTTCTTTGAATATTGCTTTTACAAATCATATTACAAATGCTCTCATAAAAATTAGGGAGGAAAAGTTGAATCAAAAAGCTTCTATTCCCAAGAAGCTAGAAGATGGTTGGGAGCCCATCATTAATATGCATGTAAATGGTTTTGATTGCCATGCTTTATGTGATCTAGGTGCTAGTATTTTTGTTATGCCTAGAAAGATTTATGATATGCTTGGTTTACCACCGCTTGAAAAGTGTTATTTTGATGTTCCTCTTGCTGATGTTGCTAAGAAGAAACCTTTGGGAAGGATTAATGATGTTCTTATTATGGTTAACAATAGCCTTGTTCCCGTTGATTTTCTTGTTATGGATGTTGAATGCAATGCTTCATGTCCTATTATTTTGGGAATACCTTTTCTTCGAACTGTAGGTGCCATCATTGATATGAAGGAAGGCACCATCAAATATAAATTCCCACTCAAGAAAGGTAAGGAACACTTCCCTAGAAGGAGGCACAAATTAATTTTTGACTCTATTCTTAGAGCAAATTATGAACTTGATGCTTCATCTCTTGATATTACTTGATTTCCACTTTCCGCGCCTAGCTCAAAGGCGTTAAAGAAAAGCACTCTTGGGAGATAACCCATTGTTTTATTTTTAGTACTTTTTCTTTTATTTGGGTCTTGGAAGTTATTACTACTGTAATAACCTCTCCTTATCCTTTTTATTTCGTTGTTGTTCCAAGAAGAACCTCTAATTTGAGGGAGGTAAGATTTGGGGAAGTTGCTGTCCTAAAACAGATTTCGGTACTGCGCCGTAAACATTCGTGAAAAATCTCAGAATATCTTTTTGACCTGCGATTTCTTGTGCATATACCCCAGGTTATATCCAAACTTTCATTAGTTTTGCACTTTTGATTTGAGCAACAGAAGGTCCTCGAAAAAATTGACCTTTGTCAGCTGTTCTGTTTTGACAGATTTCTGCCACTATTTGTGTTTGCCTCTCGATCGCTTTCTTTTTGAGTTCTTTTGATCATGAAACTTTTGGGGAAGTTTCTACAGTAGTATATGCTTTATATGTGGTGTTTTTGAGTTGAAACCTGAACCAAAAAAGGGTTAATTCATTATTATGTTTATGCTAACGTTGCTAATAGAATTGTGTTAAGTTTTGTATGAAGGAAGTTTTTAAGTGTAGGGATTGGAGAAAGATGAGATGAGTTGAAGAATGGACAAAAGCTCAAGCTTGGGGATTCCCATGCACCCCAAGAAATATCCAAGAGGTACAAGCTTCAAAGCTTGGGGATGCCCCCGAGGCACCCTTTCTTCATCGGCAAAAATCAGGTCATCTTTCAAAACACTATATTTTTATTGCTTCATGCACTATGTGTTTTTCTTGGAGCGTCTTTATTTTTTCTTTTAGTTTTATTTTGTTTTGTTTTCTGCAATAAATGGTTGGACCCCAACAAATTTCTTTTGGAGGAGATTTACTTGCTTTTCATTTGTCAAGAACAGTCCGTTTTTTACTCTTATCGTTCAACGAGTGTTCTCTTTTTCTAGAACTGAGTTTAGCTTTCGTTTTTTGCTTTGATTTTTGTTCAGATCTTGTTTTATCTTTGCATAAAGTTGTACTTGGACCTCTGGTCTATGTTGGTATTATTCAAAAGAGTTGTTTTAAAAAAGGTTTGAATGGTGCTGGAAAAGAGAAAAAGTTTCATACAAAAAAGTGGTACAAAAGGAGCTTGTTTAGACTGTGGCTTAGACTTTTGCATGCCATGCTTGATGTCATTTTGATAGTATGCTTAGTAATTTTTTCTGTAGCATGACTTGTCTCAAATGACTGAGATTGCTTACTGAGCCTTTGAAAAAATCATGCGTTGTTTTTATTATTTGGAAGCATTAATTTGGTTTTCTCCTTGATGCTTTATTTGGGTTGACTTGGCGCATGCTTACAACATGTTTGACTCATACAAAGTCGCCATAAGCCTCTATTATCATTTAGTTTTTGACTTTTGATGCCATTTTATGCTTCTCCTAATGATGTTTTGTCGCTATGCATGATTATGGCCGTTATTGCTCTCTTAGTTGGTCGCTCCCAGTCTTTTGCTAGCCCTCACTTTGTACTGAGTATGAGCTCTACTCGTGCATCCAACTCCCAAAAACCAAGTTATTCCAATGTGTCCACTATAAATTCCTATGCATGGTATTTGTAAGCCATCCCAAGTAAATTTTCATGTGCTACCTTTTAAAAACCTTCAAAATACTTCTTGTTTTGTGACACTGTTTTTAGCTCATGGGGACGTAGTGGTCGGATTTGCTATCTTCCATATTATTTATTCCAAAAAAAAAGAAAAAAAAGAAAAGAAAAATGGCACTCATCTATGGTATGTGAATGTTGGTGGGCACCCGATGGAATCGGTTAGCCATGGTTTGAGAAAGTAAAAAAGGTGGGGAGGAGTGCCAAGCTTTATAAAAGAGCACAAAAGTGCCAATCTCTCTCTCAAAAACTTGCTTTATTTTTGTATGCAAGATAGTAAGAACCCCATTGCCAGTCGTTGACAAAGACAACCACCTCTCAAAACCCAATTTTTATCTCTCTGTTTTACAAATGAAAAGCTCTAACACATGTTTAATCCCTACTTCCCTCTGCGAAGGGCCTTTCTTTTACTTTTATGTTGAGTCTCCACCTTCTACCTTTATGCACCGTCTAAGAGAGCATAGTTGCCATTCTGAGTTTAATGTGCATAGTCCCAAAGTTTATCATTGATTGATTCGTGATATTGGTTTCACTTGTTCTTAAATTATTTGTATCTAGTCGCCCTCTTAAACTTGAAGGTGTCCTATGCATTTATGTTTTGCTATTCCATGAAGGACAAGCTGAAAACCATTTGCTATGTTTTTCCATATGATTTGAACACACGTTTGACTTTCATTATTTCATTATTCATAATCTTTCGTTTGAGTTTCTTTTCATGTTATAACATGGTTGCTCAGTTTCTTATTATCAAAATTATGTCTTTTATGCCCATGTTTTAAGTTCTTTTGATCCCAGCACTCAATGCTTACATAGATGATCAAGATTGTGATGGTGCATGTCACCTCAAAAATTATTCTTTTGTTATCACTTATCTACTCGAGGACGAGAAGGAGTTAAGCTTGGGGATGCTTGATACGTCTCAAACGTATCTATAATTTTTGATGTTGTATGCTTGTTCTTACACCATTTGCTTTAAGTTTTGTTACACTTCGTTGCATTTTTATGCATTTTTCGAAACTAACCTATTAATAAGATGCCACAGTGCCAGTTCCCTGTTTTCTGCTGTTTTTATGTTTCAGAAAAGTTACACAGGAAATATTCTCAGAATTGGACGAAACAAAAGCCGAACTTCCTATTTTTACCGAAGCTTCACGAAGACCGAAGATGAGACGGAGGGGGACCAGAGGCTGGCCACACCACAGGGGGGGCGCGGCCCAGCCCCTGGCCGCGCCCACCCATGGTGAGGCCGCCTGGCCCCAGTCCTGACGATGCCCCTTTGCCTATAAAGTCCCCTTGACGGGAGAAACCTAAGGGACGAATCGCTTTTCCCAGAAACATACTGCAAGCCGCCGCCGTCGTCGAATCGAGATCGGGAGGATCTAGGAGCTCTTCCCGGCACCCTGCCGGAGGCCTTCTACACCAACATGGTCACCTCCGGAGTGATGTGTGAGTAGTCTACCTTGGACTATGGGTCCATAGCAGTAGCAAGATGGTTGTCTTCTCCACCATGTGCTTCATGTTTTGATCTTGTGAGCTGCACTACATGATCAAGATCATCTTTATGTAATCATACATGTTCTATTTGTTGGGATCCGATGAGTATTGGTACTATGTCAAGTTGATGTGCTGAATTATATCTTATGTTATCTCTATGTTGTTTATGATTTTGCATGCTTTCCGTTGCTAGTAGCTATCTTGGCCGAGTAGATGCTAGTGACTCCAAGAGGGAGTATTTATGCTCGATAATTGGGTTCATGCCTCTTTTTAATCTGGGGGAGTGACAGAAACCTCTAAGGTTGTAGATGTGCTGTTGCCACTAGGGAGAAAACAATATTCTTGTGTCTAAGGAAATTTGCTTTGTTTACATTACGCACTTTGCTTAATGCAATTATCTGTTGTTCCCAACTTAATACTCAAGGGGTCCTCGGACGATTCCCCGCGAGTGAATTATTAGTCATAGATGCAGTTGGATAGCGGTCTATGTATTTTGTCGTAATGCCCAGAGTAAGCCTCATAGTGATCCTCGTGATATATGTATGTTATCTTTACTCTATCAATTGCCCAACTGTAATTTGTTTACCCAGCATGCTTTATTTATCTTATGGAGAGACACTACTTGTGAACTGTGGACCCCGGTCCAATTTCCTTTATATTGCTTTACCGTTTTACTATTACTCGCTCTGTTTACTTTCTTGCATTACTATTATCCTTTTATGACTCGATACGCTCATTCCTTTGTTTACAGCAAACCGATGAGATTGACAACCTCATCGTAAGTTGGGAGCAAAGTACTTGTTTGTATTGTGCAGGTTTCACGTTGCTGTTGGTGGAAGACACGCCGTTAACAAGTTTTCTGGCGCCATTGTCCGGAGTGTCACGAAGCTAGAAAGCATCACCTTCTTAAGTTTGGCTTTCTCCTACTGGTTCGATTAAACCTTGGTTTCACAACTGAGGGAAGACTTGCTACTGTACTCATCATACCTTCCTCTTGGGGTTCCCAACGGGCTGTACTTACAAGCCATCACGGGGTTTCGATCTTGCAATGATGACACAATAATCTTTATGGAGAATAACTTGGAAAAGGCTTTGAACATGAAACTCATCCTTTATTTCTTTGAGCAACTTTCTGGCCTAAAAATAAACTTTCACAAGAGCGAGAATTATTGTTCGGTCAAGCCAATGAATTGGAAGATAGTTATAAGGAGTTATTTGGGTGCAAGTCCAGGTGTTTTTCTTTCAAGTATTTAGGAATCTTGATTCACTTAAGAAAATTAAGAAATGATGAGTGGAAACCAGGAGAGGACAGATTTGAGACGAAAGTAAGTAATTGGATTGGAAAACTTTTGTCCTATGGGGATAGGTCATTTTGATTAATTTGGTGCTCACAAGTTTGCCGATATTTATGTTATCCTTCTTTGAGCTACCTAAAGGTGTTAGAAAATGATTAGATTTCTATAGATCAAGATTCTTTTGGGAAAGAGAAGACCATAAGAAGTATAGGTTAAAATATGGAATATTATTTGTCGACCCAAGGACCAATGTGGTCTAGGTATTGAAGTTTTAAAACTAAAAAAAAGGTATTATTATCCAAGTGGCTCTTTAAAATCCTGGATAAACAAGAAGTCTGGCAAGAGTTTATTTAAAAAAATACTTGCATTCTCAAACGCTTTCTCAAGTCTCAGCTAGGCTTAATGATTCACCGTTTTGGAATGGCTTGATGAAAGTGAAGGAATATTTTTTAATCATGGCTCTTTAAAGGTTGGGGATGGTGAAAGTAAGCATTTTTTGGAGGATACTTGACTTGGAGACAAGCCTCTAGCTCAACAATATCCCTCACTTTTCAACATAGTACAACATAAAAAAAGTTACGGTAGGCTCTATACTAAGTCAAAATCCCCTTAATATTGCGTTTCGGAGAAACTTAACCGATAATAGATGGGACCGGTGGCTACATCTTGTTAACAAGATGATGGCGGTCAATCTATCCCCTGAACAAGACAAGTTTATTTGGAGTCTAACCACCTCTGCAAATTTCACAATTAAGTTTATGTATCTTGACTACATGAATGAGCACACTAAATATTTTAAAAACTACATTTGGAAAATGAAGGTACCATTGAAGATCAAGATCTTTATGTGGTTCTTCCATAGAAAGGTTATTCTAACAAAGGACAATCTAATGAAAAGGAATTGGCAAGGTAGCACCACTTGTTGTTTTTGTGACAAGGAAGAGTCCATACAACACTTGTTATTTGAATACCCTTTAGCAAAAATTGTGTGGCGCCTAGTTCACATGACATCTGGATTACCACCCCCTAAAAATGTAAAGAACCTATTTTGTAATTGGCGGTTGGTATTGACAAGAAAGATGTAAAACAAATCAGGGTTGGGGTGTGTGCTATTATTTGGGCTCTTTGGAATACACAGAATGATTAGGTCTTTAGAAAACCGAGAGCTTTATCCTTTTTGCAGGTAATACCAATGGTTACCCATTTGATCCATATGTGGTCCTATCTGCAGCCAGCGGAGCTTCGGGATGCCATGAATTCAGGGTGCAACCGTTTGGAGACAGTCACACGGGACTTATTCAACCAATTCGGCTGGAAGCGTGATAACAGGATTATGTCCTCTTGTGCACTATGTGTCTTGCTCCTTTGATTTTTCGCTGGCTTACTTTTGTTGCCACTTTGGTTGATTCTTGAGCTGTAATAAATACTATGAACTTTCAGAAATAATTTAATAAAAGAATAGCCATATGCATCGCTTTGATGCAGAAGCTGGACTTCCAGCCTCCATTTCGAAAAAAAACATGATAATTATGTAAAACCCTACTAGAAATAGCTAGTTCATTTCAAATTAGCAATTATTCATTATTTTCATCACTCGAGACATTTCACTCATAAAACTAACCATTAAAGGCACTCCGGTAATATAAAATCTCAACTTTCACCAGCTATTTTTCACAGCTTGTTATTTTATTGCAGCTCACCAGCTACAACTGCTTCTCACCACTTGCAGCCCAAAGCTTTACACCTCCTTAGGAACATTTACTGAGAACCGATAGATGCAATCTTCCCATGCCCTATCAGCATGTTTTGCCGGCTGGATGCACTTCCAAACAGCACTGTTGCACTTATATCCAGAGCCAAACCCAATCATCCAAAGTCGGTCTCCTTTTCTCATTCGACCCTTAGCCTCAATGTAGGCCAGCTCATACCACAAGGAACTACTCGAAGTGTTCCCAAATCGGTGAAGTGTCATCCTTGACGGCTCGACATGTTCATCAAGCAGACCGAGGCTACTCTGGACAGCATCAATCACCGCTCGTCCACCGGCATGGACGCATAAATGCTCGAAAGCTGTGCGGAAGTCCGGCACATATAGCTTGCCGGTGCGTTTTAGCACCTTCTGTGAGATGAGCGACAGAAAAAAGGAAATCTGTACCAAGATTGGGAGGATAAGCGGTCCGATGGTGGTGACGTTGGCCCTCAGAGCCTTACCAGCAACGGTCACAAGGTCCTTCGATAGGTTCATCCCTTGATTTCCTTCATCGTCTTCCTCATGTATAACACACCTGTAGGCATTGTCGTCTGAGCTGGTACACTTCCGAATTACGTGCGCCAGCTGAAAACGAGCCTTGGTCCTCGACGTAGAAAGGAGCACCGCGGAGGCACCCGTGCGGAACAGCATGTTGCTCAGCTGCATTTCGCGCTTCCTCCCATGGTAATAATTCCCAGTTATGATCTCTGTGGACACCACCAAGGCATGTGCGTTAGACGGAGCGGTCTGCAGGAGGCTCTTCGCAAGACCCACCGCGATGAGCCCCGCGCTGCAACCCATCCCAGAGAGCTGCACGTTGCGGATATCACCTCTAAGCTTGTATCTTCTCATGATCATGTCGCTGAGGGACGGAGTTGGGTTGAAGACGCTGCAGTTCACAATGAGTATGGTGATTGCATCGGTCTTGATCGATGTCTTCACAAGCAGGTCATCTATGGCTGTGAAGATGGATAATTCCGCATCGGCACGGGCTTCGCTTAAGCTACTGCATGGTGGGATGTAATGATGGCAATGCGGAAGATAGGTCTCATCACCAAGGCCTGAGCGTTCAGAGATGCGCTCTAGGAAGCTTAAGCCGCGGCTGTCATTGTCGGATCGAGAATGGTGAATGATCTCAATCCATGCGGCCTTGCTGATCCGGTAGTTCGAGTAAGGCCGGAAGCAGGCATAATCGACGAGATATACAGTGCGGGAACGGTTCTTGATCAGGTACAGGGTGGTGGCAATAGCTAGCAGGCACAGAGAAAATAAGATGAGGCGAATGGGTGTGGAGGTGTCATACCCAATGAGAAGACTGCCTAGGCCGAGCTCTATGGGTGCGGTGAGTACCATGGCGCGGGTGTGGCGGAGGCAGCAATGAAGCTGGTGATTGTTAAGGCGAGCTGGTAACTGGTAAACGAATACTATGAACTAGTAGTATTCGAGCGAAAGGGGGCATATCATATGTCGTTGCTGCGTTGCTGAGGTCGAAGCAAACATCTGATTTCTATTTATGGAAGTCGTGGGAAACCCTTTATTTCATAAAACTAGCATGGTGGCCCTCGCAAATGAGAGGGCATCGCCTTTTACCCCCTTAATCAAATATACATAATCCTGCAATTTTTTGACTATATCTATTATATTATATATTATAATCTTAGTAACACTGGAAAAGAGAGATAAGGTAGAATTTTCTACTCCCTCACTGATATAGTACAAAGTCGTATAAATCAGCATGGAACAGAGGGGCTATAAGTCAACAAAGCAATTTTCAATAAAACACCAAAGCATCCAGGTGTCAATCAGATGGATTCCATTTTTGCCCTAACTATATATACATAAGTATCTCAACAATTATGTCATTACAATTTTACTTAGAAAGATTACGGACATGTGCTAGATTAATGATTAGGTCATATTACCTTGGTGATGTTTAGCCATCTGTTCTAAGAATTGAATTTGAGTTATCACCGCACATATTTTGGAAAGATGTCATAGCCACCTTTTCTTACCTAGCTTGTCGTCTAATTTGTTATATAGATTCTCTTTATCCTGAACAATCAACTGTAGAATATAGTTTTTTAAAACAATATTATTTTCCCATGCTAATGTGTAACTTTATATTTTCTCTGTAACATCAAGTTGTGTTTTGTTAAAAATATATATCATAAACTTCTTAGAAAATCTTTGTGCCTCGCCTATCTTGCAGTCTCTAACCATATGTCAATAATACCCAATATTGTATGTATGCAAAACATGCCGTCATATTTCTATTTCAATTAAAAAGGATATGCTTAATTTATGTATAGTATTTATTTCAAAACAATCAATGCTAGACAAACATTCACAATTCCATTCCTTTTTGCTTGCGTAAAAATATTGGAATTTTTTAAGTACTTTATTTTTTTGTGCGAATATGTAACTTATTTTTTTCTAGTAACATGAAATTGTGCAGATTGGAAGGGCGTCTTCTAAAGAAATGTTTTACACTAATTAGTCGTAGGATGGTCTTTTAATTAATTCAAAATATCTACTCCCTCTGGTTCATAATACTTGGTCCAAAAATGTGGGTATCTAGACGTGTTTTGGTGTGTAGATTCTCTTATTTTATGACAAGTATTTTGGATCAAAGAGAGTAGTAGATATGATATAACGTTCACTGCCTAGTAAGATTTAGGATATTTTTGGACCAAATATTATAGTATTTTTTTCCTTGAAGGTTTCTGGATTGGTAAAGGCCCATTTTAAGTTGTTTGAAATATACAGACTCTTACTTGGATTTGTTTTTTTTATAAATTTACTTGGATTTGTTTCCTGGTAACGTGATGAGATGGGTCACAAGTCACAACACGTCCAACCTTTTCTTTACACTGTTCCACGTCCAATTAAATTGAGGAGTCCAGATTAGTTTAAATACTCATCCATAGTATCAGATATATGAGTCTCGGTGTATCATGTTCTACCTTTTTTGTTACACATAACATGTACGTATATGTGAAGTAAGTAGATCTATTTTTTACCTTTTACTCCTCACAATACGTGGAGTCAATGGGTTCACATTTTTTTTCTTTTACTTGCTGGTTTATGTTACGTGCCAGATTGTACGTAAACAATTTTTATGTAACATCTATTAGTTTTAAATCTCAACCACATATTTTGGATCTAATCATCAGAATTAATTAAGATGATGTGGGTTAACATGGTGTCTCTATTTTAAGACCCCGTATTGTGCTTTTAGTATATAGTAGATATAGTGCTTTTTAGGTTAGAAACAAGCTACTCCATTAACTAAGCCAGGAAGCAGTATGTGAAAAGTTCAAACATGAGTGTTCCTTTACTCGATCGAGGAACCCATT
This sequence comes from Dactylis glomerata, assembly GCA_007115705.1. Taxonomy (NCBI): domain Eukaryota; kingdom Viridiplantae; phylum Streptophyta; class Magnoliopsida; order Poales; family Poaceae; genus Dactylis; species Dactylis glomerata. The sequence goes on from QXEO01000506.1 coordinate 463,147, forward strand.
CCCTGTCACGTCTGGGAACCCATTTCTGTACATGCTCATATGCATTTGGCCCACATTAGTTGGTCGGTACACCTAGAAACTCTTCAAAATGTATGTTCTAATAACGTCCTCTAACTTCCAGCTGCGCGATATGTACAACATATAACATGCTGTGAAATGGTTGAGAAGTCGAATGCATTGCATGGTGTCATCATATCTCATTTTTCCTGTTGGAAAGTTCTTTGATCTAGCTGGACGGACTGATTGCGATTGAAACGTACGGAGGCCAAGGCAGTTGACAGTTGCACCGTTGGAGGATATTTAGGAGTAGGGAGTACAACATTGCAATTTGCAAGGGTATTTTCAGCTAGCGTGCCCTTCAATAAAAATTGTCCCTCCATACGTGACACCTCCTGACCTCCCTCCAGCTACACAACCCAACCAACAGTATGAGCACGCAACACAAATAGTTTGGAGCATGGACATGTCCGCTCGGACCCAAATGTCATGCACTCTGTTCTTCTCTAGTACTACTACATGGTGGAGGCCAATCTTGCAGCCGGCTTGCTCGCCCGCACCTCGCTAGCCGTGAGCTCGGCCATGGAGGGAGGCCGCCGCCGGGGATCCGGCCATGGGGTGGTGGTCGGAACAGGGAGACGGGAGCAAGCCCTCCTCATGCTCCAGCGTAAGCCTGTCACTGGACACAGGCTGTCCATGGTATTAACCTAGGCGGAAAACGGTGCCCTCAGGCTCTCGTTGTTGCGTGTTATATGGATCGATGAAGCCCATCGATAAGACGGTACACAGGAGTTTGGTTTGGTATCGTACAATGAAAACATACTAGACTAGGATTAGAATACTACTCTATATCTGTTACATAATAGTTCTAACAGTCCCCCTTAATCATAACCTTGAGAAAGGTTGAGATTACATTTAAACTCATCAAGATCCTTGACCACCAAAGCTTTGGTGAATCCATCAACAACTTGATCTTTGTTGGATATAAACTTCATACTCAACAGTTTATTGGCAACTCATTCTTGAACAAAATGATAATCTATATCAATATATTTTCTTATGGCATGAAAAATAGGATTAGCGGATAAATAGGTAGCACCTAAATCGTCACATCATAGGCAAGGTTGCTCTTTAAATGAAACACCAAGTTCACCAAGCACAACTTCAACCCCTGTAAGTTCTGCAGTAGCATTAGCAAGAGCTTTATACTCAGCTTCAATACTAGACCGTGATACAATAGCTTGTTTACGTGCACTCCAAGAGACCAAGTTAGATCCAAAGAATATAGCAAAACCTCCTATAGACCTTCTGTCATTAATACAGCCTACCTAGTCGGCATCTGAAAAGGCACTAAGTAGACTAGAAGAGGATTTCTGAAAAGTAAGTCATGTCTTCAGTGTACCTTAAATATATCTTAGAATACGTTTTGCAGCTATCTAATGAGAAGTTATAGGATTATGAAGATATTGACAGACTTTGTTGACTGAGAATGAGATATCAGGCCGTGTCAATGTCAAGTACTGTAAAGAATCAACAGTACTTCTATATTGTGTAATATCTTCAGGACTAAGGGGAGAGCCTTCAGTGAATGATAATTTCTCACTGGATGACAGAGGTGTTGGACACGTGGTGCACTCCTTCATGTCAACCTTGGTAAGCAAATCAGTTGCATATTTTTCTTGGGTAAATAACAAACCATCATGAACATTCTTGACTTCAATGCCCAAAAATAAATGCAAATCACCAAAATTTTCAAGTGTGAAATCATCATGGAGATCTTGAAGTAATGCAGAAATAGCTTGAGTAGATGAACTTATGAATATAATATCATCAACATAGATAAGCACTAATATCATGACCCCTGACTGAACAGTGAGGTATCTGCCTTAGAAGGTATAAACCCAAGTCCTTGCAACTTTGTGATGACCTTGGTGGCGCTGAGTCACCTGCTTGACCCAGTGACCCTGGCCCATGCAGCCATGTGTCCCGACACCGCCATGGTTGTAGCTAGATGAACAGAGTACATCACACTGAATATATTATAGTTTTGTATTATCATTAGTAGTTTGATATATTTGCGAACCTAAAATTATTATAAAGCTTCTCTGCTTATGGCCAAAGGGATAAAACAATATTCTCCATAAGCAAGTATACATAGCATTTCATTATGAAAAAGGCAAACCATTTCATGCATCCATATGATGCGTTGGATAATTTATTTTCTTCTCTTATTGTATTTGTGCTTCTAGGCCCTCCTGTCCCTTAATGGTGCCAAACTGTCACAGGATCATGGGTTTACTGGGTATCGATTGATGCAGTCTGCCCATGCCATGTCGGATCGTTGAGTTGCCTGGATGCATTTCCATACAACACTGATGCACTTGTACCCAGATCCAAACCCAATCATCCAAACCCTTTCGCCTTTCTTGATCCTACCTTTCGCGTCAATGTACGCTAGCTGATACCATAGGGAGGTACTCGACGTGTTCCCAAACCGGTGTAACGTCATCCGAGATGGCTCAGCATGCTCGTCTGAAAGACTGAGGTTGTGCTGCACTCCATCAATCACCGCTCTCCCCCCAGCATGGATGCAGAAATGCTCAAAGGCGGTGGTGAAGTCAGGAACATATAGATTGATCCTTCCGCTGAGCGCCTTCCGCAGGGTGAATGAAACAGCGAATTTCAACTTCTCTGAGACAGGGAGAACCTGCGGTCCCAAAATGGTTATGTTATCCTTGAGAACCTGGCCCGCGACATGCAACAGATCCTTCGATAAATTGATCCCTGAATTCCCCTCCTCGTCTTCCTCCTGGAATGCACATCGGTAGGCATTGTCCTGGGTGGTAGTGATTAGCCGCACGATGTGCGTGAGCTCAAAGCGAGCCTTAGCTTTGGAGGTGGAGAGAAGCACTGCGGCTCCACCAGTGCGGAACAATACGTTTTGCAGCTGCATTGAGCGCTTATTACCCATGTATTGTTTCAAGATCTCTGTGGATACAAGCAGCGCATGCGCGCCGGGAGGGCCAGACTGCAAGAGATTCCTTGCAAGACCCACTGCAATTAGCCCTGCGCTGCAGCCCATCCCAGAGAGCTGCATGTGGCGGATGTCACCCCGAAGCTTGTATCTTCTCATGATCATATCCGCGAGCGATGGCGTTGGGTTGAAGAGGCTGCAATTCACGATGAGTATATCAATCGTACCAGGACTGATGCTGGTCTTCTTGAAAAGATCATCTATGACGGTGAAGATAATGAGCTCTGCCTCAGCTCGATACTCGCTTAGCCCATGGAGTGGAGGAATATAGTGCAAGGAAGGTGGAACGCAAGTCTCATTCCCAAGGCCAGATCGCTGGAGCATACGTTTTACGAAGTGCAAATTTCCCTCGTCGTAAGATGGTAGCATGCGTGTGTGCTCAATATAGGTGGCGATGGGGACACGCCAGCTTGAATTTGGACGAAGGCATGAATAATTCACAAGGTATATAACGCGAGGACGGTGGATCACATAATAGGTGATAATGCTAACTGGTAGGACGGTAAGAGAGAAGAGATGGACTGAAAGGACATCGCGGAACCAGACAAGAAATTTAGGGGGGCTGAGCCATATGGATTTTAGAAGGATGGTGGCTATAAGTAGCAGGGTGATTGTACAAAGAAAGTTCTTCACGGTTAGTTGGTAGAGATATCTTAGCTGCCTAAGACGACCTGGCAGTGCCATGTTGGGTGTTGCTAATTTTTCTGGTGTTGATTTCAGTGGGATGTGCGGAGATGATGTGAAGCGAAGGGAAGCTTGCTATCATTTATATATGCTGCCAGTCCCGGAACCTTTCAACGGCACATGCATATTTTTTCAAACTGGTCGGATGAATTAAATCTGATCTTTAATACTCCTTCTCAGTTATTTATTAGGCCTGCACTCCATCCAAATCATTAATTTGGTTTATATAATATAAAATTACAAGTTTTAGGGTGATTGGTATTTCTAGGAACCGTTCATCTACCCAATCTAACGGTGCTAAAATAAGCGGAACTAGAAGGAACAAAATGAATGGAACTCAACGCTGTCAAAAACGTAGGACCGAACTAAAAATACATGGGACCGGAACTAAATATATCGATTTAGTCTATTTAATAACACGATACTTAGCGGATGACCGTCGCTAATTCGTGTGGTCCCTCTATTATCCCCTCTCTCTCTGATGAACACATGCAACCCTCACTATCTCCCGGCGACGGCTAGGCGTTCAGGAGTTGGGGCGGGTGGTGGCGGCCGGCGCTCCACCTAGCTTTCCCAGCGGGGCATTCTTCCGGCTGTGAGGTTCAGGTTGGTACGTGGTGAGCTGGTGAGCAGGGCATTCTTGTTGGGGCCGTCGCGGGTAGGAATGGCAATTTTACCCATGGTTACGGGTACCCACAGGTACCGTACCCGCATGGAAGGGTATGGGCATATTTTTATACCCATGGGTAGTACCCATCTCCTACCTATTTAGTCATGGGTAGGGCATGGGTATAGCTTTTCATCCACGGGTATACCCATAACTTACCCATTATACTAACTTGGGGATCTAAAGTATCCCAATAGCGTGTTGGTCGATTGTGTTTAAAGGAGCTCGGCGTCCCATATCTCAATTACTCTAGTAATTAAGCATTGACTATAATTCACATGTCTCGAGGAGATTGAATTCTCATGTTCTAGCTCCCAATATACTACTCCGTATCAATGAAAGTAAAAAAGGTGATTAACGTGTATAGTATTTGATCTATCCATTGGGTATTCAATGGGTATGGGTATCCGCTGGGTATGGATATGGGTAGAGCTTTATACCCATGGGTACTGGTAAAATTTTATACCCATCAACTATATGGATATGGGTATTGTATTGCTCTACCCTGCCCATTGCCATCCTTACTCGCGGGCGTTGAGGCTGGCCGTAGTTTGTTTTAGTCACTGGTGGACTCGGCGCCGTGCGACACCAGTTCCCGGGCCTCGTCAGCCCGCCGCTACCTTGACGCCGCAGGACGCACTCGAACTTTGTTAGTAAACATGACTCGGTCTAGTGTACGCGTTAGTACAGTATAGTAAGGCAGCTCATCTACAGCTTGCCTTGCATCTGCAGCTCCCAGCCACATCGCAGAAGGGAGATAGTTAGGCTTATAGCAAATGCTGACAACTGATCCCATTAGCATACATATTTAGTCTTGATGACAGTGGAAGTCCCGACTGGAATTTTCCGATGGGATAGATCGTTTTCACTACGCCAGGTGCCTGAATTGCTGGCACTTCAAAGTGCCGGCAAAGGCCATCAAACTGCTAGTAAAACCCTTTAAAGGCAGAATAAAAACTGGCACATTAAGTGGTGTTGGGAAAAGTTTTTATCGGCAGTTTTTAGAAGTGCCGGCGATGCTTGAATAGATGCAGATTGCAAAGTGCCGACATAGCTTTTAAAGGCAGTTTTGGCAAAGCGCCGACATAGTTTTTAGAGGCTATTTTGAAAAAATGCCAAGAAAGTTTTTTGAGGCAGTTTGGCAAAGTGCCGAGAAAGTTTTTGTAGGCAGTTTTTATTAAACTAGCACAGTGGCCCTCGCAAATGCGAGGCATTATTTATAGTTGGTTGAAAGTGTTTAAGGAATAAAAATATGATTTCATTGATATCATGTTATATTTGATCTGTAAACCAAACTATGTTCCTGCCAGATATTTATTTAGTACATGGTATTAGTTGTCTTTGATAAAACATTGTTAAATTACTATAAAATGATATATTCTCCTAAATAGGTATGTAATATTAAATAGTAAGAATCATCTTGTTCTAATGTTTCTTCCTCTCACTGGCTCACTCCATGTCATGATGTGCAATGTTTTAGAAACATGAACGTGGTGACACTTTAGCCATTATTTTATATTTGAACAGTAAAGATAAACTCTTTTCTTCTCAGCATATATGTACACATGTTATTATACATTAATAGAAAAGTTAGAGATGTACGACTCTAAGTTTCCCTGACTCTTAACTATCCTTGTCTTTGTTGAATGGTTCTACGCGCTTGGTCACATGTATATTTTATGGTGTGCAAAATGACTGTTGATCGGTCATCAATATTTATGTGCAATTGGAATCAATATATGCTCTTATGTTGATTTTGCTACATGAGAGAAAGACACATAACCATACAAACCAAGCAATATCTGCCAAAACAATTTGAATAGTATTGATACATTGAGGGGATACTAAATATGAAACATAATGAGCACACACCTGTGGTGATTTAGCCATATGTGTTTCATTAAGGCAAAATATTGTGTAGTGTATGGGACGTTCGAGTCGATAGTGTGTCGACTAAAGTTATATCTTCCTCAAATTTGAAGGTTTGATATTTTGTCACTAATCAAGTATGGATATTTCTTCAATGTAGGGACATTCTCGTCATCGCGGGAATATGTGTTGGCTCTGTCTTATGTGTATCATTAATGTGGTAATTTTTTATTGTGAGGGATGTTCCTATCAATAGTGCGACAAAAATTCTGACTTCATCAATCTTGGCACAATGTAAATGGCAGTCCAATAAATTTTTGATTTATGTGGACTCAATAATTGGCACAATGTACGTAGTGCGATCAATGTTGTGACTTCATTAATTTTAGAATTTCATGACGCCAAAATTTTGCAGGTGTTTTGTGAATGTGTTGCTGATGACATCCGAATAAAATTTTCATTTATGTGTACTCAATCATAGAAAATATAATCCATATGTTCGCAATTACCAGCATTCTATGTTTAGTCAAAATCAACTATTGTAAAGTTTGACTAAATATATTGAAAAATATCAACATTAAAAAAAATCATCATTATTAAAATTATTATAAATCATAAAATAAACCATATGTTCGCAATTACCAGCAATCTTTGGTCAAACTTTACAAAATTTAAGTTTGAAAATTGAAAATGTAGGGTAAATGAAAAAAGTACATACTATTAGTATTTTTTTTTAACTACCCATATCCTAGAAGCTCTTGTCGTCATGTTTTAGATAGGTTATTTATTTCCCTATATATAGCTAGCACTTTTTAGCTTGTTATATTTTTTCTTGCACCGGTCATTCTAGGAAGGGAGTCTCTTATGGAGCTGTTTTTTTTATTTTTATCTCTTGCACCAATCGTTCGCTAGGGAGTCTCTTACGGAGTTGTTTTTGTTTTAAAATCGGATGGATATGTGTAGGCACGTTATAGATGTGTACATGGTTTTTATTTTACGTGATCTTTTCTACGTGACTACTAATGCTTTATAAAATCTCAGCCGTATATTTAAGATCTAACTATCAAAATTAATACAGATGATGTGGATTAACACGGTGTCTCTATTTTAGAACCCTGCATTGTGCTTTTAGTATATAATAGATGCCTTTGATTTCAAATGCATGCATTTCAGGAAATGCCTCCAAAGTTATTTCCTAGCAGCTTTGGTAAAGAGCCTGCAAATCCAAAGCGAGGCAGTAATTGGAAAATGCTTGCAGATACAAATAGATGCAATGAAATACAAATTATAGAATCTCAGTCAAAATCTAGAATCACAATCAAATTATGGATTCACAATTCAAATTCTAGAATCACATTCATATTCATCGTTTACAGAACTGAACTATAATTACAGCTCAACCAATCACAATCACAACCCGGTACATACATTGTAGCTCAACCATAACACGATCATGGCAAGCTAACTTACAGAACTGGACTGCAATGTAGCTCAACATCACCTCCCTCTTGCTCAACACTGGACACAGTTCTAGATAAATGTCAAATCATTGCCCCGGACTTGCATGGTTAGCTCCTGCAAAAGAGATTTAATGTGAATACTCAAAACCTAAATCTAGCAAATGTTCGGTAAAATCAACAGAGTGACTTAGTGCACGATATTGACAAAGATTTTCACAACTAAGCATAGCATTGTCCTCACTCCTACATAGTAAAATCAACAGAGTGACTCAGTGCATGATATACACAAGGATTTTCACAACTAAGCATAGATTCTCCTACTCCAAACCTTCAAGATTGTAGTAAAAATTATACCAAAGAAGCATTAAATAAGTATACCAACTAAACAAATAATGGTTGATTTCCTCTAGCATGCATATACAAAGTCCGCTCAAGATTAACAGATTAAGCACTGAGCAATTATTCATGTACACTCACAATGGAAAAGATCATAGATAATATAGGTTATGTCATGAACCAACTTAGAAGAAGATGCCGACAAAAGTTCAAACCTATTTTAAGATTGCAACGCAGAAGTCATGGGTAACATTTTAAAGAGAAGCAACTCCGGTATTCTCTCGCTCTCGAAGAAACAGGACACACGAGAACAAAAGACATGCCTGTCCGGATAAAATGGTAAGTGTCAGTATGAAAGAGAACTCAATAAATGATTAACACATCTTACAAATGCTAGTGACTTACAACAATATACTCTCCAAATAATCAGATGACTGGAGCAATACTTGAAGTGCTCGGTACCTGAGCGAATGAAACACATGTGGATCAATAAAGATAGATGATGATTATTCTGTGTGTGGAGGGGACGAGAAGCTTTGGGCCTTGGGAGTGGATCGAGATAGAGCTTATAACTAAGGCAGTTACTTTGTCACCAAATTATGAAGACAAGAAATATGTCTGCCTCTATAGAAACACCATTCATCTAAATAACTGTTGTTGCCCTTGAATGGAAGAAAATATCAAAATATTAAACCATGCCTCTCGGAAATGTCCACAAAACTGGATCCGTCCATCCTATTTCAACATCTTGCCTAAAGTACAGAGAGGAACACTAAACCACTGAGCGAGAAAATGGGAGCAACCATAATTTCTGATATAATTTCTGATTCTAATGATTTTGAAACATAGTAATAAGTGCATAAAAATTCAAGTCAAAGGTTAAACTGATGAGCAATTTGATATTAAAACATGATATGTTTGAATTTGCACCAATTCCTCCAATAGTCCCTTGTAAGCACTAATTTTTTTCTAAAGGGACATGTCTCGTATGCCGTATGGATATCAGGATATGTCGAAAACTAAAACTAAAACAACAGAAAATCTCTCCTTAATCCAAGTAACAGAAAACACTAAAAAAGGTAAAAGTTGATCCTAGACGGAATTAATTTAAGCTCAAATGCTATATAAATCAAATAAACTCCCATAATTACTCCCAAATTAAAGCCACAAATCTCACCACATCTAGAGCATTATATGAGCTAAATTAGCAATTAAAGATGAGAGAGTGAAGTTGCTAACCTTTTGAACCAATTGGATAGATGAAATAACTCAAAATCTTGGATAATTTTGATAAAAAAAATTGGGCATGACCTCCCCACTCAAGCCAAGCTTCCGACCACCATTAGTGTACTAGCAGGCTCGGGGGAAGAGAAGCTCCATTTTGTAGGCGACGGCCTTTAGTCTCGGTCCGTGTTAAAGGCCGGGATTAAAGGTCGCCCTTTAGTCCCAGTCGTTAACACGGGCCGGGACTAAAGGCCGCCACCAGTGGGGTTCCCGCCCGCCACACCTTTAGTCCCGGTTCGTGTTAACGACCGGGACTAAAGGTCCGTTACGAACCGAGACTAGGTACTGGCCGTACCCCAGCGGCACGAACCGGGACTAATACCCCCTTTAGTCCCGGCCCAAATAGTTTGGGGACTAAAGGTGGCGGATAGAAGCCTCTTTTTTCACTAGTGTTTTGTAGTGCCAGTGGGAAACAATGTTTCTTGTACTAGTGACATAATCATCATATTCACGTACTCCCTCCAACTCATACTATATTTCACAAATACGAATGTATTTAGATATATTTTAATGCAAGATATATCCGTATTTGTGAAAGGTAATATGGATTGGAGGAAATGTCATTTGACAAACCTCCATGAACATAGTTATATTTTGATGAAGTAAACAATAGATAGCAATGCATAGTGCATGATGCATATCTTCTTCTGCTGTGATTTTAACCAAAAAATTTAGTGGACTAAAAGGTTTGAATGGAACACTAAGGTGTGACTCATGGAAAAGCTATTGGATGGAACATTTCTTGGCGTAACACTGACTTCGCATAGAGGCACCATAATTGAACAGCAGGGTCGTATTAGATACTCCCTCTGTTTCAAAATATAAGATGTTTTAGGTTTGTGAAGCAAATGTATCTAGACATGTTTTAGTGTGTATATTTGAGTGAACCTACATACTAAAAGATGTCTAAATACATTTACTTCACAAAGCTAAAACATCTTATATTTTGAAACGGAGGGAGTACATTCTATGTTGGTTGCTCCATATACATAGATGATCAAGCATGCATGTATAGTTATTACAAGTTAAAACAACAGGGGGTTGTCATTGGCATCGTTGATCCAGCCGTACGTACTTGTCCAGGGACGCATTGGCCGTGCTCTCCAACGGGTACTCATCGATGCATTCCTCCCATGCACCCTTGTCCGCCATATCGCTCATCACATCCCACATGCAGCTGTTGCACTTGAACCCCGATCCGAAGGTCACCATGAGAACCCTGTCGTTTCTTTTAAGCCTTCCCTTGGCCTCCATGTACGAAAGCACGTACCACACGCTGCTGGCCGACGTGTTTCCCCAGCGGTGCAGCGTCATCCTTGACGGCTCCACATCCACCTCGTTGAGCCCGAAGTTCTTCTTCACTGCTTCGATCACCGCTACCCCGCCGGAATGGAGGCAGAAATGGTCGACCCCGCTCTTCAAGTTGACGTCTATCTTGAGACGCTCCCGGCGGAACAATTTCTGGCGCATCAAGTCGGCGGCAAGTCGGACAAGCTCCCTAGCAGGGAGGATGGTTGGCACGAGGCGCTTCAGGTTAGCGGCAAATGCTCGGACGGCAGCTTTTGGGAGGGTTTTGTTGATGCTGAACCCCATGAAATTGTCTGCGTCCTCACGCTGCAGTATGGCTGAGTACGCATCATCGTTGGCGGCAGTGTTGGCACGCACGAGATGGCGTAGCTTCATCTTTGCGCGCCCGCTGAGCTCGGGGTTGCTGGTGAGTAGCGCCGCTGCCCCGCCGCAGCGGAAGAGGGCAAACCCAAGCATCATGGACTTATCCCTACCACCGTACCACCCCGTCGAGAGTGCCTCCGTCGAAACCACGAGCGCCAAGACCGGGGCCGGTGCCCGTGCGTGCATGACGTTCCTGGCGATGTCCAACGAGACGAGCGTGGCGCTGCAGCCCATGCCCGAGACATTGTACGCCGCGATGTCCTCGCGCATGCCGTAGTGGTGGACAATCCTGGAGGAAAGGCATGGTTGCGGGCAGAGAACGTTTACATTGACGACGAGCACGTCGACGTCCCGGGGGCTGAATCCGGTCTTGGCGAAGAGTCCAGCGATGGCGTCGTTGAAGAAGGCGTCCATCTCGTCGAGCCCATCCTGGTGACTGCGAAACTGCTCGCGGCCGGCCAAGACGCTTGACGGGGCGTAGGTGTGCTCGCCGAGACCAGCGCGAGAGGTGAGGGTTCTCTGGGACGCCGAGATGTTTGTTACGCTCCACCACCGCGCATGCCTTCTCCGTTGTCAGCTTGCGATCGTCCGACGGTTTGTAGCAGACGTAATCGAGGAGGTAGCATTGTGAATGCCGACGACGGGAGGCGGCCGTCCAGGCCAGGGTCAGCGTGATTGCCAGAATGATTAGAACTGCAGACAAAGGAATCAGCTCCATCATCAGTTTCTTCGATGGGCTTGAGTCCGGCTACAGAAAATCCCCAACTTCGCCGTGTATATATAGTGTTAGTGTGTTACTTATGGTTAGAGCAGTTGGATGTTGCAGGTTTTGTTGTTCCCTTTTCTTGCAAGCTAACCTGGTAAGTGGTAAGACCGCCTGTAGTTGTGCTGCTTCTGTACTATCATAGCATGTATTTTGTGGAGACCATGTAGATTAACGAGAATCTCCTTAACGGATGAAGAGGATAGATTTGTTTGGAGACTCAGAGAGTCGGGGTGCTGCTTCACTGTTAAATCTATGTATGGGGATATAATGAATTGTCATATGGGTTTTCTTGGAAAATACGTTTGGAAGAAGAAAGTTCCACTAAAAATTAAGATATTTATGTGGTTCCTATATCAGAAAGTGATTCTTATACAAAAGATAACCTCCCTACGCATAATTGGACTGGTTGTAAAAAATGTGCGTTTTGTGACTCTCAGGAGTGTATTAACCATCTCTGTTTGCATGTCCCTTTGCTCATCTTATTTGACGAGTAGTTCACTTTACTTTTGATATTCCTCCACCTACCAATGTTACGAATTTATTTGGAAGTTGGCTAAATGGAGTTGAAAAGAAGACTAAAGCTCGAATTCGTGTAGGCATGTGTGCTTTAATCTGGGCTCTTTGGAATTGTAGAAAAATAATATGGTCTTTAACAAAACTGGAACTGCTTAGAGCATCTCCACCGGCGGTCCCAAAAAACTAGCCGGCAACATGCATGCCGGCGCTAATTTGGGGTGCCCGGCAGCCCCTCCCTAATTATTGGGGAGCTTGCCCCCCACCGGTGGTCCTCCCAAGTGAGAAAAGTAGGAGAGAGAGAGGACTGAGTGGGGGTAGGTGGCATTTTTTACACAGGATTTGGTGTCCGGCGCTCTCGATAGAACCCAGCCGGCGTGGGAGTTGCTCGGGACCGTCGGCGCTTTTTTTGGATCAAAACGATGCCGGTAGCTTTTTGGGACCGTGGGTGTGTGATACGTCTCCAACGTATCTATAATTTTTGATGCTCCATGCTTGTTTTTACACCATTTGCTTAGTGTTTCGTTACACTTCGTGGCATTTTTATGCATTTTCCGGAACTAACCTATTAACGAGATGCCACAGTGCCAGTTCCCTGTTTTCTGCAGTTTTTGTGTTTCAGAAAAGTTACACAGGAAATATTCTCGGAATTGGACGAAACAAAAGCCAGACGTCCAGAATTTTACCGAAGCTTCCAGAGAACCGAAGAGGAGACGGAGAGGAGCCACTGGTGGGCCTCACCACCAGGGGGCACGGCCTAGGGCTGGCCCGCGCCCCCCTATGGTGAGCCCCACCAGGTCCACTTCTGACGCCGCCCCTTCACCTATAAAGATCCCCCGACGGGAAAAACCTAAATACCCGATCACTTTTCCAGAATACATCGCGATTCGCCGCCGCCGTCGACCCGAAGATCGGGAGGGTCCAGAAGCTCTTCCCGGCATCCTGCCGGAGAGGGGAATCGCCACCGGAGGTCTTCTTCATCGCCATGCTTGCCTCCGGCGCGATGAGTGAGTAGTCTACCTTAGACTATGGGTCCATAGCAGTAGCTAGATGGTTGTCTTCTCCACCATGTGCTTCATGTTTAGGTCTCGTGAGCTGCTTTACATGATCGAGACTACTGTTATGTAATTCTACATGTTGTGTTTGTTGAGATCCAATGAATATTGGTGTTATGATTGAGTTGATGTACTGAATTTTATCTTATGATTATCTCTATGTTGTTTATGATCTTGCATGCTCTCCGTAGTTAGCAGCTATCTTGGCTGAGTAGTTGCTAGTGACTCCAAGAGGGGGTATTTATGCTCGATAGTGGGTTCATGCCTCTATTTAATCTGGAGGAGTGACAGAAACCTCTAAGGTTGTAGATGTGCTGTTGCTACTAGGGGAAAAACAACATTCATATGCTCAAGGGCATATGCTTTGTTTACATTACACACTTTGCTTAATGCAATTATCTGTTGTTCGCAACTTAATACTTATGGATTTCTCGGATTGATTCGTCACAAGTGGATTATTAGTCATAGATGCAGTTGGATGGCGGTCTATGTATCTTGTTGTAATGCCCAGAGTAAATCTCATAGTGATCCTCTCGACATATCACGTTTTCTTTATTCTATCAATTGCCCAACTGTAATTTGTTTACCCAGCATGTGTTATTTTATCTTATGGAGAGACACCACTAGTGAACTATGGACCCCGGTCCTATTTCCTTTATATTGTTATTACCTGTTTACTTTACTCGCACTGTTTACTTTACTCGCATACTACTATTGTTTTCCACTCGATACGCTCATTCCTTTGTTTCAAGCAAACCGGTGAGATTGACAACCTCATCGTAAGTTGGGAATAAAGTATTTGGTTGTGTTGTGTACAGGTTTCACGTTGCTACTGGTTGAAGACGCGCTGACAAGATATCATTAACGGCGCCCTTGTTAGAGTGTCACGCAGCCAGTGGGCATCACCTTCAGTCGTATTGGCTTTTTCCTACTAGATTGACTACCTTGGTTTCATAACTGAGGGAAAACTTGCTGCTATATTCATCAAACCTTCTCTTGGGGTTTCCAACTGGCCGGTCATTTACTACACATTCCCACGTCAACTTGGCAACAGAATTTTTCTGTCGTCGTTGCCGAGATTGAAGAAGAAGCTTCCACATCATCATCACCGCGCCATCAACAAGTTTTCTGGCACCGTTGCCGGGGAAAAAGAAGACTTCTGCAAGGGGAGTTTCGCACGCACATCCTTTACTTTGTTTTAAGTTTTGCTTTACTGTATTTTTACTTGCATCGTTTTATCAAAAACACACAAAAATTAGTATCCTTTATAGTTGTTTTTACTTGTCTGCTTTTAGTTTTTCTAGAATGGCTACTCCTGAAAACACCAAGTTGTGTGACTTTACTAGCACGAATAATAGTGATTTTATCTGCACTCCTATTGCGCCACATGCTCCTGCTGCAAATTTTTAAGAGATTAAGCCTGCTTTGTTGATCCTTGTTATGAAAGAGCAATTTTTTGGTGCTAGTACTAATGATGCTGCAGCTCATCTCAACAATTTTGTTGAGTTATGTGAGATGTAGAAATATGAGAATGTTGATGGTGATATTATTAAGCTTAAGTTGTTTCCTTTTCTTTGAGAGGAAAAGCTAAGGATTGGTTGCTTTCTTTGCCTAAAAATAGTATTGATTCATGGGCTAAGTGTAAGGATGCTTTTATTGGTAGATCCTATCCTCCTGCTAAGATTATAGCTTTGCGTAGCAATATTATGAAGTTTAGTCAGTTTGATAATGAACATGTTGCTCAAGCTTGGGAAAGAATGAAATCTATGATAAAGAATTGTCCCACTCATGGACTGACTACTTGGATGATTGTTCAAACTTTTTATGCAGGACTGAATTTTTCTTCAAGGAACCTACTTGATTCAGCTGCTAGAGGCACTTTTATGTCCCTTACCTTGGGCGCCGCAACGAAGCTTCTCGACAATATGATGGTAAATTACTCTGAATGGCACACCAAGAGAGCTCCACAAGGTAAGAAGGTAAATTCTGTTGAGGAAACCTCTTCCTTGAGTGATAAGATTGATGTTATTATGCTTATGCTTTCTAATGATAGGACTCATGTAGATCCTAATAATGTTCCTTTTGCCTCTTTGGTTGCTCAAAAAGAGCATGTTGATGTAAACTTCATTAGAAATAATAATTTCAACAACAATGCTTATAGGAACAATTTTGTAGTAACAATTATAGGCCGTATCCTTCTACCAATGGTAATAGTTATGGTAACTCTTATGGTAATTCCTCCAACAACACTAGGGCCGCGCCCACCGAGCTTGAGGTAATACTCAAGGACTTCATCGGTAAGCAAAATGCTTTTAACAAGTCTGTTGAGGAAAAGTTAGGCAAAATTGATATTCTTACTTCTAAAGTTGATAGCCTTGCTCATGATGTTGAACTTCTGAAATTAAAAGTGTTGCCTAATGAGGTGAAAGAGAACAATGTTTTTGCTACTGCTAATGCTATCCAAGTTAGAATTGATGGAAATGTTAGGATGCTAGCAGAACTGCATGCCAGGTGGGAAAGAGAAGATGAGATGGCTAGAAAGATGAAGGTATGTACCATTACTACCTCTAATGATGTTATTCCAAATACTAGCAATCCTCTTACTTTGATTGGTGTAGAGAAAACTCCTACTCCTAGTGTTAAAAAGCCCAAAATAGATAAAACTTTTTCTCAAAAGAGTGCTGAAATTTTTCGAAGTATAGGAGATGATAGCTCTATTTTATTTAATGATTTTGATGTTGATGGCTATAATATATCTGAAGTTATTTTGTTCTTGCAAAAGCTTGCTTTGACTCCTAATGCTAGTTCTTTAAATGTTGCTTTTACTAAGCATATTACCAATGCTCTCATAAAAATTAGGGATGAAAAGTCGAAGCAAAAAGCTTCTATTCCCAAGAAGTTAGAAGATGGTTGGGAACCCATCATTGATATGCATGTTAATGGTTTTGATTGCCATGCTTTATGTGATCTAGGTGCTAGTATTTCTATCATGCCTAGAAAGATTTATGATATACTTGATTTAGCACCGCTTGAAAAGTGTTATTATGATGTTCCTATTGCTGATGTTGCTAAGAAGAAACCTTTGGGAAGGATTAATGATGTTCTTATTATGGTTAACAATAACCTAGTTCCCGTTGATTTTCTTGTCATGGATGTTGAATGCAATGCTTCATGTCCTATTATTTTGGGAAGACCCTTTCTTCGAACTGCAGGTGCCATCATTGATATGAGGGAAGGCACCATCAAATATCAATTTTCACTCAAGAAAGGTATGGAACACTTCCCTAGAAAGAGAAATAAATTACTTTTTGACTCTATTCTTAGAGCAAATTATGAGCTTGATGCTTCATCTCTTGATATTACTTGATTAGCATTTTCTGCGCCTAGCTCAAAGGCGTTAAAGAAAAGCACTCTTGGGAGATAACCCAATGTTTTACTTTCAGTTCTTTTTCTTTTATTTGAGACTTGGAAGTTATTACTACTGTAATGACCTCTCCTTATCCTTTTTATTTCGTTTTTGTGCCAAGAGAAGCCTCTAATTTGAGTGAGGTAAGATTTGGGGATGTTGCTGTCCTGAAACTGTTTTTAGTGCTGCACTGTAAAAATTTGTAAAAATTCTCTGTATATCTTTTGGACCTGCGATTTCTTGTGCATATGCCCCAGGTTATATCCAAACTTTCATTAGTTGAACACTTTTTGATTTGAGCAACAGAAAACCCTCTAAAAATTCGACCTTTGTCAGCTGTTCTGTTTTGATAGATTTCTGCCAATATTTGTGTTTGCCGATTTATCGCTTTCTTTTTGAGTTCTTTTGATCACGGAACTTTTGGGGAAGTTGCTACAGTAGTATATGCTTTATATTTGGTGGTTTTAGGTTGAAACCTGAAGCAAAAAGCATTGATTCAATGATATGCTTACACTAATGTTGCTAATAGATTTGTGTTTAGTTTTGTATGAAGGAAGTTTTCAAGTGTAGGGATTGGAGAATGATGAGATGAGTTGAAGAATGGACAAAAGCTCAAGCTTGGGGATGCCCACGCACCCCAAGAAATATCCAAGAAGTACAAGCGTCAAATCTTGGGGATGCCCCCGAGGCACCCCTTCTTCATCGGCAAAAATCAGGTCACCTTTCAACACACTATATTTTTATTGCTTCATGCATTATGCATTTTTCTTGGAGCGTCAGTTGTTTTAGTTTTCAGTTTTGTTTAGTTTTGTTTGCTGCAATAAATGGTTGGACCCCAATAAATTTCTTTTGGAGAAGTTGTCTTGCTTTTCATTTGCCAAGAACACTCGTTGAACGATAAGAGTGAAAAACGGACTTGATCGAGTGTTCTTCTTTTTCTAAACTGCGTTTAGCTTTTGATTTTCGCCTTGATATGTGTTCAGATCTTGTTATATCTTTTTATCAAGGTGTGTTTTGACCTCTGGTCCATGTTGGTTTTCATCAAAAGAGTTGTTTATAAAAAGTTCGAATGGTGTTGGAAAAGAGGAAAAGCTTTATGCAAAAAAGTGGTACAAGAAGGAGCTTGTGTAGACTGCGGTCTAGGCTTTTGCATGTCGTGCTTGATGTCTTTTTGATAGTATGCTTAGTGGTTTTGCTGTAGCATGACTTGTCTCAAATGACTGAGATTGCTTAATGAGCCTTTGAAAAAATCATGCGTTGTTTTAATTATTTGGAAGCATTATTTTGGTTTTCTCCTTTGATGCTTTATTTGGGTTGACTTGGCGCATGCTCACACATGTTAGACTCATACAAAGTCGCCATTGCCTCTATGATCATTTAGTTTTTGACTTTTGATACCATCTTATGCTTCTTTTAATGTCGCTTGGTCGCTATGCATGATTATGGCCGTTATTGCTCTCTTAGTTGGTCGCTCCCAGACTTTTGCTAGCCCTCATTTTGTACTGAGTATGAGCTCTACTCGTGCATCCAACTCCTAAAAACCAAGTTGTTCCAAAGTGTCCACCATACATACCTATTAGCAATTTGCTATTCCAAAGTACATTTTACTTGCTTTTATCTATCCTTCAAATTAAACACTTTTTAGTGTTATGCGAAAATTGGTCAGTAAAGCTCTCACGAACCTGATGGCACACTTTACTTTTCTTGTTTTAAAATTTTGACATTGTGGCTCTCTTATGTTGAGTTGTTATGCTTGCAAGTTGTAAGTTGGAAATTAGCCCAGCCATGCCGTAATGGGGCAAGCTTTCAACATTGCACTTTCTTTCATTTGAGTTGATATCGTGATCTTTTGTTTATGGATACTCGCGATGTGAAATAAGTTGGAAATCTTGCGGGATCATGGAGTTTTTATATGTGTTAGGGAAACGCCTGGGCCGCTAATCCAAGCCATGCATAATTCATGGTGGAAATTTACAGCATGCCCATAGTGAACATTCAACGACGCATCTCACAATAAAAAGCTATACCAATGATAAATAAAAGAGATGTCGAGGTGTTCATTGTCTGTTTGTCCTGTCATTTTGATGTGGGCTTGTTCCATGTCATCGGGCATGGAGGTACCCCGTTGGCGGTTCTCGATGATATGCATATATTTACAATGACAAGAGCTTGCTTGGGACTCTAAGTCGAGTAGCATGAGGTTTGGGTTTTCATATTTCACGGGACACGAGGTTTTTAACTTATGATTTGTCAAGCATATGCAGCATAATTGTATTCGCATTAACTTTAACCATTCAAGATGCTTATGATGGGAATGAGAGCTCAAAGTCGGTAAGTACCATAATTTTTGAAGGTTTATAAAACTTGCAATCACTGCTTCCCTCCGCGAAGGGCCTTTCTTTTACTTTATGTTGAGACACCACCTTCTATCTTTATGCACCGTCTAAGAGAGCATAGTTGTCATTCTGAGTATAATGTGCATTGTCCCAAAGTTTTCATTGATTGATTCATATTGTTGGTTTTACTTGTTCTTAAATTATTTGTATCTAGTCGCCCTCTTAAACTTGAAGGTGTCCTATGCATTTATGTTTTGCTACTCCATGAAGGACAAGCTGAAAACCATTTGTATGTTTTCCCTTATGATTTGAACACACGTTTGACTTTCATTGTTTCATTCTCATGATCTTTCATTTGTGTTCATTTTCATGTTATAACATGGTTGCTAAGTTGCTTCTATCAAGATTATATCTTTCATGCCCATGTTTTAAGTTCTTTTGATCCCAGCGCACAACGCTTACATATATGATCAAGATTGTGTAGGTGCATGTCACCTCAAAAATTATTTCTTTTGTTATCACTTATCTACTCGAGGACAAGCAGGAGTTAAGCTTGGGGATGCTGATACGTCTCCAACGTATCTATAATTTTTGATGCTTCATGCTTGTTTTTACACTATTTGCTTAGTGTTTCGTTACAATTCGTGGCATTTTTTTGCATTTTCCGGAACTAACCTATTAACGAGATGCCACAGTGCCAGTTCCCTATTTTTTGCTGTTTTTGTGTTTCAGAAAAGTTACACTGGAAATATTCTCAGAATTGGACGAAATAAAAGCCAGACATCCAAAAATTTACCGAAGCTTCCAGAGAACCGAAGAGGAGACGGAGAGGAGCCACTGGTGGGCCTCACCACCAGGGGGCGCGGCCTAGGGCTGGCCCGCGCCCCCCTATGGTGAGCCCCACCAGGTCCACTTCTGACGCCGCCCCTTCGCCTATAAAGACCCCCCGACGGGAAAAACCTAATACCCAATCACTTTTCCAGAATACATCGCGATCCGCCGCCGCCGTTGACCCGAAGATCGGGAGGGTCCAGAAGCTCTTCCCGGCACCCTGCCGAAGAGGGGAATCGCCACCGGAGGTCTTCTTCATCGCCATGCTTGCCTCTGGCGCGATGAGTGAGTATTCTACCTTGGACTATGGGTCCATAGCAGTAGCTAGATGGTTGTCTTCTCCACCATGTGCTTCATGTTTAGGTCTCGTGAGCTGCTTTACATGATCGAGACTACCGTTATGTAATTCTACATGTTGTGTTTGTTGGGATCCGATGAATATTGGTGTTATGATTGAGTTGATGTACTGAATTTTATCTTATGATTATCTCTATGTTGTTTATGATCTTGCATGCTCTCCGTTGTTAGTAGCTATCTTGGCCGAGTAGTTGCTAGTGACTCCAAGAGGGGGTACTTATGCTCGATACTAGGTTCATGCCTCTATTTAATCTGGGGGAGTGACAGAAACCTCTAAGGTTGTAGATGTGTTGTTGCTACTAGGGGGAAAACAACATTCATATGCTCAAGGGCATATGCTTTACTTACATTACACACTTTGCTTAATGCAATTATCTGTTGTTCGCAACTTAATACTTGTGGAGTTCTCGGATTGATTTGCCACAAGTGGATTATTAGTCATACATGCAGTTGGATGGCGGTCTATGTATCTTGTTGTAATGCCCAGAGTAAATCTCATAGTGATCCTCTCGACATATCACGTTGTCTTTATTCTATCAATTGCCCAACTGTAATTTGTTTACCCAGCATGTGTTATTTTATCTTATGGAGAGACACCACTAGTGAACTGTGGTCCCCAGTCCTATTTCCTTTATATTGCTATTACCTGTTTACTTTACTCGCACTGTTTACTTTACTCGCATACTACTATTGCTTTCTACTCGATACGCTCATTCCTTTGTTTCAAGCAAACCGGTGAGATTGACAACCTCATCGTAAGTTGGGAACAAAGTATTTGGTTGTGTTGTGTGCAGGTTCCACATTGCTACTGGTTGAAGACGCGCTAACAAGATATCGTTAATGGCGCCCTTGTTAGAGTGTCACGCAGCTAGTGGGCATCACCTTTAGTCGTATTGGCTTTTTTCTACTGGATTGACTACCTTGGTTTCATAACTGAGGGAAAACTTGCTGCTATATTCATCAAACCTTCTCTTGGGGTTTCCAACTAGCCGGTCATTTACTACACATTCCCACGTCAACTTGGCAATAGAAGTTTTCTGTCGCCGTTGCCGAGATTGAAGAAGAAGCTTCCACATCATCATCACCGCGCCATCAGTGTGACCGTGTTTTGGACCCCGACCTCAAATAATACGCCGGATGCGTTTTGGGAAGCCCAGTGGAGATGCTCTTATTTCTTACAGGTTATTCGTATGGCTACCCATTCAACCCGAGAGTGGTCTTGCCTATCACCAGAGGCACAACGGGCACATATAGATTTTGGATGCAACCGTCTAGAGATGGTTGCTCGGGCTATCTACATCCAGGGTGGATGGATGCTTCCTAGAAGAATTAAAGATGCTGAAGCGTGTTATATTTTGCTGTTAATCTTAACTAGCACAGTGGCCCTCGCAAATGCGAGGCAATATTTATAGTTGGTTGAAAGTGTTTAAGGAATAAAAATATGATTTCATTGATATCATGTTATATTTGATCTGTAAACCAAACTATGTTCCTGCCAGATATTTATTTAGTACATGGTATTAGTTGTCTTTGATAAAACATTTTTAAATTACTATAAAATGATATATTCTCCTAAATAGGTATGTAATATTAAATAGTAAGAATCATCTTGTTCTAATGTTTCTTCCTCTCACTGGCTCACTCCATGTCATGATGTGCAATGTTTTAGAAACATGAACGTGGTGACACTTTAGCCATTATTTTATATTTGAACATACTGGTAAAGATAAACTCTTTTCTTCTCAGCATATATGTACACATGTTATTATACATTAATAGAAAAGTTAGAGAGGTACGACTCTAAGTTTCCCTGACTCTTAACTATCCTTGTCTTTGTTGAAAGGTTCTACGCGCTTGGTCACATGTATATTTTATGGTGTGCAAAATGACTATTGATCGGTCATCAATATTTATGTGCAATTGGAATCAATATATGCTCTTATGTTGATTTTGCTACATGAGAGAAAGACACATAACCATACAAACCAAGCAATATCTGCCAAAACAATTTGAATAGTATTGATACATTGAGGGGATACTAAATATGAAACATAATGAGCACACACCTGTGGTGATTTAGCCATATGTGTATCATTAAGGCAAAATATTGTGTAGTGTATGGGACGTTCGAGTCGATAGTGTGTCGACTAAAGTTATATCTTCCTCAAATTTGAAGGTTTGATATTTTGTCACTAATCAAGTATGGATATTTCTTCAATGTAGGGACATTCTCGTCCTCGCGAGAATATGTGTTGGCTCTGTCTTATGTGTATCATTAATGTGGTAATTTTTTATTGTGAGGGATGTTCCTATCAATAGTGCGACAAAAATTCTGACTTCATCAATCTTGGCACAATGTAAATGGCAATCCAATAAATTTTTTATTTATGTGGACTCAATAATTGGCACAATGTACGTAGTGTGATCAATGTTGTGACTTCATTAATTTTAGAATTTCATGACGCCAAAATTTTGCAGGTGTTTTGTGAATGTGTTGCTGATGACATCCGAATAAAATTTTCATTTATGTGTACTCAATCATAGAAAATATAATCCATATGTTCACAATTACCAGCATTCTATGTTTAGTCAAAATCAACTATTGTAAAGTTTGACTAAATATATTGAAAAATATCAACATTAAAAAAATCATCATTATTAAAATTATTATAAATCATAAAATAATCCATCTGTTCGCAATTACCAGCAATCTTTGGTCAAACTTCACAAAATTTAAGTTTGAAAATTGAAAATGTAGGGTAAATAAAAAAAGTACATACTATTAGTATTTTTTTTAACTACCCATATCCTAGAAGCTCTTGTCATCATGTTTTAGATAGGTTATTTATTTCCCTATATATAGCTAGCACCTTTTAGCTTGTTATATTTTTTCTTGCACCGGTCATTCTAGGTAGGGAGTCTCTTATGGAGCTGTTTTTTTTATTTTTATCTCTTGTACCAATCGTTCTAGCTAGGGAGTCTCTTACGGAGTTGTTTTTGTTTTAAAATCGGATGGATATGTGTAGGCACGTTATAGATGTGTACATGGTTTTTATTTTACGTGATCTTTTCTACGTGACTACTATTGCTTTATAAAATCTCAGCCGTATATTTAAGATCTAACTATCAAAATTAATACAGATGATGTGGATTAACACGGTGTCTCTATTTTAGAACCCTGCATTGTGCTTTTAGTATATAATAGATGCCTTTGATTTCAAATGCATGCATTTCAGGAAATGCCTCCAAAGTTATTTCCTAGCAGCTTTGGTAAAGAGCCTGCAAATCCAAAGAGAGGCAGTAATTGGAAAATGCTTGCAGATACAAATAGATGCAATGAAATACAAATTATAGAATCTCAGTCAAAATCTAGAATCACAATCAAATTATGGATTCACAATTCAAATTCTAGAATCAAATTATGTCCTAGGAGTCTATATATGAACGCTATACGTACGTATATTATATCCCGCATGAATGATGCGTGGTACAAAGAATAAGCCTTTTCTCTAAAAATACGTGGTACAAAAAAAGCGTGGTAGTACGTTAGGTCCCGATCGAGGCCAAGACAGTTGGGACTTCCCTTCTATAAGAATAACCCACCATGATAGTTCCCTCCCCCAATCCTCATTGGTAACCCTCTGCACACTACAGACGATACACTACACCAATCGAACAACATGAGTTCCTGGTCTAATGTGAAGCGCTTCCAACTGTTATACAAACGAGTTGCCACCATCTTCGTTCATATAGTCACCACCGTGGCAATTGCATCTGTTGTACTCATAAAATTTCCACAATGGCTTGCCGATGTAGGCAAGCTTATGCCTCATCTCTGTGCCATCAATCCCATTCACCTTCTCCTAGCCGTCGTTCTTCTAACCGTCACGGCCACCTTATACCATGCACTCCGCCCTAGAACCGTATACCTTGTTGACTATGCCTGCTTAACGCCAAGCACCAACCATAGATATCCAAATGCCACATTTCTCGAGCATGCACATCACTCTCCTTGGCTCAATGAGTCTAGTCTCAGCTTCATAGATCGTGTTCTTGAGCGCTCCGGCATGAGCGACGAGACATATGCACCACCCTTATTTTTGTATGTCGAGCCTCGCTGCAGGCTAGATGAAGCACGTGCGGAGGCGGAGTTGGTTGTCTTCTCGATGATTGATGACCTATTTGCCAAGACAAGAATCAACATTCATTCCATCGACATTTTTATCACCAATTGCACCGTATTTTGCCCTGTGCCATCCATCACCGACAGAATCATGAACCGACTAGATTTAGGGGTGCGCCTTGGCGCACGATGAAAATTTGCTTATAGTTACACTTTGTAGAACAACGATGAAAATCTGGTTGATATGTTATGATATGTTTTTTAGTTATTAATTAATCAATCAAAGAAATTTCAAAAAAGGATAACAAATTAATCAATATTCAAAGGAATTCCCAAAAAGGCTAACAAACCATAGAATACAAACCAACAAATTGAACCTATGACAAACAAATACAAATATACATCAAGTGGTCCAAGATAAAAGCAAAAGCCAAACCAACCAGCGGTTAGGTAACTAACAACACAAGGAAATGCACAATGTAACTGTAATTTCCACTCTTTATTACCAAACTACCTAACACTATTTGAAGGGAAAATAGTACAACTTTCTAGCTTATCACACAATAGTTGCATAAATAAAGAAAGTCTCAAATTAAAGCTGGAGTGAAAAGTAGCAGAAATTAAGTTTCTTAATCTACCTAGGAACTAAAATATTGACAAAGAAGCAAAAAACTTTGTCATCTAAACATTGACTGTAGCTCTCTACACAAACTGTAGCTCCTTAAAGACACATTGGCATCTTATTAAAGGGAAAAGTTGCTAAAGTTCCTAATTCTACACATCGATCATGAAGAATGTTGAACGATGATGACACAACTCTCGCAATATTAGTCGACATGATGAGGTAAGTATCCTGGATGTTGAGAACAATTTTGGGACCCTGTTGCTGAAGGGATCCTATGAGGTAGTGCAAGGATCAGATGGGTCATGGATTAACTTCCATGGCTAACAATGCAGAAACCCAACAGTCGATTGCTGACTAACTTCATCAATGAAAGAACATATATATAACTTCAATTGGAAAGACAGCAAATGCTGGAACAAAGCTTTCTTGACATCTGAATCGGGAACACCTTTTGCCAACACCATAGAAATCATAGAGGTTATTTAGACTCAATCAAAGGAATTGTACATCTAGACGAATTAGCATATAAAGATCCAATATATGTAGATGCACCTAATTCTAGGTGGTTTGACAACAAACGGAGGTGTCCAGGGAAGAGCTGTCTCAGAATGAACCTGTCAATAAAAAATCATGAGTAACTCAACACAGACTTATATAAATGGTAGGAGCAAAGCCACGAAGCAACAGAGAACATTATTCATTTGGATGGAGAAACATTACAGACGTGCTAATACTAAAGCGAGCTAACAGCAATAGAAATCACGATGTTTTCAACACAGAGTATCAATAGGGCTAACATTCGGCAACCTAGTTTACCAAGCTAAAACATAGCCACACAGATGGTAATACCCAAAAAGGTACTTTCAACTCCATATCGCAGAAGTATTCATGTTAGTAGACACCGGAGATTTTAGTGCAATCCTTAGTAGCTATATTGGGGCTTTTCCATCAGCGTTAGGCTTTTATTTTAGAAAGTGAAAGTTGCTATTACCCTCAGCCTATGCATCACAGATGCATATAGCCAAAAAATTATGGCGATACTGACACCAAGAAAGAATCAGAGTAAGCAAGGTTCAAGACCCTACATTTCATAAAATGCATTCCCTTGGCCATATAGTTGCTAGGTAAATATTGATCTAAATTTTTTCTGCATATCTCAATGACTATATCATACTCTTCGGGCACTTGGTCCCATGTTCTAGGGATAGTTCGATATGGCCATATCCAGGAGGTCACTTCAAATGGGCAGTAAGAAGGGCTGGTTTGTTAAAATAACATTAGGCGTTGGTATAGGAGATCCAAAAGCAAGCGAGTACCAATTGATATAAAATAGCAGTTTCATCTCTATTTAGTACTAACCATCACTAAGAGCAATATTTTTGGATATCACACAGTCATGCAAAAATTTATATAGTTGCTCTTATAAATAATATAAAGCCAAGTAGGAAAAGCAGATATCTTAGTTATCTCTTGCATTTTTCTATTTGTCAAGAAATTTCGGAGAATCAAGTCACACTTTTGAACTAACACTTTCAGGCTACAAATAGTAGGTTGTGAAGCACAAAATCACGAAAATTGTATAGGTAGCCTGTATTTCTACAGCCCAGACAAATGGAGCTTCACAAAATATAAGTAACGATTTTTACATGCAAAATAGTGACAAATTAATTATTAATTACACCAATGATACTTACACATATTCAGTTTTATCTCTGTTTAAAACTAACCATCACTGAGAGCAATACTTTTGGATATCACACAGTCATGCAAAAAGTTATATAGTTGCTCTTATAAATAATATAAAGCCAAGTAGGAAAAGAAGATATCTTAGTTATCTCTTGCATTTTTCTGTTTGTCAAGAAATTTCGGAGAATCAAGTCACACTTTTGAACCAACACTTTCAGGCTACAAATGTGAAATGGCAGGTTGTGAAGCACAAAATCAGGAAATTGTATAGGTAGCCTGTATTTCTACAGCCCAAACAAATGGAGCTTCACAAAGTATAAGTAATGATTTTTGCATGCAACATAATGACAAATTAACTATTAATTACACCAATGATACTTACACATATATTTACTGTTGTGTAACCAGGAAATTAGATATAAGAAATTATGATCACACGTCAAACCATGTGTGACACATCTAAGGCACGACGCGGCAAAGCAAGTGAAAACATAGCTTCTTTCGCCGACATCCAAGGGAAAGGAAAGAGCAACTAAATTAAAACTTGAAAGTGAGAAGTCGAAAAAGGCAAGGGAAAATAATCTTTACTGAACATTCGCTTTTGCATTGAAACATAAGTGCCCCCTTTAAAACAAAACAATTGTTAATCTATCCATTTATTGAGGACCTGATGCAGAATTTTGTAGGAACACTTACACAAATAGTCAACCAATCATAGTAAAGCTACGTATAAGAATTCTGTCTCAATTGTTGGGCACCTAATGCAGAAGCGATCACTTCACACACAAATATATCTAGCTGAATTAACTTTAGAACTCCCTTAGCTTCAGTTCGACTTGACAGCTAATTTTAACTGTGTCCTAGCTTGGCAGGGGAATACACCTCATTAGTGGTATCTCAAAAAAAAAAAAAAGCCTCATACGTTGTACATAAAAGGCTGGGCTAGATTGCCACAATATTTGTCTCTTTGCCTATGTCATGGCATTAATTTTTCAAAGAATTTTTAAAAGGAAGATAGTGAAAACTGAATATATAATTTCAGAGAAGTAAGCCGATCTCAAATAGGTAGAGGTAACACATTTAATTCTTTTCAGTTCATATAAAGATGTACAGTACAACCTCTATTCCCAATTATAAGACATTTTGGTGAACTCCCAAAATGTGTTGTAATTAGGAAAGGAGGAAGTATAATTTAACCAAAAGACGTATATGCTTCAAGGTATTCATTGTTTTGCCAATGCTTAAGCTAAAGAAAATCTATTGGCAGCATCCGGCATAAATGAACACAGTACAGACCAATAAGAACAACATAGTTTAAGCCAATGTACAAAAGAAAACACTGTAAGATAAGGAAAACACAAACTGATTCAAACAAAAGCTATTAATAAGTATTTCACTCCAGACACTTTTACTAAAAGATGAGCTCGACTGATTTAGTATACTGTGTGGATGTACATGCAACAATCCTTCTGAGATTGTTACCATCAAATATTGGGTTTCATATGAATGCATGTTAAATATTTAAAAGGTAATAACAAAAAGAAATATATTCGAATTTGGGGCACATCATTGTGAAGAAAGTCATTGCAGATTTGCGGAATGGTTCTATAAGTTAGTTCTTTTAAGTCAGACAAGACTGGATTAAGCAGCATATTTTGAGAATTTGCTAGTGGATAAGAATGAGGTGTTGGCAAATTCCAAATCCCACTCGCTGACTCTCGGCATCGAAACTGGGAATAATGGACATTGAAAAAAATCATTTATTTAAAACAGCATAGCACCCTGGAGGACAAACCACAAAATCCAGGAAAGATGAAGCTGGATGCAACGGCCTGAGCTAAATCCAGCCGGTGCCAATCTGAAGCGAAACAAAATCGGGAAATGTCAGGAAACTTAATGGAGCCATCAGCAAAAAAATATCAAACAAAGAAAATAAAATAGGAAGCATACCTCACAAATCACGGACGGATAGTGACAGCCCAAAAACATTCATAGATGACAAGCCATATGATTTATAGGTCAATGCAAAAGGCTAGGGAGAGTAAATTTGGGCCAATTGGGTTCCCCTTTCCTTCCTGAAGGAATATCAAAAAATCAAATGAAGGATGCACATGTATACATCTTTGCATATGAACTCACGCCTGTCAAGATAACAAGCACATGCCTAGTGCAAATCCATACTTGACTTGAAGATGTTCTTACAAAAATTACAGTTTGGTTCTTCAGTAACTAAGAAGTAATTCTGAATCTTAAAGCAAGTTGAGGTACATGGTTGCTATAATACACATTAGGATTCTCCCCTTTCCCAGTACAAATTCAAACTTGACTTCCACATATAATCATTCTTATCTACAGATCCTTAGGAATAAAACTACTGAACTTTGCATGTCCCGACAAAGAGAAGCAACATGACCTACCTTATTTACATATCTGGTAACAACAATGCCCAATCCTCCTCGTTGGCTTGCGTCGATGGCTGCAAAAGCTTCCAACTCTCCAAAAATAAACTAAAGAAGAGCAGTGCACCATAAAAATATTATAGTAATGAAACATCCCATAATTAGACTATTTGGTGGTTTTGAAATTGTAAGGAATATAGTATATCATGGATTTATATTATTGCGTGAAAGTCCATAACCATTTAACAGCAAGTAATTGTGTGTGGCAAGTAGCAGACAACAATTTTGTTTTTCCTTGAACAGAAAAAAGGTAACATAATCCCCTGTGGTGAGGAATAGACAGAGGCTGAAGAGTGCATGTCTGATTTGCTTCACACAGCTTTAGATTATCTATACATCATATAAATTAAAGAGCAACATCCAGTCTAAACTCTGAATAATTAGAGCAAAAATTGTAGACCACAATATCAGATCTAGGCACAAAATCATTAGTCATTCCACAAAGTTTATGGAGAAGGGCTCGATGGGGAGGGGATGGAGGCGGGGCTAGGAGGTGAGAGGTTTGAGAGGATACAGGAGGAGATTGACGTTGCTCATGGGGGATGTAAGAGGAGGACTCACCAAGGACAGAAGAGATTATTCCTTTAGAGAGGAGAAAAGGAAGAAACATGTAGTAGCCGTAGTAGCAGACCGCAAGAAATGAGCCACTTGCCTCAGCCTGTAAAAGGTCACGTACGACATAAGGTATGCATTGCTACTTGATAGCAGACAAAAGGGTGGCATCAAGATCCAAACATAGCACATATTCCCATAAAAAACAAATCTATTCGAGTTATTTTGGTTCTCAAAGAACCGAAGAGAATAAATGTTCTTATCAAAAAGAGGTGCATTAGAATTATATATATTCTCATAATTAATCATCACAGACAACAATGCTGCATGATATTGTCCAATCAATAATCTCACGCACGTGACTGTTCTTATGAAAATACACAACACATACATAAACATGGACATATGACCATTGAATCTAGGATAAATTCAGTAGAGAAAACAGCCTATAATTACATAGATAATGATTATGATTTAAAGCTATGTCATGAGACATTATATGCTGGCTTTCAAATCACATAAAACTAACATTGTACTATCAGAGAATTAATTATTGGTTCTTCTCTTCAAAACTAACACTGTAGGATTAGATAATGGGAAATAACATTTGTACGGACAATGTGAGGAATTACAGTGTACGCTGCCTGGAAGGAGATCATTATGTGATCCAAAGTTCTTCACCTGGGAGCAATTTGTCTAGATCAGACCATAGAAAATTGAAAGTATTAGTAAACCTGCATAAGTGAGGGAAGATAGCCATCAGAGATTCAAGCCGTATTACACATCAAAACCAAAAAAAGATGAAGGGGGAGAAAGGACAGACCACTATTGTACCTTTAGATCCGATGTGGAAGCACAAAAAGAGACTCATCGATGATGGAGAAGAAGCGGCACTAATGGCTTTGAAAGAGGGGCTCTGTGATGGCCAGGCCGATGGTGGGCAGAGCGTCCTGTTCGGTAGCGGCTCTCCTCTGCTCGACGTGCTTCGAGAAGGAGCATGGAGGAGGGAGAGGCCGCGATGGCGCCGCAACAGTCTTCTCGGCAGCAGGTGCTCATCCTGCTCAATGGTGACACCACTCCTTGTGAGCTACCGCATACAACTGAATCCCGACCGACCAACCTGCTCAATATAAAAATGAAGTTAGAATGATATCTGAGTTATAACTTGATTTCAGAATGAACCTAGACAAAGGTCACAATCTACGAAACCTAGCACAAAAATATATTTAGATGAATTTTCATACAATTTTATCAATGATAGCTTGCACATGCTAATGTCATAACCGAGATAGAAAATATATCGCAATTCAAGTCACATGTGTGAGTGAGATACAAGCAAGTCATCTTTACCTGCAGCTAAATTTCAGAAATATAAACATTTACATGGAATTTTTTTGCTAGAACTTGGTAGGATTTTCAACAAACACCCTGTACGCAAAGATAAAACAAAATTTGCATATAGTAGAAAATAAAAAAGAGAGTAGCTGGCCAGATCTCCCTCCATGTACGCCATATGCTGATATGCATCCTAACAGGTTACAGAAATACCATACCACACAATCATCCTTATGATCCAAATGCCTTTCATCGAACACCTTGTCCGCCCAGATCGCCACCCACCTGCCGCCGCCCACCGTTGCATATCTTCCTTCATGGTCCTCGCCTCCCGTTCATGGCGACGAACAAAGGCCTGCGCTTCATCCCGACACTCGAGCTGATGGAGGAGACCCTCGACGGCCCGGCCTCCTCGTCCGCTCTCCCACCCGCCCGCGTCGTTCTTCTGCCGAGCCGCTCCCCCACCACCCGCATCACCGTCCGCTCGCTGCTCCAGCCGCCTGCGCCAGCCGCGCCCGCGCTGCTCGTGCCCACGCCGTCCGCACCCGCGCCGGCCGTGCCCACGCCGTCCGCACCCGCGCCGGCCGCGCCCACGCCGCCGCTCACTCCAGCATTGGAGGCCCTCACGGTTGGGGGAGAGAGGGAGCAGGCGATTGGGGGAGAGAGGAAGATAGCGATTGGGGAAGAGAGGAGCACGGGGCACAGGAGAAAGGCGGCTAGGGTTTCACCGCGGGGCAGCCATTTTATACCACAGCGGTGAAAGAAGATTGGACGGCCTGGATTCGCTGGGAGCACGATCCGACGGCCGATAAATTCTAATTTACTGGAAAGCGAGTTATAGGGGCACCAGTTATACTGCAAGATACAAGCTGTCGACATGACACGCGCTAGTGGTGTCGACGGAGACCACCGGACCGTGCTACTATTGGGGAAATAACCATTCGATGCAGTTGGTTAATACTGTATCTTGTTCCGCATGGGTGGTGCTGCCAAATTGTTATCCACTTCCAGCTTCAAAGCTCGGTTTCGACTTGCACATGTCATGCGGACGATTACTTTCTGCCTACCGTTGTGTCTACCAAGAGGAGGATGAGATGGGAAACCTATGGTATGCTCTCTCTAAGGACCTTATGGTTGTCGCCGGGGATGCACTCAAAACCAATATCATCTCAACCGCACCTCTTGTCCTACCGGCATCAGACCTTCTCAAGTTTTTTATCTTCTCCATGGCTAAAAAGGTGGTCTATTGGAGGAGGATCGCACCATACGTCCCCAACTTCCGGATTGCATTTGAACATTTCTGCATCCATGTTGGTGGACCAGCGGTTATCGACTCGGTACAACGTGGTCTCCATCTATCAGACAAGGATGTCGAGCCATCACGGATGACACTGCATCGGTTTGGAAATCAGTCAACCTCTTCCGTGTGGTATGAGATGGCATATATCGAGGCTAAAGGCTATGATCGGATTTGGTGCGCGCGGGATACGAGTGCAGCACCATCGGGTGGGTTTGTATACGACCATCTTCCCATTTGAACGGCCCATGGGCTAGCTCCATCCATCGTTACCCGGTGGATTTCTCTAAAAGATGTTCAAGCTAAGAAGATATTTTTGGTGCCATTTACCATTCCCAAAGGAGCGAGTATTATAGCGAACCAATTTGTGTCTCGGGAACTTTAGACTTGTTCCATCAAAATATTTATTTTTCCACATAATGGTATACACTAGTAGTCTAGTATGTGTGTTGTATGATTTCCTCTTTTTGTATGTTCCATGATAATTGAGACTCAACTCTCAATTACACCCGTTCAACAAAAAAAAACACTCTCAACTACACCAGCCCATTGAACGGCTGGCTGAACAGCAACTCTATATTATATAGTCCGCACGACGGTATAAGTTATTGTTAGTCGCAGCCACTGTTCATCTGTATCACTACGCCAGGTACCTGACTTGCTGGCACTTCAAAGTGCCGGCAAAGGCCACCAAACTGCCGGCAGAACCCTTTTAAGGCAGAATGAAAAGTGCCGCATTAAGTGGTGTTGGGAAAAGTTTTTCTCGGCAGTATTCAAAAGTGCCGGCAATGTTTGAATGGAGGCAGTTTGGAAAGTGTCGGCGTAGTTTTTAGAGGCAGTTTTGGCAAAATGGCAGGAAAGTTTTTGGAGGCAGTTTTGGCAAAGTGCCAAGGAAAGTTTTTGGAGGCAGTTTGGCAAAGTGCCAGGAAAGTTTTTGGAGGAAAATTTATGAAATGCCTTTGATTTCAAATTCAGGCATTCCAGTAAAATGCCCCCAGAGTTATTTCGTGGCAGTTTTGGCAAAGTGCCTGCAAATCCAAATAGAGGCAGTAATTGGAAAATGCTTGCAGATACAAATAGATGCAGTGAAATTCAAATTCTGGAATCTCAGTAAAATTCTGGAATCACAATCAAATTCTAGAATCACTGACAAGGGTATAGTTAATAGAGCCCGTTAGTTGAGTACCCCTAAGGCCCGTATAGCTAGGCCCAATTGTAATGATAGTCGAATACGAGTTCCTACCGTATGTCGATATTGTAATCTGTATCGGACCCTACCCGGTCCTCGAGACCTGGCCACCTATATAAAGGGGTTAGGAGGGGACGGTGTAGGCCAGATTGAAAGCAAGCCAGGTTGAACACCCAAGTTTACTTTCGACACACACCTATTTCGACTAACTTTACCTTCGAGTTCATCCGACGCCCTATCTCCCCGATCCTAAGTCCTTCATTTAGGACATTTGTCGAGTTAACCCCTCGTCAATTGGCGCCGACCGTGGGGACCTGGGCGTTGGAATCATGAATTCGACGGCTTTTTCGCTTTTAGCCAACAGCAGTTCAGAACTCAACGGAAATCAAGAGATGGAGTTAACCATTGGAAGTTTGAGCATCATTATAGGGCCATCGGGTTCATCCCGCCTCTCCGATTCGACGAAATCAGATCCGTCGGCAAACAAGCCTGAAACAGAGGAAACGTTGGAATCATCAGAAGACTCTTCCAGCGAGGTAAACTCGCCGGTCAGCTTTGACAAAGCACCAATCGCAGAAGGCGACAAAATTCGGGAAAATTTCGACTCAGAAGAAAGAGTGTGCCAGACGCACAACAACGCAAAGGATTTCGCCATGGGAAGCAGCGGCGTCTCCAAAGTACATCAGTTATGCGTTATTATCACTGAAGCAGAAGAAGAAAACAACAGCGAAGGAAGTAAAAAGGTCGACAGGCAAGTCGACAAAATGAAAGAACACAACAAAAAGGAAAAAGAGAAAGTCCACGTTTCGGCTGGCGAATGGAGAATGATAAAATCAGCTATCAATCATGGTACAGAAGTACCCGAAGGAGCGAGAAGAGAAGTTCTAATGGGCTATCAGTACGCATTGTACCAACACAGGAAGAAACTAAGGGAGGAAAGAGACATGGTTTTTCAAGACAATAACAATATATCAAGGGAGGAGTATTGGGAAGACTATAGTGAAGATTCAGAGTACAGCAGAGAATGGGACGGAGACCCAAAGCACAATAGAGGGGTGACGGCGCGCAGTAGAGAAGAAAGGTACTCAAGGAGCCCTACCCCACAGCTAGAAGAGGAGGAAAACGACTTCATACAAGAAACGCCAGAAGCAGCATTGGTAGCAGCACAAGCGTATTTACTAACTACAAGGCCAGAACCTGGGGACCCGCGAGAAGATATGCACCGAGCCGCGATACGAAGCCTTGGAATAGTGGGAAACAGGATCAGGGAAAAAGGCCCAGAGACAAAGTCGACAAGCTGCAAGGAAAATCAAAAAGAGGAGTTCAAATACAACTTCACAGATAACGAGTACAGCGAGTCATCAGAAGAGGAAAGGTGTCAGAGGAGGAAAGAGGACGCAAGAAATATAATAGCGCAAGCTCGAGTAAACAAATCGCGTCATGCTTGGAGGGAAGAAAATTATGAAGACGACGATAAAGAGATGGGAGCGTTATGCTTTACCCGCAGGGTTCGCAAAACGCGGGTACCCAAAGGATTCAAACTGCCACACGACCAGCATAAGTATGACGGGTCACAAGAACCTACCCTATGGTTATCAGACTATCTGCAGGCAGTACAGATATTGGGGGGAACAAAGGCGACTGCAATGCAAAGTTTGCAGCTACACCTCACCGGCGCAGCACGGTCCTGGTTGAATACCCTACCCAACGAATCCATTGGAAGTTGGGGGGAACTCGAAAGTCAATTCGCACGAAATTTTTGTTCAACATATAAGCGCCCAGCATCACTGGAGGAAGTCAAGGAGTGCGTGCAGAGGAAAGGCGAAACTCTACGTTCGTATATACAACGCTGGAGTATAATCAAAAACTCAGCAGAGGACGTCTCCGACGAACGAGCAATAGACGCCTTTACGGCTGGACTTCGTCGCTCAGATCTCATGGAAGAAATAGGAAGAACAAAACCTACGACAGTAGCCGAGTTAATAGAACAAGTCAACAAATTCGCTGATGGAGAAGACGCATACAATAATAAAAGAGGACGTTCACCAGAAGCCGACATAATAAGCAGACAGAGGAGACGATACCACAGCAGGGGTAACCAAGAAAGGCGAAGTCAGGTAGCCGCGGGCTACGCAGTAGAAGAAGAGGAAGGATATGAAAATAGGAGGTTTCAAGCAAAAGGAGTAGAAAAATCAAGATACTCCGGTCCGTCGGCCGAGGATATGCTATATGGACCTTGTCGAATCCACTACGCATATCTCGATGGGAAAAGAGTCTCAAATCATCAGATGAAGGATTATAGAACATTCCTAAGACTGCAAAGCGCCATGGGCTCAAGTCAAGGAGAAAAACACAGAAGTCTGGGATATCAAATGCAAAGGCTAGCAAGGCACTTAGAGTCAAAAGTTTACATATCAGCCATGATTCAACCGGTGCCCAAGTCAAAGAAAGAGCGAAAGAGCATTTCCAGGCAAGTAAACCTAGCAATATCATCACCACTAGCTACCACAGAGTACCTACGGTGGTCAGAACAACTCGTTAAGTTCAGTAGAGCAGACCACCCGAGGAAAGTTCCCAGGCCAGGCCACTCGCCTATGGTTTTAAAGGCACAAATAGGAGGGTATGACATCGGAAGAGTGTTCATGGATGCAGGGAGTGGCATAAACTTAATATATGCTAGAACCCTAAAGGCAATGTGCATCTCGCTGACGAGTCTGAAGCCAACAGATTGCTCCTTCCACGGAATAGTACCAGGAGCCGCAAACTACCCTTTGGGAAGAATAGAACTCGATGTCTGCTTTGGCAGTAGCGGCAACTACCGAAAAGAGAAGCTGAAATTCGAAGTTATGGACTGGCCGTCACAATATCATGCAATCCTGGGGCGCCCAGCATTTGCAAAATTCATGGCAGTACCACACTACGCATATCTTACATTAAAAATTCCAGGGCCTAAAGGAACAATTACAGTACAAGGGAGCTTTGAAGTAGCCAACACATGCGACAGAGAATTCAACAGGATGGCGCAAACCTTCGGCATGACAGCAGAATATGAGAGGTTAAAAGGAGAAACGGATCATAATGTGCTACCCGACGTGGGACGATCCCTGCCAGATCAGGCTTTCGACACAACGCAGGACTCGAAGAAAATCCAGGTCCACCCTACAGATCCAAGCAAGACGACATCAATTGCGGTGAACTTGGATCCCGCATAGGAAAGCGCGCTCGTCGAGTTTCTCCGTGAGCGCTGGGAAATCTTCGCCTGGTGTCCCTCGGATATGCCAGGGGTTCCCAGGAAACTCGTCGAGCACGCACTAAATGTAGATCCCAAGGCAAAACCAGTCAAGCAACCATTGAGACGATTTGATGAACCTAAAAGGAAGGCGATAGCATCAGAATTGCACAGGCTAGAAAATGCCGGATTTATCAGAGAAATCAAAACTTCGAGTTGGGTATCGAACCCAGTCATAGTACCCAAGAAGAACACAGACGTACAAAGAGTATGTGTCAACTACACATCTCTCAATAAGCATTGTCCAAAGGATCCCTTCCCTCTACCCCGCATCGATCAGATAATCGATTCCACAGCGGGATGCGCGAGGCTTTCATTTTTGGACGCATATTCTCGTTACAATCAAATCAAATTGAAGAAAGAAGACAAAGAAAAAACAGCCTTCATCACACCATACGGAGTGTTTTGCTACCAAGTAATGTCGTTTGGCCTAAAAAATGCAGGAGCAACTTATCAACGGATGATGCAAAATTGCCTCGGAAGCCAAATAGGACGCAATATCCAAGTCTACATTGATGATGTAGTCATCACCACAAGAGAAGAGAAATCTTTAATCAGCGACTTGGCAGAAACCTTCGACAACCTGAGCAGGTACAAGCTTAAGCTTAACCCGACAAAGTGTTCCTTCGGCGTATCAGCAGGACAACTTTTGGGGTTCTTGGTATCAGCACGAGGAATAGAGGCAAACCCAGAGAAGATTCAAGCAATCTTAACAATGGGGAAACCCACGAAACTACACGACGTACAGAAACTCGCAGGACGCGTCGCGACACTAAGTCGCTTCGTTGCTCGACTGGGGGAGAAGGCGCTTCCTTTTTATGCACTTATGAAGAAGTCAGACGATAAATTTGAATGGACAGAAGAGGCAGACGCAGCGTTTGCACAGTTGAAAAAAGTGCTTTCCACACCACCAGTGCTGGTCGCACCAAAAGAAAAAGAACCACTACTATTGTACATCGCCGCACCCCATCAGGTGGCGAGTACAGTATTAGTAGTCGAAAGAAGCGAAGAAGGAAAAGCCCATGGCGTCCAGAGGCCGGTATATTTCATCAGTGAAGTGTTATCTCCAACAAAACAGAGGTACCCGCACTATCAGAAGTTGGCATACAGTGTTTTCACAACTGCACGTAAACTGCGATAGTACTTTGCGGTGCACCCGATTATAGTGGTCAATGAGGCGCCACTGTCGAACATATTGAACAATCCTTCAGCAACAGGACGTGTCTCTTTGTGGGGGAATCGAGTTGTTTCCCATGGACATCACGCACGAAAAAAGGAAGGCGTTCAAGTCGCAAGTCTTGTCAGACTTTACGGCAGAGTGGCTGGAGCTGCAGAGCACGGGACCACCAGACTTATCCAGCGTTTGGACAATGTACTTCGATGGTTCTAAGAGAGTCCAAGGCGCAGGCGCAGGAGTAGTTTTAATATCGCCTCATGGCGACAAATTGAAGTACGTCTTAAGGATGAGCTTTCCACGGGCTTCTAATAATGAAGCAGAGTACGAGGCTTTGTTGCACGGAATGAACATGGCTAAAGCATGTGGAGCAACTCGCCTAAAAATATTCAGAGATTCCAACCTTGTTGTCCAGCAAGTTATGAACAGATGTGACACAATCAATGACAACATGATGGCCTACAAGAATTTGTACCATTATCTAGAAGGAACGTTCGATGGATGCGAAGTCTCGCACATAAGCAGGAATAGTAATGAAGAAGCCGACAATTTAGCAAATATCGGGTCACAGTGTTTACCCGTGCCGTCCGGAGTATTTTGGGAGGAAATAGTGGAAAGATCAATAAAAAGTGAAAAAAGTGTGACTACTACAGCAGGCTCGGGGGCTACGTCAGAACCAGAGGAGGTCATGATGATAGAAGAAACATGGATGCAGCCATATCTTGCATACATGATAAATAAAAAATTACCAGAAGATGCAGTGGAGGCCAAGAGGATAACTCGAAGATCGAAAGCGTTTGTCGTGTTGCAGGGAAAATTATACAAGAAGAGTATTACCGGCGTTTTGCAGCGTTGTGTAACGCCCCAGGAAGGACAAACAATACTAAAAGACATACATGGCGGAGTATGCGGCCATCATGCCAGCAGCAGAGCAATAGCGGCAAAAGCTTTCCGAGCAGGATTCTATTGGCTAACAGCCATCGAAGACGCAAAAGATATAGTTCAAAAGTGTGAAGCATGTCAAAGATTTGCATCTAGACCGCATGCACCAGCAGCGGAGCTACAAACAATACCAGTGGCCTCGATATGGTGGGAAAGTTGCACAAATCCTGGCCAGGAGGGCATGTTTATATGCTAGTGGCAGTCGATAAATTTACCAAGTAGGTAAAAGCGGCCCCGGTAACAACTCAAGATTCTACAGCAGCAATCAGCTTCATCAAGTCAATAGTATTCCGTTTTGGTGTACCATATAGCATCATCACAGACAACGGGACAAATTTCACTTCAAAGGAATTCAAGAGTTACTGCGAAGGACTAGGGATCAAGCTCAAATTCGCATCTATGGCGCACCCGAAGACAAACGGGCAAGTCGAAAAAGCCAATGGCCTGATATGTAGTGGGATAAAAAAGAGGCTCTTAGCACCTCTCGAGAATGCCAAGAGCGCTTGGGTAGAAGAATTGCCCTCCGTTCTTTGGAGCCTAAGAACTACGCCTAACGCAGCAACTCAAGAAACTCCTTTCTTCCTGTTCCATGGCGCCGAAGCCATGCTTCCAATCGAAGTTACATACGAGGCCCCAAGAGTGACGGCATACGACGAGACAACATCGACAGAAGCACTGCAAAATGATGTCGATGCACTAGATGAAGCGAGGGATAAGGCATTACAAAGAGCCACGCAGTATCAACAAAGCCTATGAAACTACCACAGTAGTCGAGTTCGTCCACGATCTTTTGTGGTGGGAGACCTAGTTCTGCGACTCAGGCAAGACAGCCATGGCAAATTGGAGTCCCCTTGGGTAGGACCCTACATCGTCACAGAAGTAATTCCAGGAGGAGCATATCAACTACAAGATAAGAAAACAGGAAAAGACGAGAGCAATCCGTGGAACGCAGAGCGGCTACGACGTTTTTACGCGTAGAACAACTTTAGTGGTATCAGTAAACTCGAGTTAACCTTCTGAACCCAGAACATGAGGCCATAGGTCGGGTTTTTTGGGTTAAACTCGATAAAGTTGTACAAGTATTTCCACTTCTCCGCTCGGGGGCTTCAACCCTCGGGTCGTATGAACGAAATTTCTATCGCGACATGGAGACCTTTTTCATTATAAAGGTTGTGCAGACAACCCGATAATACTCAAACAATTTGGTTCACAACAGAAGCCGATATTCTTCATACTAATTGGTTCGCAACGAACCCGATATATCTCAAGCATACCTCAGAACAAGTGACTTGTTTTCAGGGTACTAGTAAAACCAGCAAAATAGAGTACGAATATTCATTACAGATAACATGGCAGCAAGGACGTTATCAAACGGAATTACATAAAAAGCAGATCTTAATGGAAATGGGCTTCAGCTTCATACTTCTTCTGGCACTGGGTGCCGTCATAGATCTTCACGTCGAACTTCGACGTGCCGATGTGGAAGTCGAAGGCCATGAAGAAGCCCTGGTAGATGTCGTGGTCTTCTGCAAATTGTGACCAGCCACCCCTGAAGTACTGCTCGCCGTCGCCGTCATACCAAACCTCCACCTCGTATGGAGTCCCACTGCCAGACTGTTCACGGAGAACCGCTTCCCGCAGCTCCCGCCCATCCATGAACTTGGTGAAATTCAGCGGCAGGCGCTGAATCTCGCGGCACTGTGCCATAGCAATGCAGAAGAAAGAAAAGATTCGGGGAGGAGCAGCAGGAGCAGCGGAAGTAGCAGGAGGAGGAACGCTTGAACTTGGGGCAGCACCAGTCACCTTGGGCTTATTTTTGCTCCCAGGTGGGCGGCCGGGGCGACGCTTAATCGGAGCGGCCGATGAAGATCCTGCGGTGGCCGGGGTTGTGTTGTTTTTGTTCTTGCTTCCACGAGGGCGACCCCGACCTTGCGGCGCCACCGGAGAACCAAGGTTCAGACGAGAACCATCTGCGTCAGCCATGTAGACAAGGGAAAAAGCTACAAAAACCCTAGATGGAGAGAGAAGATGATGCGGCGGAGGAGGAATCTGATTGGGGTTTTTACCCTTGCCAGAAGATGCTTTATTTATAAGCACATATTATCGGGCCCCCGTGCTACAGCAAGGCCCGTACACATATTTTACAACATGAGTTAAATTCTGCACACAGCAGACGATAAAACCAAAGTGAAAAAACAAGAAGAGGAGACTGTGGTCGCACGATATGAAAACCTCGACTAGGACTCGGGGGCTTGCAAACAGTAGACGTTAACAGGAGGAAGAAGAACTAAACTTTGAGCCTATGCTTGACTACAAGTATCCAAACATAGCGTCGGGGGCTACTCCCATCGGGAGCGCTGAGCGCGCACCCGATAGAGGATGAAATAATCAATAATGGAGATGAAGAAGGATTAGCATACAAACTTCGACTACATAGTCGACAAAGCGCAGAGAGATTACTCCCATTGGGAGCGAAGAAGATTACTTTAAAAGTCCGAAATTCTTTGATTTTATCAGTCAAAAACTTGGCTGCGACATAAGATTCTCGAGTTGCGTTATCGCAACGAAACTCGAATGCCGTGATTTATCACGAAGGTAAGACCCCGGGATCCGTCCTGTGTGGCCTAGTATACGCACACGGATGCGCTCTGCTGGTATGTATCCGTGTCTACGACGCAAAGAAAATCCTGGTGGACGCACTGGGTACCCTGAGAATCACTGGGATTCATTCTTTATAAGTCCTAAATGCGGCAAAAGAATGGGTTTGACCGGTATCCCGAGTTCAAATCCAAGGGGATTGAATTTGAAGTAGGTGACAAGTATCTGTTCCGGCAGTTAACTGACCTCTTGATCCGTCAGAGTTGTCAGGCTTGCTCATCAAAACCCCTTGCGAAAGAATATCATGAAAATAAGTCGAAAAGACCAAGTCGAAGATTTGAAGATGTGAAGAAGTCGAAGAAGTGATCAAGTCGAAGATTTAAAGGTTAGAGATTCAACCTGAATCTGCAATTCCGGTAGAATCTCAGGGGCTACTGACAAGGGTATAGTTAATAGAGCCCGTTAGTTGAGTACCCCTATGGCCCGTATAGCTAGGCCCAATTGTAATGATAGTCGAATATGAGTTCCTACTGTATGTCGATATTGTAATCTGTATTGGACCCTACCTGGTCCTCGAGACCTGGCCACCTATATAAAGGGGCCAGGAGGGGAAGGTGTAGGCCAGATTGAAAGCAAGCCATGTTGAACACCCAAGTTTACTTTCGACACACACCTATTTCGACTAACTTTACCTTCGAGTTCATCCGACGCCCTATCTCCCCGATCCTAAGTCCTTCATTTAGGACATTTGTCGAGTTAACCCCTCGTCAATCACAATTCACATTCTAGAATCACATTCAAATTCATCATTTACAGAACTGAACTATAATTACAGCTCAAACAATCACAATCACAACCCGGTGCATGCATTGTAGCTCAACATAACACGATCATGGCAAGCTAACTTAACTGAACTGCCATGTACTTAACATCACCTCCCTCTTGCTCAAGACTAGACACGGTTCCAGATCAATGCCAAATCAACACCCCCAGACTTGCATATTTAGCTCCTGTAGAAGA
This sequence comes from Dactylis glomerata, assembly GCA_007115705.1. Taxonomy (NCBI): domain Eukaryota; kingdom Viridiplantae; phylum Streptophyta; class Magnoliopsida; order Poales; family Poaceae; genus Dactylis; species Dactylis glomerata. The sequence goes on from QXEO01000506.1 coordinate 505,702, forward strand.
GAGATTTAATGTGAATACTCAAAAAATCTGAGACGAGACCTATACAATAGAACTTTCTCACCAACATGAAACTCTCTCTTAAGAATTCTCTTATCATGCCATTGCTTGACTTTTTCACTAGTAGGAAAACCCTTATAGGTGGGATGAAATTCTGTGGCGCACTAGCCAGCAGTGCGCCACAGAAAATAATTCTGTGGCGCACCAGGCAGGGTGCGCCACAAAAATACAGCATTTCTGTGGCGCACTAGAAGGACATGCGCCACAGAATTTTGGTGGGGCCCACTCCCTGCCAGCCCCAATCATTGGTTCCACTAATTCTGTGGCGCACCGGGCGTGATGCGCCATAGAATTAGTACATTCTGTGGCGCATCTGGTCTGGTGCGCCACAGAATTAGAACATTCTGTGGCGCATCAGGTCTGGTGCGCCACAGAATTAGTGGAATTCTGTGGAGCACTTGACCAGATGCGCCACAGAATTAGCTCGTCCCACACCTTTAAAGTGCCAACCTACCACACCTCCCACACTCCCAAGCCATTCATCTTCCTCTCCTCCATCTAGATCTAGCTCTAGCTCCCTTCCCTCTCATCCCATTTTGGCCATAGTTTTCACTTTCTTTGGTACTTATTGTACTTACTTTGGTTGATACATAATTGGCGGTGAGGAGAAGCCTCTCCATACTCTCTCCTCCTCTCCAACTCATCGATCGCGGTCTCGTCTCGGTATCGAATCTACAAGGTGAGTATTTGGAGGGGACATGCATGCGCATGTCGATCTTGTGTATGGATGATTGTTACACGTGAAGCGCTTGTGTGTGTGCCGGTGTGGTGCATGGATGTTTGTCGAGACGTTGATTCATTTCCGTTTCAGCAAATTTTTGTACTACCCATACGTCCTACCTTTAGGAGAGGTCATGCCGAAATTTTTTGCTCTATGTATACCTTTAGGAGAGTTCCATGCATGTGTGTGCATGTGTTGCGGTTTTAATTATCTGCTCTATGTGTACCATTTGCAGACAACCATGGTCCTCTCGATGAGTTCCGCTCGAATTAGTAGATACAAGAAAGACGCGAAGGAGGACATGATTCAGAACAATAGGCGCCAGATAAGATGTCCGTGTCGATCATGCAAACTTGAGCGCTGGATCAACCCTGATTCCGGACAACTGGAGGAGCACCTGCTGAGGCGCGGTTTCATGCAGGACAACTAGGCGTGGCCGGCCCCAACAAATGGTGCGCATGAAGACCATGGTGGCGAGCGAGATGACGAAGCACCACATGTCGGTGGAGAATATCATCATGAAGAAGAAGTCGGCGGAGAAGATCATCATGAAGTAGAAGTTACCGGCGGAGAAGATCATGATGAAGAAGAAGATTCTGGCGCGACTCCGCTAATTTCGGCCTTGCGGGACTCTCATGTTCAAGATCTGCTCCTCCATGAGACGAGCAACGACAGAGCTGCAGCCAGAGAGAGAGCCAAGCTGGCGCAAATGGAGAAAGACGGGATGACTCCGATATTTCCTGGGTGCCGTCCGCAGGATACGCGCTTGCATGTAACACTTGATTGTCTGCAGATGAAGACGCAGAACAAATGGACCGATTCCAGCTTCAGCAAGAACATGAAATTCTGGCACGATCGTCTCCCAGAGGGGAACACATTGCCAAGTAGTATCGAGGAGGCCAAGAAAGTTGTGTGCCCTCTTGACCTACCGCACGAAAGATACCACGCCTGCATCAATGATTGCGTGATTTATCGGGGGGAGTACAAGGACATGACCACATGTCCTGTGTGCGGCCACGGACGGTACAAGGTTGGGAACAAGAAGGTACCTCGAAAAGTGGTATGGTACTTTCCTATCACTCCCCGTCTGCAGCGGTATTTCGTGGACCCTAAGGAAGCAAAGCTCATGCAATGGCACGTGGAAAGGGAGAAGCCCGAAGAAGATCCGGAGATGGGCTATATGCTGACACACCCTTCAGACGCTGGCCAGTGGGAAGCATTGGACATCGACTTCCCTAGGTTCGGGGGCGACGGAAGGAACATCAGGCTGGGTATGAGCACCGATGGACTCAATCCGTTCGGCAACCAGAGTAGCACGCATAGCACCTGGCCTGTGTTTGTATGGCCTTACAACCTACCCCCGTGGCTGTGCACCAAGCAAAGGTATATACACCTGAGTATTCTCATTCAGGGGCCGAAACAACCAGGTGTCGACATACATTTGTATCTCGGGTTGCTGAAAGAGGAGTTAGACACGTTGTGGAAGACGCCACCCCGTACGTGGGATGCCTACAGTAGAACTTATTTCGATATGAGAGCCGCGTTGATCACGACGGTCACAGACTATCCTGGTTGCGCATACGTATCTGCCCAGGTCAGCCACGGATTCTGCGGCTGTGTGAAGTGCATGGACGAGACCCCGCATCTACAGCTACCAAGGGATCCCGGGTCCTCAAAAACCGTGTACCCAGGTGCTCGAAGGTGGCTTCGCTTGGATCACCCGTGGAGAAAACACGCTGATCTGTTCAATGGTAAAGATGAGCCTGAGGGACCCCCGCGACAGAGGAGCGGTGCAGAAATCGACAATCTTCTAAAAAATTGGAAGGAGTGCCCAGCGCCGGGAAAGAAGCGACCGAAGCCAGAGCCGCTGCTCGGTGTATGGAAAGCGAGGTCTATTTTCCACGACTTGGAGTACTGGAAGGTCCTCCACACGCCCCACAGCCTCGATGTCATGCACATTACGAAGAACGTTACCGAGAGTCTGCTTGGCACTCTTTGCAACTCGGAAAAGTCCAAGGATGGGCCGAAAGCAAGATACGATCTGAAACATTTTGGCATAAAAAATGCTCTTCAAGCCCCCGATACTGATGATAACGACGACGATGATGATGATGATCAGACGGAAGGGACTCAACGTCTCCGCAAAAGGGCTAAGAAGAACGCGGTGGTGCTTCCCGCTGCCTGCTTCACAATGAGTCTGGAGGAGCTCGAGCAGTTTTTCAGGTGCCTCCTACGAGTGAAACTTCCGCTCGGTTACTCGGGGAATATAAGCAGATATCTAGACGTAGCAAAGAAGAGGTTCACCGGGATGAAGTCTCACGATTGTCACGTGCTCATGACGCAGATACTTCCCGTTGCGATCCGAGGGATAATGGACGAGCACGTCCGTGATACGCTGTTTGGCCTTTGCAACTTCTTTGACGTTATCACCAGGAAGTCGATCGGCATGAGGCAGCTCAAGATGCTACAGGATGAGATCGTGGTGATACTATGTGAGCTCGAGATTTACTTCCCGCCCGCATTCTGTGATATATGCGTCCATCTCCTTCTCCATGTCGTTGATGACATCAGGCAGCTCGACCAGACGTTCCTCCACAACATGATGCCTTTCGAAAGGCAGAACTGTGTCATGAAAGGATACGTTCGCAACAGGGCCCGTCCAGACGCAAGCATGGCCAAGGGGTTCCTAACCTACGAGTGCATCTCCTTCTGCCAGAATTATCTAAGCACCGAGGACGACCAGGATCATGTTGGTCTGCCCACCAGGACGCACCTCGGCAGGCTCGCTGGAGTCGGTCACCGCGAGGGCTACCGCTCAGTCCATGTGGGCATTGTCAATCGACGCGGCGACTTTGAAAGGGCTCACCGGGTCGCGCTACAACACTTAAAATTGGTCGAACCTTTTGTGCAAGAGCACAAAAGCATAATCGAGCAGAATTACATCGATATGGGCCGGCCAAGGAAGATGGGAGACGTAACCAAAGAGCACAACTCCAGCTTCACGCTTTGGTTTAAGCAAAGTCAACTACTTCAAGCACAGAGCAGAAGGCCTTCTACCGAAGATGAAAAACTCATATACACCTTATCACAGGGCCCCGGGCATAACGTAAGGACCTATCAGGGGTACGACATCAACGGTTACAGATTCTACACCGAGGAAAAGGACAGAAATAGTGAAAATCAAAACTCAGGAGTAACTATGCTATCATACGCCGATGACGAGACTAGTATCAAGGAAAGATTTTTCGGAAGGATCGAGGAGATATGGGAGCTCAATTACTGTGGAGAGACGGTGCCAATGTTCCGTGTGAGATGGGCCAAGAAGGTTGAAAAAGAAGGCCGATATTTCACCACCATGGTTATACCGGATGCCAAATCAAAGAACGCATCCGCGAAAAATGAGCCATGGGTACTCGGTAGCCAAGTTGACCAATGCTTCTTCATCACCGACCCGTCGAGGCCTAGCCGTGTTGTCGTGAGGAGGGGCAAGAGGAGCATCATAGGAATGGATGGAGACGCAAACGAGGAAGACTTGGACAAGAACGGTGACCCGAAGATCGAGGAGGAATTCGACAAGCACTTCGACATGCCTACTACTAGTAAAGTAAGAAGGAAGACCTCCCTACCTACTAAAGGTTGTCCGTTCACACGAAGAAATCTCAAGGTGGCCGGCATAAAGTATTCAACCGCCAACAAGAAGGGCAAGAAGATTGCGAAGAAACGCTAAGCTAGCTCGGAACCGGACGGAGAAGACTTTTTTGGTGTGTGTGATCGAGACTTTTTGGTGTATGCACATGTGTGTGTGATCGAGACTTTTAATTTTGTGTGTGTATGCACATGTGTGTGTGATCGAGACTTTTAATTTTGTGTGTGTATGCACATGTGTGTGTGATCGAGACTTTTAATTTTGTGTGTGTATGCACAAAAAAGAGCAAAAAGACGTATCTAACGGTATTGATCTTATATTGTGCATTATATATCATATGAAAATATATTTCAAGACGTATCTAACGGTATTGATCTTATATTGTGCATGTTAGTGATTTATTCTAAAAATTTGGGCAAACTTCATATTGTTTGACTTTTTAGAAAAAATATAAGCCTTATTCATTAAAACAGAGGGAGTTATAACTAAAATAATTAAAAAAAAGGAAATAAATTCTGTGGCGCATCTACTGGTGCGATGCGCCACAGAATTCTCTAATTCTGTGGCGCATCGCACCAGTAGATGCGCCACAGAATGTTGACACTTAGTAAAAATTTGGCGCACGCCCTCCACTCCTCTTTCTTTCTCTCTATCCCCTCCCCCGCGCCGACGAACCCTAGCTAGCCGCCAGAGCTATCCCCACCAACGAACCCTAGCTAACCGCCGACGAACCACTAGCGACCGTATCCCCACCCGCCCCGGTCTCCCTCCCGCCAGCGACCGGCCATCCTCGCCGCCGGGTCTCGTCCCAGCGGTCCTCGATCCTGATCAAGCACGAGGGCTCCCGCCGCAAGGCCTCCTGGAAGGACCCCGAGGGCCGGGTCATCTCCGCCACCACGCGCGCCGACGCCGTCGCGCGCCTCGGGGAGCTCCAAGAGCAGATCCTCCACCGCCGCGCCACCTTCCCCGAACTCGCCGCACAGCACTCCGACTGCTCCTCCGCACGCCACGGCGGCGACCTAGGTACGCCCGCCCCGCTCTTGTCAGACATGTGCCTAGATTTGGAACGTCTCGCCGCTAGAATTTCTAGGGTAATGCAAAGGGATCGATCCAGTCGGTTCTTGACTCTTGTCGAGGTAGAATCGATGCACCCCGTTCGATTATTGGTTGAATTTTTATGGCGAAAAAAGTCTGATGTGAAGATACACGATCTAGCCTCTCTGGTGGTATTTTTGCTGACTGAAATCGATCCCGGGGAGGTTAATTAGTGTTTGAGCTGACCTAGCTGTCATGCTATCAGTGGATGTTTGGTTGCTGCGATTCCTTTTTTTGTCATTGTAGAGAAAACATACTGTTTAATAATCTGCATTCTCGTAAATTGGGGATTTGATCATGCCGTTTATTCCTTTTTTTAGTCACCTGCCTTGGTATGCATTTATATTCAGCTGAAGGATTGTTAGTGCTCAACTAGTTATAATAATGTGCAATTCATGCTAGATCGATACAACCAGTATATTGTGTGTGAATATAGGAGTATATTGTGATTCTTTCTTGAGAATATTGCTGCTGTCATTTTTGTACTCCATATTATCTTGAGAATATTGCTGCTGTTATGTGTTATGCAATGAGATATTTTGACCATAATCTGCTGTTATATATGCTTATGAGATGTTGTCAAGTGTGGATGAATAAACTTAGTTGCCCATTTCTCCCGAAGTGTTGATTCGCTTCCGTTTCGGTTGAGAAATGGGCACTCATAGGTAGAAAAATTAGCAAAAGTCATGCCGAAATTTTGAATTTTTCTGTTGCATTATGTACTAACTATTTGCCTCTTTTTAATGAAGTGCAAATAAACATGTCGGACACTTCTAACCCTAAGACCCAGGAGGAAGTTGCCAGAGAGGCCAACAAGCCATGGTGGGAGGAATACGATGAGGTAGAGGGCCGGGGGGGCGCCGCCGATCGCGGCGATGAGGACGAGAGCTGGGGGGCCGCCTCCGAGAGCGGCGATGAGGAAGAGGGCCAGGATGACGCCGCCGATACCGGTGAAGAGACCACCGACCGCACGGAAGGTGATAGCGGCGGCAACCCTGAGGAGGCCAAGAAGAAGAGGAAGGCGAAGAGGCCAAGGGCGGATCGGAGGCCGCAAGTGCTAGCCAACATCACCGATCCTTTCACGTTGGTCTCCGAAAGTGGCCTACCCTTGGAGCCTTCTAAGGTTGCCAAAGGGTACGCGATGCAACTAGGGTGCATCGTCCGTGAAACCGTGCCGCTCAACACTCAAGACCTCAGAAGCGAGGCCAACGCGGCTTTGGCCGCAACCCTCCTCCAGAAGCTTCACCAACGATACACGTTCCCACAGCCGTTCAATAAAAAGGTGGACTCTTTAGCGCTCACGAAGATGAGCACCGCCTTGAGCAGCTGGAAAACCCGGCTGAAGGACAAGATCAAGAAAGGTAAAAGCTGGGAGCAGATAAGTCGCAAAGACCCGACACTCTCTAGAGAAGACTTCGAAGCATTCAAGTCGTCCTTAGAGACTGACGAGGCTAAAAAATGGACCGCCTGGGGGAAGAAAATGCGGGAATTGAACCTAGGGGCTCACCGTTGCGGAAGCGGCGGTTACCGAGGAAAACAGCCCACTTGGGACAAGGAGGATGCCGAGATGATACGTCTGGGCAAAGAAAACCCCTGGCTAAAAATCGCGGATATACAGACTAGGAACTATGTCCGGTCCCGCTACTACTTAGACTGGGAGATGGGGGAATTTGTTACGGATTACCCCGACGTGAAGAAGTTCGAGAAACTCCTGGTAAGGATAGTCTATATTATTATTGCGCTGATCTTATTAAGCAATGAAGCCAAATGGGCTAACCTTAAGTTCCTTTGTCTGAAGGACAATGAGTTGAAGGGTAGTTCTACGGCTGGCCCGTCGTCCCAGGGGTCGACGGAACCATGGGACACGCCTTTCAATAGGGCGACGAACGCATACAAGGAATGGGACCTGGACAAGCCACCGACGTCGGCTGGCCGTGTGTCCGGCTTTGGCACAAGTATGAAGGTATCCGAGTACTACGGATCGGATGCCAAGTCGAGAAAGGAGAGGAGGTCGACTAAGGATAAAGCCGAGGTTCAGGAGCTGAAGAAGAAGGTGGAGTCACTAGAGAAAATAGTGGACCCAACCGAGATGAGTAAGTTAGTGGACGAGAAGCTGCAGGAGAAGCTCCGACAGATCATCCCCCCTGGTTTGATGGAGGGGTTAGCTGCTTGGAATGCGGTAGGTCAACAGGGGCCGATATATGTGCCCAGCGTCAGCGGCAGTAACTCAAGTCACCAAGTGTCACCGCTGGTGACCCCGACGCCGCCGCTCCACCTGGTCGCATCGACGCCCCCAACCGCGGAAGCTGATAGGGTGGTGGTGCCTGATAATGCACTCGAGAGTGAGCGGCCCGGCGCCGGCACCGACGCCCTTGTATCAACATTAGGAGAGATCAACGCCGTCAAGAAGGTAACTCATTAGTTAGTCCTCCGCGTCATCTTCTTTAACTATATATGCCTTGCGCTGATCTTATCCAACATGCTCCTGACTCAGGACGAACCTTGCATACTCCTGCATGTGGTGGAGCCCGGCGGCAAGTTGATGGATGTTGCTAGCGGCACTGTCATGCCCAGCCGAACTATGCACCACAGAAACATTGCAGATCATTTGGTGAAGGTGAAGTTGGCAATGGTAGTGCCGGAGTACCACAACCTCCTCCCCCCCGATCAACCTCCGGGCACAGATGAGGACGATGTTATGGTCCTTGGGAATTGCATCGGTTGGCTTATGACATGGCCGAAGAACCAGATTCGTCTGGGGGGGGGGGTCTTCCGAGTGTCAGGCGCAACATCGGTGCCACCTCCCCTATCATCCGGCCCAAGGTCGTCCGGCCCGGCGCCGGCCCCACCCTTAAGGAACCGGCGGTCGCCGCCGCCACTACCCTGAAGGAACCGGTGGTCGCCGCCGCCACTACCCTGAAGGAACCGGTGGTCGCCGCCGCCACCCGAAAGGAACCGGCGGTCGCCGCCGCCACTACCCTGAAGGAACCGGCGGTCGCCGCCGCCACCCGGAAGGAACCGGCGATCGCCGCTACCACCACACGCCACCAACAGCTGTTGGGAAAGCTTCCGCAACGACCGTTGACCAAACGCAAGGTACGCCAAGCGGCGGCATCGCAACCGCCACCACCTAACTTCCAGGACATGGCGCCGCTTGATGGCAACGATGATGATGATGACGTCGATGCCTACATCAACACTGGCGCCTGCAGCCAAGATATGTACATGCCTCATATGGATGAAGAAGCCTTCCGCACTCACGGCGATCAACTTGGTCGTCCCACTACAGTCACGCAGCGCCTGACCTTCACGGGTCTTTCTCTGCAAGACACTCCTCCGGAGGCTGGCAATCCAGCTCAAGTCAAGCCGGCTACCATTTTCAGCCCTAACACGCTGTATAAGATGATCGTCGGGGAGCCACGCGAATCAACCCTAGCACCCCAAGCTCCACCATCAGCACCACCAGCACCCCAAGCAACCCAAGCACCCGTTGCACCACCATCATCACCACCAGCACCCCAAGCAACCCCACCATCAGCACCACCAGCACCCGAAGCACCCCCAGCAGGTCAGGTGAAGAAGCCAAGGAAGAGAGGAAATAAGAAGGGCGCATCTTCGAGCCAGACTCTTCCTAAGAAGATGCGGGCCGACGACATGGTACCACGGACACCTGGTGGCTTGTCCCGGCTTCATGAAGCTGGTAAACTGATACTGCCTGAGGACCTCGAACACCTCGCAAGTGGACCAATGATCAGTTTGCAGCAAAATATTCAGTTTCTAGAGAGCCTCCTTCTTCAAGACAAGGATCCAAATTACCCGGTGTTCACGATCAGGGTGCCAGCAGCAGACCCGAACTTCGTCCAAGCATACCCCGCGGATATCTTCTTCATAGCGTTCGAGGACGTCTTCAATCTATTTCACTGGAAACGGCTCGACTATAACTTGGTTCGCCTATACGCGATCAATCTTCAGATGAAGATCAAGAGAGAGAGACCCCCCAACGTCGTGGTAGCGGATCCCTACTACATGCGCGATAGCCAGCTGGTGGATGGCTCAAGCACACGGACCGCGGCGGTGCGGTACCTCCAGAGCTTCATGCTCATGAACAAAGAGAAGAACACCATTCTTCTGCCTGTCTTTCCCGAGTAAGTACACATTCGCTCTCGGCCGTCGTAACTTATGCTTTCTTATATATTTCTTCCATTGCCGATCATTTCCAACATTCCATTTAAATTGCATGTGTTGAGCAGGGACACATACTGCACACTCGTCGTTCTTTGCCCGAAGTGGTCCCTAGCCCAGTACTTCGACTCGTCGAGTACGACGACGAAGAAAGACTACAACAGAATAAGGAGTGTTCTCGATGAGGCTATCCTTTTCTACTCCAAAAATGGAGGCATCTTCCACGAGAAGGGGAAATTTATCAGGCCGGACACTAAAGAGCAGGGGTTCAAGCACGTGATCAACTTCCCTTGCATCAAGCAGCCAGATGACAGCATGAAGGAGGCCTTCTATGTCCTCCATCACCTTAAAGGGTTTGTCGCGGATGCAGAGATGATGCGTCTGCCACCTAGTAAGCGAGACCCCAAAAAAATGGCGGGGGAGATCAGCGATGCTGATCTTAGAGAAGACTTCCATCGCATCCAAGTAAAGCTATCGGAAATTATCGTAGAAGATGTATGCAACAGATCGGGGCTCTTACACCAACTCAGAGGGTTGTGTAAGAGGGATATAGAAGAACGCCTACATAGGCAGGGTGATGGAAGGACGTGGACGACGAAGGACATGTACAAACCGTTCCCGGAGCCCATGAACAAGACGTCTCGTTGATCGAGAGGCCGGTGTGCCTACTGTGTTGTAAATAAACTTGCTTAGTGTCGTTGTTGGACTTCAATTACTATTGTAGTCGATGTAGTTGAACTTGATTACTTATGTGATACCGATGCTATATGACTTTTAGGTTTATTATTATTTCCTTGCTTTAATTCTTGTGAATATGTATGCATGTGAACCCTCTAATTCTTTCCATTGCATTATATACTAATATGCCTTGTGTCCATAGAGATGACGTGGTACGTCGTGTTCGAGGGGCGGGTTCCAGGAGTCTACGAGGAGTGGACGGACTGCAAGGAACAGGTGCACAAGTTCAGCGGCAACTGCTACAAAGGCTACCCGACTCAACAAGAGGCGGTTGCCAAGTGGAGGAAGCACCAGTCGAACAAGAGCAAGATGAAGACCTTCATTGTGCTCTCGCTCTTGCTCACCATCGTCGGAGCGGTACTCTATTTCATCCTAGTGTAGGCGGCGGCCGGTGTCACTTCATTTGTATCTTGAGATGATGCACTTAATTTGCATGGATTATGAGTTGTATGGAGATATATATGTATGATGAGTTGTATATGCATGGAGCTATATGAAATCTGTTAATATTCTATATGAAATGAGTTGTATATGGAGATATATAATTGTGCTATATGAAATCTGTTGATATATCTGTATACTGCTATATTATATCTGTTAATACCTGTATATATACGCCAGACAGAATAATTTCTGTATAAAACCTGTAATATTTCTGTGGCGCACTAACTTGTAATTCTGTGGCGCACCTAATTCTGTGGCGCACCAAGCCAAAATGCGCCACAGAATTCCTTAATTCTGTGGCGCATTAGGTCTTGGTGCGCCACAGAATTCCTTATTTATGTGGCGCATGTGCTGGTGCGCCACAGAATGCTTATTTTTGTGGCGAAGATTCTGTGGAGCACCACCCATGCGCCACAGAATGCATATTTTGGTGCGCCACAGAAGAGGTTTTCCCTACTAGTGTTTCCTTGAAAAGTCTGGCATTTTCATAAGCTTCGTTTCTCCACTCATCTAAAGAACTCAAATCAAGCAACCTTTTCTTACCGGCGAGTTTAAAATCCCTATTAAGCTCTCTCACTGCCCAAAAAGCTTTGTGTTCTAATTCTAAGGGCAAGTGACATGCTTTTCCGTAAACCATTTTGTAAGGAGACATACCCATGGGGTTCTTATAAGAAGTTCTATAAGGCCATAAAGCATCGTTTAACATGCTAGCCCAATTTTTCCTCAATCTATTAACAGTCTTCTGCAAGATAGACTTGATCTCTCTATTCGATAGCTCTACTTGCCCACTAGTTTGGGGATGATAAGCAGAAGCAATTCTATGATTAACGTTATATCTAGCAAGAGTTTTCCTAAAACTACCATGAATAAAATGAGAACCTCCGTTAGTCATAAGATATCTAGGCACACCAAACCTAGGAAAAATAACGTCCTTAAGCATTTTTAACGAGGTCTCACCATCGACACTCTTCGTAGGTATAGCTTCTACTCACTTAGTAACATAATCAACAGCAACGAGTATCTGAGTATAACCTTCTAAAGGAGGAAAAGCACCCATAAAGTCAAATCCCCAACAATCAAATGGTTCAATAACAAGAGAATAATTCATAGGCATTTCATTGCGTCTAGAAATATTTCCAACTCTTTGGCATTCATTGCAAGATAAAATAAGCATTCTGGCATCTTTAAAAAGGGTTGGCCAATAAAACCCTGATTGTAGAACCTTTTGTGCAGTTCTATCCCCAACATGATGTCCTCCATAAGCACTACCATGGCATTTTCTCAATATCTCTTGTTGTTTATACTCTGGAACACATCTTCGTATAATATCATCAACTCCTTTTTTATATAAGTGTGGGTCATCCCAAAAATAATGCCTCAAGTCATAAAAGAATTTCCTTCTTTGCTGAGCTGTAAAGGTTGGAGGTAAATAGTTGGAAACAATAAAGTTAGCATAATCAACATACCAAGGATTCTCTCGCGAAGTTACCTTTAATGAAGCCAACTATTCATTTGGAAAACTATCATTAACAGGAATAGGATCAAAAGAAATGTTTTCCAATCTAGACAAATTGTCAGCAACAGGATTTTTAGCACCTTTCCTATCTACAATATGCAAATCAAACTCTTGTAAAAGTAACACCCATCTAATAAGCCTAGGCTTAGCATCCTTCTTCGACATAAGATATCTAATAGCAGCGTGGTCGGTATGAATAGTAACTTTTGAATCAACGATGTAAGGTCTAAACTTATCACATGCAAAAACAGCAGCAAGAAACTCTTTCTCAGTAGTAGCGTAATTCTTCTGAGCAGCATCAAGAGTCTTACTAGCATAATGAATAACATTCAACTTCTTATCTATGCGCTGTCTAAGAACAGCACCCACAGCAAAATCACTAGCATCACACATAATTTCAAAGGGTAAATTCCAATCAGGTGGTTGAACAATAGGAGCAGTAGTTAAAGCCTTCTTAAGAGTTTCAAAAGCTTCCTATCAAAAACAAATGGTACATCTTTTTGAAGAAGATTAGTAAGAGGCTTTGAAATCTTAGAGAAATCTTTAATAAACCTCCTATAGAAACCAGCATGACCAAGAATACTACGAATACCTTTAACATCTCTGGGACAGGGCATTTTCTCTATTGCTTCAACCTTTGCTCTGCAACTTCAATACCTCTTTCAGAGATTTTATGTCCAAGAACAATTCCTTCATTCACCATAAAGTGGCATTTCTCCCAATTTAGAACAAGATTAGTTTCTTCACATCTCTGCAAAACTTTATCAAGGTTGTGCAGACAATTATCAAAAGAAGTTCCATAGACGGAGAAATCGTCCATGAATACCTCCACAATTTCTTCACAAAAACCATGAAAAATAGCAGACATGCATCTTTGAAAAGTAGCAGGAGCATTGCACAAACCAAAAGGTATATGTCTATAAGCATAAGTTCCATAAGGACAAGTAAAGGTGGTTTTCTCTTGATCTTGCTTTTTAATAGCAATCTGAGAGAAACCAGAATAACCATCAAGAAAACAAAAATGAGTTTGCTTAGATAACCTCTCTAGCATTTGATCTATAAACGGTAAAGGATAATGATCTTTCTTAGTAACTTTGTTGACCTTTCTAAAATCAATGCACATCCTATAACCAACTACTACCCTTTGAGGAATAAGCTCGTTATTCTCATTAGGCACAACAGTAATACCTCCTTTCTTAGGAACACAATGAGCATGACAAACCCATCTACTATCAGCAATAGGATAAATAATACCAGCATCAAGGAGCTTCAATACCTCATTTCTTACCACTTCCTTCATTTTAGGAATTAAGCGGCGTTGATGTTCAACAACTGGCTTTGCATCTGGCTCCATGTTAATAGCATGCTGACATATAGTAGGAGAAATCCCTTTTAAATCATCAAGAGTATATCCCATAGCTCCTCGGTGTTTCCTCAATGTTTCTAATAACCTTTCTTCTTCCTTTCCTGAAAGTTTAGAACTGATAATAATAGGATATATCTTCTTATCATCAATATAAGCATATTTAAAATCACCAGGTAAAGGTTTTAAATCAAAAACAGGATCTTCCTTGGGTGGCAAAGTGGTACCCAAATCCTCCACAGGTGAATTGTGTTTAATCAGCGATGGTTGATGAAAAAGAATATCGTCAATCTCATCTCTTTCTTCCCTGAAGACTTCACTTTCATGGTCCTCCATAAATTGCTACAGAGCATTATTAGGAGCAAGAGCAATAGAGGCAAGCTGTTCAACTCGAAAATCTTCATTAGGCAATTCGTTTTCATAAGGAGCTTTAGTAAACTTAGAAAAATTAAACTCATAAGATTCTCCATCAAACTTAGTCAAAATTTTCTCCTTCTTACAGTCTATAACAGCACCACAAGTGTTTAAAAAGGGTCTACCAAAAATAATAGGACAAGTTTTACTAGCTTTAGTACCAAGTACTAGAAAATCAGTAGGATATTTAGTCTTGCCACATACAATTTCCACATCTCAAACAATACCAATTGGCAAGACAATCTCTCTGTTAGCAAGCTGAATAACCACATCAATATCTTTAAGTTCACAAGGGGAAATTTCTTGCATGATTTCTCTGTAAAGCTGATAAGGAATAGCACTTGAACTTGCACCAATATCGCATAAACCATAATACCAATGATCACCAATCCTGACAGAAAGCACAGGAACACTTGTTTTCCAAGATCTACTAGGATGTGAAACAATGTTAGAAGCATCTTCACAAAAGACAATATGTTCATCTTCTACATTTTTAGTAACAAGATCCTTCACTATAGCTACAGGAGACTTAATAGTAATTTGCTCATCAGGTTCTACAGCTTTCTTTGTACTTTTCTTAAGCACACTAAGTAAAGTTGAATGTTCCTTTACCCTAGCAGGGAAAGGCGTTTTCTCAAAATAAGGCTCAGGCAAAATGCGATCAATAGTACAAACTTTAGTAGTTCTAGCTGGAACACAACTAATAGTATCTTTATAAGGCGCATGATACTTGTTCCAATCCTTTGGAGCCTCAAGATACGAGGCAAAGGCCTTAAAATAGTTAGCAAGTATTTGGGAATCAATACCATGAACAACACTAACATCATGAAAGTGATTGGTTCCCATAAAAGCTTTAATGCATTCATAGTCATAATTTATACCTGACTTCCTACCTTTGTCGTTCTCCCATCCTTCAGTATTTTCTTGAATACGGTCAAGAAGATCCCATTTAGCTTCTCCTTTCATATGGGTAAATGATCCAAAGCAGGAAGCATCCAATAAATCCTTATCGTGAAGAGCAAGCCTTGCATAAAAGTTATCAATGACAATATTACTAGGGAGCTCATGAATAGGACATTTGAGCATTAGTAGCTTCAATCTCTCCCACGCTTGGGCAATACTCTCTCCATGATGAGGCCAAAAGTTATATATCTGATTACGATCTTTATGAATCTCACTTGGAGGATAAAATTTGGAGTAAAAGAGAGGCATAATTTACTCCTAGCCAATAGATGGACCAATTCTTTAGCAGTCTATACCACTCCGTAGCTCTGCCCTTCAGTGATAAAGAGAATAGCTTCCTCTTAACCTGGCTTGATGAAATACCTGCACACTTGAACAACTCGCATAATTCATGTATAAAGAGTAAATGATTACCCAGATGGACAGTTCCATCTCTTGAATAGCAGTTATTCATAACACGTTCAACAATTTTCATAGGTATTTTAAAAGGATCTAATTGAGCAGACGGTGGTTCATCTACTACCGTAGCAGAGGCAGTAGCGTTCCCAAATAGGGAACCAAATGGAGAGTTCTCCATGGTAAAATAAGATAAAAATATAAGGCAGAAATAAAAATAAAAACAATACTCACAGCGAAGGTTACCGTTACCAATTCCACTCTTCAATAGCACTTCGCTCCCCGGCAACGGCGCCAGAAAATAGTCTTGATGACCCACAAGTATAGGGGGTGTATCGTAGTACTTTCAATAAATAAGAGTGTCGAACCCAACGAGGAGCAGAATGTGTTGAGAAGTGGTTTTGATCAAGGATTCACTGTAAATACTAGCAAACGGATTTTCAGGGGTATTTGGTAATGCAAGTAAATAAAGTACGAGTAAATAAAAGACAGTAATAGTAATTGCTACAAGTGGCCCAATCCTTTCTAGAACAAAGGACAAGCCGGTTGTGTAACTTATGATTACCAAACGTTCTCGATGACACACGGGAGTTTCTGTCGAGAGCTTTTGCTTCATGCTGCTAAGTAATCTTTATTGGTTTGATAAGTGTTATGGGGGTGAACCTGTGCTAGCGTACTACCCTTACTAGGACTAATACACACTTGTGATTATACCCCCTGCAAGCATCCGCAAATACAAGAAAGTAATTAAGATAAATCTAACCACAGCCTTAAACTCTGAGATCCTACGCTCCCTGGTGCAATGGTTTCCTAATGGGGGTTTAGGTTTCTGTCGCTCCGGCAACCCCATAATTAGTAGCCAAATACATAATGCATTCCACTAGGCCCATAAATGGTGAAGTATCATGTAGTCGACGTTCACATGACACCACTAGTAGAATAACACCACAACATAAATATGAAACCATTAAATATTACTCAACATAGTTTCACTACTAACGTCTCGACTTCTCCCATGTCCCCAAGAACTAAACGAAGTACTCACAAGACATCATATGGATCATGACCAGAGGTGAAATAATGATAAATAACAATCTGAACATAAACCTTAATTCAATGGTTCCACTCAATAGCATCAACTACAAAGGTAATCAACACCGGGAAAGTTTCCCCTAAGAATTTGACAAGATTCAACCCAAGATGTTACAGCGGGATGGCGTGGTGATGGTGGAGATGAAGGTGCTGCTGATGATGATGATGGTGGTGATGATGATCCTGATGAAGTCCAGCGCGATGATGATGATGATGGCGACGATCTCCCCTCTCTGGGAAGGAATTTCCCCGGTAGATTTCTGCCTGCCGGAGAGCTTTTCTCTCTCGGTGTTTTCCGCCCCGCAGAGGCGGCGGTGTCTATCTCTGAGCCCCCCTTTGACTTAGGTTTTCGGGGACGACAATATACGTGAGGGGGCGATGGCAGTAGTGGGCCAGGGTGGCCTCACCACAGGCCGGCGCAGCCAGGGGCGGGCTCACGCCCCCTGGTGGTGAGCCCACCCTGTTGCTCCTCTCGCCTCCTCCTTCTGGCTACTTTCGTCTTATGATATTATATGAATTTCTGGATATTTCTCTGGAATTGTTGATCTTCAGAAATATAGTGTCTTGACGGTCCTTTTTCCAGCAGAATTCTGACTCCGGCAGCAAGTCCTCCAATGATCATCAAACATGTAAAAACAGAGGAAACAACATAAGTATCATCTCTAAATATAAAATATATCAATGAATAATAGTAAATTATGATACAAAATAGTGATGTAAAATGGACGTATCAAGAACCAGTGGTTCTCAGGGTACCCAGTGCGTCCAGCAGGATTTTCTTCGCATCGTAGACACGGATAATTACTAGCAGAGCGCATCCATGTGCGTATACCAGGCCACACAGGACGGATCCTGGGGTCTTACCTTCGTGATTTCTATAATCACGGCATTCAAGCTTTGTCGCGATGACTTAGCCTTAGAATCCTTGGACTTTGCATTGCAAGCCTTGTTTGACTGTTGAAACGTACAAAATATTCGAGTTGTTTTTCGAATAACTCATAAATAACTCCCGATGGGAGTAGTCAATCTTTATTTTGTTGACAATGAAGTAGAAGTTTGTTGTCGACGAAAGGTAGTCGATTGCGTCTTTTTATTTTTCTTCAAGTTGGTCCATTGTCATCGGGTGCACGACCAGTTCTCCCGATGGGAGTAGCCCCCGAGGTTATAGCTGAAATTTTTCGGGTATAGGCTCAAAAATATTCATACTGTCGCCAGTAAATTTTCTCCTGCGATAGTATTGGCACGATTGTGCTTAGATACTCTTCCTGCTCTTCTGGTGATAGGAGCCCCCGAGTCCATGATGAGGTGCGTTGTGCTCCTTGACATACTTATACACTATTCGTCCACATTGCGCTTTTCTCCTTACAACTATACACGTGTGTATTCCTTGTCCTTGATATGCTGTCGCTGTCTTATTTTCTGCTCGGGGCAAAGTATAAAAGCCCGTGGATGTATTTGGACCTTTAACTTGCTGAGGCCCATGAAAGTTTACTTATAAATAAAGCACGTTGTCTAGGGAAAAACCCTAACTCCTTCATTACCAACTTCCTCCACCGCATTGTCTTTGTCTCCCGCATCTCATCTAGGGTTTTCTCACCAAGCACTCATCCTCCATGGTGGATGTTGATGCTGCGCACCTGAACATCGGTGCGCAGATGGAGAAGCGGGGTCGCGGCCACCCTCGCGGCAGTAAGAACAAATCAAAAGACCCCTCTACGGTGGCCTTGTCGTCCGTATCTGTGAAACGGCGCCCTGGCCGCCCTGTGGGGAGTAAGAACAAGCCCAAGGTATCTGCTGCTGCACCATGTCCTAGCGCTCCTCTGCATAATGCTTCTCCTCCTCCTCCTCCTCCCAAGATTTACCCCTTCTTCTGCATCGCCGGCGCCCAATGCCGTGAGATTCAGCGGGTGCCGCTGAAGTTCACCAAGTTCATAGATGGGCGGGAACTTCGTGAAGCAATTCTTCGCGAACATTCTAGAGGAGGAACTCCCTATGAAGTGGAGGTATGGTACGATGGATGCGGCGAGATGTACTTCAGGGGTGGCTGGTCCCAGTTTGTGGAAGACCATGACCTCCACCAAGGGTTTTTCATGATCTTCGACTACCACTGCGGTACATTGAAGTTTGATGTGAAGATCTATGATGGTACTCAGTGCCAGAAGGAGTATGAGGCTGAGGTACACTTTCAGTAGATGCTCCTTTGATGTAATATTTTGTTCTAGTTCTCTCTTTGCGTCTTTCATTTAATAAGTACTCGTGATGAACTTCATTTTGTGCCGCCTTGTTTATCTATTAGTAGACCATGGGAACTAATCAATGTTCCAAGGTATGTTTTAATTTACCATCGAGTTGCCTTGAACTGTGCTTGCTTTTTGTCAAATATCGGGTTGTGAACAACCTTGTAGGAATTCTCGAATAATCATGAATAAGGGATCTCGATAATTTTTTCTTTCTTTTATACGACTCGAGGGTCGGAGCCCCCGAGTGGAAAAATAGAAACATGCTATACATATTGTCGAGTTGGCCCAAAAACCCGACCTGTGGCCTCATGTTCTGGTGTTCAAAGGGTCATGACTCGAAAGTTCTTGTCACCATGCTCCTTCTACGCATAGAATCATCGTAGTTGTTCTGCATTCCATGGGTTACTCTCATCTTTCCCTATTTTCTTGTCTTGTAGTCGATAAGCTCCTCCTGGTATTACTTCTATCATGATGTAAGGTCCCACCCATGGGGACTCTAATTTGCCATGACCGTCCTATTTTGAGTCGTAAGACTAAATCTCCTACCACAAAAGATCGTGGACGAACTTGACTACTATGGTAGTTTTGTAGGCTTTGCTGGTATTGCATAGCTCTAGCGAGTGCTACGTCTCTTGCCTCATCGAGTGCATCAACATCGTCTTGAAGTGCTTCTGTAGAAGTTGTCTCGTCGTAAGCCATGATTCTTGGGGCTTCATGGCTGATTTCGACTAAAAGCATGGCTTCTGCGCCATGGACCAGGAAAAAGGGGGTTTCTTGGGTAGCCGCATTGGGTGTAGTTCTAAGACTCCAAAGTACGGAGGGTAGCTCGTCTACCCAGGCGTGTTTGGCTTTTTCCAGGGGCGCTAATAGCCTTTTTTTATCCCGTTACATATTAAGCCATAGGCTTTCTCGACTTGTCCATTTGTCTTTGGATGTGCTACAGACGCAAATTTTAGTTTGATTCCCATATTCTCGCAGTAGCTTTTGAACTCTTTTGATGTGAAGTTTCTCCCATTGTCTGTGATGATGTTGTGCGATACTCCGAAGCAAATACTATAGACTTGATGAAGTTAATTGCTACTGTGGAATCTTGGGTTGTTACTGGGGCTGCCTCTACCCATTTAGTAAATTTGTCTACTGCCACCAACATGTACACATTACCTCCTGGCCAGGATTTGTGTAATTTCCCTACCATGTCGAGACCCCATTGTGCAAAATGCCAGGATAATGGTATCGGCTGTAATTCTGCTACTGGCGCGTGTGGTCGAGATGCGAACCGTTGGTAAGCCTCGCACTTTCTGACTATATCTTTTGCATCTTCAATGGCTGTTAACCAGTAGAACCCTGCACGAAAGGCTTTAGCTGCAATAGCTTTGCTGCTAGCGTGATGCCCGCATACTCCTATGTGGATATCTTTTAGTATTTCTTGTCCTTCTTGAGGAGTGATGCATCGCTGTAAAACGCCAGTTATACTTTTCTTGTGCAGCTTCCCTTGTAACACGACGAAAGCCTTGGATCGTCGTATTATCCTTCTTGCTTCTACTGTGTCTTTGGGTAGCACTTTGTTTATCATGTATGCCAAGTATGGTTGCATCCAGGTTTCTTTGATCATCATAACTTCCTCTGGTTCTGCTGTGCTTCCTACGCCAAGCTTGCCAGCCCCCGAGCCTGTTGTTGGGTGCTGGCCTGATTCTCATGTAGTCGAAGTTTTGTTATTCTTTATTGATCTCTCTATGATTTCTTCCCAAAAGACTCCTGGCGGTATAGGCAGGCATCGGGACCCGATATTTGCTAAAATTGTCGACTTCCTCGTTGCTGGCCCTGCTAACGTGCGAAACTTCGCATCCCCAAGCTTGAGCTTTTCTCCATTCTTCAACTCATCTCATCATTCTCCAATCCCTACACTTGAAAACTTCCTTCATACAAAACTAAACACAAATCTATTAGCAACATTAGTGTAAGCATAACATTGAATCAACCCTTTTTGCTTCAGGTTTTAACTCAAAACCACCACATATAAAGCATATACTACTGTAGCAACTTCCCCAAAAGTTCCGTGATCAAAAGAACTAAAAAAGAAAGCGATAAAGCGGCAAACACAAATATTGGCAGAAATCTGTCAAAACAGAACAGCTGACAAAGGTCGAATTTTTAGAGGGTTTTTTGTTGCTCAAATCAAAACGTGTTCAACTAATGAAAGTTTGGATATAACCTGGGGCATATGCACAAGAAATCGAAGGTCCAAAAGATATACAGAGAATTTTCACGAATTTTTACGGTGTAGCACCGAATACTGTTTCAGGACAGCAAAATCCCCAAATCTTACCTCACTCAAATTAGAGGCTTCTCTTGGCACAAAAACGAAATAAAAAGGATAAGGAGAGGTTATTACAGTAGTAATAACTTCCAATACTCAAATAAAAGAAAAAGAACTGAATGTAAAAATATTGGGTTATCTCCCAAGAGTGCTTTTCTTTAACGCCTTTGAGCTAGGCGCAGAAAGTGCGAATCAAGTAACATCAAGTGATGAAGCATCAAACTCATAATTTGCTCTAAGAATAGAGTCAAAAGGCAATTTCTTTCTCTTTCTAGGGAAGTGTTCCATACCTTTCTTGAGTGGAAATTGATATTTGATGGTGCCTTCCCTCATATCAATGATGGCACCTATAGTTCGAAGAAAGGGTCTTCCCAAAATAATAGGACATGAAGCATTGCATTCAACATCCATGACAAGAAAATCAACGGGAACAAGGTTATTGTTAAGCATAATAAGAACATCATTAATTCTTCTCAAAGGTTTCTTCTTAGCAACATCAGCAATAGGAACATCATAATAACACTTTTCAAGCGGTGGTAAATCAAGCATATCGTAAATCTTTCTAGGCATAATAGAAATACTAGCACCTAGATCACATAAAGCATGGCAATCAAAACCATTAACATGCATATCAATGATGGGTTCCCAACCATCTTCTAACTTCTTGGGAATAGAAGCTTTTTGCTTTAACTTTTCATCCCTAATTTTCATAAGAGCATTGGTAATATGCTTAGTAAAAGCAACATTTAAAGAACTAGCATTGGGAGTCAAAGCAAGCTTTTGCAAGAACAAAATAACTTCAGATATATTGCAGCCATCAACATCAAAATCATTAAAGGAAATAGAGCTATCATCTCCTACACTCTAAAAAATTTCAGCACTCTTTTGAGAAAAAGTTTTGGCAGTTTTAGGCTTTTTAACACAAGGAGTGGGAGTTTTCTCTACACCAATCAAAGTAAGAGGATTGCTAGCATTTGGAATAACATCATTAGAGGTAGTAATGGTACATACCTTCATCTTTCTAGCCATCTTATCTTCTCTTTCCCACTTGGCATGCAATTGTGCTGGCATCCTAACATTTTTATCAATTCTAACTTGGATAGCATTAGCAGTAGCAAAAACATTGTTCTATTTCACATCATTAGGCAACACTTTTAATTTCAGAAGTTCAACATCATGAGAAAGGCTATCAACTTTAGAAGCAAGAATATCAATTTTGCCTAACTTTTCCTCAACAGACTTGTTAAAAGCATTTTGCTTACCGATGAAGTCCTTGAGCATTACCTCAAGCTCGGAGGGCGTGGCCCTAGTGTTGTTGGAGGAATTACCATAATAGTTACCATAACCATTACCATTGGTAGAAGGATACGGCCTATAATTGTTACTAGCAAAATTGTTCCTATAAGCATTGTTGTTGAAATTATTATTTCTAATGAAGTTTACATCAACATGCTCTTCTTGAGCAATCAAAGAGGCCAAAGGAACATTATTAGGATCAACATGAGTCCTATCATTAGAAAGCATAAGCATAATAGCATCAATCTTATCACTCAAGGAAGAGGTTTCCTCAACAGAATTTACCTTCTTACCTTGTGGAGCTCTCTCGGTGTGCCATTCAGAGTAATTTACCATCATATTGTCGAGAAGCTTTGTTGCGGTGCCCAAGGTAAGGGACATAAAAGTGCCTCCGGCAGCTAAATCAAGTAGGTTCCTTGAAGAAAAATTTAGTCCTGCATAAAAGGTTTGAACAATCATCCAAGTAGTCAGTCCATGAGTGGGACAATTCTTTATCATAGATTTCATTCTTTCCCAAGCTTGAGCAACATGTTCATTATCAAACTGACTAAACTTCATAATATTGCTACGCAAAGCTATAATCTTAGCAGGAGGATAGTATCTACCAATAAAAGCATCCTTACACTTAGCCCATGAATCAATACTATTTTTAGGCAAAGACATCAACCAATCCTTAGCTTTTCCTCTCAAAGAAAAATGAAACAACTTAAGCTTAATAATATCACTTTCAACATCCTTATATTTCTGCATCTCACATAGCTCAACAAAATTGTTGAGATGAGCTGCAGCATCATCAGTACTAGCACCAGAAAATTGCTCTTTCATAACAAGGTTCAACAAAGCAGGCTTAATCTCATAAAAATTTGCAGCAGGAGCAGGTGGCGGAATAGGAGTGTAGATAAAATCACTATTATTCGTGCTAGTAAAGTCACACAACTTGGTATTTTCAGGAGTAGCAATTCTAGCAAACTAAAAGCAGACAAGTAAAAACAACTACAAAGGATTCTAAATTTTTTGGGTTTTTGATAAAACGATGCAAGTAAAAATAAAGTAAAGCAAAACTTAAAACAAAGTAAAGGATGTGCGTGCGAAACTCCCATTGCAGAAGTCTTCTTTTTCCTCCCCGGCAATGGCACGAGAAAAGAGCTTGATGCGGTACGGTGTTGATAATGAAAAGCACCATCCAGTTGGGAACCCCAAGAGGAAGGTATGATGAATATAGCAGCAAGGTTTTCCCTCAGTAAGAAACCAAGGTTTGTCGATCAGGAGAGGAAGAAGCCAATACGACTGAAGGTGATGCTTGCTAGCCTAGTGACACTCCAACAAGGGCGCCGTTTACGATAAAACAAGTTAGCGCGTCTTCAGCTAGTAGCAACGTGGAACCTGCACACAACACAACCAAATACTTTGCTCCCAACTTACGATGAGGTTGTCAATCTCACTGGTTTGCTGTAAACAAAGGAATGAGCGTATTGAGTGGAAAATAGTAATAGTATGCGAGTAAAGTAAACAGTGCGAATAAAGTAAACAGGTGATAGCAATATAAAGAAATAGGACCGGGGTCCACAGTTCACTAGTGGTGTCTCTCCATAAGATAAAATAACACATGCTGGGTAAACAAATTACAGTTGGGCAATTGATAGAATAAAGACAACGTGATATGTCGAGAGGATCACTATGAGATTTACTCTGGGCATTACAACAAGATACATTGACCGCCATCCAACTGCATCTATGACTAATAATCCACTTGTGGCGAATCAATCCGAGAACTCCACAAGTATTAAGTTGTGAACAATAGATAACTGCATTAAGCAAAGTGTGTAATGTAAACAAAGCATATGCCCTTGAACATATGAATGTTGTTTTCCCCCTAGTAGCAACATCACATCTACAACCTTAGAGGTTTCAGTCACTCCCCCAGATTAAATAGAGGCATGAACCCACTATCGAGCATAAATACCCCCTCTTGGAGTCACTAGCAACTACTCGGCCAAGATAGCTACTAACAATGTGGAGCATGCAAGATCATAAACAACATAGAGATAACATAAGATAAAATTCAGTACTTCAACTCAATCATAACACCAATATTCATCGGATCCCAACAAACACAACATGTAGAATTACATAACGGTGATCTCGATCATGTAAGGCAGCTCACGAGATCTAAACATGAAGCACATGGTGGAGAAGACAACCATCTAGCTACTGCTATGGACCCATAGTCCAAGGTAGACTACTCACTCATCGCGCCGGAGGCAATCATGGCGATGAAGAAGACCTCCGGTGGCGATTCCCCTCTCCGGTAGGGTGCCGGGAAGAGCTTCTGAACCCTCCCGATCTTCGGGTCGACGGCGGTGGCGGATCGCGATGTGTTCTGGAAAAGTGATCGGGTATTTAGGTTTTTCCCGTTGGGGGGTCTTTATAGGCGAAGGGGCGCCAGGGGTGGGCCGCGCCCCCTGGTGGTGTGGCCACCCTCTGGTCTAGCTCCGTCTCCTCTTTGGTGTTCTGGAAGCTCCGTGAAATATCTGGACGACTGGTTTTGGTTTTGTCCAATTCCGAGAATATTTCCTGTGTAACTTTTCTGAAACACAAAAATAGCAGAAAACAGGGAACTGTTACTATGGCATCTCGTTAATAGGTTAGTTTCGGAAAATGCATAAAAATGCCACGAAGTGTAACGAAACACTAAACAAATGGTGTAAAAACAAGCATGGAGCATCAAAAATTATAGATACGTTGGAGACGTATCAATCCACTTCAAGTTTAGCGAGGCTCAGCCCCGGGCTAAGAAGCTTCATGCCCGCCGTTTTGAATATAGTTTGAAACGGGCATAAGAAATTGAAAAATGATCTAAACAATGTGAAACCTTCGCGTGGTGTCATATTATGTGTCATAGTTGCAAGGAAAAATATTGAACTTGGAAAATTGCAAACATCATAAAAAATCCTTCACAAAATGACCTATCATGTTCGAGGTTTTATGGCATTTAGGTCAAACCACCAATGTTATGGCTAGAATCAGGGCATAGTTTGTGATAATGTGCCCATATTGTGCACACATGTGCATCTTGGGATGGCTTACGATGTTGTTGGAGGAAGTTTTCCTTTTTGATGCACGAAATAGCCAATATCCATTTTGAGGTGCCGAAATCGGGGTGTTCTGTGAAGGAACCACCAAATTAAAGTTTGGCATTGGTACCAACCCATTTTTCAAAAATACTAGACCACCTTAGATGGAAAAATTCCCAACCGGTGTATCAGGAACCTTTCCGTCCATCCCTCATGAAAAAGACAAATTCCTGCCGATTCGGTAGGAGGGTGCCCAGATTTGAACTACAAGTACAAGATATAATGCTTGTGAATTTTTTTAAAAATCATTTATAGGTTCACAACATGCTATTTCATCAGAGATCCACTTCAAGTTTAGTGAGGCTCAGCCTCGTGCTAAGAAGCTTCATGTCCGCCGTTTTGAATGTAGTTTGAAATGGGCATAAGAAATTCAAAAATGATCCAAACAATGTGAAACCTTCGCGTGGTGTCATATTATGTGTCATAGCTGCAAGGAAAAATATTGAACTTGGAAAATTGCAAACATCATAAAAAATCCTTCACAAAATGACGTGTCATAGTTTTCATACATTACATAGATTTACATAGGGTTTAGGGTTTAGGGTAAGAATCCTTCGTCGCGTATGTCGATCCCTTGCCTATGATCGCTTCTTAGGCCGTAACCATGGAGCATCTTCATTATTTAACGGGATGC
Source organism: Dactylis glomerata (assembly GCA_007115705.1). Classification (NCBI taxonomy): domain Eukaryota; kingdom Viridiplantae; phylum Streptophyta; class Magnoliopsida; order Poales; family Poaceae; genus Dactylis; species Dactylis glomerata. Next base: position 531,950 of record QXEO01000506.1, read on the forward strand.
AAGGGTCGGTTTTCATGGTGAAGGGCGGAATTTCTTCAAACTTATCATAATCTGCTGACATGTCTGTCTTATCCTCGACTCTCACGATGTTTCTTTTCCCTGGAAGAACTATGTGACGCCTGGGCTCATCGTCTGATGTATTCGTTTCCTTATTTTTTCTTTTTTTGGTCTGGAGGACATGTCCTTCACATAGAAAACCTGAGCCACATCATTGGCTAGGACGAATGGTTCGTGTCTGTAACCAAGATTCTTGAGATCCACTGTTGTCATTCTGTACAGCTGGTCTACCTTTACCCCTTCTCCATTCATGTTGACCCAACTGCACCGAAACAAATGGACCTTAAAAGTAGGTCCACCTCTATGTAACCATAGTATGTGTCCTTTTTCCCATTCTCACATGTTGCATCAAAGCGGACACCACTGTTTTGGTTAGTGCTCTTTTTATCTTGGGAGATCGTGTAAAATGTATTCCCATTTATCTCGTACCCTTGGAAAGTCAATACAGTCGCAGATGGTGTCGCGGCCAACAAGTAGAGCTGATCTCCAATAGTGGTGTCATTCATGAGATGTAATTGCAACCAAGTGCCGAAAGTCTCCATGTGATTTTCTTTAATCCAGTAGTCATCCTTACCCGGGAACTTGGAGCGTACAACATTCATGTGTTCCTTGATATACGGAGCCACGAAGGTAGAACTTTGTAGAACTGTGTAGTGTGCTTGATTCAAAGAATGCCCGTCCCTAAATATCATTGCTTTCTTTCCTAGAGTGCCTATTCCACTCAGTCTCCCCTCATACCGTGATTCAGGAACACCAATCGGCTTAAGGTCAGGAAGAAAGTCAACACAGAACCCAATGACCTCCTCTGTTCCATAGCCCTTGGAGATGCTTCCTTCTGGCCTAGCACGGTTACGAACATATTTCTTTAAGACTCCCATAAACCTCTCGAAGGGGAACATATTATGTAGAAATATAGGACCGAGAATGAAAATCTCTTCGACTAGGTGAACTAAGAGATGCGTCATAATATTGAAGAAGGACAGGGGGAACACCAACTCAAAACTGACAAGACATTGGACCACATCCTTTTGTAACCTTTCCAGAATTTGTCGATCGATCACCTTCTGAGATATTGCATTGAGGAATGCACATAGCTTCACAATGGGTACTCGAACATTTTTCGGTAGAAGCCCCCTCAATGCAACCGGAAGCAACTGCGTCATAATCACGTGACAATCATGAGACTTCAGGTTCTGGAATTTTTTCTCTGCCATATTTATTATTCCCTTTATATTTGACGAGAACCCAGCCGGGACCTTGATACTGCTCAGGCATTCAAAAAAGATTTCCTTCTCTGCTTTGGTAAGAGCGTAGCTGCTTAAGTATTGACGGCCTTTATCAGTATGCTTGTTGTATGGGTCTTTGATACGTTGTTGGTCCTCCCGTGCTTCTGGTGTATCTTTTGTCTTCCCATACACGCCTAGGAAGCCTAGCAGGTTCACGCAAAGATTCTTCGTCACGTGCATCACGTCGATTGAAGAACGGGCCTCTAGGTCTTTCCAATACTCAAGCTCCCAAAATATAGATTTCTTCTTCCACATGGCCGTGTGTCCGGTAATGGGGTCTTTCGGAACAGATTGACCGCCAGGACCCTTTCCAAAGATTACTTCTAGGTCCTTCACCATACCAAATACATCAGCACCTTTAGGGAGCTTAGGCTTCTTTCGGTGATCTGCCTCACCGTTGAAATGCTTGCCTTTTTTTCTTACTTGATGATTGGTCGGAAGAAATTTACGACACTCTAGGTACACAACCTTCTTACATTTATCCAAATATGTACCTTTAGTTTTATCTAAACAGTGCATGCATGCATTGTATCCCTTGTTTGACTGTCCTTAAATGTTACTAAGATCAGGCCAATCATTGATGGTTACGAACAGCAACGCTCGTAGGTCAAATGGCTCCTGTTTATGCTCATCCCACACCTTTACACCTGGTTCTGCCCACAGCTGCAAAAGTTCATCGACTAATGGCCTTAGGTACACATCAATGTCGTTGCCGGGTTGCTTCGGTCCTTGGATGAGCACTAGCATCATAATGAACTTCCACTTCATGCACAACCAATGAGGAAGGTTATGGATACATAGAGTCACGGGCCAGGTGCTGTGTAACTACAGCTCTGCTCCCCAAAAGGATTCATGCCGTCTGTACTTAGACCAAACCATAAGTTCCTCGCGTCACCTGCAAAGTTCGAGTACTTTCTCTCGATGTTTCTCCACTGCGACCCATCGGCGGGGTGTCTTAGTTTCCCGTCTTTCTTACGCTCTTCTTTGTGCCATCGCAACAACCTGGCATGCTCTTTGTTTCTGAACAGACATTTCAACCGTGGTATTATAGGAGCATACCACATAACCTTAGCAGGAACCTTCTTCTTGGGGGGCTCGTCATCGCCCTCAACATCACCAGGGTCATCTTGTCTGATCTTGTACCGACATGCAGTGCATACCGGACATTTATCCATATTCTCATACTTCTCACCGCGGTACAGGATACAGTCATTAATGCATGCATGTATCTTCTCCACATCTAATCCTAGAGGGCAGATAGTCTTCTTTGCTTCGTACGTTATCTCGGGCAGCTCGTTATCCTTTGGAAGCTTCGGCTTCATTATTTTTAGTAACTTCTCAAATCCCTTGTCAGATAAACCAGCCTCTACCTTCCATTTCAGCAGTTCAAGTGTGGTACCGAGCTTTCTGCTGCCATCTTTGCAATTTGGGTACAACAACTTTTGTGATCCTTTTGCATGGCCTCCAACTTCAGCTTATCTCTTTCTGTATCGCATTGTTGCTTTGCATCAGAAATGATCCGACCAAGACCATCAGCGGGCTCATCCGATGCCCATTGTTCTTCTTCATTGTCGCCACCCTCTTCTTCATTGTCTTCCATTGCAGTATCACCGTATTCTTCAGGCGACATAGGATAGATGTCATCATCCTCTTCTTCATTTTCTTCCAGCCTAACCCCTGTTTCTCCGTGCATGGCCCAACAATAATATCCGGGCATGAAACCTCTCCGAAGCAGATGGCTTTGAAGGATTCTCGGGGCAGAGTGCTCCGTCACATTTCGACAGTCGACGCAGGGACAAGGCATAAAATTATCCACTTTGTTTGCCTTAGCCACATCGATAAATTTATGCAGGCCTGCAATAAAATCGGAATCGTGTCGGTCGCCGTACATTCATCGCATCCGCGCATCGATCTGCGTTATAATAATTAACTATTACAATAACATCATGAATAATGAAATGAACACCCTACATGGACACATGCAATATTTTTGTATCAGTTACAGATAAAGAAAATAAGGTTGCTAACCTCGGCCGAGGATACCGTGTTGTTCGAACTTAAATGTGGCTTGGACATTTCATCGAACACCTTGTGTGCAATCAAAGGAAAAAAAAGCTAGCACCCACACCTCACACACAATCCAGCAAAATTTTGTGGCAAAGGGCAAAGGGCTGGGTATCAATTTATAGCCGGGGAGGGTCTTTGATCCCGGTTCATGGCATGAACCGGGACCAATGCTCCGCAGAGAGCCACGTGCCACGCTGGGGGGCATTGGTCCCGGTTTATGCCACAAACCTGGACCGATTCTCCGAAATGAACCGGGACCGATCACCAAACGGCACGAATCGGGACCAATGCCTGTCATTAGTCCCCATTGACAAACCCAACCAAAACAGATGTCATTTTGGTGCTAGACCAAAGACTCATTTTCTACTAGTGGTACCTGCGTGCAGCATGCGTCGCATGGCCTCCTGGCTCCGGCCGCGCGTGTACATGCCTACGAATGGACGCACTGTGCAAGGATGAGTAACGCACTGTGCACAGCTCACGAATGGACGTTTTATTGGGGAAAAAGCTATAACTATAGCTATATTACAAAGTAAAAGTGTACTAAATCGTGTTTTAGGTCTATTTTCACGTGTACATGTACTCTCAAAATCGTATATTTTAAATATATTTTTACTTATGGATGTATTTCTAGAATATACTAATGTGTGTACTTTTAGGTCGCAAAATCCCTTTGGAGGACGGGCTTCATGAAGCCTGTTTTTGTAATTTTTGAAAATTAACCTTTAAAAGTTTTTAAAAATTCCAAAAAAAAACCTAGATGTTGACAATAAAGTACTACAAAGCTCCGCAAAGTCTCAACGCGAAATACTTTGTATTCGGACCTACACAAAAATGACAAATCTAGATAAAACTGAACATTTTCAAAAATTTCACTGTTCACTACATCAGATTTAGAAATTTGTTATTTTTACAACAGCCAAAAATATAGAGTATTTCGCATTGGTTTCTGGCATGAAGGTAAAAGGCATCATTATCTACATCTAACAATTGTTTTAGAAATTTTTGAAACTTCAAGAAGACACTACGTACGTTGTATTTTTAGGTGTATTTTTGCTAGTAGTTGTACTCCTAGAATATATTATGGTTTACTTTCAAGTGTAAATTAAATATAATTACACTGAAATCCGAGTACTCGCTGAGATCACAAGTACAACCGTAGTAATTCAATAAGTAAATAGAAAGTTTTACAAAACCTAACAACATGGGATTTAATTTCAATATCTCCATGCAAAGATCTCAAAAGAGAAAACAATTCATAATTTAGATAAATGGTTCTCAAGATAATTTATATTGAAAAATTAATTTTTAAAAAACTGAGAAAAACCCACACACATGTCTCTCTCTTATCCCGCACTCCCGCTTTGCTTCCTCTTACGACAACTGGCAAGCAGAGAGACTATTTTTCAAAAACAATCTGCCCACACAATAAACCACGTACGCTATCAGATATAGAGCACGTGGTCCAACCTTCGCAAAGGTAATTTTTTTTAATGATTTTGGAGGCCTACACGAGACAAATAGATCGCCGGGGATTGATCTCCGGATCACAATTGCATCGATGAGAGTCATTGTGGCCCTTTTGATGGCTCAGGGAGAATTTGACATATGTATATTAATTTATATTCCTCCTTAAGAACATGAGCAGCTGAGAATGAGATGATGATCACTGGCTATTGCAGGGAATTAAGGAAATCAATCAACAAGCTGAGGAAATCATGCATAGTACCTGCTACGATAAGTAGTATACACTACATAGTCAAATCACGTGCTAGAGGCACCTCTTTTTTTTGCAATTTTTTTGCCAATCTACTAATAATCATCATTAGCAGTACAAACAGCCCCAAAAAATAAAAAACTACAAATTGGTATTTGGACAACCTAGCGACGACTATGGATCACCCCTCCATCACCGGAGTCGTCCAAAGCTTGTCGTAGTAGACAGATGGAAAGTCGTCGTGCTAAGACCCCAAAGGACAAGAGATAGGGTGGGGATAACCTTATTCTAACTTCAATATGTAGCCGTTGCTTCACCATCATGAAGAACACAACAAGAAATAGCCTAAAACAAATAATGGAAACCCTCTCACTAGCAAGAGGCCATCGTCCACCATGCCTCTAAGGCCTTAAGGCCACAAAAGGTGACGGGAACCGGCGGCTGTGCCGAAGAGGGGGACGGAACCTAGATGGGCTTACAGTACCGGTGTTGTCACCTCACGATCGCCTATGCTCGTGGAGTCGCGAGTTAGAGGCATCTTGTTTATCATGACATCAGCTGGGGCACATATAAATATGAAAGGGTCAAACTCCCTATTTAAATAATAAACTCGCTTAAATATCACACATACATGATCAATAAGTGCATATCTATCTAAGTGACCGAGCAAATCACTTAAAAACTCATCAGAGCATACAAAATATATCAAATTTGACTATAGAAATAGGGACGGAGCCAGGATTACAACTTAGAGGGGGACAACTGAACATAAATTTATTTAGAGGGGCCATCTAGTCAAATTTTGCTTAATTTGAAATCAGTCTACATATTTTACTGGGGGTTTTCAGAGAAAACAATTAGCATAGGGGGCCCAGCTCGCCTCCCCTAGCTCCGTCCCTGTATAGAAACGATGTTATCCCTAGGACAGCATATAAATTCATCAAGTAGAAGACCATACACATGCATAAGGATTGTCTCAATAATTTGAGTCAAATGGAACAAGCAAAATATAGGTATACTCATTCCAGAAAATCAAACACCATAGTTATTTGAATTGTTTCAACTAAAATGCTAAACTACTATATTCAAGCTATAAATTAACATAATTGACTTAAATAAAAACAGCTGAACCAGTAAGAACCTACACAAAGTAAAGTGAGCTTACTGAAGAACAAGCCAAATTATTAATAGATAGTGTGGTTTAAGTTCAGTCAAAGTTTTACTCGGATTCGAACATAGAGACGATCTAGGATGATCTAGATATTCCAATAGAGCATCACGGAGCACAAAATCATAGCCTACACAAATCCCTATCGTTACCACGGCTAGATGACCTGTTCACCACATGACTGTCAGACTTGTTCTCTCCAGAACACTCGCATTCTTCAGTATCCGACGACCAACGATGCTTGTTGTCACTTCAGGAAAATCCAATGTTTTCTTGTAAATCTGGTTTAAAACCTGTTTAATGCCTTGATGGCAAGAATTGTAATAATTAAGAAAAATCACGTGGCTCTGGGATGGTATATAAATCCTAGAGAGGGGTAGAAGGTTGGCACGTGAAATATCAAAACCCTAATTCCTACATGAACTTTCCCCGTTTGTTCTTTCATTCATATCTTATGATAGCTCGTTGTTTGACTGTATTTTATCGTGTGGCGCAATTATAACCTAGTAGTAAGTCACTGCATAACATCTGGGTGACATAATTATTGAGTATTATTTAGTGATCAAAAGGGAGCAAAGAAAGAAGAATCAGATGACAGTTTTGTTCATCCAAATGACCTTGGCTATTGAAAACATCAGCCGTGGCATATGCATGGAACAGTAGCAGCTGCATGCAATGCAATGTATTCAAATATCATCAACTCTATCGATATCAGCTAGCTAGTCAGCTTGAAATGTGCGCAGTGGCGGAGCTAGGGGGGGACCAGCAGGGGCCATGGCCCCCCCTATGACACGGTACAGCATGCTAAAATAGCTTGTTTTAGATGGGATTTTGATCTGCTAATGATAGATTTAGGTAATCCGTCCCCCCCTATGTAAAAAAATGCCTTGGTCGGCCCCCCTTTTGCTTGAATCCTGCCTCCGCCCCTGAATGTGCGTGGTTTGAACTATGGATCTCCAACCAGGTATAAATTACATACGGATATCTATACGTATATAGGTATCAGGACCCTACCAATGGAAACGGCTAAGTGCCTCGTTGAGTGGAACAACTCCAGGATAAGAGGCTCGCTGGCTAACAACCGCGACGGCGGCGCTGATCACCCTTATCTTTTTATCTCCATCCATGGCTCACGGTAGACGGGTAATATATAAAGGCCTACTGGTGCGATCGCTGAAGAGGTTGGAAATACTGATAACACATACACCTATACGTCCACTTCACTACCACATACACACACTTTCATCCACGCAAATCAGATCTCGCCGACGAACACACCTCAATTCCAATCCAAGCCTGGTGCTCGCCACTCCTTCCAGCGTCCACTGGGTGACTTTCTTCAAGTTGCTCAGATCGATGGCGTCACGTGGTAAGTAAATAGCATGGAGGTAGCATGCGGCATCAGTATTTTTCTCCTTGTCTATTTCATTTGCGTTGCAAGTTTGCGGTGTCTCTCGGCTCTACGTGATCTATATCGCCGTCGTGGATATTGCTTGATATGATCTGGAAAATTGGTGTCGCCCCGGCTCTACGCGATTTATCGCCGCCGATGGGATCTTCAAGATTCGTGATATCCCGGCTCTACGCGATTCATATCGCCGCCGATGAGATCTTCAAGATTCGTGATATCCCGGCTCTACGCGATTCATATCGCTGCCGATGAGATCTTCAAGATTCGTGATATCCCGGCTCCACGCGATTTATCGCCGCCGATGGGATCTTCAAAATTCGTGATATTTCGGCTCTACGCGATTTATCGCCGCCAATGGGATCTTCAAAATTCGTAACATCTCGGCTCTACGCGATTCATATCGCCGCCGATGGGATCTTCAAAATTTATGACATCTCGGCTCTACGCGATTCATATCGCCGCCGTGAATATTGCTCAATCTGATCTTGGAAATTGGTGTCACACCGGCTCCACGTGATTTATATTGCCGCCGATGAGATCTTCAAAGTTCATGACATTTTGGCTCTACGTGATTCGTATCTCCGCTGACAATGTTCATGATGTTCAACTCACAACGTTTTGTGACTATATCCAAAGTACTAGTGCACCAGCCACTTGTATATGAATGGAATGATCTCCAAATTATTCATGGAAGAAATACGTCATGTGATAGATAATATAAAAATTATGGCCATCTACACCGGAATAAGCAAGGCCAATCTCAACAATTTATAGAGGCACAATCCACATGAGCCAGTGATCCAATATTTAGTTTCAGTCCAGCTTATTCTATTCCGTGACCGACGAGGCCGAAAACTACATATACATCTTGACCGACGAGGCAGGATGCACGCCGTTCGTGACTGACGAGGCCGAACACATATTCTAAGACTTCATATGAATTTGCTAGTCTGATGGGAAAAGCATCTATAATTTGTTGATTTGGTTGCAGTTATATAGATATTTGCATATTACACTCCTGTGGAGATATGAGATATGAGCTATGAGTTTGATGAGGACGACGACCATTGAATGCAGCATAATCGGAGGTCTTTCACGGATATAGATCCGTGAATGTAATTAACTAGAAGTCCTCTCGAGGCTCTAGGAGTCAAGAATTATACAATCGTCTTATGTATGTCAGATGTTACACAAGGAATATGTAAAAACGAGACTTATATGCTTTCTACAAATATCAATAAAGACTGCAAGTTTTCACTGTGTGTTCTTTGTGTTTGTCATATTCAAATTGTATACAATCGTATACTGGCACGCCCGCACTTTAAACCGTCAGTGCCGATAAACTTTTTTTTGTTTATCTTGGGTAAAACAAATGGCACGCCCAGTGGGACTTGGCTCTCCTCCCATCTTCGCTGCTCATCATCGGTCGTCAGAATCTGCTCATGTTCTATCTCTTTGACACCAGTCCCATAGCAAGAGTTTGTGTGGTAAATTTAATTGCGGTGAAGTTCTAACCGATGTACATCTCGTGCAGATGAGGACTTCACCAGTGTTGGATCGAGGGATGTCAGAAAGCAGTCAGAGAAGCAGCCAGAAACTTACGTTTTCCAGTTTGGTTCGATAGCACCAGTAGTAGTTTCAAGCCTTGGTTCCAACACGCATGTATATCAGGCAGAGTACTCCTCTCAGCTAAACACTACCAAGAAGATTTGTAAGCACGCAGCTGCAATAGCTAGGGAAGAGTACCAAGCATTGACGAGTGATGTAAGAAGACTACTGAAGCACGACGGAGTTGTTAAGGATGTTTGCAAGAGACAGTGTTACCCATCTGCTCCTAAGCAGTTGACGTCTCCAGACTTTGGTGAAGTTGAGCTCCTCCAAGACTTGGAAACTATTAAGCATCGCCTAGACTTTGATATTTCGCGTGCTCGGGCTGTAGGTAACAAGATTGAACAGATGGATGATGTTACACAAAGGAAAAAGAATGATTCCCGAAGAACCCAACAAGAGTCGTGCTCTGCCAGGTTCGAGGATGGCGAGAATAGAGTAAGGCGAACCAGCAGGATAGTACACGGGGTGAATACTGCATCATGTAGCATGACAACTGTAAGATCAGTGCAAAATTCAGACACAGAGTGGGAACCACCAGTTGTTCTTCATGAGTTCTCTTACTCCTCAGATGAGGAAATTTTACCAAATCCCACTCCTTTGTTCATGAGGAATTCAAGGTATCTAAAGGAATATTCAAAGGGGCATGCTCTAGTAAATGGAAGAAAGGATGCAATAGCATCGGCATCGTGCCTCCCATTGACATTAAAGGGTGACCAAACCCCGGAGGACAAAATCTTACTGCACGCAAGTGATTACAGCAGACCTTATGCTAGCATCAGTTCTCGACTCCCCGCTGATCAACACCAGGTCAAAGAAATTGCAGAACGAAGTGGAGCTGTCACGCGGTTGAGAAACATTGCCCGAGGAACCACGATATTTTCACATAACAGTTCTAAGGATGAATGCACAAGTGATGAAGATTTAGACTCAGAATCATCATCATCATGGAAAATAGATGATTCTCCTATTTACCCTGAGTCGGCAACCTCAGAGTCCTTCGAAGATCAAGATGTAATAGGTTCTGTGAACCTTGCATCTGTGCAAGTTCATTCTGATCACGATGACCTAACAACTGCTGCACGAGTTGGCATAGAAAATCACAATGACCTTCCACCAGTCTTGACTGGAAAAGAGGGAACTAAACCTCCCGATAATCATGAAGCAACTTCAAGTGCCCAACTTATGGGAGCACAGGGGCCAGATTATGGCAGAAGAATAGATTCTATTGATGCGAAAATCGACCAACTATTCAGCATGGTTGCAAACCTTTCAGTGAATGGGGTACAGTCTGTATATCCTCCTCTGCAAGTTATAGACCCACAAGTTGCTGAACTAGAGGCTATGGCGCAATCTCACCATACACCTCGTGCACATGGAGGTTTCGAGCAACCTCAGTCTCTGGGAGGGGTACATCGCAATGTGCCAGTTATGCCTCCACACTCCACATCAGCTGCGCTTGCACTACCTGGCACGCTAAAAAATTATCGTGACATAGCCGAAGAGTTAATCAACAGAAGAATGAAGCAAATAGCAGAGGATCAGGCTCCTAAAGCTCTCGAAAATGAGCTAGAGAAGCCATATGAGGCATGGCACGATAAAGTGGCCTTTCCCGCTGGATGGCATCCGCCTGCATTCAGGCAGTTTGATGGAAATGGAGATGCAAGGGAGCACCTTGTATATTTTGAGGCAGCCTGTGGTGACACAGCTAACACATCCTCCCTTTTACTTCGACAATTTTCATCATCTTTAACGGGTCCAGCTTTCCATTGGTATAGCCGCCTCCCCGCAGGTTCAGTACGCAATTGGCAGACAATGAAAGATCTCTTCAAGTCCCACTTTATTAGCATGAGTAAAGATATATCTCTGCTGGAGTTATCACAGATAAAACAAGGAAGAGATGAAACAATTGATAGCTACATTGTTCGTTTTCGTAATAGCTACGTATGTTTGACTAGAGAAATGCACCCAGAAGATGCTGTCGACATGTGCGTCCATGGAATGCAACAACATTGGTCACTGGAGGTGTCTCGGCGTGAACCAAAAACCTTCAGTGCTCTTGGTAACGCTGTAGCTGCCACTAAGTTGGAGTTTGAAAAGGCTCCCCATATCATGGAATTGTATAAGAATGCCGGCACCTCGGACTACACAAAGAAATTTCAGTCCACGGCAAAACCATTTGAAAATGGCAACAAGCCTAAAGTACTGCAAGTGGGAAGTAATACTATTAGATTATCTGAAATAGTTGCAGGACCTCGTCAAAACATGCATGTCTTCGGAACAAGGAACGAGCAGGGGCAGCGAGCTCGTCCTAGCATTCAGGAATTGCTCAGGAAGCAATACATATTTCGGAGAGAGTTGGTTAAAACTTTCTTCAATCAGCTACTACAACAAGGGGCTTTAAACTTGCCTGAACCACGGCGACCGGATCAAGCAGGGATGACCGAAAATCCTCTTTATTGCCCATACCATAGATATGTTGGTCATGTGATTGAAGATTGTGTTGCCTTTAAGGAGTGGTTGCAGAGGGCAGTTGATGAAAGGAAATTAAACTTGGATCCAGAAGCGGTAAATCCTAGTTTTCATCAAGTCAACATGGTATCGGTTGGACAAAATGAGAATAAAAGTACATCATAGATGCTATCAAGGAAATGTACGTACATCATAAAGTCTCAACTTCTCTTCATGCGTCGCACACACCCCCGCGCGCCCTGTGAAATCATCATATCCGAGTCACCAACGTATGCCACCAAGTTTTATTCCCAAGTCATTCCCTCGAGTGAAACCATCGCGGCATACTTTAACCCATTTTTTTCCACAAAATTGGGAACTGTCATCTCACACTATACAAGGCGAAGTACCTGATATGCCAGGGTCAAGTACAATTTTATTCTCATGCAATGGTCGGATCAAGTGAGGAGGCATATGATTCAGAAGGCGAAGTAAATTTTTTTTTTTTTTTACGTCAAGAACATGAGAAAATGGAAAAGGATGTAGTGCCAAGTGAAGAGAGAATGGAAGAAACATGAACTTACATGGAGGAAGTGAAGATACAAAATAAATAAGACAAAATTGTTTTACGCGCGAATTGTCTGAGCCTTTTATAGTAAATTTTTGTCTGTTGGCATCCGTGATTTTTCTACCCTTCTTATTGGAGAGGTTTTTCCACGTTAAAATATTGTTTCTTCTGCCTTTTGTTTTGATCTTGTTTGTTCTATTACTTGTTGTAATTATAACAATAAGTTTTCTAAAGGGATTTATAAAAGGGGCTATAGTCAGCCCCATATAAAACAAAGGGCTCCCCTTACCAGTGTCTGACTGTGGCACATGAGTATTGACTGTGGCACATGAGTATTGTTGCAAACGAGTTTGCTTGCTTCGGCAATGTTGGGCGAAGTAGCAATTTTCAGTTCGCACAAAGCTCGGAGAAACACTCTTTACACGAAGCATGCAGGCAGCATGAGAGCAACAACAAAACATCGGTCCATATCCCCTACTTGGGGCAAAACTATGGGTGCGGCTTTTCTAACGGCACCGCGGCCTAGCGGTCAGCAATCCACCGCTCGCTACGTGCTCGCGATTCGTGCTAGGAAAATTAATACTTCTTTTCTTATTTGGTATTTCTTCCTAAATACTGCCCAGGACCCACTCATCACGTCGCTACGCCCTTTCCTTACCCCTCGCTCTCACGCTCCATCGAGAAAAGCGGCGGCGAGGCAAAGGTTGACCCGGGTTCCAGCGGCGAGGCGTCTACCGGAGTGGAGGCGAGGCTGCGGCAAGAACGGCGGCGAGTCTGCGGCCAGAACGGAGGCGGATCACGAGGTCACTCTCGTCATCCCACGGATGTGGTCCAGTATGCGGCCGCCGTCGGCCCGCCGCAGCGCAGCGCCTCGGCGCTCCTAGACGAGAGTCACCGGAGGAAGATGAAGCCGAAGCTACCACGATGTTCATGTGCAGGGTAGGTTCGAGATTTATTTTCTCAATTTAGGGATTCTTTTGATTCTTTTTTGAAATCAGATGTGGATGTAGATCTAGCGAGTTATTTTGATCATGTCTTTTCAATTTGTTCGAACTGATTTCCAGTCTTCTATTCCGTGCCAATTCTACTGCATCCAATTTCTTGCTCTATTTTTACCATCCATATTTCATATTTATACCAGTTTGATGATGTGTCCAATTTGGATTGTAAAAAGGATGTCTCAAATATTAACAGTGTATGTTATAATTTTTTGATATAGTATAGGTATGTGGTATCCGCAATCAAACGAACTTGATTTCTGAAGCATTTTTGGGTATTATTTGGTATGACCCACTTTTTGTAGCGCATGAAATATATGTTGTATCATTTCTGTACCAAAAAATGGTACTGATATCTTGTTCGTTTTATTGGAATTGCCTCACAGTATTTTTCTCTCGAATGAACTGAAACTAATTTGAAAAAGTGGTAATTTGAATATTTGTGAATGATAAATTGAATTAGAATGAGAACTGGACAAAATACTGTTTGAGATATGTCATTGAAGATATTTTGATTTCAACATAATTGGTTTGACCCAATTTTCTGTAATGTATGAAACATATGTTATATCTCTTTGATGCAAATAAATGTTGCTGATTCCGTATTTGAAAATATATTTTGTTTGTTCTATTGGAATTGTTCACAACTTTTTTTTGCATATATTTTGATTTTTCAAAGTAAACCGAAAATATTTTGAAAAATATATAATTGGAATATGTGTGAATGATAATAGAATTGTTTGAGAATTAGGAAAATTGTGTAAGGTTCTGAGGTACTTCATTGTAATTTTTGTTAATTAATTTTCTTACCGATGTGATATTTAAAATTTCTTTAAAAAAGTAAACAAACTAAACCTAATTTGGTCAAACTGAAACTATTTTGAAAAAAAAAAGAATTATAACTCAGATAAGTGTGACTCATATTTTTGTGAAAAAAAAGTGGGACGCGGCTAGCTGGCATCCGGTGCTGGTTTGTCTAAACCGGCATCCGGATGCCAGTTTGTCCGGCTTGGCACCCGGGTGCTGCTTTACGTAAAACAGCACTCCACCTGTTTGGCCGACCTCCACCCCATGTTTTTTTTCCAGATAAAACAAAATAAGGTTCCATCGCATATCCAAGACATCTGTCCCAAGCGGAGAAGTTTCCCGGTCTCACCATTTATACTATTTAGTGCGCCTGTCCAGCTAGGCAAAAAAATGCTGATAAATAGCCACAAAAACTATCTTTTCATAGTCACAAAACCGTAAACCAACAAAACTTCTCTCAATGAAACATTAATGCCTACAATAATATTTACTGAACCTCCAAAAAAGGCATATGAAAATCAAGTGATCAACACTTGAAAAATACGATCAGAAGGTAGCACTATAACCACCAAAGTACTAGTGTGTCCTCATAATTTTGAACATAGTGCATGCAGGCAATAAAAATACGATGAGATTCAAGAGTCAGAAAACAACAATGCGATTGACAGCGGTATCCATTGGCATCAGCTTTCTTAGCTGGTAATATGCATAAATCAGGCTAGTTGTAGGTACTTCGAATTCTATGCTTCATTTTTACTTCTGCTCCAACAATCTGCAAAGAAAAGAAAAACCAAGAAGCATTAAGGCCATGATATTAGAAGTTGAATTATAAGCAAAGCCACAACTTACCTACACACCAAACACAACTAGATTATAATCTAATAACTACAACTTAGTGGCATGACAAACTGTAACTTTGTGCATCGGAAAGATATGAAACCTACAAGTTAGATCCACACCCCTAGGTATGTGCAGATAACACACAAATCACCGTATGAACAATGGGGGTGATCCTCTCAGAAGCAACATAGTGGAACCAAAACTACAATATATCTACAGCCGAAAAGTAAATAGGTATTCTGGTGACAGCAACTTAGTGCATGAAAAACCGCACCTATAAGCATCGGAGAAAGCGACTAGGTGACACAACATCAAGAGCGTGCAAATAACACACAAAATTTCCCTAAAAAGTAGGGGTGATCCTAAACCTGAAACAGTCTTAGCAACAACACAGTGGACCTGAAACCAGAAATTACTTGCACCCAAAAAAGAAAAAACAACTATGTAATATGGTAACTACAACTTAGTGCATGACAAACTGCAACTTACCTACACCCAAGCAACGATTAGGTGATACGAAGCAACAACTTAGTAAGATCCACAAACCCAGGAACGTGCAAAATATCACACAACATAGTCACTTTATAAGGAACTTACTTACTTACTCTGACCACTATTGCCTATCACTAATATGGATGTATCTAGACATATTTCTAGATATATCCATACTAGAGACAAGTAATAGTGGTCAAAGGGAGTAAGTTAAATTTCTAAGTCAGTTAAGAATATTAGACAACTTAGTTATATGTTAGTATGCAACTTAGTTATATTCATGGTGCAACTCAGGAAAAATCAGTCAGCAACTTAGTTGTATCAATGTTAGCATGCGAATTGTTTTTAAGCTAGAAAAGAACTTCATTAGGTTGTGAAAGCACCTTTTTCTTGTTGGTTAAATCAACTTAGTTAAAATTCATGGTGCAACAACTAAGGAAAAATCAGTAGGCAACTTAGTTGTATGTTACTATGCATCTTATTTGGAAGCTAGAAAAGAACATTATTAAGCTGTGCAAGCAATTTTTCTTGTTGGTTAAATGAACTTCATTAAATTTATGGTGCAACCCAGGTAAAATTAGTAGACAACTTAGTTGTATGTTACTATGCAACTTATTTTGGTGAACTTAGTTTTAGCAATACAATCAACTTACGCGTGAGGTAAGTGAACATGCTTACCAAACAAACAGTATGCAACTATATGAGATGATGTTAAAAATTTGAAACTACCCTAGAAAAAAATATAGAATCAAATATGAAAATCCTCATGTCATGAACAACAAAAGAAGATTAGTTGATAACTTGAAATCAAATTAGCAACCATCAGTATGCAACTTATAATGTTTTTGTGAACAACAAGCAAAATTACTTGTTAGCAACCACTAGTTTGGAACCTTGCCTATACAACTTAACCAAGGTTGTGTGATGAAAATATAGTAATTAATTTTGGTATACAACTTAAGCAAGCTCGAAGATCCAACTAGGTTATGTTCATGAGGCAACTTAATAATGCTAAGGAATCTACTTATTTAATCGAAGTACAAAATAATGCTAAGGAATCTAAAAAGCTTGTTTGATTAAGATATCAAGTACAAAGCCAATTAGTTAAGATTTGGGCACATGTTCAAACTTAAACAGAAGCAATTTACATAAAGGGACTAAATCAAGTTAAGAAACATCATTCATAAAAGTTGAAAACAACTTAGGCTAAAATTAGTAATCAACTTAAGCATGGTCAAGAACATACTTACCCAATAACAGAATGCAACTAATGAGGTCATGCAAAACAACTTAAGCTACTCTAGAAAAATATAGAATGCACTATTAAAATAATGATGCCATCAAAAGCAATTTAGTTCAAACCTTGGACACATCTTAGGTAAGATCAGTGTGCAACTTGTAAGTTTCTGGTCAACAACAAGCTAAACTATAAAAAGTTGAAACCAACTATAACATGTTGATCATAGTTGTTAACTAAGCAAACAGTAAGCAGCATAATCATAGCTGCAAAATCACCTAGCCTATTTTTATTCACCAACTTAAGGATATTGTCAAATGTAATGGATGATGTGCTCAGACAGAACAACAACAAAAAGGCAGGAGAAGGGCCAAAACACACCGAAAAAATGCGAAACAACTCGCTGAAAACATCATGTAGGGCAAGCACTGGGTAAATTTTAGCCATAACACACCAAAATCGCGCACAAAATTCACTAGAAAATAATACAGGGGTGTACACTCGGCCGATTTCGGACCTGAGCAAAATCATGTACTACGATTCACTGCCAAAAATCATACAGGGCGGGTACTAGGTAGATTTCGGCCCAAACACACATAAATCATTACCAACTATGTCTAAAGCATCATACAGGGGAGGTGCTAAGTATATTTTTGGCCCTTAAACACAAAAATCATGCATGATTTCAGCCCTGAAACACCAATATCAAGCACTACAACGCAATAACAAATCATACAACACGGCATACTAGCTATATTTTGGCCCTTGAGCAAACAAAATCATGCCAAAACATGCCGCCATAGGGGAATATGGATGGAATTGTCCGAACCTCTGTCCCCGATCTCTGTCGAACAGCAATCGGCCGCCGATTTCTTAAACCCTTGTGGAGTGGAAGTGCTCCGTGCGTAGATCTTCGACAACCTCGCGAAGAAATTGCCCTCCGCCTACCGGAACACCCATGATGACGAGCAGAGAACCTCCCTGCGTCCAACCACCACCAACGAGGAACTCAAATGGAAATCATTATACAACTTAATGGAAATCATTATACAACTTAATGACAACTTAATGGATGAAAGCTACCGAAATGAATCAACTCAAGGGAAGAACCAAATTTTCTCCCTATTACCGCTAAAAAGGAGATATCAGAAACTACAAATTTGCGTTACGACCTTGAATGTAGGCAAGAGCGTTCATTTCGTTTTGGTTGGACAACACACAGAAAGGAATAAATGCACTGTGTATATAATGGTTCAGGTAGAGTACAGGGTGTGGAAGCACAAGAGGAATCCCCACATCCTAATCAAGGACGTGGCCATTATCTGCACAGCTGCAGTACTAATTCAGCAAATAAAGTGGGGGATTTGAGCATGGAAGATTACCTCGGCCAGTCGATGTAGAGTTGTACATGCCTCCGTCGAGCGGATCTTCCTCACCAAGCACCATGCTGTACCGCGCGGCTGGCCCTCACCGACAAATTCACCGCCCTCCCTCGCGTGTACCGCTACCCACCGCAGATCTCGCCGCACTTCGCCGTCGCCGCGCGCGGCTTGCTCCACCACGCAGCTTCCCTTTGGCTCGCCGGCGACGACACCCTCTCCCGCAAGGCTCGCACCCTCCACCGACGAGCACAACGACTTGATGCGCTCTCTACCTCCACCGGCGAACACAGCTTCCTCACGCTCTACCCCAACTGCTGAGAATCGCGAAACCCTAGCGAAAAAATGGGGAATGTTGGGGCAAGGAAGATAACTAGTCTCGCATCTCCCTGAGTCCTGTTTGACATGTCACACGCGAAATTGTCGGGCAGGTCCGGATGACACCCCTCGCGCGGCGCGATCAGGCCCGTGCGCTCCACATCGTACGGTCTAAAATCGGATGCTCAGTTTGCCCCGTAGCATCCGAGCGCTTTTTAGCGTTTGGGAAAAAAGTGTGTCTTGAATATGATTCACATGCTCACAACACAATAATTGAAGAGAGAGAGAGCATGTAGAAGCACGAGTGAGGTGAGCTTGCGGACCTACACGTGGGTGGGGTCCACTAATTCCTGGTAAATCAATATACAATATTTACAGTACTGATACGCTTGTGTACCGGACGACATGTCACATGCTGGTTGGTGGATAGGACGCCGCTAGGACGCGGCACCGCCAGAAAAGACTTCCGCGCAAAACTATAGTCATTAAAGAGATCAAGACCAACCAATGAACCAAAGGCATACAGCTGCCCGAGACCAATCATGAGCAGTCACAGGAGACATGTACAATCACCTGAGATACAGAAAACTCTTGCAACATTACTCACGGGTCATCTCATAGTCTTGCAATTGAAGGCGGAGCTCACAAAACAAACAATAGAAACAATATCTTCTTTTATTTGGCTCTGTTCTACATCTTTCGTTTTTTTTTTTTATTTCTTGTGTCCTGATTTTGTGCTCTTGTTTATTTTGAAGAAAAATTTATAATGTGCATTGAATGATGTTTTGCCATAACCGTCGGTCGACACACATAAGGGGGCAGTGAAACATAACAGTATAATTCATGTGGATCCTTGAACTCTTCCAATCTCCACTGGCTGGCACTGTGTCTACATAACAGTCGCAGTAGAGTAAATAATATTCCATGAGAAACGGCAGGTCCTTTCGCCTTGTCTCAAGATTTTATTTAGAAACAATGACTTGGCGTGAAATTCTCTGGTTGGCACCAAGCAGCAGTACGGTCGCAGAGAAGTTCTATGGTGCTGGCATGGTATTTCGTCAGAACTTGGAATATGTATGCCAGTCATTGCATCAGTAATCCCTTTGGCTGGCGCCATTATGGTCGCAATGGGATTAATTTCTTTATAACACGGACGCACAGCATGGACTTCCGCTGTGGCTTGTTTGATTTAGGTTTAACTTGACCTAGACAATATGTATATATATAATCAGCTTATAGTATGGACTGACACCGAAACACGGTACGGACTTTCGCCGTGATCTTGCCGAAACACAGGTTTTACTCATGGATAATAATCAAGTAGCCTATACTATTTACTATTACAAAAGGATGCATACAGTGGATGCATCACTAGAATCATCAAGAGTAAAGAAACTTGCTGATCTACAAAAAGGTGACTTCATAGAGCAAGTTTGAAATTTCATGATGCTCACTCAACAAAGCATCTTATTCTTGCCACCGAACACATGCATGTACGGTTGGTGAAACCTAGCGTAGATCGATCTACAGCAGATGGCTGCTAACAAGAGAAAGAAGATACCTGTGAAGACAACAAAAAAGAGAATTAGATGTACATGAGAATCACGGTGGAGGAAGCCAAGCTCTGTTCCGCGGCGGCGTATGCAGAGTAAACTTGCGAGAGAGTCTTTAGAAGTTGGCCTTTGGGCTACCGCACTATTTATAACGGAGACAGTTAAGATTATGATGCTATGGAATTAACCATCCAGGCTGGTTTTGGACTTCGCATATGCTCTACGGTTAGGATTGTTGGTTGAGATCTGAATTATTCCAGTAAGATATGAACATAATCTGTTTCGCCAAGCCAAGTACAAACTGCTCCGCGTTTGAACTCAACTTGGCGAGGGGCATTTGTTCGACTGTATTTTATCGTGTGGCGCAATCATAACCTAGTAGTAAGTCACTGCATAACATCTGGGTGACATAATTATTGAGTATTATTTAGTGATCAAAAGGGAGCAAAGAAAGAAGAATCAGATGACAGTTTTGTTCATCCAAACGACCTTGGCTATTGAAAACATCAGCCGTGGCATATGCATGGAACAGTAGCAGCTGCATGCAATGCAATGTATTCAAATATCATCAACTCTATCGATATCAGCTAGCTAGTCAGCTTGAAATGTGCGTGGTTTGAACTATGGATCTCCAACCAGGTATAAATTACATACGGATATCTATACGTATATAGGTATCAGGACCCTACCAATGGAAACGGCTAAGTGCCTCGTTGAGTGGAACAACTCCAGGATAAGAGGCTCGCTGGCTAACAACCGCGACGGCGGCGCTGATCACCCTTATCTTTTTATCTCCATCCATGGCTCACGGTAGACGGGTAATATATAAAGGCCTACTGGTGCGATCGCTGAAGAGGTTGGAAATACTGATAACACATACACCTATACGTCCACTTCACTACCACATACACACACTTTTATCCACGCACATCAGATCTCGCCGACGAACACACCTCAATTCCAATCCAGGCCTGGTGCTCGCCACTCCTTCCAGCGTCCACTGGGTGACTTTCTTCAAGTTGCTCAGATCGATGGCGTCACATGGTAAGTAAATAGCATGGAGGTAGCATGCGGCATCAGTATTTTTCTCCTTGTCTATTTCATTTGCGTTGCAAGTTTGCGGTGTCTCTCGGCTCTACGTGATCTATATCGCCGCCGTGGATATTGCTTGATATGATCTGGAAAATTGGTGTCGCCCCGGCTCTACGCGATTTATCGCCGCCGATGGGATCTTCAAGATTCGTGATATCCCGGCTCTACGCGATTCATATCGCCGCCGATGAGATCTTCAAGATTCATGATATCCCGGCTCTACGCGATTCATATCGCTGCCGATGAGATCTTCAAGATTCGTGATATCCCGGCTCCACGCGATTTATCGCCGCCGATGGGATCTTCAAAATTCGTGATATTTCGGCTCTACGCGATTTATCGCCGCCAATGGGATCTTCAAAATTCGTAACATCTCGGCTCTACGCGATTCATATCGCCGCCGATGGGATCTTCAAAATTTATGACATCTCGGCTCTACGCGATTCATATCGCCGCCGTGAATATTGCTCAATCTGATCTTGGAAATTGGTGTCACACCGGCTCCACGTGATTTATATTGCCGCCGATGAGATCTTCAAAGTTCATGACATTTTGGCTCTACGTGATTCGTATCTCCGCTGACAATGTTCATGATGTTCAACTCACAACGTTTTGTGACTATATCCAAAGTACTAGTGCACCAGCTCACTTGTATATGAATGGAATGATCTCCAAATTATTCATGGAAGAAATACGTCATGTGATAGATAATATAAAAATTATGGCCATCTACACCGGAATAAGCAAGGCAAATCTCAACAATTTATAGAGGCACAATCCACATGAGCCAGTGATCCAATATTTAGTTTCAGTCCAGCTTATTCTATTCCGTGACCGACGAGGCCGAAAACTACATATACATCTTGACCGACGAGGCAGGATGCACGCCGTTCGTGACTGACGAGGCCGAACACATATTCTAAGACTTCATATGAATTTGCTAGTCTGATGGGAAAAGCATCTATAATTTGTTGATTTGGTTGCAGTTATATAGATATTTGCATATTACACTCCTGTGGAGATATGAGCTATGAGTTTGATGAGGACGACGACCATTGAATGCAGCATAATCGGAGGTCTTTCACGGATATAGATCCGTGAATGCAATTAACTAGAAGTCCTCTCGAGGCTCTAGGAGTCAAGAATTATACAATCGTCTTATGTATGTCAGATGTTACACAAGGAATATGTAAAAACGAGACTTGTATGCTTTCTACAAATATCAATAAAGACTGCAAGTTTTCACTGTGTGTTCTTTGTGTTTGTCATATTCAAATTGTATACAATCGTATACTGGCACGCCCGCACTTTAAACCGTCAGTGCCGATAAACTTTTTTTTGTTTATCTTGGGTAAAACACTCGTGTCTTCCCCAAATCACACAATTTAGCCAGGATTACTGTTGTTTCCTCTACTCCATGCCTTATACTTCAACAGTAACCTCACAATTGGTATTAGAGCCTCGACTCGAGTCCGCAAAATTCCACCTAGGTTCTCTACATGCATCGAGTTGGAGGGTAAAATCCCCAGGGTGGAGAATCGCATCGTTGATTCAGAATTGATGTCTATCATCCGCACCCGCTCGCAGGAGCGCATGGTGGAACAAGCAGAGGAGGCCGCGATCTTAGCAGCGACCCAGGCTTAAGCGGCCTCCGAGGAGGAGATCATCAAGCGAATCCCTCACGAGCTCCTCAATGTTCATCAACCCCTCAATCTATAATAAACCTCCATCGACAAGATTCTAGGGCGACAATTCAAAGTTGACTGACATTGTCGCTTAGATCAAAATCGCTTTTGGAAACGCTAAGATTAAGGGGGCACACTTGCTACGACGGTGTCGTCAGTGTCGTGTCCTCCCAAATTCTAGCCAACATTGAACCTTATTCCAGAGGTATCTACACCGATGAACATTGTACTTGAAACATTAGCTCGGCTGATGTACTTTGGTAATCTCTCCCCTCGCCATCTCCCTCACCCTGAATTTCCAACACAAACATTGTGGACACCCCTGATGACCCACAAGTATAGGGGGTGTATCGTAGTACTTTCGATAAATAAGAGTGTCAAACCCAACGAGGAGCAGAAGGTGTTGACAAGTGGTTTTGATCAAGGTTTCACTGTAAATATTAGCAAATGGGTTTTCAGGGGTATTTGGTAGTGCAAATAAATAAAGTATGAGTAAATAAAAGACAGTAGTAATAATTGCAGCAAGTGGCCCAATCCTTTCTTCAGCAAAGGACAAGCCGGATGTGTAACTTATGATGACCAAACGTTCTCGAGGACACACGGGAGTTTCTGTCAAGTGCTTTCGCTTCATACTGCTAAATAATCTTTACTGGTTTGATAAGTGTTATGGGGGTGAACCTGTGCTAGCGCACTACCCTTACTAGGATAAATACACACTTGTGATTATACACCCTGCAAGCATCCGCAAATACAAGAAAGTAATTAAGATAAATCTAACCACAGCCTTAAACTCTAAGATCCTACGCTCCCTGGTGCAATGGTTTCCCAACGGAGGTTTAGGTTTCTGTCACTCCAGCAACCCCACAATTGGTAGCCAAATACACAATGCATCTCACTAGGCCCATAAATGGTGAAGTATCATGTATTCGATGTTCACATGACACCACTAGTGAAATAGCACCACAACAAATAAATATCAAACCATTAAACATTACTCAACATAATTCCACTACTAACGACTTGACTTCTCCCATGTCCTCAAGAACTAAACGAACTACTCACAAGACATCATATGGATCATGATCAGAGGTGAAATAATGGTAAATAACAATATGAACATAAACCTTAATTCAACGGTTCCACTCAATAGCATCAACCACAAGAGTAATCAACACCGGGAAAGTTTCCCCTAAGAATTTAACAAGATTCAACTCAAGATGTTACAGCGGGATGGCGAGGTGATGGTGGAGATGAAGGTGCTGGTGATGGAGATGATGATGATGATGATCCCGATGAAGTCCGGTGCGATGATGATGATGATGGCGATGATTCCCCCTCTCCGGGAAGGAATTTCCCTGGCAGATTTCTCTCTGCCGGAGAGCTTTTCTCTCTCTGGTGTTTTCCGCCCCGCAGAGGCAGCGATGTCTCTCTCTGAGCCCCCCCCTTGACTTAGGTTTTCGGGGACGATGAAGTATGCGAAGGGGCGAGACCTGAAGTAGGCCAGGGTGGCCTCACACAGGGCCGGCGCGGCCAGGGGCCAGGCCGCGCCCCCTATGTGTGAGACTGCCCTCTGGCTCCTCTCGACTCCTCCTTCTGGCTTCCAGAGTCTTTTGGTAAAATATAATTTTCTGGTATTTTTCTAGAATTTTCCTGATCTTCCGAAATATGGTGTCTTGACGGTCCTTTTCCAGCAGAATCCTGACTCCGGCAGTTAATCCTCCAATGATCATCAAACATGTAAAAACAGAGGAAACAATATAAGTATCATCTCTAAATATGAAATATATCAATGAATAACAGCAAATTATGATACAAAATAGTGATGCAAAATGAACGTATCAACCCCCCCAAGCTTAGACCTCGCTTGTCCCCAAGCGAAAACTAAACTCGGTATACATGACCACAGGTTTATGGAGTGAAGTGTCGATAATCAAAATACGGACAAGAAGCATCACATTCACCAAAGGCACAAGTTATAATAGACAGCAACTTCCCTTTATATAATATAGACTTACAATAAGTAAAGGGAATCACATATAAAGATGCACAAAGTAAACTATAATTGGTGATGACAAACCTTAGTTCTTGGTCAGAGAACGATGAACAACCTATACTAGCCTTTGAATGGAGCCTTTTTAAAACAGAGCTAATATAGCAAAAAACATATGCTCAACGAAACAACCTTTTTGCATTCATAGAGAGCTTTCAAAGATATATTCCTTCAGACAAAAGCATTTTACAAAACAAGGAAGATAGTAAACATGATTAAACAGATCAACATATGAATGAGTGAAATATAACAACTCAAATGCTTGCTTGAGGTAGAGGGGAATAGGTTGACTCAACATAAAAGTAAAAGATAGGCCCTTCGCAGAGGGAAGCAGGGATTAAACATGTGCTAGAGCTTTTCATTTGTAAAACAGAGGTAAAAATTGTTTTGAGAGGTGGTTGCTTTTGTCAACGACTAGCAACAGAGTTCTTGATATCTTCCATACTAAACAAGTGAGAGAGGTTCTGAGAAGTTTGATTAATTGGCACATTGGTGCTCTTTTATAGCTTTGCACTCCTCCCCACCTTTTTCCTTTCTCAAACCATGGCTAACCGATTCCATCGGGTGCCGACCAACTTTCACATACCATGGAGGAGTGCTCTTTTTTCTTTTCATTTCTTTTTGAGATTATAATGGTCTGACCAGATCCCTTGCAAAATTAGTGATGAGCAGATGAAGCTGCCTAGTCGAGGGGTACTTAATTTAGTATGGAAGATAACAAATCCATCCACTACGTCCTCATGAGCTAAAAACAGTGGCACAAAATGAGAAGTATTTAAAGGTTTTTGAAAGGTAGCACATGAAAATTTACTTGGAATGGCTTGAAATACCATGCATAGGAATTTATAGTGGACTCTTTGGAAGTGACTTGGTTTTTAGGAGTTGGATGCACGAGAAGTATTTCCTCTCAGTACAAGTTTTTGGCTAGCAAGGCTGGGTAGCAATCATAAGAGTTGCATGAAACAAACAAACATACATATAATAAGAACAATCATGCAAACTCCCTTGAAGGTACAACGATTTTAACTTTGAGAATAATAATGCTTATAAGCCAAACATGAAGGGTAAACTGAAGTGATGTAACTACAAACACTTCTTTATTCTTTTCTACTCAAACCTCAAGGTAATGTTGCTACTGACCAAGCTAAGTTTTCCAAAACCAACTAAATTTACTCATGCTCCCAAAGTGATACCAATACTAATCAACAAGACTAATCATATAAGAAACATTGCACACTAAAATAAAGTGTGCAGAAAGTAAATGATAGAACTTCTCATTAATATTTAATTACCGCAACTCACACCAAGGGATACATAGATAACCGACTAAGGAGGATACTTCCACACTGCGAACTATTCTATAGGATAATTTCTCTATTCATGATATGACTCTACTCGAAAAGTAAATGAGTAAAAGGGTGATGATGTGATACCGCGGCACTCCCCCAAGCTTGGAACAAGCCAAGGGGATGCCAATACCGATGACGAATTACTCTTTCGGCGATGGTGGTGAATCTTCATCGTTGTCATACTTCCAAGGCAGAGGTCCTCCGTCAAGGAAGGATGTCTTGGTCTCCAATATCCTGAAACTTGCAGCAGCACTCATTTGTTGAAATCTAGCTTTATACTCACAATTTTGGTTCTACAAGTCGTAGAGTTGTGCTTATAATTGGCTAGTGGTCTCATGAAGCGAAAAGATATCCTTCCAGAGTTCTGTAGTCTCCTTCTTGTACTTGGTAACAAGCTCTTGATTAATCCTATGGATGATGTCCACTTCGCATTCTGCCATCTTCTTGTATTTAAAAACTTCTTATTCCAGTGCTTCCATCCTGGCTTCGAGACTTCCTTCCCTCTTGGAGACTTGGACATCTTTGATCTGCAACTCCCCATCTTTGAGCAACAACTCCTTCAGATGCATCTTCAGCTCCCTCATATACGGATTAATGGAATCCGCAAGAGGGTTCTCCTCGGATGGACTGGACGAAGGCATTGCAACTCCAAAGCTGAGAAAAATCCCTGACAGAAACAGCTCGAAACAAAACACGACAAGAAAATGATATACAGACCTCGGGTACTCCGGGGGGTTATATAGGTAAAAATTATACATCAAAACGAAATCACAGGAGGAAACCGGGATGAAAATGAGTTTTGGGGTGCTCTCACACCAGGGCGGCGCGGCCAGAGGTGGGCCCGCGCCCCCTGTGTGTGAGGAGCACATGGACTCCTTTTCCTGCCCGTTTTTGTCTCATGATTTTTCATATCTAGTAAAAATAACAAAAATAATAAAGGAAGAGTTTTTCGTGAAACTTTTCTGACTAGAACTGTTACCTATTCGGAAACAAACTCTGCAGGTTTCTGCAAATTGCATTGGATGAATTCTTCCGGAGAAACTGTTTCAATAACATCAACATCTTCATTATAAGAATCTCCAGAAATATAATGTTTGAGTTTTTGCCCATTCACCACTTATGTAGTGTCATTTTTCAATGAAGCAATCTTTATCGCACCTGAGCGGTACACTTCCACAATAACAAATGGTCCTTCCCATTTAGAGAGTAATTTTCCTGCAAAAAATCTGAGACGAGACCTATACAATATGTAACAACCCAAATATTTGTAATCCACTTCCTATGAATTAAAGTGCCAAATTTTGGACCAACTAAAACTTTTTCATTCATATTGCATGTATGCATATATTTTCTATTATATGTCTTTTATGATTTCATGTGTGTTATATTTTGTGGTGCAATATTTAGTTAATTAAAACTTAACCAACAGAAGCATTAGAAAATAACTACAAGAGCTAAAGAAACCAGAAACAAAAGAAATAAAGAAAAAGAGAAGAAAAGTGTGATCTAGGAAATATTATTGACTACCCTACTTTGGACACTTAGAATAAGAAATCTGTAACTCAAGTAAGGGTGTGGTCAGTTAGTTGAGCTTGACCAGGCTGCATACTAACTTGACCAAGAAGTTTCAAACCAAAATTCAAATCAGAACCTAACTCAAACATCAGCCAAAGTTTGAATCTGAAACAGTGACCAAACTTCAAATTTGAAATAACAAATCTGCAAAACATCATCTTTCTTTGTAACAAAAATACCCCTGGAACCCTTGTCCAATATGTTGACAAACCACAGTGGCAATTTTCAAAATTCGGAATTTGAATTCTTGCGGGCATTTGATCGAACACCTGGCGGGCAAAAATCCAGAAAAATCGGTTCTACTGTGGGCATCGCTGTTCACCTTCGCTCGAACCCTGTAGCCATGCTTGGAGAGCCCCAGCCTCCCCTGCCCCGACCCGAGCCGTGAGACATGGAGGAGAGGAGGAAGAACACACCCGGACCCCCCCTCTCTCTGTCCCGCTGCTCCCTGCAAGATGCCGACCGTCGTGGCCTTGCCAACGCTGACCCACAGTGCTCCGTCGCCGCGACCAAGCCCCGCCAGCACGCACCCAAGGCCGCCGTGCCCGGCTTTGCCCGTGCACGTCGCCAGAACACCCTGCGCCGGCAACCCACTGGACGCCCTCGCCCCCGCCCTCCTGGCCTATAAAAAGCCCCTCCGATCACGTAGTTGAACTCACCCCACTCCCAGCAACCTCCCAGACACCCTCTCTTCCTCCCGTTCGCTCTCGTTCACTGTAGCCATCGACGCCGGCGAGCTACTGGACGCGGGTGGTGCCACCGCGTTGGGCCGCCGCTGGACGAGCGGACGCCAGGAAGTGGAGGAGGAGTGCCGCCGGAGTCTTTTCCACCCATCGCCGTCAAGCCCTGCTTCCTCTACGCGCATCACCGTCGCCGTCATCTTCCTCTTTGCGCGCAGGTGAGCTCCCTCCCTCGCCGTCGAACACGACGCAGACGCGCCGTTGGATTAGAATCCAACGACAGCATACCGATTCGGGTGACTTAAGTCACCTGATGCGTAGGCCCCGCCTGTCAGTTCGATTTCGAACGTTTCCTGCCCCGTGCGAAGCGGTACTGGGCCGGCCCGTTCGGGTTTCTGTTGAAATCAGCCCAGTTCGTTCAAATTCGGTCCGAATCGTTTTTAAATATTCCCCGCTCATTTTGAATTGTTTCAAATATGTTTCGGATATGATTTTCAAACTTTAATTCCAAGAGATTTAGAAATCCATTTTTAGTAAATAAATATGCGTTGGAAAGCTTAGGAAATTGTCTAGTCTCTGAAACTAGTTAGAATCCAAATTGAGTTAGGGATTTAATTCAATAAGAATACTTTGACCATAGCCCTATTAATCTTAGGAAAATTCTAGAGAATTGTTTAAACCTCTAAAAATCTTAAAACTTGGTTTGTGAACTCACTAGTCAACTTGTCTACTGTTTAGTCTAACCCTAATCAAGTAAAACCTTGTTAGTGGTATCAATTAGACCCTAATCCAACCCTAGTAGGTAGCATAAAATGATAGATTTCTAATATGCACTTAGATTAGTTTTTCCCTCAATCCCAATTCACTTAATTAATCTCTCTCCACTTGAACTAGCCCTAATCACCCTAGTTTAATACCAATGCTAAGAAAGTAAACAACATATGGCACTTGGTAGAAAAATCTCACTTACACATTTGATGAACACTTGGAAGAAACCTTGCAACCCAACTCAATAAAATTTAACTTGAATGCTATTGTTTGAAAACAAGTATGTGTGCTTGGAGTGTTGATAGCATTGTGTAGTGATTGTGTGCCTTGTGTTTATTCGTTATTAGACGCTAGTGTTGCTGAGGAGGAGATTGAAGGGGAATTTTATCAAGAAGAAGAAGACTACCCCGGACACTTTGCCAACCAAGGCAAGCCATCTTTTGAATCATACTCCAAATGCCTAGTTTTACTATTACATTCTACTTGTTTTAAGTAAATTGCATGATTGAATTGCTAGAGTAGAAGGATAGATGGGTAGTGATATCTTGCTTAGCAAGAGCATCACGCTGAGTTTATCCAACCTTATTTAGTGGTATCATCACTCTACATAGTTGCTTAGTCGCTAATAAAATTGAGGCCATCTATAAGTGGAACCCCATTTGAAATGGGTGACTTGAACTTGACAACTTGAATTGGAGATTTCTCCTACATGATGGTTTTATGAAGGAAAAATAATTTTTGACTAAGGACTATGGAATGTATTTGCTAAATGATAATAAGTGATGTACCATGTGAGCCAACCATTACCGTACGACCACATTACCCCTAAATGGGAAGGGGCTTAGTCCGTAGCTTGTTTACCCTAGTATGGGAGGCCTTGTATCATCCTTTATAGAAGTGCACCGTGCGCGGGTACTTCTGAACCGAGTGGAAATTTCCATTCATACAGCATCCTGTAGCGGGCAAAACTAGAGACGCCGGAATGGAGAGGTCCGTGTCTCGGGCTCTAGGAAAGGATCCTATACTAGAGTGAGCAAGTGAAAGAGTTTGTTTGATTATCTGAACCTCGCATACTTTGTGTATGACGATCCGTGGATTTCTCCCGGCAGATGTATCGTATCTTGTGGGTAAAGTGTACCCCTCTGCAGAGGTTTCAAAACTATTCGAATAGCCGCGTCCGCGGTCATGGACAGTTGGCAAGCTGTACTTGACTTTTGTCAAGAATGAAAATAACTTATGGTGAACTTGGTGAATGACCTGACTTGACATTGATGTGGACACACTTGAAGTTCCTCTTTAGATTGAACTTAGAGAACTAAACCTCTTTTCTACCAATGAACATTCTTGGGAAACAAAACTAGCTTTTGCAACTAAACTTAGTGCTTAGTCCACCATATCAAACTTGCATATCTACTTCATCATTTCATTTATAAGATGGTTTGCGAGTGCATCCAATGTACTCATGGCTGTGTCCCTGGCTATCAACTTGGCCAGACTATGGGGAAGAGTATCCGGAGGAAGGTTATGAAGAAGAGTATCAGAACTAAGATCGTCTCCTGAGTCGCCATTGCCTGTAGGGTGAAGGCATGGACCCGAAGACGTTATCTCCGCTGCTATATTGTGTTGTAATATGAATTTGGTCACTATGACCATTGTATTTGAACCATCGTATTGTAATATCTATGGAACTGGTTACCAACTACGTTATGTGTATCACAACAATGATTCTGGGATTGTGGTGGAATGCATAACGGGCACTTCGAATTTGTTATAAATTCGGGGGTGTCACAAGTTGGTATCAGAGCCTAGGCTGACCATAGGAGACCTTAGTTAGAATGGGCGTTAAATGAAACCTTTATAAAAACAAAGATATAAGTAATGGTTTAAATTTGCTTAGTCTTTTCCTCTCCATTTACAAAGCTTTGTACATGCTTCGGTTTTTGCCTACTTAAAATTTTGCACACTTGAGTTGATCACTAACTTAATCTAATCTAAAATTTTGTAGATGGCCCTGGTATTCACTGAGCAGTACCAGTTGGGCCATGGTGGCAACCTTTGTTTCGAGCGCGACCTCACCACCCTGACCTTGTTCCTGGATCGTCTGTATCCGGAGTTCAAGGGAGCCGTGCTCAATGAGCACCCGGATGGAGAGCTACGGTGGCTTATCAGGGCGAGTTGCCGTGGCGAGAAGGGAGATCTAAGTTCTCCAAGGATCAAGTTTGAGCTTGTGGAGAACACTTGGGACGATGGTTTGGTCCGAGGTATGCAGGAGATGCATGCCCGCTTGTGCGGACTGCATGTGGAGGAGATCCAGGGGGAGCGCTTTAGGAACTTTGCTCGGCGTGATGCGGACGGGCGTCCCGCAAACATGCCAGGGCAAAATGAGCCGAGTACCTATGTCGATCACATGGACTTCTTGCTGTACTCCACTCAGCAGGAGGCAGATCGTGCCTGTACCAAGGCCAACCTTGAGCACTTCGCACTTGTGGAGGCGAGAAGCACCATCAGGATCCTTGCTAGGGATCGCAAGAGTCTTCGCCGCCAGCGTGATGAGAGGGATCAGACCATTGAGGAGTTGAAGGCCAATGTGGCTGAGCTGACTTAGTACATTGAGGATCTAGAGAGACACCTTGGTGAGGAGGAAGGCATTGATCTCCGCAAGGAGGATAATGCCCTCATTAGTGACGAGGATGACTTCATGGAGGACCTTGATGATCAGGAGAATGATGAGGATGCTGGATTCATTGAGGATGATGAGGAGGAAGACCCCGAGGAGCCCGGTGTTTAGATTGGAGATCCCCATGTTATCGAGTTATGAGTTTACTTTAAGTCACTTCGTGTAGGTGTGAGTTGTATCCCCCTCTTTAGTAGACGAGTCGCAATGGTTTGATGTAAACCATTTGTAATGTGTGAACTCGTATGTGTTGTATGTTTGATGTTTGTTGAATGAAATATGAATTTGGCCCTTAAGGCCTTAGTAAGACAAAAATTGCATCATCCATGTTACATTTAAATCTGAGCAGTTAGTTTTTCCCTCTTGTCTTACACACCTTATCTTCAGATGCCGCGAGTACCCCCACCCCCGAACCCGGAAGTGGCACAACTGCTAAGGTTGATCATGGAAGACCAGGAAGCAGCCCGAGCTGAGCGCCAAGCTAACTTGGCCACTCTTCAGCAGCTAACCCAGATGGCAATGAACCATAACAATGGCAATGGAAATGGAAATGGTGAAGGGGAAAACAATGGCCATGGTGATCACCGATCCAAGTTAAAGAGTTTCCAGAACACCAACCCACCTATGTTCACTAAGTCTGAAGAACCCTTAGATGCTGATGACTGGCTTCGCACTATGGAGAACAACTTGGCAGTCGCCGAAGTTGGCGAAAATGAGAAGGTCTTGTACACCACCCACTATCTTGCGGGAGCCGCGAGAGCTTGGTGGGACAGCACTAAGCCCGACAATTTGACCCATGGGCACGCTCGCCCATGGGCACCCGACCCGAATGGGCAGGGTATGGGTCACAATCTTCACCCATGGGTCTCGCCCATGGGCGACCCGATTAGTCATGGGTAGGGTATGGGTATAGTATCATACCCATGGGTCGCCCGATGGGTCGCCCGATGGGTCGCCCGATTAATATTATACTCCTATTTATTCAATATATTTCATTCTATATATTGTTTTTTTATCTAACTGTACTAGATTTTATGTATGCTAACGTCCAAGTGGTAGCTAACCTAGTCAACCGGCCAGAATTAATTAGTATATCAGCACGATATGTCCATGCAACGTAACATTGGACCTCTAAAGTGCTTAGTGCTAGCCCAAGTCGACTTTTACCATTGTAATTTGGCATGTTGGGCCGGCAGAAATGGAACATACGTTGCCTGCATTTAGCGCAGCAGCTCAAAATTCCCAGATTCTTTAGTCCCACCTCGACTAGTGAAGCACATGAGCAGTGGAGTTGTGCCTATAAAAGACAGGACATGCTCAGTGACTTAATTCGCTAGTGTACTCCTGAGCAGGGTGCACAACGCATACTGTATCTTGTAAATATTATCAAAATAAAAAATTATCCTAGACCCGATGGGTGCCCGATGGGTTCGGGCATGGGTTTATTTTCTGACCCGTGGGTCGGGTCGCGGGCAGAGATCTTTGCCCATTTACTAATAGGGCATGGGTCTGTAAGAGGTTGACCCGATGAAACCCGACCCGATTGTCGGCCTTAGACAGCACTCGTGCAATGCAAGCCCAAGGGTATGTGATGCCTTGGGAGGAGTTCAAGAGCAAGTTTAGCAAGGCCCATGTTCCTTTGGGATTGGTTAAAAGGATGAGAGATGAGTTCAGAAATCTGAAGCAAGGTTCCCTATCTGTGGTTGACTACCGTGACAAGTTCCTTACCTTGTCTAGGTATGCCCCAGATGACACCAACACCAATGAGAAGAAGCAAGAGAGGTTTCTGAATGGACTTCATGATGAGATGCAATGTGTCTTGGTCAACATTCCCTTTGTAGACCTGGAGTCATTGGTGGACTCTGCCATTCAGATGGAAGGCAAACTCAAGCAAGCTGCAGAGAACCGCAAGCGCCGTATGATGTATCAAGGCAACTCAAGCAACTCGCAGAAGCCAAGGGGAAATCCACCTATGGGTTTTGCCCCTAGACCTATGAGGCCCTCTGCACCTGCTCCCCGTCCCAACTATCCCAACCGTCCGACCGGCAACAACTTCAACCGTGCACCTCCAAGACCTAATGGCAACAACTTCAACCCCAATACTCCAAGGCCAATTGGCGCAACTGCGCTGCCCAAGTCTGGTGACAAGTCTGGTGTTACCTGTTATGAGTGCGGAATCAAGGGGCACTACTCCAATGAATGCCCTAAGAAGCTGAATGATGCATCCAAGACCACCGCTCCTGCTCAGCAACAGCGCCGTGTTGGAAATGGCAAGAATTATCCACCAAGGAACTAGCCTCACCCTCGAGGCCGTCTGAATCACATGAATGTTGAAGAAGCTCAGGAAGCAACCGACGTTGTGCTTGGTATGTTCCCTGTTAATTCAGTTCCTGCAAGAGTTCTGTTTGATTCTGGAGCTTCACATTCGTTTGTTACTCAGTTATTCGTTGATAAAAGTGGACTTCAACCAACACCCCTGAAAAATACCATGTCTGTGCAAATACCTGGGTCAATAACAAGGGTTAGTTGGACCTGCTTGGCAGTGCCCATAGAAATCCATGGGATATCATTCCTAGCCAGTTTGATTGTGTTAGGAACCAAGGGATTGGAAGTAGTCTTAGGTATGGATTGGATGTCTCAACATCAAGGAATTATAGATTGTGCCAAAAAGACCATCACTATGAGGAGTAGCAATGGAATTGTAGTAAAGCATGTATCAATTAAACCACCCCAAATTACCAGATGTCATAAGAGTATCTCAGGACCAACGCTGGAGCAAGTCCCCATCGTCTGTGAATACCCAGATGTTTTTCCCGATGAGCTACCCGGAATGCCACCGGATCGGGATATTGAGTTTATCATTGAGCTTATCCCCGGAACTGGATCCATAGCCCAACGACCCTACCGTATGAACCCAACTGAACTAGTGGAGTTAAAGAAGCAATTGGATGACCTTTTGAGTAAGGGATTGATTCAGCCAAGTTCATCCGCTTGGAGATCACCCGTCTTGTTTGTGGATAAAAGTGACGGTTCCAGCCGACTGTGCACTGATTACCGCAAGCTAAATGATGTTACCATCAAGAATAAGTATCCTCTCCCTAAGATTGATGATCTGTTTGACCAATTGACCGGAGCTCAAGTCTTCTCGAAGATAGACCTTAGAACTGGATACCATCAACTGAAGATCCATGCAACTGATATACCCAAAACAGCCTTCAATACCCGATACGGATTGTATGAGTACACCGCACTAGTAGGAAAACCCTTATAGGTGGGATGAAATTCTGTGGCGCACTATCCAGCAGTGCGCCACAGAAAATAATTCTGTGGCGCACCAGACAGGGTGCGCCACAAAAATACAGAATTTCTGTGGCGCACCAGAAGGACATGCGCCACAGAATTTTGGTGGGGCCCACTCCCTGCCAGCCCCAATCATTGGTTCCACTAATTCTGTGGCGCATCTAGTCTGGTGCGCCACAGAATTAGGACATTCTGTGGCGCATCTGATCTGGTGCGCCACAGAATTACCTAATTCTGTGGCGCATCTGGTCCAGTGCGCCACAGAATTAGTGTAATTATGTGGAGCACTTCACCAGATGCGCCACAGAATTAGCTCGTCCCACACCTTTAAAGTGCCAACCTCCCACACTCCCAAGCCATTCATCTTCCTCTCCTCCATCTAGATCCAGCTCTAGGTCCCTACCCTCTCATCCCATTTTGGCCATAGTTTTCACTTTCTTTGGTACTTATTGTACTTACTTTGGTTGATACATAATTGGCGGTGAGGAGAAGCCTCTCCATACTCTCTCCTCCTCTCCAACTCATCGATCGCGGTCTCGTCTCGGTATCGAATCTACAAGGTGAGTATTTGGAGGGGACATGCATGCGCATGTCGATCTTGTGTATGGATGATTGTTGCACGTGAAGCGCTTGTGTGTGTGTGCCGGTGTGGTGCATGGATGTTTGTCAAGACGTTGATTCATTTCCGTTTCGGCAAATTTTTGCACTACCCATACGTCCTACCTTTAGGAGAGGTCATGCCGAATTTTTCCGCTCTATGTATACCTTTAGGAGAGGTCCATGCATGTGTGTGCATGTGTTGCGGTTCTAATTTTCTGCTCTATGTATACCATTTGCAGACAACCATGGTCCTCTCGATGAGTTCCGCTCGAATTAGTAGATACAAGAAAGACGCGAAGGAGGACATGATTCGGAACAATAGGCGCCAGATAAGATGTCCGTGTCGATCATGCAAACTCGAGCGCTGGATCAACCCTGATTCCGGACAACTGGAGGAGCACCTGCTGAGGCACGGTTTCATGCAGGACAACCAGGCGCGGCCGGCCCCAACAAATGGTGCGCATGAAGACCATGGTGGCGAGCGAGATGACGAAGCACCACATGTCGGTGGAGAATATCATCATGAAGAAGAAGTCGGCGGAGAAGATCATCATGAAGTAGAAGTTACTGGCGGAGAAGATCATGATGAAGAAGAAGATTCTGGCGCGACTCCGCTAATTTCGGCCTTGCGGGACTCTCATGTTCAAGATCTGCTCCTCCATGAGACGAGCAACGACAGAGCTGCAGCCAGAGAGAGAGCCAAGCTGGCGCAAATGGAGAAAGACGGGATGACTCCGATATTTCCTGGGTGCCGTCCGCAGGATACGCGCTTGCATGTAACGCTTGATTGTCTGCAGATGAAGACGCAGAACAAATGGACCGATTCCAGCTTCAGCAAGAACATGAAATTCTGGCACGATCGTCTCCCAGAGGGGAACACATTGCCAAGTAGTATCGAGGAGGCCAAGAAAGTTGTGTGCCCTCTTGACCTACCGCATGAAAGATACCACGCCTGCATCAATGATTGCGTGATTTATTGGGGGGAGTACAAGGACATGACCACATGTCCGGTGTGCGGCCACGGACGGTACAAGGTTGGGAACAAGAAGGTACCTCGAAAAGTGGTATGGTACTTTCGTATCACTCCCCGTCTGCAGCGGTATTTCGTGGACCCTAAGGAGGCAAAGCTCATGCAATGGCACGCGGAAAGGGAGAAGCCCGAAGAAGATCCGGAGATGGGCTATATGCTGACACACCCATCAGACGCTGGCCAGTGGGAAGCATTGGACATTGCCTTCCCTAGGTTCGGGGGCGACGGAAGGAACATCAGGCTGGGTATGAGCACCGATGGACTCAATCCGTTCGGCAACCAGAGTAGCACGCATAGCACCTGGCCTGTGTTTGTATGGCCTTACAACCTACCCCCGTGGCTGTGCACCAAGCAAAGGTACATACACCTGAGTATTCTCATTCAGGGGCCGAAACAACCAGGTGTCGACATGCATTTGTATCTCGGGCTGCTGAAAGAGGAGTTAGACACGTTGTGGAAGACGCCACCCCGTACGTGGGACGCCTACAGTAGAACTTATTTTGATATGAGAGCCGCGTTGATCACGACGGTCACGGACTATCCTGGTTGCGCATACGTATCTGCCCAGGTCAGCCACGGATTCTGCGGCTGTGTCAAGTGCATGGACGAGACCCCGCATCTACAGCTACCAAGGGATCCCGGGTCCTCGAAAATTGTGTACCCAGGTGCTCGAAGGTGGCTTCGCTTGGATCACCCATGGAGAAAACGCGGTGATCTGTTCAATGGTAAAGATGAGCCCGATGGACCCCCGCGACAGAGGAGCGGTGCAGAAATCGACGATCTTCTAAAAAATTGGAAGGAGTGCCCAGCGCCGGGA
The DNA here is from genome assembly GCA_007115705.1 of Dactylis glomerata. Classification (NCBI taxonomy): domain Eukaryota; kingdom Viridiplantae; phylum Streptophyta; class Magnoliopsida; order Poales; family Poaceae; genus Dactylis; species Dactylis glomerata. The sequence continues at coordinate 569,527 of QXEO01000506.1, forward strand.
AAGAAGCGACCGAAGCCAGAGCCGCTGCTCGGTGTATGGAAAGCGAGGTCTATTTTCCATGACTTGGAGTACTGGAAGGTCCTCCGCACGCCCCACAGCCTCGATGTCATGCACATTACGAAGAACGTTACCGAGAGTCTGCTTGGCACTCTTTGCAACTCGGAAAAGTCCAAGGATGGGCCGAAAGCAAGATACGATCTGAAATATTTAGGCATCAGAAAAGCTCTTCAAGCCCCCGATACTGATGACAACGACGACGATGATGATGATGATCAGACGGAAGGGACTCAACATCTCCGTAAAAGGGCTAAGAAGAACGCGGTGGTGCTTCCCGCTGCCTGCTTCACAATGAGTCCGGAGGAGCTCGAGCAGTTTTTCAGGTGCCTCCTACGAGTGAAACTTCCTCACGGTTACTCGGGGAATATAAGCAGATATCTAGACGTAGCGAAGAAGAGGTTCACCGGGATGAAGTCTCACGATTGTCACGTGCTCATGATGCAGATACTTCCCGTTGCGATCCGAGGGATAATGGACGAGCACGTCCGTGATACGCTGTTTGGCCTTTGCAACTTCTTTGACGTTATCACCAGGAAGTCGATCGGCGTGAGGCAGCTCAAGATGCTACAGGATGAGATCGTGGTGATACTATGTGAGCTCGAGATTTACTTCCCGCCCGCATTCTATGATATATGCGTCCATCTCCTTCTCCATGTCGTTGATGACATCAGGCAGCTCGGCCCGACGTTCCTCCACAACATGATGCCTTTCGAAAGGCAGAACTGTGTCATGAAAGGATACGTTCGCAACAGGGCCCGTCCAGACGCAAGCATGGCCAAGGGGTTCCTAACCTACGAGTGCATCTCCTTCTGCCAGAATTATCTAAGCACCGAGGACGACCAGGATCATGTTGGTCTGCCCACCAGGACGCACCTCGGCAGGTTTGCTGGAGTCGGTCACCGCGAGGGCTACCGCTCAGTCCATGTGGGCATTGTCAATCGACGCGACAACTTTGAAAGGGCTCACCGGGTCGCGCTACAACACTTAAAATTGGTCGAACCTTTTGTGCAAGAGCACAAAAGCATAATCGAGCAGAATTACATCGATATGAGCCGGCCAAGGAAGATGGGAGACGTAACCAAAGAGCACAACTCCGGCTTCACGCTTTGGTTTAAGCAAAGTCAACTGCTTCAAGCACAGAGCAGAAGGCCTTCTACCGAAGATGAAAAACTCATATACACCTTATCACAGGGCCCCAGGCATAACGTAAGGACCTATCAGGGGTACGACATCAACGGTTACAGATTCTACACCGAGGAAAAGGACAGAAATAGTGAAAATCAAAACTCAGGAGTAACTATGCTATCATACGCCGATGACGAGACTAGTGTCAAGGAAAGATTTTTTGGAAGGATCGAGGAGATATGGGAGCTCAATTACTGTGGAGAGACGGTGCCAATGTTCCGTGTGAGATGGGCCAAGAAGGTCGAAAAACAAGGCCGATATTTCACCACCATGGTTATACCGGATGCCAAATCGAAGAACGCATCCGCGAAAAATGAGCCATGGGTACTCGGTAGCCAAGTTGACCAATGCTTCTTCATCACCGACCCGTCGAGGCCTAGCCGTGTTGTCGTGAGGAGGGGCAAGAGGAGCATCATAGGAATGGAAGGAGACGCAAACGAGGAAGACTTGGACAAGAACGGTGACCCAAAGACCGAGGAGGAATTCGACAAGCACTTCGACATGCCTACTACTAGTAAAGTAAGAAGGAAGACCTCCCTACCTACTAAAGGTTGTCCGTTCACACGAAGAAATCTCAAGGTGGTCGGCATAAAGTATTCAACCGCCAACAAGAAGGGCAAGAAGATCGTGAAGAAACGCTAAGCTAGCTCGGAACCGGACGGAGAAGACTTTTTTGGTGTGTGTGATCGAGACTTTTTTGTGTATGCACATTCCAAAGCATAAGGCTTATATTTTTAGAAACTATCGACAACTATAATATTATATAGACATCATATGAAAATTTGGTCAAACTTCATGTTCTTTGAATTTTTAGAAAAAATATAAGCCTTATTCATTGAAACAGAGGGAGTAATAACTAAAATAATTAAAAAAAAGGAAATAAATTCTGTGGCGCACCTACTAGTGGGATGCGCCACAGAATTAGCTAATTCTGTGGCGCATCCCACCAGTAGATGCGCCACAGAATATTGACACTTAGTAAAACTGGGGATCGATCCCCTCCCCCGCGCATGCTGCTTCTTCTCTCTCTGTTCCCCTGCCAGATCGAGATCGACTCCCTGCATCGCGTCCACCCTCGCCGCCGCCCCTCTCGAGCGTCGTCCCTCCCGAGCGTCGTCCCTCCTCCGCTCCTCGCCCCTCTGGAGCGCCGCCCCTCCGCGGCCCACGGCGCTCGACCTCGCCGCACCAAAGCCTGCCCCGCCTCCGAGCCGCACGGCGCTCGACCTCGCCCACGGCGCCCACGGCGCCGGCCACCACCCCCTCCCCCGCCCCACCAAAGCCTGCCCCGCCTCCGAGCCGCACGGCGCTCGACCTCGCCGTCGCCTTCGACCCCGCTAACAAGGTCAGCGTCTCCCACGCGCTCGGCTCGGGCGGCTGCCGAGTCAAGTACACCTACGCCAAGAACGGCCTGGGAGTTCGCCGTCGCCAGGAGGTTCGACGGCGGGGACGCTGTGAGGGGCACCTACCAGGCCTCCACGAAGCAGCTCGGGCTCGAGTGGACAAGGAGCTCCAGCGTCGGGGGATCCTTCAAGGTATGTTGAATTTGCATGTGGTTCAGTAGAATCCCACCTTCGAGTGGACAAGGAGCTCCAGCGTCGGGGGATCCCAGTAGCTATTTTCAATCGTTTAGTATCCACGAGAAATTCATCGCAAGGAATATATGGTTTACATTATACATTTTGGTTTTAATTAATATCTTATGCTAGTCTGTGAATATTGCTGCTGTTATGTGTTATGCAATGAGAAATTTTGACCATAATCTGCTATTATATATGCTTATGAGATGCTGTCAAGTGTGGATGAATAAACTGAGTTGCCCATTTCTCCCGAAGTGTTGATTCGCTTCCGTTTCGGTTGAGAAATGGGCACTCATAGGTAGAAAAATTAGCAAAAGTCATGCCGAAATTTTGAATTTTTCCGTTGCATTATGTACTAACTATTTGCCTCTTTTTAATGAAGTGCAAATAAACATGTCGGGCACTTCTAACCCTAAGAGCCAGGAGGAAGTCGCCAGAGAGGCCAACAAGGAATGGTGGGAGGAATACGATGAGGGAGAGGGCCGGGGGGGCGCCGCCGATCGCGGCGATGAGGAAGAGAGCTGGGGGGCCACCTCCGAGAGCGGCGATGAGGAAGAGGGCCGGGATGACGCCGCCGAGACCGGTGAAGAGACCACCGACCGCACGGAAGGTGATAGCGGCGGCAACCCTGAGGAGGCCAAGAAGAAGAGGAAGGCGAAGAGGCCAAGGGCGGATCGGAGGCCGCAAGTGCTAGCCAACATCACCGATCCTTTCACGTTGGTCTCCGAAAGTGGCCTACCCTTGGAGCCTTCTAAGGTTGCCAAAGGGTACGCGATGCAACTAGGGTGCATCGTCCATGAAACCGTGCCGCTCAACACTCAAGACCTCAGAAGCGAGGCCAACGCGGCTTTGGCCGCAACCCTCCTCCAGAAGCTTCACCAACGATACACGTTCCCACAGCCGTTGAATAAAAAGGTGAACTCTTTAGCTCTCACGAAGATGAGCACCGCCTTGAGCAGCTGGAAAACCCGGCTGAAGGACAAGATCAAGAAAGGTAAAAGCTGGGAGCAGATAAGTCGCAAAGACCCGACGCTCTCTAGAGAAGACTTCGAAGCATTCAAGTCGTCCTTAGAGACTGATGAGGCTAAAAAATGGACCGCCTGGGGGAAGAAAATGCGGGAATTGAACCTAGGGGCTCACCGTTGCGGAAGCGGCGGTTACCGAGGAAAACAGCCCACTTGGGACAAGGAGGATGCCGAGATGATACGTCTGGGCAAAGAAAACCCCTGGCTAAAAATCGCGGATATACAGACTAGGAACTATGTTCGGTCCCGCTACTACTTAGACTGGGAGACGGGGGAATTTGTTACGGATTACCCCGACGTGAAGAAGTTCGAGAAACTCCTGGTAAGGATAGTCTATATTATTATTGCGCTGATCTTATTAAGCAATGAAGCCAAATGGGCTAACCTTAAGTTCCTTTGTCTGAAGGACGATGAGTTGAAGGCTAGTACTACGGCTGGCCCATCGTCCCAGGGGTCGACGGAACCGTGGGACACGCCTTTCAACAGGGCGACGAACACATACAAGGAACGGGACCTGGACAAGCCACCGACGTCGGCTGGCCGTGTGTCCGGCTTTGGCACAAGTATGAAGGTATCCGAGTACTACGGATCGGATGCCAAGTCGAGAAAGGAGAGGAGGTCGACTAAGCAGGATAAAGCCGAGGTTCAGGAGCTGAAGAAGAAGGTGGAGTCACTAGAGAAAATAGTGGACCCGACCGAGATGAGTAAGTTACTGGACGAGAAGCTGCAGGAGAGGCTCCGGCAGATCATCCCCCCTGGTTTGATGGAGGGGTTAGCTGCTTGGAATGCGGCAGGTCAACAGGGGCCGATATATGTGCCCAGCGTCAGCGGCAGTAACTCAAGTCACCAAGTGTCACCGCTGGTGACCCCGACGCCACCGCTCCACCTGGTCGCATCGACGCCCCCAACCGCGGAAGCTGATAGGGTGGTGGTGCCTGATAATGCACTCGAGAGTGAGCGGCCCGACGCCGGCACCGACGCCCTTGTATCAACATTAGCAGAGATCAACGCCGTCAAGAAGGTAACTCATTAGTTAGTCCTCTGCGTCATCTTCTTTAACTATATATGCCTTGCGCTGATCTTATCCAACATGCCCCTGACTCAGGACGAACCTTGCATACTCCTGCATGTGGTGGAGCCCGGCGGCAAGTTGATGGATGTTGCTAGCGGCACTGTCATGCCCAGCCGAACTATGCACCACAGAAACATTGCAGATCATTTGGTGAAGGTGAAGTTGGCAATGGTAGTGCCGGAGTACCACAACCTCCTCCCCCCCGATCAACCTCCGGGCACAGACGAGGACGACGTTATGGTCCTTGGGAATTGCATCGGCTGGCTTATGACATGACCGAAGAACCAGATTCGTCTGGGTGGGGGTCTTCCGAGTGTCAGGCGCAACATCGGCGCCACCTCCCCTATCATCCGGCCCAAGGTCGTCCGGCCCGGCGCCGGCCCCACCCTTAAGGAACTGGCGGTCGCCGCTGCCACTACCCTGAAGGAACCGGCGGTCGCCGCCGCCACCCGAAAGGAACCGGCGGTCGCCGCCGCCACCCGGAAGGAACCGGCGATCGCCGCTACCACCACACGCCACCAACAGCTGTTGGGAAAGCTTCTGCAATGACCGTCGACCAAACGCAAGGTACGCCAAGCGGCGGCATCGCAACCGCCACCACCTAACTTCCAGGACATGGCGCCGCTTGATGGCAACGATGATGATGATGACGTCGATGCCTACATCAACACTGGCGCCTGCAGCCAAGATATGTACATGCCTCATATGGATGAAGAAGCCTTCCGCACTCACGGCGATCAACTTGGTCGTCCCACTACAGTCACGCAGCGCCTGACCTTCACGGGTCTTTCTCTGCAAGACACTCCTCCGGAGGCTGGCAATCCAGCTCAAGTCAAGCCGGCTACCATTTTCAGCCCTAACACGCTGTATAAGACGATCGTCGGGGAGCCACGCGAATCAACCCCAGCACCCCAAGCTCCACCATCAGCACCACCAGCACCCCAAGCAACCCAAGCACCCGTTGCACCACCATCATCACCACCAGCACCCCAAGCAACCCCACCATCAGCACCACCAACACCCCAAGCACCCCCAGCAGGTCAGGTGAAGAAGCCAAGGAAGAGAGGAAATAAAAAGGGCGCATCTTCGAGCCAGACTCTTCCTAAGAAGATGCGGGCCGACGACATGGTACCACGGACACCTGGTGGCTTGTCCCGGCTTCATGAAGCTGGTAAACTGATACTGCCTGAGGACCTCGAACACCTCGCAAGTGGACCAATGATCAGTTTGCAGCAAAATATTCAGTTTCTAGAGAGCCTCCTTCTTCAAGACAAGGATCCAAATTACCCGGTGTTCACGGTCAGGGTGCCAGCAGCAGACCTGAACTTCGTCCAAGCATACCCCGCGGATATCTTCTTCATAGCGTTCGAGGACGTCTTCAATCTATTTCACTGGAAACGGCTCGACTATAACTTGGTTCGCCTATACGCGATCAATCTTCAGATGAAGATCAAGAGAGAGAGAGACCCCCCAACGTCGCGGTAGCGGATCCCTACTACATGCGCGATAGCCAGCTGGTGGATGGCTCAAGCACACGGACCGCGGCGGTGCGGTACCTCCAGAGCTTCATGCTCATGAACAAAGAGAAGAACACCATTCTTCTGCCTGTCTTTCCCGAGTAAGTACACATTCGCTCTCGGCCGTCGTAACTTATGCTTTCTTATATATTTCTTCCATTGCCGATCATTTCCAACATTCCATTTAAATTGCATGTGTTGAGCAGGGACACATACTGCACACTCGTCGTTCTTTGCCCGAAGTGGTCCCTAGCCCAGTACTTCGACTCGTCGAGTACGACGACGAAGAAAGACTACAACAGAATAAGGAGTGTTCTCGATGAGGCTATCCTTTTCTACTCCAAAAATGGAGGCATCTTCCACGAGAAGGGGAAATTTATCAGGCCGGACACTAAAGAGCAGGGGTTCAAGCACGTGATCAACTTCCCTTGCATCAAGCAGCCAGATGACAGCATGAAGGAGGCCTTCTATGTCCTCCATCACCTTAAAGGGTTTGTCGCGGATGCAGAGATGATGCGTCTGCCACCTAGTAAGCGAGACCCCAAAAAAATGGCGGGGGAGATCAGCGATGCTGATCTTAGAGAAGACTTCCATCGCATCCAAGTAAAGCTATCGGAAATTATCGTAGAAGATGTATGCAACAGATCGGGGCTCTTACACCAACTCAAAGGGTTGTGTAAGAGGGATATAGAAGAACGCCTACATAGGCAGGGTGATGGAAGGACGTGGACGACGAAGGACATGTACAAACCGTTCCCGGAGCCCATGAACAAGACGTCTCGTTGATTGAGAGGCCGGTGTGCCTACTGTGTTGTAAATAAACTTGCTTAGTGTCGTTGTTGGACTTCAATTACTATTGTAGTCGATGTAGTTGAACTTGATTACTTATGTGATACCGATGCTATATGACTTTTAGGTTTATTATTATTTCCTTGCTTTAATTCTTGTGAATATGTATGCATGTGAACCCTCTAATTCTTTCCATTGCATTATATACTAATATGCCTTGTGTCCATAGAGATGACGTGGTACGTCGTGTTCGAGGGGCGGGTTCCAGGAGTCTACGAGGAGTGGACGGACTGCAAGGAACAGGTGCACAAGTTCAGCGGCAACTGCTACAAATGCTACCCGACTCAACAAGAGGCGGTTGCCAAGTGGAGGAAGCACCAGTCGAACAAGAGCAAGATGAAGACCTTCATTGTGCTCTCGCTCTTGCTCACCATCGTTGGAGCGGTACTCTATTTCATCCTAGTGTAGGCGGCGGCCGGTGTCACTTCATTTGTATCTTGAGATGATGCACTTAATTTGCATGGATTATGAGTTGTATGGAGATATATATGTATGATGAGTTGTATATGCATGGAGCTATATGAAATCTGTTAATATTCTATATGAAATGAGTTGTATATGGAGATATATAATTGTGCTACATGAAATCTGTTGATATATCTGTATACTGCTATATTATATCTGTTAATACCTGTATATATACACCAGACAGAATAATTTCTTTATAAAACCTGTAATATTTCTGTGGCGCACTAACTTGTAATTCTGTGGCGCACCTAATTCTGTGGCGCATGTGCTGGTGCGCCACAGAATGCTTATTTTTGTGGCGAAGATTCTGTGGATCACCACCCATGCGCCACAGAATGCATATTTTGGTGCGCCACAGAAGAGGTTTTCCCTACTAGTGCCGTAATGTCCTTTGGATTAACTAATGCCCCTGCCTATTTCATGAATCTCATGAATAAGGTTTTCATGGAGTTCTTGGATAAGTTTGTTGTTGTCTTCATTGATGACATTCTTATTTACTCCAAGTCTGAAGAAGAGCATGCAACCCATCTGAGATTAATCTTAGAGACTCTGAGAGAGCATCAGCTTTACGCCAAGTTTAGTAAGTGTGAGTTTTGGTTGAAGGAAGTTGGATTCTTAGGACATGTATTATCAGCTAGAGGAATATCAGTCGACCCAAAGAAGATCAAATCAGTCATGGAATGGGAAGCCCCTACCACTCAAACTGAAGTTAGAGGTTTTCTCGGATTAGCAGGATATTACCGCAAGTTTGTTGAAGGGTTTTCAAGCATTGCCAGACCCATGACCCAATTGTTGAAGAAGGACAAGAAGTTTGAATGGACCCCTAAGTGTGAAGAAAGTTTTCAAGAGCTCAAGAAGCGATTGGTGACCGCCCCCATCCTAACCATGCCCGATATCACCAAAAACTTTGATGTCTATTGCGACGCCTCAAAACTTGGACTTGGTTGTGTGTTAATGCAAGAAGGCAAGGTCATAGCTTACCTTTCCCGGCAGCTTCGACCTCATGAAGAAAACTATCCAACCCATGATCTGGAGCTAGCAGCCGTAGTTCTAGCTTTGAAGACCTGGAGGCACTATCTTATGGGTAACCGTTGCGAGATCTACACTGATCACAAGAGTTTGAAGTATATTTTTACCCAGAAGGAGTTGAACATGAGGCAAAGAAGATGGATAGAGTTGATCAAGGATTATGATCTGGAAATTCATTATCACCCCTTTAAGGCCAATGTAGTGGCCGATGCATTGAGTAGGAAGCCATGCACACTGAATATGATGATCAAAGAGGAGCAACCCATGTTGCACCAAGAGTTTGAAAGATTTGGATTGGAACTAGTCAGTCAAGGATTCTTAGCCAACCTTGAGTTTCAACCCACCTTGACGAGCCAAATCAAGGAAGCACAGAAGGGAAATGAGAGCATTGACGGAATTAAGCGCAGAATTAGTTCCGGCAAGGTGCCAGGATTTGAAGAAGATGATCAAGGAGTTCTTTGGTATAAAGGACGTATTTGTGTGCCTGCGGACTCATAATTGAAGGAAATTATTATGAAGGAAGCCCATGAGACACCTTACTCCATCCACCCCGGTGGAACTAAGATGTATCAAGATTTAAAAGAACAATTTTGGTGGCATGGGATGAAGTGGGAGATTGCATCGTTCATATCCAAGCGTGACATTTGTTAAAGAGTCAAGGCTGAACATCAACGTCCTGCTGGACTGCTGCAACCTTTGCAAGTTCCGGAATGGAAGTGGGAATCTGTTGGAATGGATTTCATCACTGGATTTCCAAGGTCTAGCCGTGGAAATGACTCTATCTGGGTCATTGTGGATAGACTGACCAAAGTTGCCCACTTTATTCCTGTCAAGACCACTTATACCTCAGGACAGCTGGCAGATCTTTATCTATCCAGAATTGTTAGTTTGCATGGAGTCCCTAAAACCATAGTTTCTGATCGAGGAACCCAATTCACCTCAAGATTTTGGAGAAGTTTGCACCAAGCCTTGGGAACCAAATTAGCCTTTAGCATAGCTTACCACCCTCAGACGGATGGCCAGACTGAAAGAGTAAATCAGATACTCAAAGATATGTTGAGAGCCTATGTTCTAGCCTATGGAGCTAAGTGGGAAGATTGTCTACCTTTCGCGGAGTTTTCCTACAACAACAGTTATCAAGCCAGTTTGCAAATGGCCCCATTTGAAGCTTTATATGGAAGAAAGTGCCGTACCCCTTTGAATTGGTCGGAAACTGGAGACAGTAAGATATTTGGACCAGATATTCTGCAAGAGGCTGAAGAGAAGGTTCGCATGATTCGTGATTACCTCAAGGCAGCCCAGTCTAGACAGAAGAGTTATGCCGACAAGAGACGTAGAAAACTGACCTTCAAGATTGGAGACTTTGTCTATCTTAGAGTATCACCTCTCAAGGGAATGCAGAGATTCCAAGTAAAAGGAAAGCTTGCACCAAGGTATATTGGACCCTTCCAGATACTAGGCCACAGAGGAGAAGTGTCTTATCAGTTGGAAATGCCCTCTGAATTATCTGAAGTGCACGATGTTTTTCACGTGTCTTTACTACGGAAATGTCTTGAAGTTCCGGAGAAGCCAGAAATCTTCAAGAATATTGATCACCGTTCTGTGGACATCAACAAGGATTTGACCTATCGTGAAGTGCCAACCCGTATCCTCGAGGAAGCATATCGAACCACTCGAACCCGAAGCATCAAGTTTCTGAAAGTTCAGTGGAGTAATCACACAGAAGAAGAAGCCACTTGTGAACGAGAAGATTACCTTCAGAAAGAATTTCCCAATCTTTTCAGTTCTTAGTTAGTGAATCTCGAGGACGAGATTCTTTCTAAGGGGGGAAGATTGTAACAACCCAAATATTTGTAATCCACTTCCTATGAATTAAAGTGGAAAATTTTGGACCAACTAAAACTTTTTCATTCATATTGCATGTATGCATATATTTTCTATTATATGTCTTTTATGATTTCATGTGTGTTATATTTTGTGGTCCAATATTTAGTTAATTAAAACTTAACCAACAGAAGCATTAGAAAATAACTACAAGAGCTAAAGAAACCAGAAACAAAAGAAATAAAGAAAAAGAGAAGAAAAGTGTGATCTAGGAAATATTATTGACTACCCTACTTTGGACACTTAGAATAAGAAATCTGTAACTCAAGTAAGGGTGTGGTCAGTTAGTTGAGCTTGACCAGGCTGCATACTAACTTGACCAAGAAGTTTCAAACCAAAATTCAAATCAGAACCTAACTCAAACATCAGCCAAAGTTTGAATCTGAAATAGTGACCAAACTTCAAATTTGAAATAACAAATCTGCAAAACATCATCTTTCTTTGTAACAAAAATACCCCTAGAACCCTTGTCCAATATGTTGACAAACCACAGTGGCAATTTTCGAAAATTCGGAATTTGAATTCTTGTGGGCATTTGATCGAACACCTGGCGGGCAAAAATCCAGAAAAATCGGTTCTACTGTGGGCATCGCTGTTCACCTTCGCTCGAACCCTGTAGCCATGCCTGGAGAGCCCCCTTGGTCGAGCCCCAGCCTCCCCAGCCCCGACCCGAGCCGTGGGACATGGAGGAGAGGAGGAAGAACACACTCGGACCCCCCTCTCTGTCCCGCTGCTCCCTGCACGATGCCGACCGTCGTGGCCTCGCCAACGCCGACCCACAGTGCTCCGTCGCCGCGACCAAGCCCCGCCAGCACGCACCCAAGGCCGCCGTGCCCAGCTTTGCCCGTGCACGTCGCCAGAACACCCTGCGCCGGCAACCCGCTGGACGCCCTCGCCCCCGCCCTCCTAGCCTATAAAAAGCCCCTCTGATCACGCAGTTGAACTCACCCCACTCCCAGCAACCTCCCAGACACCCTCTCTTCGTCCTGTTCGCTCTCGTTCGCTGCAGCCATTGACGCCAGCGAGCTACTGGACGCGGGTGGCGCCACCGCGTTGGGCCGCCGCTGGACGAGCGGACGCCGGGAAGTGGAGGAGGAGTGCCACCGGAGTCTTTTCCGCCCATCGCCGTCAAGCCCTGCTTCCTCTACGCGCGTCGCCGTCGCCGTCGTCTTCCTCTGCGCGCAGGTGAGCTCCCTCCCTCGCCGTCGAACACGACGCAGACGCGCCGTTGGATTAGAATCCAACGGCAGCGTACCGATTCGGGTGACTTAAGTCACCTGACGCGTAGGCCCCGCCTGTCAGTTCGATTTCGAACGTTTCCCGCCCCGTGCGAAGCGGTACTGGGCCGGCCCGTTCGGGTTTCTGTTGAAATCAGCCCAGTTCGTTCGAATTCGGTCCGAATCGTTTTTAAATATTTCCCGCTCATTTTGAATTGTTTCAAATATGTTTCAGATATGATTTTCAAACTTTAATTGCAAGAGATTTAGAAATCCATTTTTAGTAAATAAGTATGCGTTAGAAAGCTTAGGAAATTATCTAGCCTCTGAAACTAGTTAGAATCCAAATTGAGTTAGGGATTTAATTCAATAAGAATACTTTGACCATAGCCCTATTAATCTTAGGAAAATTCTAGAGAATTGTTTAAACCTCTAAAAATCTTAAAACTTGGTTTGTGAACTTACTAGTCAACTTGTCTACTGTTTAGTCTAACCCTAATCAAGTAAAACCTTGTTAGTGGTATCAATTAGACCCTAATCCAACCCTAGTAGGTAGCATAAAATGATAGATTTCTAATATGCACTTAGATTAGTTTTTCCCTCAATCCCAATTCACTTAATTAATCTCTCTCCACTTGAACTAGCCCTAATCACCCTAGTTTCATACCAATGCTAAGAAAGTAAACAACATATGGCACTTGGTAGAAAAATCTCACTTACACATTTGATGAACACTTGGAAGAAACCTTGCAACCCAACTCAATAAAATCCAACTTGAATGCTATTGTTTGAAAACAAGTATGTGTGCTTGGAGTGTTGATAGCATTGTGTAGTGATTGTGTGCCTTGTGTTTATTCGTTATTAGACGCTAGTGTTGCTGAGGAGGAGATTGAAGGGGAATTTTATCAAGAAGAAGAAGACTACCCCGGACACTTTGCCAACCAAGGCAAGCCATCTTTTGAATCATACTCCAAATGCCTAGTTTTACTATTGCATTCTACTTGTTTTAAGTAAATTCATGATTGAATTGCTAGAGTAGAAGGATAGATGGGTAGTGATATCTTGCTTAGCAAGAGCATCACGCTGAGTTTATCCAACCTTATTTAGTGGTATCATCACTCTACATAGTTGCTTAGTCGCTAATAAAATTGAGGCCATCTATAAGTGGAACCCCATTTGAAATGGGTGACTTGAACTTGACAACTTGAATTGGAGATTTCTCCTACATGATGGTTTTATGATGGAAAAATAATTTTTGACTAAGGACTATGGAATGTATTTGCTAAATGATAATAAGTGATGTACCATGTGAGCCAACCATTACCGTACGACCACATTACCCCTAAATGGGAAGGGGCTTAGTCCGTAGCTTGTTTACCCTAGTATGGGAGGCCTTGTATCATCCTTTATAGAAGTGCACCGTGCGCGGGTACTTCTGAACCGAGTGGAAATTTCCATTCATACAGCATCCTGTAGCGGGCAAAACTAGAGACGCCGGAACGGAGAGGTCCGTGTCTCGGGCTCTAGGAAAGGATCCTATACTAGAGTGAGCAAGTGAAAGAGTTTGTTTGATTATCTGAACCTCGCATACTTTGTGTATGACGATCCATGGATTTCTCCCGGCAGATGTATCGAATCTTGTGGGTAAAGTGTACCCCTCTGCAGAGGTTTCAAAACTATTCGAATAGCCGCGTCCGCGGTCATGGACAGTTGGCAAGCTGTACTTGACTTTTGTCAAGAATGAAAATAACTTATGGTGAACTTGGTGAATGACCTGACTTGACATTGATGTGGACACACTTGAAGTTCCTCTTTAGATTGAACTTAGAGAACTAAACCTCTTTTCTACCAATGAACATTCTTTGGAAACAAAACTAGCTTTTGCAACTAAACTTAGTGCTTAGTCCACCATATCAAACTTGCATATCTACTTCATCATTTCATTTATAAGATGGTTTGCGAGTGCATCCAATGTACTCATGGCTGTGTCCCTGGCTATCAACTTGGCCAGACTATGGGGAAGAGTATCCGGAGGAAGGTTATGAAGAAGAGTATCAGAACTAAGATCGTCTCCTGAGTCGCCATTGCCTGTAGGGTGAAGGCATGGACCCGAAGACGTTATCTCCGCTGCTATATTGTGTTGTAATATGAATTTGGTCACTATGACCATTGTATTTGAATCATCGTATTGTAATATCTATGGAACTGGTTACCAACTACGTTATGTGTATCACAATAATGATTCTGGGATTGTGGTGGAATGCATAACGGGCACTTCGAATTTGTTAGAAATTCGGGGGTGTCACACAATAGAACTTTCTCACCAACATAAAACTCTCTTTTAAGAATTCTCTTATCATGTCATTGCTTGACTTTCTCTTTGAAAAGTCTGGCATTCTCATACGCTTCGTTTCTCCACTCATCTAGAGAACTCAAATCTAACAACCTTTTCTTACCGGCGAGTTTAAAATCCCTATTAAGCTCTCTCACTACCCAAAAAGCTTTGTGTTCTAATTCTAAAGGCAAGTGACACGCTTTTCCGTAAACCATTTTATAAGGAGACATGCCCATGGGGTTCTTATAAGCAGTTCTATAAGCCCATAAAGCATCGTTTAACCTGCTAGCCCAATTTTTTCTAGATCTATTGACAGTCTTCTGCAAGATAGACTTGATCTCTCTGTTTGAAAGCTCTACCTGCCCACTAGTTTGGGGATGATAAGCAGAAGCAATTCTATGATTAACATCATATTTAGCAAGAGTTTTTCTAAAACCACCGTGAATAAAATGAGAACCTCCATCGGTCATAAGATATCTAGGTACACCAAACCTAGGAAAAATAACATCCTTAAGCATTTTTAACGAAGTCTCACCATCGGCACTCTTTGTAGGTATGGCTTCTACCCATTTAGTAACATAATCAACAGCGACAAGTATGTGGGTATAGCCTTTTGAAGGAGGAAAAGGACCCATAAAGTCAAATCCCCAACAATCAAACGGTTCAATAACAAGAGTGTAATTCATAGGCATTTCATTGCGTCTAGAAATATTACCAACTCTTTGACATTCATCGCAAGATAAAACATACCTTCTAGCATCTTTAAAGAGGGTTGGCCAATAAAAACCTGATTGTAGAACCTTTTGTGCGGTTCTATCTCCAGCATGATGTCCTCCATAAGCGCTTCCATGGCACTTTCTCAATATTTCTTGTTGCTCATATTCCGGTATGCATCTTCGCATAATAACATCAACTCCTTCTTTATATAAGTGTGGGTCATCCCAAAAGTAATGCCTCAAATCATAGAAGAATTTTCTTCTTTGCTGAGCTGTAAAGGTTGGAGGCAAATACTTGGAGACAATAAAGTTAGCATAATCAGAATACCAAGGAAGGTCTCGCGAAGTTACATTTAAAGCAGCCAACTGTTCATTTGGAAAACTACCATTAACAGGAATAGGATCAAAAAAATGTTTTCCAATCTAGACAAATTGTCAGCCACAGGATTTTCAGCACCTTTCCTATCTACGATATGCAAATTAAACTCTTGTAAAAGTAACACCCATCTAATAAGCCTAGGCTTAGCATCCTTCTTAGTCATAAGATATCTAATAGCAGCGTGATCAGTATGAATAGTAACTTTAGAATCAACAATGTACGATCTAAACTTATCACATGCAAAAACAACAACAAGAAACTCTTTCTCGGTAGTAGCATAATTCTTTTGAGCAGCATCAAGAGTCTTACTAGCATAATGAATAACATTCAACTTATTACCTACGCGCTGTCCAAGAACAGTACCAACATCAAAATCACTAGCATCACACATAATTTCAAAGGGTAAATTCCAATCAGGTGGTTGAACAATAGGAGCAGTAGTTAAAGCCTTCTTAAGAGTTTCAAAGGCTTCCTTACAATCATCATCAAAGACAAATGGCACATCTTTTTGAAGAAGATTAGTAAGAGGCTTTGAAATCTTAGAGAAATCTTTAATAAACCTCCTATAGAAACCAGCATGACCAAGAATACTATGAATACCTTTAACATCTCTGGGACAGGGCATTTTCTCAATTGCTTCAACTTTTGCTCTGTCAACTTCAATACATCTTTCAGAAATTTTATGTCCAAGGACAATTCCTTCATTTACCATAAAGTGGCATTTCTCCCAATTAAGAACAAGATTAGTTTCTTCACACCTCTGCAAAACTTTATCAAGATTGTGCAAACAATTATCAAAAGAAGTTCCATAGACGGAGAAGTCGTCCATGAAAACCTCCACAATTTCTTCACAAAAGCCATGAAAAATAGCAGACATGCATCTTTGAAAAGTAGTTGGAGCATTTCATAAACCAAAAGGCATGCGTCTATAAGCATATGTTCCATAAGGACAAGTAAAAGTGGTTTTCTCTTGATCTTCCTTTCTAACAGCAATTTGAGAGAAATCGGAATAACCATCAAGAAAACAAAAGTGTGACTTCTTAGACAACCTTTCTAGCATCTGATCTATAAATGGTAAAGGATAATGATCTTTCTTAGTAACCTTGTTAACTTTTCTATAATCAATGCACATCCTATAACCAACTACTACCCTTTGAGGAATAAGCTCGTTATTCTCATTAGGCACAATAGTCATACCTCCTTTCTTAGGAACACAATGAACATGACTAACCCATTGACTATCAGCAATAGGATAAATAATACCAGCATCAAGGAGCTTTAATACCTCATTTCTTACCACATCCTTCATCTTGGGAATTAGGCGGCGTTGATGCTCCACAACCGGCTTCGCGTCTTTCTCCATGTTAATAGCATGCTGACATAAAGTGGGAGAAATCCCTTTTAAATCATCAAGAGTATATCCCATAGCTCCTTGGTGTTTCCTCAATATCTCCAATAACCTTTCTTCTTCCTTTCCTAAAAGCTTAGAACTAATAATAACAGGATATATATTTTTATCATCTATATAAGCATATTTAAGATCATCAGGTAAAGGTTTTAATTCAAAAATAGGATCTTCCTTAGGTGGCAAAGTAGTACCAAGATCCTCCACAGGTAAATTGTGCTTGATCAACGGTGGTTGATGAAGAAGAATATCGTCAATCTCTTCTCTTTCCTTACTAAAAACATCGCTCTCATGATGTTCCATGAATTGCTGCAAAGCATTATTAGGAGCAAGAGCAATAGAAGCAAGCTGTTGAACTCGAAAATTTTCATTAGGCATGTCATTTTCATAAGAAGTCTTAGCAAACTTGGTAAAATTAAACTCATAAGACTCTCCATTAAACTTAGTAAAAAAATTCTCCTTCTTACAGTCTATCACAGCGCCACAAGTATTCAAAAAGGGTCTACCAAAAATGATAGGACAAATTGTACTAGCCTCCTTACCAAGTACTAGAAAATCAGTGGGGTATTTAGTCTTACCGCAAAGAACTTCCACATCTCGAACAATACCAAGAGGCCAAACAGTCTCTCTGTTAGCAAGCTGAACAACCACATCAATATCTTCAAGTTCACAAGCGCCAATCTCATCCATAATTTCTTTGTAAAGTTCTAAGGGAATGGCACTTGCACTAGCGCCAATATCACATAAACCATAATACCAATGATCTCCAATCCTGACAGAAATAACAGGAACACTTGTTTTCCTATGCCTTTTAGGATGAGAGATAATGTTAGAAGCATCTTCACAAAAAAGAATATATTCATCCCCTACATCTTTAGTAACAATGTCCTTCAAAATAGCTACAGGAGACTTAATAGTAATTTGCTCATCAGGCTCTGCAGCTTTCTTAGTGCTTTTATTAGACACACTTACCAAAGTAGAATACTTTTTTACCTTAGCAGGGAAAGGGGTCTTCTCAAAATAAGGTTCAGGCACAATGCTATCAATAGTACAAACTTCAGTAGTTGCAGCAGGAATATGACTAATAGAATCTTTATAAGGCGCATGATATTTGTTCCAATCTTTCTTTGGAACATCAAGATAAGAGGCAAAAGCCTTAAGGCAATTAGCAAGTATTTGTGAATCAAGACCATAAGCAATGCTAACACTATGAAAGTCATCGGTTCCCATAAAAGTTTTAATGCATTCATAATCATAATTTATACCTGACTTCCTACCTTTGTCGTTTTCCCATCCTTCAGCATTCTCTTGTATACGGTCAAGAAGATTCCACTTAGCATCTTCTTTCATATGAGTAAATGATCCAAATCAAGAAGCATCCAAATAATCCTTATCAGGAAGAGTAAGCCGCGCATAAAAATTATCAATAACAATATTATTGGGGAGCTCATGAATGGGGCATTTGAGCATTAGTAACTTCAGTCTCCCCCACTCTTGGGCAATACTCTCTCCATCATGAGGCCAAAAGTTGTATATCCGATTACGATCTTTATGAATTTCACTTGGAGGATAAAACTTGGAATAAAAGAGAGGTACAATCTCCTCCCATACAATAGATGGACCATCTTTGAGCAGCCGATACCACTCCTCAGCTCTGCCTTTCAATGATAAAGAGAATAGCTTCTTCTTGACCTGGCTTGGTGAAATACCTGCACACCTGAACAACTCGCATAATTCATGTATAAATAGTAAGTGATCTCCTCGATGGACAGTTCCATCTCATGAATAGCAGTTATCCATAACACGCCCAACAATTTTCGTAGGTATTTTAAAAGGAGCTAATTCAGCAGGTGGTGGTGGTGGTGGTTCATCCACATGTGCAGCAGTAGTAGAAGTGTTCCCAAATAGGAAACCAAATGGAGAGTTCTCCATAGCAAAGTAAAATAAAAGTAAAAGACAAAAATAAAAAAATACTCACAGCGATGATTACCTTTACCAATTCCACTCGTCAATAGCACTTCACTCCCCGGCAACGGCGCCAGAAAATAGTCTTGATGACCCACAAGTATAGGGGGTGTATCGTAGTACTTTCGATAAATAAGAGTGTTGAACCCAACGAGGAGCAGAAGGTGTTGACAAGTGGTTTTGATCAAGGTTTCACTGTAAATACTAGCAAACGGGTTTTCAGGGGTATTTGGTAGTGCAAATAAATAAAGTACGAGTAAATAAAAGACAGTAGTAATAATTGCAGCAAGTGGCCCAATCCTTTCTTCAGCAAAGGATAAGTCGGATGTGTAACTTATGATGACCAAACGTTCTCGAAGACACACGGGAGTTTCTGTCAAGTGCTTTCGCTTCATACTGCTAAATAATCTTTACTGGTTTGATAAGTGTTATGGGGATGAACCTGTACTAGCGCACTACCCTTACTAGGATAAATACACACTTGTGATTATACCCCCTGCAAGCATCCGCAAATACAAGAAAGTAATTAAGATAAATCTAACCACAGCCTTAAACTCTAAGATCCTACGCTCCCTGGTGCAATGGTTTCCCAACGGAGGTTTAGGTTTCTGTCACTCCAGCAACCCCATAATTGGTAGCCAAATACACAATGCATCTCACTAGGCCCATAAATGGTGAAGTATCATGTAGTCGACGTTCACATGACACCACTAGTAAAATAGCACCACAACAAATAAATATCAAACCATTAAATATTACTCAACATAATTCCACTACTAACGACTTGACTTCTCCCATGTCCTCAAGAACTAAACAAACTACTCACAAGACATCATATGGATCATGATCAGAGGTGAAATAATGGTAAATAACAATCTGAACATAAACTTTAATTCAACGGTTCCACTCAATAGCATCAACCACAAGAGTAATCAACACCGGGAAAGTTTCCCCTAAGAATTTAACAAGATTCAACTCAAGATGTTACAGCGGGATGGCGAGGTGATGGTGGAGATGAAGGTGCTGGTGATGGAGATGATGATGATGATCCCGATGAAGTCCGGTGCGATGATGATGACGATGGCGACGATCCCCCCTCTTCGGGAAGGAATTTCCCCGATAGATTTCTCTCTGCCGGAGAGCTTTTCTCTCTCTGGTGTTTTCTGCCCCGCAGAGGTGGCGGTGTCTCTCTCTGAGCCCCCCCCTTGACTTAGGTTTTCAGGGACGATGAAGTACGCGAAGGGGCGAGACCTGAAGTGGGCCAGGGTGGCCTCACATAGGGCCGGCGCGGCCAGAGGCCAGGCCGCGCCTCCTATGTGTGAGGCCGCCCTCTGGCTCCTCTCGACTCCTCCTTCTGGCTTCCGGAGTCTTTTGGTAAAATATAATTTTCTGGTATTTTTCTGGAATTTTCCTGATCTTCCAAAATATGGTGTCTTGACGGTCCTTTTCCAGCAGAATCCTGACTCCGGCAGCAAATCCTCCAATGATCATCAAACATGTAAAAACAGAGGAAACAACATAAGTATCATCTCTAAATATGAAATATATCAATGAATAACAGCAAATTATGATACAAAATAGTGATGCAAAATGGACGTATCAACCCCCACCCAGTAGATATCACAAGTCACTTCCTTTAGTTGCATCTAGTTCTTACGCACCACCCCCACAGCACACCCACCAAATTACCAATCCCAACACTCATCCACAATACTACACTCCATCTTTGTACTACACCCCACCCACATTTCCCGTTGCCCAGCAAAAAATTCTATTGTACCATCCATTTTACCCAAAATCACAACCCCAATACTCGCACACTCCATCTCTGTCCTACACCCCACCCACATTTCCCATTGCCCAACAAACAAATGCTACTGTACCATCCATTTTACCCAAAATCACAACCCCAATAATCGCACCTTCCTCCGTATCCTCCATACACTCAACCGTATATAGGATACACACCACATTCTACACACATTTAGTAGCAACCATAACCCATCTATGCTCTGGTTTCCACCAGTCTCCATTTACCCACCTAAAACCATTACCAATTATGCTCCATTACATCCACACACTAACAACAGAAGCAGCCCCGCTACTGGCCCACCTATCAAGTTACACATTCGATCACCGATAGTCGAGCTACCTCTCTTTTTATGGTGACAGTGCTTATAAATGGTTGTAGGACCGTGGAGGTGTATTTGAATTGGCAATGTGCAGCTCTTAGTCATGAATTGGGTGCAATTTTCGAGTTTTTGTTATATCATTTTCCCAACAGTGGAATACACGAGTCCATGGAATAATTTTAGCAACTGAGGCAAGCAACCACTGTAAACCGGTACATTGATTTCTTTGAGGAATGGATGACTGCCATGAAGAGGGATCATAATTACTTGCCTGAGTTCTTCTTCACCCTCAGACTTCTCAGTGGCCTTAAGGACACAATCAAGCATATTATCAAGTGTCATAAACCTCCTGACTTGCGTTTTGCTTATTGGTAAGTACTCCCTAATGTGCTTCTAGATTTTGTCCTAAGTCGCACTTTATATTAGGAAAAATTGGTATCCATATAATTTATCCGGCTCTTTTCTATAAAATTGGTCAAATTGATTTTTGTTATATTTAGACAATAGAGTAATTCAGTATTTTTCATCTTACTAGGCCCAGCTCATACCTATAATTTATCCGGTTTAAAAAAGTCTGACCTGCATCTCTGGTAATCTAGCTGTACATATCTCAAACATTGAAACCAACAACATTTCTGCCTAGAAATGGATCAGTGCAGGTAGCCAGCAGGAGCAACATGCATTATCGAACTTAAACTAATAATCAATTGATACACTGAAAAATCTGCCTGGCTCGCCACTTGACCACATGGTGTACGTACTCCAGTGTAGACTGCACTAAATGCGCGGCAAATTGATGATATGATATGACCTGCGCTCACTGTGCTAGAAGTTGGGCTTTTAAGTCCGCGCCCCTCAGGCCCTTCACTGACACTATAATTAGCACTAACCAACGCCCTGAGAATTTCCACATACGTAAACAAGCATGAGCCCGCCGACTCGGTCCAATGGTCTCAAGGCCGTCTACCAGCGCGCCGTGGACAATTCCGCTGCCATCGTCATCGCCGTCCCGCTCGCCGCTGCCGCCCTCGTCACGGTGGCGCGGCTCGGGCCGGACGAGCTCTTTGAGCTCCGGCCCGTGAACCTCTTGTTAGGCTGCTTCCTCCCGGCGGCAGCGGCCATCGTCTATCTGATGCTCCGCCCGCGCGCGGTGTACCTCGTCGACTACGCCGGGTTCCGCACCCCGCACACCTGCCGCATCCCCTTCGCCAGCTTCCTCGAGCACGCCAAGCAGTTCCCGGCGCTCAACGAGCGCAGCGTCCGGTTCATGACGCGGCTGCTGGAGCGCTCAGGGCTCGGCGAGGAGACATGCCTGCCTCCCGCGCACCACTACATCGGGACGCACAAGTACTGCACCATCGAAGCCGCCCGCGCCGAGTTCGAGCTCGTGGCCTTCTCGGCCATCGACGACCTGCTCGCCAAGACCGGCATCGCGCCCGACGCCATCGACATACTCGTCGTCAACTGCAGCCTCTTCTGCCCCGTCCCGTCCATGGTCGACATGATCGTGAACAGGTACAAGCTGCGCGGCGACATCCGCAGCACGCAGCTGTCCGGCATGGGGTGCAGCGCCGGGCTCATCGCCGTCGGGCTCGCCAGGAACCTCCTGCAGGTGGCTCCCCACGGCGCCCACGCGCTGGTCGTGTCCACGGAGACCATCACCCCCAACTATTACGTCGGGACCGAGCGCGCCATGCTCCTGCCGAACTGCCTCTTCCGCATAGGCGGGGCGGCCGCCTTGCTATCGTCGTCTCCGGCGAAGGCCCGGTTCCGGCTAAAGCACGTCGTGCGCACGCTCACTGGTGCGAAGGACAGCTCGTACCGGTGCGTGTACCAGGAGGAGGACGCGGAGGGCCACCGGGGGATCAACCTCAACAAGGACCTCATGAACATCGCCGGCGACTCGCTCAAGGCCAACATCACCGCGATTGCTCCGCTCGTCCTGCCGGCCCGGGAGCAGCTCATGTTCGCCTTCTCCTTCGTTGCGAGGAAGGTGATCAACAGGCGGGTCAAGCCGTACATCCCGGATTTCCGCACCGCGTTCGAGCACTTCTGCATCCACGCCGGCGGCCGCGCGGTCATCGACGAGCTGCAGAGAAGCCTCAACCTTTCCGACGAGCAGGTGGAGGCGTCGCGGATGACGCTGCACCGGTTCGGGAACACGTCCAGCAGCTCGCTGTGGTACGAGCTGGCCTACATCGAGGCCAAGGGCCGCATGCGGAAGGGCGACCGCGTGTGGATGATCGGGTTTGGGTCAGGGTTCAAGTGCAACAGCGCCGCGTGGGAGTGCATCCGGCCCGCGCCCAACGCCGATGGGCCGTGGGCTACGTCCATCCACAGATATCCGGTCGACATTCCCGACGTCCTCGAGCATTAACGGTTGGACATACACATACTCCATCGACCTTCATGTTCGTGTGCCTCTAAATATACTCCTATAACCATCTCAAAAGATATGTAATCCTATAATTAAGAATGTGCTTATGTTTATTTTCAAATGTTTCCAAATATGTCTCTTGCCTGTAATAACTTGTGATGATTATTCTATAATGAATCTTACTCGATAAACATATGTAAACTACTACTACCTTGGTCCCCATTTAAGTGATGCACACACTTTTCGATTTCTAAGTTTGACCAGGGGTGGAACTGAACCCAGGCAACCCAGGTTATATCTTTGCCCTGGCCTAGCTACTACTGGACCCCTCCTCAGGCTTTGTGTTTGTGCGAGTGGTTTTAGAGGATTAGTGGGGACAATCCCCCCAAAATTTGGGTGAAACCACTCACCCTCACCCAATCCACTCAGAACCTCTTCTATCATCCATGGACGTTGGCGCCTTTATGGGTTGCGAGCTCCACCGTCGGGAGTCGGAGAGGATGGGAGAAACATGCTAGAAGAGAGAGAAACATGAGGTCGGGCTCGTGGATTAGGATAAAGCATTGGCGTCTCATGTTTCTCGAGGTTCTCTGGGGATCAGCGCATCTAAATCCCACCTACAAAATGGTTCAACGGGGATTATTTGGGATCTCGGGATGGTCCGGTTTTATCCCTGAAAACACCTCTGAATAATCCTCTGCAAAAGGACGCCTCACTGTTATTTCTTGGGAAATTCAGAACCAAGCAGTTCAACCCTGATATTTATATACGCTAACAAGGGCTAACATTAGCCATCAATTTGAAGCCCACCGAACTAATTGACATGTCGTGTGCAAGCGCATCAGTAGGTAAACTTCGCATCCGCTCTTCCACACCTAGTTTGTTCTGGTCGCTCGAAACCGGCACTGCTCGATGCGTACACTCAGGGCGTGTTTGGTAGACCGGCTGGACTCAAACTATTCCATCCCACCCCAGATTTTTCCATGTTTTAGTGTTTGGTAGGTCGGGTCGGTCTAACCGGACACTGCCCACCTGATACGAAAAAGGGATCTCAGCCCTGCCCGAGAGAGAAGCTCGAATCGAGCTTCTCTACTCGGCCGAGCTCGACCTCCATGCCACCAGGCGACGGAGGCCGGCAGCAGGCGTGCCCGACCGACGGAAGCAGCCCTGCCCGACCGCGGCAGCAGACTTGACCGACCGACGAGACTCCTCGCGCCGCCACCACATGACCTCCACAGGCCGGCGGCAGCTCAGCTCAACCGGCGGCGGTAGCCCTGCTCGACCGGCGGCGGCAGCCCTGCTCGACCAGCAGCGGCAGGCCTGCTCGACCGGCGGCGACGGTCCTGCTCGACCGGCGGCGGCAGCCCTGCCGGACCGGCGCCAGGACCTGATTGCCTTTTTCTTTTCTTTGCATGGATCAGATTGCCTTCTATTTTTCTTTTAGGGATCTGATTGCTTTGTAACTTTTTGGAAGAGACCTGATTGCTTTAAAATTATCTTCTTAGGGACCTGGTTGCTTCTTATTTATGTACTCAAGTCACACAGGCTACCAAACAAGATCTCAACTCAGCTAGGCTTAGCTAAACCGGGCTACCAAACACACAGCAACAAAATGTAGTTGTATGTACTCAGCATAGCTGCAGTCAGCTTGGCTGGGGTGAGATAGTCCACCCGGGCTACCAAACACACCCTCAATTTTAGTTGCGCCACCACCACCACAACAACGTTTGAACCATGCCATGACGCCGCTACAAACTACGTTCCAGAGTTTGATCTATGCACTGTCTCTTCAACCAACATCTTGTGAGCTCGTAGACTCCTAGGTATAAACCGTCTTATATTAATGAACGGAGGATGGAGTTTGTCGGTTAGCATTGTGTTGGTCGTAGACACTGAGCCTCTCAATTGGTTGGATTCACTAGTAGAAAAAGGGTCATCGGTCTAAGCCTTTAGTACCGGTTCCCGTATGAACCGGTACTAAAGGATACATTAGTACCGGTTGATTTGCCCAGCCGGCCGAGCAAGATCAGTACCGGTTCGATAAGGGCCTTTTGTACCGGTTCATACTAGGAACCGGTACTAAAGGGTTTTAGTGGGCCAGAGCTGAACCTTTAGTACCGGTTCATGGCTCAAACCGGTGCTAAAAGGTAGTGACCTTTAGCACCGGTTCGTGGCACGAACCGGTGCAAAAGGGGTACCTTTAGCACCGGTTCGAGCCACGAACCGATGCTAAAGGGTTGACACCCATTTTTTCCACTCATGCCTACCCCGCGCAGAAAAAATGTCTAAAAATTAAACGAAAATGATAAAAACTTCAAATTTCAAAATCCTTTGACATGCATGTACCTCACGCAACCAACTTTTATGGAAAATTTGAAATTTTGAATTTTGATATATTTTGAACAAAAAGGTTATTCTAAATTAAATTGGCAATAACTATTGCATACGGACTTGAAAAAAACATATAATATATGAAAAACCATCTACGCAAAAAGTTACATCCGATTTCAACGGGAAATATGAAAGCAGGAAGATTTTCAATTTTGTCAAAAAAATTAAAAATTTGTTTTTTTGAAATTTATTTTATTATTTCTTCTACTTTTTAGTTATTTTGAAGTTTTTATATTATTTTGGAATTTTTTAAGTTTTTAAGTTTTTTTGATTTTTTTGAATATTTTGAATTTTAAAATTAATAATTAAATTATACACAAAGATTATTTGGAAACCATTGATGCTTATTAATAATTAATCATTGTTGCTTATTTTTAAAATTATTTGGAATTCAAAAAAGTAAAATCATATGTTATCAAAGTGTATGGGTTAATAAAATTCACAGCATAGTATTATCAAGAAGTCGCGAGCGCAGTCTTGGAAGCTAGTAGAGAAAGAATGGAGAAGTTAAGCGTGCTAAGGGTGGAGCAGTGTGAGGATGGGTGACCGATCGGGAAGTGGGACCACTAGTATATACTTTGACATGAGAATAGGGGTGATTAGAGATTAGAGTGGAAACTGTCAAACAATTCAAATATCCAAAAATTGAGAAATTCTGAAAAATAAAATCAAATTTTTTCAATTTTTTTTCAAAATTTATACCAGAAATTCGTCCGGACCTTTGGTACCGGTTCGTGTTACAAACCGGTACCAAAGGTCCCTAGCCTGCACTCCCCTGGGAGCCAACGTGGAGGCCCCTTTAATACCGGTTTGTAATGAACCGGTACCAAAGAGGGGGGGCCTTTTGTCCCGAATCTTTTGTACCGGTTTGTTTTCCGGTACAAATGGGCCTCTGGAACCGGTACTAAAGCCTCTTTTTCCACTAGTGATTCTGCATGTTTTTACGAAAATAAAATAATGTACTTGCATAGAAGGGTATCCCAGGTCACTTGGTAGAAAATTAAAGGCGGTGGAGCCAAAAGAAACAAGAGTGAAATACACTCGATCAATTTATTTCTCACCCTTCTTCACTACTTCATACTTTTCTTTTGCGAAACAACCGACTGATAAATAAAATTGGTCCTCATATATTACAGTCACTGACACGACCTTGTAAGGCTGGACTGATATGTTCATCAATTCTATATACTCCCTCCATCCCGGTTTTAAGGGCACAATTCGCAAATCATGCAATCCCAAAATACCCCCACCTCCTAGGCATATTAGCATTTAAGGTGTTTAATTAGCCGCTTTGCATGTGCAATTTTTGTATTTCCAAGGCAAAACAACCAATGCATGCGCTTTTTTATTAATTATTGGGTCTTTAAATGAGGAAAAAGAGTTAAATCTCACTACCAATCATAGATCACCTAGGTCCAAGAGATTTACAAATTATGCCCTTAAAACCGGGACGGAGGGAGTAGTATATCAGATCATAGCTAAGAGGATTCAAGTTCAAGGCCCAATGCACTGCTAATTAAATCTTAACTCTTAAGTAGATGTGGTCTTCATTAATAACACGTTTTAAGGTATGTATATCCTTAATGACGTCAGAAGAGCTTTGAGATATATTGTCCATTCTTCATTATTAGTTCAGGCTTCTGTTGAACTGGCTGACGCATCCAATTTGATAAATACGTGTAATTCTATAATTCGTTCATCTGACATTATAGTTATGTCTGCCTTTGAGGTGATAGTAGCCGCTACCTAATAGTGGTTGAGTGATTTGTGGGACATGCCCAAACATTTATGGATCTATAAGATCACACGCAGGCATGCGCGTGTGGATTTGAACATAATCCTCATGATTATCCAAATTCTGATTGTCATGGAATTCCAGTAGACCTCTAAGTTGAACTTATTTTGAGACGAGCTGTTCTATGCGTACGACAGTTCTCATCCGATACATGTCCGACATACCAGATCAGCTCCTCCGTGGGTGATATGGAGGTGCAGCACATGGCCAGATCTTGGATCGTACGAGTATCAGAGAAGAGCTGTTGTACATGCAATAGTTTCGCCTACTTTTTTCGATAAAGAACAAATATTAATATTAAAAAAATATTAAAGTATTAATCGTATAGAAGAAAGACCGAGATGACTGATACAACGCCAAGACTGGCTACAACTCACGCAACACCACACGATACACGGCTTACAACGCCAACCATGGCACACGACAACGAAGGCCTGCCTTGCACCGCCACCTACCAAGAATTACGAGAGGTGAGGCACAGAGCCCAAGGACTGCGTCACGCCCAAAGATGGAGATCCTGGAAGCCGACCCCGACTCCAGGAGCCAACGGATCAATGCATTGCAAACTCATAAGCGCCTAGAAGAGTCGGCGAGTAGACAGCAGAACCCAGCCAGTCCGGAGAGGCATTGACGAGGAGCTTCACCACGGTGTACATTGCGCCCCGGAGGCTCATGCCCTGAGCAGGTGCCTGATGTCTACACACGCTTCTGTTCTTGTAGACAGTGTTGGGCCTCCAAGTGCAGAGGTTTGTAGAGCAGCAGCAAGTTTCCCTTAAGTGGATCACCCAAGGTTTATCGAACTCAGGGAGGAAGAGGTCAAAGCTATCCCTCTCAAGCAACCCTGCAATTACGATACAGAAAGTCTCTTGTGTCCCCAACACACCCAATACATTTGTCAGATGTATAGGTGCACTAGTTCGGCGAAGAGATAGTGAAATACAAGTGGTATGGACGATTATAAGTAGTAAATGTAATCTGGAATAAAAATCGCTGCGAGCAAACATGTAACAAAACAGCAAGTAAACGGTGTGCAATGCTTGGAAACAAGGCCTAGGGATCATACTTTCACTAGTGAACACACTCTCAACAAATATAACATGATTGAACAAATAAACAACTTCTCTTCACTATGGTACTCTGAATTACTCTCCTATTGAATAACACTAATCATTGCGCAGTGGCTACAGAAGCACCCCTTAAAGTTCATCAAGTACTTGACAAACACCACTCATAGAGATATCCAAATCAGATCACAACTCAAGATAGATATTATTGCAACTTAGACCAAGTACTAACACGGTGCACACACTGTCAACATTACACCATGAAAGGAGGAATAGATCACTTCAATACTATCATAGCGATAATTATTCTCATAATCCATAAGAGATCACAATCGTAGCCTAGACCAAGTACCACCATGATGCACGCACTGTCACCGTTACACCATGGCAGGAGGAATATATTACTTTAATAACATCACTAGAGTACACATAATATCTGAATAATAACATCTACTTGTTCAACATGATACAAAGCTCACGATCACATAAAGATCACATCATGGGAGAGAGAGGTGAACCACATAGCTACCGGCAGAGCCCTCAGCCCCGGGGATGAACTACTCCCTCATCATCATAGGAGACAGCAAGGTTGATGGAGATGGCGGTGAGGTCGATGGAGACGGCGGAGACGGCGATGGAGATCGATGGAGATGGCTCTGGGGGCACTTCCGCGTCCCGGCAGGGTGCCGGAACAGAGACTTCTGTCCCCCAAAATTTGGCTTCGACGGCGGCGGCGTTGCGGAACTGTTCTGGAAATTTCGCCGACTCCTTTAGGGTTTTCCGTCCCGAGGCTTCTTATAGGCGAAGGGGCGATGTCAGGTGTGGGGCCAGGGCCCCTCACGCCATGGCGGCGCGGCCAGCCCCTGGCCGCGCGAGCCACGTGTGAGGGGGCCTGGTGGCCCCTCTCCTACTCCTCTTTGGATCTCTGGAAGCTTCCAGGTAAAATAAGACTTCAGGAACTTGTTTCGTCCAATTCCGAGAATATTTCCTGTGCATCACTTCTGAAACACAAAAACAGCAGAAAACAGGGAACTGGCACTGTGGCGACTTGTTAATAGGTTAGTTCCGGAAAATGCATAAAAGTGCCACGAAGTGTAACAAAACACAAGGAAAATGGTGTAAAAACAAGCATGGAGCATCAAAAATTATAGACACGTTGGAGACGTATCAGCATCCCCAAGCTTAACTCCTGCTCGTCCTCGAGTAGGTAAGTGATAACAAAAGAAATAATTTTTGAGGTGACATGCACCTACACAATCTTGATCATATATGTAAGCATTGTGAGCTGGGATCATAAGAACTTAAAACATGGACATGAAAGATATAATCTTGACAATAGAAACTTAGCAACCATGTTATAAACATGAAAATGAACACAAACAAAAGATCATGAATAATGAAACAATGAAAGTCAAACATGTGTTTAAATCATAAGGAAAAACATACAAATGGTTTTCAACTTGTCCTTCATGGAGAGCAAAACATAAATGCATAGGACACCTTCAAGTTTAAGAGGGCGACTAGATACAAGTAATTTAAGAAGAAGTGAAACCATAGTCATGAATCAATCAATGATAAACTTTGGGACAATGCACATTATACTCAGAATGACAACTATGCTCTCTTAATGGTGCATAAAGATAGAAGGTGGAGACTCAACATAAAAGTAAAAGAAAGGCCCTTCGCAGAGGGAAGCAGTGATTAAACATGTGCTAGAGCTTTTCATTTGTAAAACAGAGAGATAAAAATTGGGTTTTGAGAGGTGGTTGCTTTTGTCAACGACTAGCAATGGGGTTCTTACTATCTTCCATACAAAAATTGAAGCAAGTTTTCGAGAGAGAGATTGGCACTTTTGTGCTCTTTTATAAAGCTTGGCACTCCTCCCCACCTTTTTTCCTTTCTCAAACCATGGCTAACCGATTCCATCGGGTGCCCACCAACATTCACATTCATGGAGGAGTGCCTTTTTTTTTCTTTTTTTCTTTTTTTTTCTTTTTGGAATAAGACAATATGGAAGATAGCAAATCCGACCACT